>OY292517.1:9907025-10612099 GCA_958496365.1 Subacronicta megacephala | reverse complement strand
TTAACCTTTTGACTATATAATATTGTGATGAGTCGTTCGCTGTGTCCACGTCCTCGTGGTGATCTACGACATGTTTGTTTATATAATATAGTTTATGTGAGGCGTGTTATCGTGTCCTGTCCGTTTTAGTTTCGATTCATGTTCCATCGTCCTGTGCCCGCGTCCCTCGAGTTATTATAATTTATTGCTGTGATTACATTTATAACATGTTGATTATCTACCGTAGGCTCATATAAGTGTGTCTTTTACAATACAAACTGTGTCGTTAATAGCTTCCACACTTGCAAACGTCTGTTTAAGTAAGTGTTGACTGGCATGGACACCCATATTCAGAATCGATGTACATTCACCTCACGGCTAGTATCACACGACTTTAGTATCTCGACGAACACTCCGTACTGTTAACTCTTAAAACTTAGATACTGAAGCCAGTAATAATATTAAATGTCAGTGCAATTTAAGGTTACGTTCATAATCATACAATAACAATCACTAGACGTACGTGAAATAGACTTGTGTCACATTATGCTTAGGTCAGCGGAGACAGGTTTGGCCCAATCCCAGTTATTTGTTCTGGTCCTAACTTTATGTATAAAATTGTTCTACTTATCTGTTGACACAACATTGCGTGCATGTTTAAAGGCAGCTGTAACGTAGGTATGGGGTAGAAAAGATAGAGCCTAAAAATTTAAACATTATAACTTAAGTATTTATTTTATTGTTTAGATGCAACATTCCTTTATCTATATACTATAAAAAGTACAAAATGGCAGCTGAATTACCTCTATTCTATGGCTTCAATTAAAAAGAAATAGTACACTAGCATCTATTTGGCCGAGCTTACTATATGGGAACAATATTGGTGTAGTAGACACTAAAGTGTAACATGTTTGATAGTCGACATGCACGCAACATTGGTCAGGGCAGCCCGAGCCTGTCTGCCGTCACTACATACACTAAGAACCTCGTTATAGCAATATGAACCTTATTATATACTACTTATTCGACACAAACGATACTGCCCATAAAGCGTTGTCTCACATACGAAATGCCTTATTTCGCGTTACCTGTATTGTGTACCTAATGAGAGGAAAATCATAGTATATAGAACATAAAATTAGTCGATCTCAATTACCGGTAAGCGTTGTTAAAGATACGTTTTTTTCCGTTTAGGGCGTACGTTCGTTCATTAGCTGATATCGACGCGTTCCTTTCGATACAGCGTCCGTCTCGAAGCCTCTGTCTGTCGCAATGTTTAGTCATAGTTAGAACACCGATATCGTGTAACGTTCATCTCGAGTTATCTCGACGTCATCGCGTCACAGCTCGCGACACTTCATCACCCATAACATTTTAATCGATAAATAAGTAACATAAGTGTCTGTTTGGTGCGTGTTGAATGTGTCTTCTTTACATGCCATTAAGTGTGTTGTATATTTACATAATTCATTGAATATGTTTGAAGTTTTGGAAATGCATTTCTTAATATACGTATAAAATCAGCGTGAGACGATCGGGCTTGCACCGCGGACCGCGCTAGTCCGCTTTTAAGAATCTTTGCGATAAACATTGTTGTAGCATTAGGCATTTCTAAAATAGTAAACGAAGCACAAACTTCACTGGAGTGTCTTAGATGCCTCTGCTGATTAAGGGGCGTATTGATAACAAACACACTGCCATTATAAACGTATAATAACTGCATGGTGCGATCTTGTATGCGTGTTATAGTGGGATTTTCTATTGATAAATGTTTCAGTTGTGAACTGTAGGGGATAGAGGTGAACATTCATTAAAGTCTTACGCTACGATACGTTGCCTTATAACTGAGATGAGTGGCGTGCGCGGACGCAGCGGCCGTGAAACAGCCAGACAAGCAAGTTATCTTCAAGGAACGATACCAAACGCGGCTTATAATAGTTGCGTGAGTAATACGATTACCAGTGTGTGCGTGCTGCGCTTGCGTACTAGCAAGCACTAGCAAGCTGCCTTTAGTATTGCGCTTTGAAGAGAGTTTACTTTTCTGAAACTTTGGTGTTGGTGTGTGAGTGCCGGCTCGCGTCGGCGCTGCGCCCGCGCAGCCTCGTGACCTGCGGCCGCCATCTCTAGTTTGTGACAAATATAACTGCCATTCGATAAGTAATTGTTATACATCATTCGACGCGTAGTATTTCATAAATAGCTTCATAGATTTCGGCTTCTGTCGGTGCACAGCCGGTCGTATTTGATACATATTATTCAATTTCGAAATTGTAATAGATTTATTAAGTATGTAATAATCTCACATGAGAAAGTAATAAGATACCCTAATATAATTTGTGTCTTAGCTGATAATGGAACATTAGTAAGATAATAAGTTTATATCGCTTGACGAGATGAAACTGTGAAAGAGATATACGTTACGGTACGCTGGAGCACCAGGCTGAGTCGATAGTCGGATGAGCGGGGAGACCCAGACAGTACAGGTAGCACCAAGGTCGGCTGACGAAGTGACGAGCTGTTGCCCTTCTTCGATGCCTTTTGATCTACATTTAAGTTCATATTGTTCAGAAGCACTGAGTATTGTAGTGAACAAACGTGGCACGTCCAGTCTAATAAATAAAAACATGGTGGATTTGATAAAGTCTGCTATGTGTCCATTAATCTTTGTACATAGGTACCTTTAGATTCTATTGTCATATGTTTGACATATGTACGTTTAATTTTATTCATCTAAGAAAGTACAGATGGCTGTTGTTATTTTTATATTATTTGGGTAGAAGTATATTTTTTGTAAATGACCTCTGTATTTATCTTTTGTAAGCTTTGTAAGCCATAGGGACTTAGAATAGTGTACGAGCTACGAACATTGTGATTGCTATTTACTTTGAATTTGTATTTACTGAGATATTTTTGTTCTGCGTATATATATTCTTCGTTTCGACAGATATTTCTTAATAATTTTTTTGTTACTTCAGAGTGCAATATGTACAAATATTTACATATTAAATATAAAATGTACAGTCATTTTTTTAGTTTTAATGTGTCAACGCAATATGTTTCGCTAATCATTCGTTGAATGTACACTAGAAGGCATAATAAACAATATCACAAGAGAGTTGCAGCGCAACCAACACTCTCACTATTGTGTTTTTCTAATACTTAAGTGATTAATTTTATAATAGACGGACTAGGTGATCTTTGTATTTAAATTTGCTAATTTTTTGTAGCAGATTAGATTTGTTTACATGGATAAGATAAATAATGTACATTTTGAATTGATTTTAAAGTGATTTAGTTGTTATTTAGTAACGAATTTTCTTATTAGGTGTAACTGGCAGCCTCGTGGACTGGCTTGAGTCCACTGATACCAGTGCGATGTGTGCAATGTCTAGTAATACGTATACCTGGCCTCAGGCCGACACTTGCACTAGTTGCACTCGCCGGCCACTGTCACTATAGTGCCACGTCGAACGATGGAAGGCTGATATTACGAGATAAGAGCCCATTCCGTGTTCATCGAAACACAATAATTTTGTATAATTATTATTTCTTAAATCTATTAGTCCGCAGTAACTATTTTACTTTCCTCCTAATACTTTGCCTTAGTATATCCTCTGTTATTTTTACATGATTTAACAACAGTGGTGAAGCGAATTAGATATAGGGAACAGACATGACGACATGTTAAAATTTAGAGAAACAACTTTTATAAAAGATAATAACTACAAAAACAAAACCAAGGAAGGTGTGTACAAAATGAGGAAATTTGTATGAAACATTGTTAAATGCGAATAAACTTACACCTCAAGATAAAATTATAAAAAAAACCTGTTGTCTTTTATTTCCTATCCATTTCTGAATATATCCATTAACAATCCTGACTCCACTGGTGCACAGAATAGATGCAAAAAAAGAAGCAATAGTATGTAATTTCGTACCTATAATCAACAACCTTATTTTTATTCACATCGTAAGAAAAGTTAAGGTTTTTAATTGCAAAAAATCGCTGTTTTATACCTACGATGAGTTCATTCGACATTCATTTGTTCTGAGCTTGATCCCTTAGTAAAAGTTATTCAAGTCATAATCATGAGGACATATTATAGGTACCTACCAACATTTTCTACGCTAAAATAAAATAAGGTTGTATACCCAGGAAATATGAAAAGGTTTTATAACACTGCTGATCTGCAACAGCATGTAGGTACTTTACTTAAATTAGTGCCAAAAAACTAAATTAAACACGATCAAACAAAAACTTGGTCGTGGTATTCAGTTTTGATATTATGATTTTAATAGAGGGAAAACTAAATATTATTTTGGTATTTCAAAAAGTTCTTCGTTATCGGGGTGCCTACATACTCTTAAATCTTTCAGGAACTACGAGTAACAGAATATGACGGCCTGCACAGTGGCGTAGCATGGGTCAGTAGCACCCGGTGCGGATCCCGAATTTACCGCCCTTTTATTTTTTTAAATGAATAACAAAAAAATGTAGGGCATGTTAAAACTAAACTGAAAAGTAAACAAACTGAAAAAAATTTTTTTTTGACCGTCACTGAAATACCGCCCCGCCAATTTACCGCCCTTTCATTTTTTAAATGATAACAAAAAATGTAGGGCATGATAAAACTAAACTGATAAGTAAATAAATAAAAAAAAATAATTTTTTATGACCGTCAGTGAATTGCCGCCCCCCCCCCCATGCTACGCCACTGGGCCTGCATTTATCTCTATAGGTTATATATTTTTAACAATAATTAATACCTACAAATTTTTATCTGAGGTTCTTCAAGGTTCTGAAGTTCTGAATTTAGGTCGGCAACTGCTTCTAACGTCGGTATTTTATTCCTTAGAGATAAAGGCTATTTTTTTCTAACAATGAAGATAATTATGAACAGTCTGTTGACTCCGATATAATATATTATGCCGACTGTATACTCAGAGATTATAACTTGAATTAAATGTTATCTTTAAATAATTTTTCTATCACATTTAAAGCAAAACTCCCAAAGCACATCATCCACGGCGTAGCATGCCACTGGCATGGCACCCGAGGTATGACAAGTCTATGGTGTGAGCTTGTTTCTGTTGACCACAAGTCTTAAACTCTGAGCTGATACTGAGAATGTTCTAATGAAATAGCACTTTACCCTACCAGAGCATCAAACTCAGAACTCACGCTTTTATACATACACGAATGAGTGAGTTAAATATTTGGTGTCGGAAATATAACTAAAACAACCTACCTACTTGATCGTTTCGGTATTAGCGGGTACCATAGAAATATAAATATATCTGTGGCGGGTACTTACTTAATTTTGAAGTATTTATTTGGTAAACAGCTCCGTCTTCACTTACCGCAAAGTCCAGGACTGCTAACTCCTCAGATTTACACTGCACAATACTACAAATACAATTTCACATTATTTAATGCTAAAATATCATAAAAAATAAACTTATTAATGATAATCTCTTTTATTCATTTATATCGGGGGCGATTAGGTTATCAATCACATTAAATGAAACAGCGTTCATTACAAGTTATCATTAGTCTGCCAAAATAATAAATACTAAAAATAGAAACCTTCGAAAATTTTCGAACAAAATAAATATTAGCTCGAAATAAATCACCCTTGATAATATTATTCTAATGACTTGTAAAAGCGACACTAGGAACGTAGGTTCCTACGAGGCAGGTACGTGCATGTAGGCACTAATTGCACGGAGCCATGGTATCAATAATTCAACACAAACTTTATGGTATTTTTACCAAATAATTAAAAAACCAGTTTAAAAAAACCTCCACTCAAATGCTCAATTGATTAAATTTACGAAATGTCCGCCGTGCACCGAAATGCATAAACGACACCGTCGCCGTCGTACGATATTGTGGCGGACCCTTGTCAGTAGGTCACCATGAGCGGATGAATTATTTAAGCCGTATTTTTTTTTTATGGGATAACTCGATAAACGTGCAGGCGTGCTACCTGATGGTAAGTAGTCATCGCCGCTCATGGACATCTGCAAAACCAAAGGAGTTGCAGATGCGTTGCCGAGCCTATTTAGGGAAAAGGGAGGGGTAGGAGAAAGGGAGAAGGAAGGGGATTGACGGAGGAATTGGACCTGCGGCCCTCTCGCTCACCGAACGAAGCGCAGTAGCGAAACGACGCTATTCTGACGTCAGTCTTCTGCGAGAGTGTGGTACTTCCCCGGTCAAGCCGGCCCATTCATGCTGCAACAGCGTGATCTACCACAACAAAACTCTTCCACAGTCGTCACGTCAGTAGCGTAAACTATTTTTTATTAAAAATCTAGAGGTGTTAGGTTTGGTCACCGTGGTGGCCACCGACCTAGGTCCAAATCTGCCAATCCACTGCTCACCGAACATGTCAGTAAGGTGCTGTCTGGCCGCCACTACTGAGTGAACAGGTGCCCCGTCCAGCTGGTACCATAACCGGCAATATGCATCCAACGGTACTTCATCAATGTATTCCGTCACTGGGCCGTCAAGCAGTTCCACAGACCTGGGTCCATTAAAGTTGCCATTGATGAACACTGGACGAATTTTCACGGCTAATCGGTATTAGTGTGCTGACTCTCGGATAAGGTGAGGAGTTTATCGACTCCAGTATCGTAGGTTTTGTCGATTCTATATGCCGTTGCGCGTCTGTCCACAGTATGTTAGACAAAAAGGTTTTCATCATTGTCAACTTGCTCAGAAGCCAGTGGCAGAAAGCTTCCCTGACTGGCTTATCTCGTCCTAACAATGCCTGTATCTTTTGGTATCTGAATGGTAGATTTTTTCCGTTTATAAAATGTTATGAACTGTCCTATGATGTACTTAGTTCAGTTTATAGTTTGTAGGTCAAAGTCTGAAGGCCCCCCTGAGCTTGGGGGCCCCGGGGCGCTGCCCCGTCTAGCCCTCCTAGTTTAGTTAAACCTTTAGGAATCTGAAGTTGTCCGCAAGTGGTTTTGCAGTGATTAATTTTAATATAAAAACACGGTGCAGAGATAATTGGGGTCGTAACTGTTTCGCATTCGTGATTAGTTTCTTTGCTAATTGCTTAATTTACCTATGCATAAAAACACTTAAATAAGTATGTGGTTTTATGATGGGCTAAATTCAGATGACCGCAGTACCGACCGCAAAAAAAAATGCAATGTCGCCACAGAACTATAAGTAAGTAAGTAATACCTACCAACCTACATTTTTGTGAAAAAAAAAACGATGGTAGGATGGTACACCGGACGCTTGGTCAACTGCCTTAATAAACCACCGACATCACTGGCTGTAGTTCTTCGTTCTTCTTCGAATATAAGGGAGGGATGTGGATTATTCTTTGTTAGCTAAGGGTGAGTACAAAATGATGGCTGTCTGTAACCTGTAGCAGAAAACTATACAATAGAGTACTAAACGAGGTTAAAAGATGTCATTTCCTTCAACATTCCCAAAAACCGGTTGAAAAAATTCATTATCAGTAGTGACCGATTGCAGAATTGCAATTATTGGTATTAATATTCTATATTATTATATTGTATTTCATCAAGTGAGCTATGTTCTCCTGAGAAATTGAGTTTTTTTATCCTAACCTGTTAAGTACTAATAGATGCTTATAAGTAGGGATACACGATTTACTATAGCATTACATAAATAACGGTATAATAACGATTTTACAAATTACAACTAAATAGCAGGGGTCTCAATCAAAAGCGCGTGTGTTGTAAGTACTTACATAAACACGTGCGGTGCGTGGGCGCAGCCTATTCGGGCCATTAGCCTAACTTAAACCTAAATATTGGAAAACTAATCACGTAAAATATGTTCTCGCTTGTCTTTATTTCGGAATGCTAAGGCGAACTAGTGGCGATCCAGCCTTCAAATATGGCTCAGTCATGGCTGGTCAGTGACACTAGATTAGAAAATAGGTAGGTAAGTACTCTAACTACTTAGGTAGGGTTGCCAACCGTAAGTATTTTGAAGTAGAAGAAGAAAGAAAGGAAATTGATTTACCTTTGTGACGAATTTTAGTGTTGTCAATACTTTTATTTTTAATAGTGTTTGTAGGCCTTGCATGGCCAGAGGGCGGGCCTTAATTAGCTCGCCTAATTAGCCACCTAGCATCCTTCGTTAAAAGGCAAAGTCGGGGATTGTCCACTCTGGCGAACCTAGAGACAATAACAAGCATTGTTTGTTTCCTTGGGTTTAAAAACATATTTCAAGTTACTTATTCCGCGCCCATCCATTTCGAGGTGTAGGTAATAAGTAAGAGTATTGACAACACAACATTATAGGCCCACCGTTTCTGATCTTTTTGCTCAGCTACTAAGGGTCATAGTGTGATCTAAATAGTCTAGGTTACTCATTATACCAACGTGACGTCATAGAGATATATTTAGCCGTTCGAAGAAACCGCGAGGCACAGCTGATTTTATAATATATAAATAAGGTCCAACTTTCCATCTATGTGCAGTTTTCAATCTTAAAAGAACATATTTATTCTAATTTAGTCATACGTACATACTTTCTTATAATATCAAATACCTAAATGTAACTTCAAATTGTTGAAGATAAATATTTTTTTTTTAGGAGGAATACTTCGTCGCCTGGGCCTGATAATCAGTTTTCGTATATTGTGTATAGTTTATTAGAATAAGGTTAAGCATGTTCATTTTATTTTATTTTATTAATTATGTTTTTTTAAAATAAATAATCACTAATTTTTTTAGTAATACCTAAGGTCAAATCCAATCACCAACAAGCTAAAAAACAATAAGCGTTGTGGCAAAAAGCGCAAGAATGAATTAATGAACTATCAAACTATTGCCGACTGCAGTAACCGCGAAATTCAAATGAATAGTAAGTATCATACACACTTGAAAGGACTACATACAGTTCAGTCAAAATAACACTGCGTGTCTGAAAACATTTACTATTTTTTAAGTCTAAACGTCAGCCTTGGGCGCCATTTTTTTGTTTGGTTTTTCGCAAATTGTTCCACTATAACACATTCTAGGTAGGTACAGTCGCCAGCAGGTCAAGGTATACAAAACTGCCAAATTTCTCCAAATAATTTTAAACCTTAAAATATTGAAGATAAAGTTCAACATCAACTGAGAAAATTTGACATTTTGTGGTCACTTGATGTGCTGGCCACCGTACATGGCAGTAGGTACAAATAGCGATATCGACAAAAAATATTTACGAATGAGTATTCAAACTTTTGCTTAAAAATCGTTATCGTAGAAAATTTTGGTGTAAAATAGAGGATTCGACAAAAAATTAAAATTTTACCTAAATCTCCTACAATAGCGATTTTTTGCTTAATGCAGAGGTAAAATCCCTGATTTTGTAATAGCAGCTTTTACGTTTCGGTTTTAGTTTTTCCAATTACCGAATCGAAATCGAATAAAAAAAGAAAGATGCCGAAATGCAACACATCCAGTTAGGTATATTTTCCTGTTGGTATGACTACAAAAACATGTTTGTTATAACATTTATGTAAATAAAGTGTCTGAGAATATGCGAATCGTCCTCAAACGTATACTACGCGCGGTCAAAGGCGCATGTGATATCGCCCAACAAAATGTTTTCTAAAACTTTGTTACTATTTCTTGTAGTGTATTGTGTATTTCATTATTCATGTGAGTATTTTTATATTACTGGATATTTATTTATGTTAGGTATTAAAATAAAAGCACTTAACCCATAACGGGACTAAATAAAAACAAGTTTCAGAATGCTTATACGGTTCTCAATTTAGTTTTTTTTATTATATACATAGATGGACAGAGGGACAAAAAGTTTTTCCGAAAGGACTACAAATATATAGAATCAACAGAGGCTTTCTATAAGGTGCACACGCTACACAAGAATTGGTTTGAGGCCAAAAAGCAATGTGCTGTCGAAGGTGCTAGTTTGTTCTACCCAGAAGATGAAAATGAGGCCGGTGCTGCAATATATTTTTGGACCAATTCCCATTCCATTTTCGAGTGGGTGTTTGTTGGTATATCGGATTTAGTGGCTAAAGGTGTTTTCGAGACTACAGACGGTAAGATACTATGTATTTAATTCTATTTTTTATAACGGTGACTCAGAACTGGTTATTTAAAAGTGTAGGTTCATTGGCTACCTATGACCTCGGGGATGGTTAGTAAAGCGTACCTACCAGTTCTTATGGCCCCTCTATAAAAACGGCAGCAGACAGAAACGGCGTTTTTAGCGAGTGAATCCCATATATCCACTCCGATCCCTAAAGGCGTCGTATGCGACAGAAATTTACTCTTAAACAAACAAAAAGGTTAGGTACGTTAAGTTTATCAAAGGGTTTGAATTATACAGTCAGTCATTGTGAACACGTTTCTGTGAATAATGTTGTGGTTCATCAACAGTGGTGATTTCAGCACCCCTACTTCCTCCCTGCTTCAACAAACGGCGGTAGACTACTTAGTGGATAGGGCGTCGTACTTGCGATCACTTGGTTTCCGGTTCGAAACTCACCTATTGCACCTAGTACGAGGGGTTAACAAGAATACTAGCAATGTGCGACCCACATTGATTTTAAGAAAAAAAAACCTACTCTATACTCAATACTTTCCACAGGCCTACTTGTACACACGGCTACAGTTCAAACTATACAAATCCAGTTTAAGCTGATCTCGCATTGTATAGGCTTCCTATACAATAAGAGGCCAGCGTAAACTGGTTTTGTATAGCTTGATAAGTAGCAGTGCGTACGAGCAATGCTAACCTAAAAAGTTATTAAAAGTTCACCAACCTCTCACAGTTAATCTTTTCAAATATTTTTGATCCGATGTTTTCCTTATGCGCTAGTAAGTCTGCTGCTTAAGTATCATATTATTTTGATTTTGAATATAATTATAACGTTGGACTCTAATTAAATACTCTATTGTTGTTGTATGTTGGACTATACTAATAGAATCCAATATTCAATTTCCACTAAAGTGACTATCAAAGCGTATGTATTTAACGTTAAACATGTTAAAATATAAAAAAAAAACATACATACAAGCTCATGAAGATACTTCTAGGTAATATTAAAAAAGAGGAGCCACTTGAAAAAACTAAGGATTCTATTCAAAGCTCAGTAAAACTATTAGCTAGCGAAATGGCAATATATATATTATGTCTGTTTTTGTCATTTTAATGACGGTGAAATTAATTGTAAAGGCTTTACAATGTGAGATCAGCTTAAACTGGAATTGTATAGATTGACCTGTAGCCCGGTTTAGCTGCGGCCTAACTGTCGAGCTTAGCATAACCATAGGGCAAAGGAAAGCAAGTGCCGTTTTTGGTCGGTACGAGTCCAACATCACGAGATTAAAAAAACAAAAAATCTATATATAAGATATTTTTTTACTACAATATATAATCAACAGCTTATTTTTATAACAAAATAATAAATATTATCTTAAACCTGATAGTAGCAACCCTAGCGACCTTACTGACAGCAGGCATTTAATTCAAGGCCACGCTTATGTACTTGCTAAAATGAGTAATGGTTAAATGTAGAAAGAAATACTTATACAGGTGTTTTTAGTATAGTAGATAAGTTAAATAGGTACAAATTAATTCGGTATTGTTAAAGGGAAATGCCCATTTGATAAAGAGGTTTTGGCCAAATGACGCCCATGAAAGAAACAAATTATAGGCATTAGGGTTGACATTATAGATAAAGAAACAACCACTATTTTTTACACAGAACTCGGTTGGAGTTATAAAAATCATATTAAAAAATTCACGGTTAACAAAAAAACATACTTGTAGTTTTATGATTTTTGGTCATGGGAAGCGGGTACAGAATCCAATGTAAAGTCAAGGTCGTCATCAGGAGCGGTAACAGGGTCCATAATCGTAATCAAAGTCGTCGAAAAATCAACCAGAAAACGCAATTCAAAAAATCACTTGTCACAATATCGCATTTTGTCAACAAACAAAATGTGAAATGTCAATGTCAATCAGTCAGTTGTCAATTATGATTTACGATTATTATTGACGTAGGGATGACGATAAGATATTATCTATTTATCGAAAAATCTATATAAAAAAAACCGAAAACACGGAATCGGTTCAATAGTTTGTATTTGAAGCCCAAAAATGGACAAACACTTCTTTTTTCACTTTTTTTCTGTAAAAAGACAATAAATAAAAAGCAGATAAAATCGCACAAACAAAAAGATTTCCCAAAAACCAGTTTTTACCGGTTTTAGTGTATCGATTTTTTTAAGTAAAAGTCACTATCCTCCCTATTTTGACGGATTGACCAAAGCCCGGGAGTTGTAAAATAAAGCAATCCGATTGAGTATCTAATTAAATCGGCTTTTAATTCCGGAGTTCTGCTACAAATAAGTCTATAGCAATATTTTAGTTACTAAATGCGTATTTTTTTTGTATATACCACATTGATGGGCGAAGCATGGCCAAAAATGGGCGTTTCCCAATAGCTATGCTTCCCATGTCCCATACCACAGTTATATTTAATACTGTGCCCATACAATCGCTACATTATTACGTAATGCGCAAAGATATAGACGAAACAATACCCGATAGGTGTTACCCAAAACTAAAAAGTCGCTCTGTCTTCAGCATTAGATAAACAACGGCAAAATAACGTCTGTTATTGTGTTAAAAATAAATGCATTTTCGAGATTAAATGCATTTAAGCAAAAATGTAATAACTAAATTGCTTATACAACCTTAGTTTTTGTTTACCCGAAAGCCGAAAGTAGTTTGTTCAGAATCAGTAGCAGAATCGATTGCAATGGTTTCTAGCCTATGTCACATTTTTACTTTTAAAAAATATTCAAGTTGGACACCCATTTTTATTAGGGTTCCGTAGCCAAATGGCAAAAAACGGAACCCTTATAGATTCGTCATGTCTGTCTGTCTGTCTGTCCGTCCGTATGTCACAGCCACTTTTCCCCGCAACTATAAGAACTATGCTGTTGAAACTTGGTAAGTAGATGTATTCTGTGAACCGCATTAAGATTTTCACAAAAAAATAGAAAAAAAAAATTTTTGGGGGTTCCCCATACGTAGAACTTAAAGTCAAAATATTTTTTTCATCAAACCCATACGTGTGGGGTATCTATGGATAGGTCTTCAAAAATGATATTGAGGTTTCCAATATCATTATTTTCTAAACTGAATAGTTTGCGTGAGAGACACCTCCAAAGTGTTAAAATGTGTGCCCCTGTAACTTCTTAAATAAGAGAATGATGAAACTAATAAAAAAAAATATATGATGTACATTACCATGTGAACTGCCAACGAAAATTGGTTTGAACGAGATCTAGTAAGTAGTTTTTTTGAATAAGTCACAAATCGTAAAGGTACGGAACCCTCCGTGTGCGAGTCGAGGCCGGTTTTTACGAAAATCGGCAACACGGAACGGGGAGGTCAATCACTCACCTGCGCCGCCCGGCGCCCTTAGCTCATCGTACCCACCTGCACAAATTAGGTGAATTGATAAATTAGGACAAACTTTTAAGCTTGTCACCGCGTGAGTTTGAATCATTTTTTACTTTTCAAATGAAATTAAAGTTGGGGTGTTTCGGCTTTAGCTGCTTTAGGGTATACAAAAATTAACGTTGTATAATATGATTGATTGATCCTTAATTATTAGTTATATTGAAGCGGCGGTAGCCTACTTGCGATCATGTGGTTGCCTGTTCAAAACTCACCCATTGCACTACCGACGTGAAACCACTCGTAACACAAGCATTTAGCTTAGTACGAGGGGATAACAAGATTACTAGTAATGTGCAATCCACATTACTAGTAAGCTTTTTTTTAAAAAAATATATATCCCTTCATAATAATCATCGAAATAATGATGGCGCTATAACGTTATTTGTCTAATAACGTTGAAACATCTGTCAAAGACTAAAAAATCTGTCCATATCCGAATATCCGCTCTGTGTCTGTAACCCTTGCAAATGTCTTCGGTAATAAGTTATCGTTGAATTGTCTTTCGTTTTCAGGAAAACCAGCTTCTTACGTTTACAACAACTGGGCACCAGGCGAGCCCAACAATGCAAATAATGCAGAGGACTGCGTCATACTGAAAAAAAACGGCCACCTCAATGATGAGAACTGTTCTAACAAGTACCCTTATATATGCAAGAAGAGTCTCCAGTCCTTACAGTGGAATCCGTTCTGCAATATACCTAACTTAGGTAGGTTTTAAATCATTGGGAGAAAAATGTTTATCTGTAGGTATACAACATGTAATTGAAATAACTTAAAACCTCAGATACCACAAGTTTTTATTACAATAAAAGTATTCGACAAGTAGTTATTTATTTTCATAACAAATACTGTCGCAGATAGTAGCACTTTTTAGTTTTGTGCGTAAGCAGATTCCAACCTCTATAATATATTCACTTCTTTTGCTTAAAAATCTTTATCATCGAAGATTTTGTTGTAAGATAGTGGATTCGGCCAAAAATGATAATTACACTTAAATCTCCTACGATAGCGATTTTTAAGCAAAGGTACTCAATCGTGAATAAGTTATTGTTGTTGTCGCAATTTCAACTACCATTTACCTAGAATGTGTTATAACCGAATAATTTGTTTTAAAAGAAAATTTGAATTTCGCGCCCAACCCTGACGCTTGAGCATCAAGGGATCTTGTTACCATTATCTATGATGTATTCTTGTTCGAAACGTCGACATCGGCCATCAATGGCGCCTAGGCCGTGGCGTTCGTTTAAGAAACTTTTAGACTCAACACAATACAAAAATAAAAAAAATAACCTGTATGAAAAAGTAGTGCAATTGATAATAGCTATCAATTCTGAAAATGGTTTTGTGTCAATTCAATTACACTTTGTATAAGTATTGATTGTTGCTTATTTACAGATTACAGGTTCAACAGCACGCTCGGCAGATGCTACAAGTTGCATACGAAGCCATTGAGCTGGATTGATGCGTATGGCTTGTGCGCTGCTGAGCAGTCCTACCTAACTGTCATCAATAGTCCGGCAGAGGCTGAGTTCGTAGTGAAGCTAGCTGAAGGCATACCGGTATATCCGACAGCAGAACCCTACCTAAGAGGAGCAATCCATTCGGGCTTTCATAGCAGATTGGGTGAAGGCTGGCAAACGGTTCAAGGTTCGTGACTAGTTTGTGCAAGGTTTGGTTCAGTTACCACAGCTTTTCAGAACACGATAAGTTTAAATAAGACACAGTGAGCCGGGAGCACTGCGCATAATGTGAACATGGCAGTTGGGGCGAAAAACTGCAGTAGAGAGAATGGGTCGTGGGGCTTTCGGAATCCGGGACTGCGGTCCCGGTCCCAAAAGCCCCAGGACCCGAGGGAATTATGATTAAATCTTTTTTTTTATTTGGCAATTCGGTAAAGTTGGATTTTATCATTTAAACTCTCGACACAGTTCTGTGTTCAGTCCAATACGTTCGTTATTTTCTCTAAAATGGCATTTGCGTTAGATTGTAAATTACATAATTTCATGATTCTAAATCTATTTACAGGTACAACATTAGAAGAAAGTGGTTACGACTGCTGGGACACTAAACAACCCGGCGGTGGGGACGAGGAGCAATGCGGCTCAATCTTCTTCAATGGACGTCTAAACGACATTAATTGTAATACCAAAAGTATATTCGTTTGTGAACATGACGTGGATATTCTTAGCTCACAATTTGATGATCGTTTCGGTGACGGTACAGTCAGTTACTAGTCTTGTATTAAAAAGTATTGCACTTATATATAGTACTGCAATTAGTAGTAAGTACTGCATTTATATATAGGTACGCCTAACATTGATGGCATTATTCATAAGTAATCTATTATACTCACTATTATACTTTTACTACATATGCCTCTCACCATGAAAGGCCAAGCGTTATTCTCATATATGTATTGTAATTTAAATATCATAAAAAAATATAATGGCCCGAGCACCGTACCCTGGAGTACTCGTATGAGGTTAGATGAAATTGTGTCCTCGAATTGTTGCTTAATTATTACATTGTTTATGTATACAATCAATCAAACTCAACGCAATATCAAAGCCTACCAATGATTTTTTTTAATTTTTAATTATACCTACTCGCGTTGCTGTCAGCCAGTCGACAAACTTATTTTATATAAATATTTAATCTTTAGAAACACAGAAACTTTGTAAAACGAATAATTTTGTCACAAGTAAATAAACATGCCTATTTTCTGTTATTTCTTAATGATCATTTGGATAAAAATAATTGAATATTTGGAATCCTGACTGCAATGTTGGAAGAGGGATTAAACAAGTGGAAAGTACACACATGGTTACACATCAAGCTATTCCAAACCAGTATATATATATATATAACTGACTAAAAATATCTACGCAAGGGGGTTCAGAATCACGCACCGAATTCATGGTAAGCGGTTACGCATCGATGTACCTTCCGATAGAGTCAGATAAGGCTTAAAACAAGCTTTCTCATCTAAAAACAGTAAATACAAAAAAGACGAAACGGTCGCTTGGGGTTGAACTAGATGGCAAGAAAACAAATCAAAATTGACCGTTGGACTTAGGTTTTATTTAAACCTACCTTGGTTCAAGTTTCTACACATACTGTTATAGCTTGCATATATAAAAATTGCAATGCGGGGGTCATTGAACGTCGAACAGAATCGATTGCAATGGTTTCTAGCCTATGTCACATTTTTACTTTTAAAAAATATTCAAGTTGGACACCCATTTTTATTAGGGTTCCGTAGCCAAATGGCAAAAAACGGAACCCTTATAGATTCGTCATGTCTGTCTGTCTGTCTGTCCGTCCGTATGTCACAGCCACTTTTCCCCGCAACTATAAGAACTATGCTGTTGAAACTTGGTAAGTAGATGTATTCTGTGAACCGCATTAAGATTTTCACAAAAAAATAGAAAAAAAAAATTTTTGGGGGTTCCCCATACGTAGAACTTAAAGTCAAAATATTTTTTTCATCAAACCCATACGTGTGGGGTATCTATGGATAGGTCTTCAAAAATGATATTGAGGTTTCCAATATCATTATTTTCTAAACTGAATAGTTTGCGTGAGAGACACCTCCAAAGTGTTAAAATGTGTGCCCCTGTAACTTCTTAAATAAGAGAATGATGAAACTAATAAAAAAAAATATATGATGTACATTACCATGTGAACTGCCAACGAAAATTGGTTTGAACGAGATCTAGTAAGTAGTTTTTTTGAATAAGTCACAAATCGTAAAGGTACGGAACCCTCCGTGTGCGAGTCGAGGCCGGTTTTTACGAAAATCGGCAACACGGAACGGGGAGGTCAATCACTCACCTGCGCCGCCCGGCGCCCTTAGCTCATCGTACCCACCTGCACAAATTAGGTGAATTGATAAATTAGGACAAACTTTTAAGCTTGTCACCGCGTGAGTTTGAATCATTTTTTACTTTTCAAATGAAATTAAAGTTGGGGTGTTTCGGCTTTAGCTGCTTTAGGGTATACAAAAATTAACGTTGTATAATATGATTGATTGATCCTTAATTATTAGTTATATTGAAGCGGCGGTAGCCTACTTGCGATCATGTGGTTGCCTGTTCAAAACTCACCCATTGCACTACCGACGTGAAACCACTCGTAACACAAGCATTTAGCTTAGTACGAGGGGATAACAAGATTACTAGTAATGTGCAATCCACATTACTAGTAAGCTTTTTTTTAAAAAAATATATATCCCTTCATAATAATCATCGAAATAATGATGGCGCTATAACGTTATTTGTCTAATAACGTTGAAACATCTGTCAAAGACTAAAAAATCTGTCCATATCCGAATATCCGCTCTGTGTCTGTAACCCTTGCAAATGTCTTCGGTAATAAGTTATCGTTGAATTGTCTTTCGTTTTCAGGAAAACCAGCTTCTTACGTTTACAACAACTGGGCACCAGGCGAGCCCAACAATGCAAATAATGCAGAGGACTGCGTCATACTGAAAAAAAACGGCCACCTCAATGATGAGAACTGTTCTAACAAGTACCCTTATATATGCAAGAAGAGTCTCCAGTCCTTACAGTGGAATCCGTTCTGCAATATACCTAACTTAGGTAGGTTTTAAATCATTGGGAGAAAAATGTTTATCTGTAGGTATACAACATGTAATTGAAATAACTTAAAACCTCAGATACCACAAGTTTTTATTACAATAAAAGTATTCGACAAGTAGTTATTTATTTTCATAACAAATACTGTCGCAGATAGTAGCACTTTTTAGTTTTGTGCGTAAGCAGATTCCAACCTCTATAATATATTCACTTCTTTTGCTTAAAAATCTTTATCATCGAAGATTTTGTTGTAAGATAGTGGATTCGGCCAAAAATGATAATTACACTTAAATCTCCTACGATAGCGATTTTTAAGCAAAGGTACTCAATCGTGAATAAGTTATTGTTGTTGTCGCAATTTCAACTACCATTTACCTAGAATGTGTTATAACCGAATAATTTGTTTTAAAAGAAAATTTGAATTTCGCGCCCAACCCTGACGCTTGAGCATCAAGGGATCTTGTTACCATTATCTATGATGTATTCTTGTTCGAAACGTCGACATCGGCCATCAATGGCGCCTAGGCCGTGGCGTTCGTTTAAGAAACTTTTAGACTCAACACAATACAAAAATAAAAAAAATAACCTGTATGAAAAAGTAGTGCAATTGATAATAGCTATCAATTCTGAAAATGGTTTTGTGTCAATTCAATTACACTTTGTATAAGTATTGATTGTTGCTTATTTACAGATTACAGGTTCAACAGCACGCTCGGCAGATGCTACAAGTTGCATACGAAGCCATTGAGCTGGATTGATGCGTATGGCTTGTGCGCTGCTGAGCAGTCCTACCTAACTGTCATCAATAGTCCGGCAGAGGCTGAGTTCGTAGTGAAGCTAGCTGAAGGCATACCGGTATATCCGACAGCAGAACCCTACCTAAGAGGAGCAATCCATTCGGGCTTTCATAGCAGATTGGGTGAAGGCTGGCAAACGGTTCAAGGTTCGTGACTAGTTTGTGCAAGGTTTGGTTCAGTTACCACAGCTTTTCAGAACACGATAAGTTTAAATAAGACACAGTGAGCCGGGAGCACTGCGCATAATGTGAACATGGCAGTTGGGGCGAAAAACTGCAGTAGAGAGAATGGGTCGTGGGGCTTTCGGAATCCGGGACTGCGGTCCCGGTCCCAAAAGCCCCAGGACCCGAGGGAATTATGATTAAATCTTTTTTTTTATTTGGCAATTCGGTAAAGTTGGATTTTATCATTTAAACTCTCGACACAGTTCTGTGTTCAGTCCAATACGTTCGTTATTTTCTCTAAAATGGCATTTGCGTTAGATTGTAAATTACATAATTTCATGATTCTAAATCTATTTACAGGTACAACATTAGAAGAAAGTGGTTACGACTGCTGGGACACTAAACAACCCGGCGGTGGGGACGAGGAGCAATGCGGCTCAATCTTCTTCAATGGACGTCTAAACGACATTAATTGTAATACCAAAAGTATATTCGTTTGTGAACATGACGTGGATATTCTTAGCTCACAATTTGATGATCGTTTCGGTGACGGTACAGTCAGTTACTAGTCTTGTATTAAAAAGTATTGCACTTATATATAGTACTGCAATTAGTAGTAAGTACTGCATTTATATATAGGTACGCCTAACATTGATGGCATTATTCATAAGTAATCTATTATACTCACTATTATACTTTTACTACATATGCCTCTCACCATGAAAGGCCAAGCGTTATTCTCATATATGTATTGTAATTTAAATATCATAAAAAAATATAATGGCCCGAGCACCGTACCCTGGAGTACTCGTATGAGGTTAGATGAAATTGTGTCCTCGAATTGTTGCTTAATTATTACATTGTTTATGTATACAATCAATCAAACTCAACGCAATATCAAAGCCTACCAATGATTTTTTTTAATTTTTAATTATACCTACTCGCGTTGCTGTCAGCCAGTCGACAAACTTATTTTATATAAATATTTAATCTTTAGAAACACAGAAACTTTGTAAAACGAATAATTTTGTCACAAGTAAATAAACATGCCTATTTTCTGTTATTTCTTAATGATCATTTGGATAAAAATAATTGAATATTTGGAATCCTGACTGCAATGTTGGAAGAGGGATTAAACAAGTGGAAAGTACACACATGGTTACACATCAAGCTATTCCAAACCAGTATATATATATATATAACTGACTAAAAATATCTACGCAAGGGGGTTCAGAATCACGCACCGAATTCATGGTAAGCGGTTACGCATCGATGTACCTTCCGATAGAGTCAGATAAGGCTTAAAACAAGCTTTCTCATCTAAAAACAGTAAATACAAAAAAGACGAAACGGTCGCTTGGGGTTGAACTAGATGGCAAGAAAACAAATCAAAATTGACCGTTGGACTTAGGTTTTATTTAAACCTACCTTGGTTCAAGTTTCTACACATACTGTTATAGCTTGCATATATAAAAATTGCAATGCGGGGGTCATTGAACGTCGAACAATTTTAACACCACCGTTTAGATTATTACGTCAACAGTATTTTTATTATGTATTTGTATGTAACGCATGAACGGCAAGCGGTTTCGCGACTCTACTTTCGACCTAGTAAAGTTCAGTCTTATGTTAGTATACACAAAATGTATCTAATTTGAAGAAAATACCAAGAAACCGCTTTCCGGGAATTTACTGAAGAAATATTAAGTAGTGTTTTATTTACTACTTTGCTTTTACCAGGTAATTAATGCTGTGTAAACACTATCGAAGTCTTCAATGTCCTCACGCGCATATTCGGTGATTAGTAGTAGTGGTGTCTCTGGCATGTCTATATGTCAGCATGAATGGGTCGGCACGAACGGGTTAGTACTACCCCCCCAAAGAATACCGACATCAAATACCAGTATGCATACTTTTGCGTATCGTACGGAGAGTGTGGAGCGCCGGAGGCCCAATTCCTCCCTCAGTACCCTTCCTTCTCTTTCTCTCCTTCCCCTCCCTTTTCCTTGACTCGGCAACGCATCTGCAACTCCTTTGGTATTTCAAATGTTTGCGGCGATGACTACTTACCATCAGGTGGCAAGCCTGCTCGTTTGTAGAGTATCCCTCATAAAAACGGAGTCTATAGGTGCAGCATCGATGGACATACATCGTAGCTAGGAGGTTAACGCCCATTACGAAATAAGTAATAATATAGATATATAAAAAAACAACATAAACGATTGATCAATAATGATATCGTTGATCAATATTAGGTATATTACCTAAGTGGAACAGATGCCTTTGTCAATAAAAAGCAATAGATAAGCGTCTTAGTTGAAGTGAAATAATTCATGCACTTTATTAAAGAAAAAAAAAATCCAAAGTGATGCAATAACAGCAGCGTTTAAGTTTTTATTTGATTAAGGTTAAACGCCAATTTATTCACATTTCAGTATTAAAGCTTTGCTATCGTATAAGATGTTGGTGTAAAATAGGAGATTCTGACCAAAAATTACAATTTACACCAAAATCTTCTACGATAACGATTTTTAAGCAAAACTTTTATAATTGTCGATATCGCAATGTCTACTGGCATGTATCTGGAATGTGTGAGAGACGAAAAATTTGCGAAAAACCAAAAAATATTCAATTTGGCGCCCAATGCCTAAGTACTTTTTCGAATAGGATATCGCAGAATAACGAATCAAACAAAGATTGATGACGAAATTTTTAGCAGTCCATTCAATAAGGTATATTTTCCTGTTAGCATGTCTACAAAACATGTATGTTCTATACATTTATGTAAATATAGTGTCTGCGAATATGCGAATCGCCCTCATACGTTTTCCAGGCGCGATCCAAAGCGCATGTCACACTTACGTCAAACAAAATGTTCTCTAAAACTTTGTTAGTAAGTTTTCTAGTGTATAGTCTATCCATTTGTTCATGTAAGTATATTTTGTATTTGCCTTTGTTGCGTTTTTTTTTATTTTGTGTATCGTGTGTGTCGTGATGATATTTAAATAAATAAATAAATAATAATAATGTTATTTCAAATAAAAATGATGACTGCCTCATCAGTCAAGTGGTCCTAACGGCGACTGCTACGCTAGTGGTCGTGGGTTTGAGTGCCAGGTCGAGCAAAGTGTTATTAGGTCTTTCTATGAAATTCTCTTAGAAAAAAGTAAATGGAAATAGGCTTGCCGCCTATTACATGGGACCTTAACGTACCGGCGAAAGGTGTGTGTACATTAGTACTCCTATGCTAACCCTTTGCGGAAAACAGGCGTGATGTTGTGTTAAATAAAAATGTATTAATAGCTTCAACCGAAACGGAATCAAATTAAAACACGTTTCAGAAATATTCGGTTTAATCATCGTTTTTTTATTCCTTTGTATAGATGGACAGAAGGACAAAAAGTTTTTCCGAAAGGACTACACATATATAGAATCTACAGAGGCTTTTTATAAGGTATACACGGTAGCAAGTACTTGGTTTGAGGCCAAGAAGCAGTGTGATATCGAAGGTGCGGGCTTGTTTTACCCAGAAGATGAACATGAGGCCAAAACTGTGATATCGTTTTGGACCGGTTCCCAGCCTTTCGAGTGGATCTTTGTTGGTATATCGGATTTAGTAGTCGAAGGAGTATTTGAGACTATTGATGGTAAGTCGATATTGTTTTATATTCTACAATATTCTATTATTTTGTGGTTTAGATTCTAGCTCATTGGATGGTGGCCAGCACATCAGACTATACTTACCACCCTCCCGAACTAAAATGCTAAATGAAAGCCCATACTATATGGCAGTAAAAATATTTAATAAACTACCGAGCAATATTAAAACCGAAAAAAAACCTGCATTATTTAATAAGATGTTAAAAAAATATCTCATAGAAAAATGTTTCTACTCAATCACAGAATACTTAGAACCTAAATAATCTTTATGCTTTAAACTTTCCATTTTGTTACCCAATTTACGAATATTACAAATATTAATATAGCGATCTGATAAGTATACATTATATAAATTAAAATGCTGACAAAATAATGAAATATTATATATTATTTAAATAGTATTAAATATAACGAGATGTAAAAATAATTGAGATAATGGAGTAATAATAAAAAATAAGTAATAATAATAAATATTTAATAAATAATTCAAGAATTATATTATTTGATAGATAAATAGGTAATAAAGTAAGAACTTAAATAAATAAATAATGTAATAGTAATCTTAATATGGAGGCATATTGCAATGCTTGTAAAAGGCCGCTAAGTAATAAGAACCTAACAACATTTATGTACACTTAGGATGCAATAAATCTTTGAATCTTTGAATCTCACATCAAGTTGCCACAAAATGACAATTTTTCTCAGTTGATTTTGAACTTAATAATCAATATTTTAAGGTTTAAACTAATTTGGATAAATTTGACAGTTTTGTATAACCTGATGTGCTAGCGAATGTACCTATGATTAGTTTACTGCTGGGAATGACAACGTTTCCGTAACCCAGGAAACAGTGGAGAGGTGAAACACCCGAGTGGTTTAAGCTGGTACATCACCCACAATGGGTGAAGTTCCACACAGCCCGTCCCCCTCCCCGGGAAGTGAAAGTCCATGAGAATTTACATAAGCTTAAAACTAGGTTGGTGGGACTTTAAAAAAGCGAGGAGCGTGATAATTTTAATTTGGATAATAGAAATGAAAAAAAAAAATAGGCTAATGGAGTTCCATTATCCACATTTATAAAGATATGGCCTGAACTTATCCCGATTTGTGGGCCTTATTTTGTGGTGTGTGTAAATTCAAATTTGGACAGAACAATATCAAATATCATAAAATCATGGTGTGATAAAACTTTAAAATTAGAGTCGGATTATTGATAATAATTCTGATTAGATTAATATGGTGCATTCCTTTAACTTGCCAATGCACAATAAACAGACATATCGTACCAACCCACTGGAGGGTCACATCTCTTTAATAAATTAAAAAGCCTCCACGAGATGTGCATCATGGAAAAGTAGCCATACTATGGAAGCTTCTAGTTGATGATTATAAGCCTCTAGCTTCAACAATAATTAAGTACCTACTTAAATATTTCTGTGTAAGATTTACATAATAAGTCATCATTCGTGTTTTTGCCTGAGGTGTGGATAAGTAAAAAAAGGGTAAAAGGCTGGGAGCATGATAACCCTTTCAACACTTTATAACTAATACAACAAAGTTCGGCAACCCCTTACCTGCATTCTTCCAAATATTTTTAAGACAATGTTTTCCTTATGTGCTAACTGCCGTAAAGATTTTAATTTTAAATAGGTAAAATATTATGACGCTGGTATCAAATTCTTTATTTAATTTTCCACTGGGCATTACGTAACTTTGTGGGTTTTTGTTAAGTGGTCGTGGACTCACCTCTAGGGAATACCGCGCGAATTTGAAGGTGGTAAGTATTGAACTAAAGCCAACAAATAGAAAAACATTTTTTTCGGTCAGGACTAATTTGGTTTGATCACGGATGAAGCTGCGTATTTTGTTAAATACACCGGTACTTTTAACCGGAAAGAGACACTAAGAAATCGTCAAATTTTACACAAACAACAAACTTATAAACCAAGGTACCACAAACCAGCACACACCAGCAAAATTATAATTATATACGGACAAATTGAGGATCTTCTTTTTTTTGAAGTCTGTAAAAACTTGACTACCTTGATGAATTAATTTTGACTGTGCCTTAGTATCTGATGTTATCTTGACGAATCCATAATAAACAAAAAAAGATAAGCTCAAAGTCCATTAGTATTATCCTAGTGTATTTCTTACTGTAAGTTCGAATTGTAGGGCCAACCAGACTAAAATGTATTAAGTACCTCTAAGTACCTACTTCTTTTTCATTGAATGGAGTCCCACTAAATAATACTTAACCTCATCGAGAGAAGACCTCGAAAAGAGCTTTAGCTTAAGGCTTTTGTATAGCTGAGCGATCTTAAATTGGCGATGAGCTATAAGTTATAACGTCATTGTAGATCTTGACACCTGGAATTAGTACGGTGGGCAAGCGCACATCAGTAATAATTAAATAAAATACAAAATCGATTTTGACATTTACTAAACTTAGACTAGTCTCAGTTTAGTAAATTTCAAATAGTATCCTAAGATAAAACTAAAAACAACGACAAACGCGATCAAATTAAGTTCAATTCGGATCGAAATTGACCCATAACTAGATCTATTCTATTTTGGATTTTTTTTTTACTACCAGAATTCCTCTTCAGATAGTTGGGTTCTCGGTGTTTGGGCCTGTGACATTTATTTTTGTAAACCCACCTACGATAAGTAGTTAGAGAAAATTCTAGCCATGCTTCCCCTCTGTCATACTATCGCCACATTATTATGACAAAATTCATTGAGCAAAGCAGCCGGTTCCAGTATCGGTATATTCCACTTTTTTCAACCAACTTCAAGCAGCATCCACTGCTAGACGAAGATCTTTTTGTTGAACGCGACAGAGCCCTATCTCCAGCTCTTTTCATCTAGTTGCTGCCAACTACCTTTCGCAAATCGTCGCGGGCGACCTATGTACACTTCGTTTGCCTGGACGCGGTCTCGGTTACTTTAATTCTCCGACGGATAATTCCGTAACAAATTCTGTCCCTCAGAGAGACTCCGAACATAAATTACTACATAGCTCGCTGTGCGTCTTTAATCTTTTGAACCAGTGTCTCCGTGAGTGACCGCGTCTTGGCGCCATTAGTCATAACTGACATTACTTGTATGAAGCCTATGTTTAAATCCTATCTCTAGTAAGCAAATACACTGATTAATTCGTTATTGGGATAGACGGGAAAACACCTGGTTAGCCAAGAATCTCTCATCTTTCTTATTGTTACTTTCATTCGTCGGTCCTTCTTAAAAATAAAGAAATTAAATCAAATGAGAAGAGTGAAAGTGTTCCCAGTGTCCGCAATATTTAATATTCTCTTAGGTCCAGGCATCAGTCAATTCTTTTTATTTTCAGGTAAACCAATTTCTAGCGTATACGATAAATGGGCACCAGGAGAGCCGAACAATTATGATAATTCAGAGGACTGCGTCACACTGAAGAAAGATGGCCTCTATAATGATATCAGCTGTTCTAACAAGTACCCTTTTATATGCAAGAAGAGCCTCCATTCCGTACAATGGAATCCATGCTGCAATATACCCAGCTTAGGTGGGTTTGAAATAATTGATTGATTCGAGTAGTTAATATTCTATTAGTGAATTGATCGGCCTTACATCATCTGCTGCAGTTTGTCAAGTAGAAATATATTATTTTGTTATGGGATTACTCGGCAAGCGGGCAGGTGAGCTACCTGATGGTAACTAGTCATCGCCACCCATGGACATCTGCAACACCAAAGCAGCTGACTGAGGGAGGAATTGGGCCTCCGGCGCTCCACTCTCACAGTACGAAACGCAGCAGTAAACATATTGCTACTTGACGTCGAATTCTACAGTACTCATTAAAATGCCCAATACAAGTGCATGGGGTCGTACGTTAAGACGTTACGTTCTGATTGGTTCTTATTTACAGATTACAGGTTCAACGAGACGCTCGGCAGTTGCTACAAGTTGCACACTACGCCAATGAGCTGGGTTGACGCGTATACTGTGTGCGCTGCTGAGCAGTCCTACCTAACTGTGATCAATAGTCTGGCAGAGGCTGAGTTCGTAGTGAGGTTAGCGGAAGGCATACCGGTACATCCGTCAGCGGGACACTACTTATATGGAGCAGTCCATTCGGGCTTCCATAACAGACTCAACGAAGGCTGGCAGACTGTTAAAGGTTCGTGATTTGTTTTTGGTAAGGTTAAGGTTTGGTTGAACCCGTCATGGTCGTGGCGAATGTCACGAATCCCATGGCCATGACTGTAGGACAAGGGAAGGCAGGTGCGGTCTTTAGTCAGTATAAACGATGGCTGTCACCTCCCCAGGTGGCAGTCGATGCACGAGGATTTACCGTACTCTTACAAAAGGTTTGGTCTGCCAACCTGCACTACCTTCTCGTCCTGAGAGAAGGTAGTGCAGGCATCGTCCTGGGGACAATGTAATGGTTGCTGATGATGCTTTGTTTAAGTGTCGCGTGGCTTATTTTTCTATGTCATCTTTCATGTTTGAGATTTAATTGCTACCACGAACTGAGAGCAATATACATAATATGGAAATGTGAGAGTAAAAGAATCCAGTAAAGAGATTTACGAACAAATCATGCATAAACTCACCTAAAGTACTTAGCTGCGTCAAGGATCTTGAGAACTTAAAAACACACAATTACAGTTTTAAAACACAATCACTAGCAAATTCGGGTGGATGAAGAATTCAGAGGATTGCGAGATTCCTTTATTGATAAGGTCCATGCAAACAGCTTTCCACACGCACACTCCATCAAAATATAACAATCAACTAATACCGACTATAACCATCTCAACTGCATTTATTGTAGGTAGTTTAAAATATGTTTGTCAACAAATTTTAAGACTACCTGCCCTGCTAAGTATCTGTTACTGCAGTCAGTATTGCCAACTTATAGGCGCTTATACATTCAAAGTTCGAATTGATGTTGTTATTTTAATATATTACAGATGATTTTTGTCTATTTTTTTACAATAATAGAATTTATATTTATTTTTAATACATAATGCTAAAACTATCGAAGTTATAGTAGCCCGTATTTTTTTATTTATAAAATGTTGTATGTAAGTAACATATTATTTAGTTTAGGAGCGATTTTTCCATCATCAGATACCTTTTGTCCGACGGATAAATTTAACGTATGACAGTCTTTTAATTGAAAATCTGTCAAACTAGACCAGGGTCGATAATTTTTGAAACTGAAAAAAATATAAAGCTAATATAACAAAAATTAAAGGAAAAATAATTTACGGTTGATCTGAGTTTGGGAAGTTGGTAGGGTAAAAAACAGTTTATCTCGACTGCCGTCAAAACTACAAGTCCTATGGAAAAACTTAAATGGCAAACTTGTAGGTAATAAAGAGATCTACAACTTTTGTATTCACACTTTTTTCACATACCCTCATTTATGTGATAAATTCAAATAACCAAGTTTTTGGTTTAAAACTAAACTTCTTATGTTCCAAACACACTGTAATTTTTTTTATTTAAATTATTATTATTTTGACCTTATTTTGACTTAATATCGATAAAGCAGCCTAATTTTCAATCGAAAATTCTCACGTCAAAATATCAGTTTTTTTTTAAAGTCTGTGGGCTTTTCAAAAAAGGGTAAATACAAAAGTTGTAGATCTCTTTAACTTTCTCATAGGACTTAGTTTTGCCGGAAATTGAGATAAACCGTTTTTTACCCTAAACGCCCTCCTCCCTCCCACTTCTCGAACTCAGATCGCCTGTAAAATATTTTTCCAGCAGCAAAAGGAGTAGTAGTTAAACATAACAATTCATTTCATTGGAACTGTATGCTATTTTGGAATTATTTAAAATCTTTGCTGAATTCGACAAGTTAAACATACTTAAATACACATCATAAAAACCTATTATGGTCGTCCGCAGAGACCTAGATAACCTAATTCAAATAGGTATTCACGGCTACACATCAAGCTATACAAAACCAGTTTAGGCTAGCCTCTTACTGTTTGGGAAGCCTGTTAAATTCGAGACCAGCTTAAACTGGATTTGTATAGGTTGACCTGTAGCTGTGTTTACAACATTATAATGTTGCATCGATTTTAATTTTGGTAATACTAAAGATAAGAACTCTAAATGACAAATAAAAAAAAATTGGAATTTGAGTTAATATCGTTTTTAGCGATAAGACCGCCCATTGTATTATTCTTGGCATTATTTTTGGTGTACAATAAAGAATATTCTATCTACCTATCTATTAACCCTATGCTCAACACTGCAAAAAGCAAATACTTTGAGTAAGTACAGTGTGAGCATATGTAGGGTTTCTTAAATAAGCATGTATTTTTATAATCTTGTCAAATTCTAAATTGAAATCAACACACTTATAAGCGGAAAATCTTCATCATTCAATCAATGTTATGTGTTCAGCTTCAAACATTCCATAATTATTTTAAATTGTATACCTTAAAATGACGTTTAATCTATTCACAGGTACCACATTAACAGAAAGTGGTTACGACTGCTGGGACAACAAACAACCCGGTGGTTATGGGAACAAGGAGCAATGTGGCTCAATCTTTTTCAATGGATGTCTAAATGCAATTAGTTGTGACACTAAAAGTGTATTTGTTTGTGAACATGATGTGGATTTCCATGGCCCGCACTACGATGGTCATTTCGGAGACGTTGCAGTCACTCACTAATTGTACTTATTTCACTATAGTGAATATCAACAAGTATAATTATGTGGAATATCTACTTAACTTCTATACTTTTTCAAGTATTATACCGGATTATACATAATTTAATCTATTATACTCTTTATACCTTTACACATGCCTCTCATCTTTGATCAGGCGTCATTTTCATGTATTATAGGATGTTTTTTACATTACACGTAGTTTTTTTTTTAACAAAATAAGCAATAATGGTCTGAACATCCTACCTTGTTGAAGATTGGTGAATTATTTCATTTTTATGATTTCTTTGTATTACGATTATTGCCTGTTTATTTAACATTAATACACTTAATATTTTTTTAAGTAAAATCCCTTTAATCAATGTCTAAAAAATGTCGTCAAAGACCAAGCATATAATTATAACTATTTGTTATTTGTAATTATTGGAGCCTATCGTTTTACGCATAGCACTCAAGTTATACCTAATATTTTGTCTAACTGATGTTATAGGAGTTTTTTTTTCTATTTTACGCAAAATAACTGTTATCACCTTTTTATAAAATCCATTGTAACAACGTTAGTCGCTCTGAACCAAAGTTACGAATTCATTTTATATATTGAATTACGAGCTAAACAATAAATGCATTCGAGGGTTTTATTTATGTCCAAAACAATACAGTAATTATAGGTATGGATGGTATAATCATGTTTCTGGCAAACAGTCTGCAATATTTATTTATTGTACGGAAACTACAACAAAACAGAGTAGTCTTGTGTACATTAAAAGTTTGTAACTTGGTTAAATGAAAATAAACTTACCTGCCTTAGTAGGTATATTATGCCTGTTTTCTTTTATTCTCCTATTTCCTATTCATCATTTGGATAATTTAACCCTTGAAATCCTGATTACAATGTTGGGAGACATAGACCAAAGAAATGGAAAGTTTACACAGATACGGAAAATACAGATTAGGTACTGGTTGTTCATACTGCCTCTACATAGAAAAAAGAAAAATAGCCTACTTACCACTGCAAATATCTGTTTACAGCCTGTAGATAAATGAATTTTCGGGTATTGGTGTTTGTAACCACGGTACAGTTAAATATCCTAGTGTGGCTCAGTAAAAAAAAGCAAAGCAGGCCATTGCTAACGCTAAAAAGGTGATTTTCAATCTTTATCAGAACTTGTTTTTTTTATGGTGACGCAGTTGGTTTTTTTGTGGGAATCGGCTCTAAACATACATATATACATACAAACACTCACGCCTTTTTCCCACAGGGGTAGGCAGAAACTATGGACTGCCACTTGCTACGACTCTTGGATATCTCTTTCGCTTCTTCCACATTCATACTTCTTTTCATACACATTTCGGCTCTAAACATAAGTAGTTTTATACGTTCACCAACTCAGAATATGTTGCCGTTAAATTATTATTTCATGCATTGTGGATATCTCCTCTGTGCTGTTAAAAAATGTAATCGGCCGGCCAATCCCCTAACATATAGCTCCAGCAACCTAAACATACCTAGTTAATTTTAAAATCAGAATAGGGTCGTTGACTATATTATATTTGTAAAACATATCACACAATGCGCCTGAGAACTTCTGTTGTGTTGACCGGAGGGGACGAGGAGCAATGCGGCTCTTTCTTCTTCAATGGACGTCTAAACGACATTAAATGTAATACCAAAAGTAATATTCGTCTGTGAACATGACGTGGATATCCTTAGCTCACAATTTGATGATCTTTTCGGAGACGGTGTAGTCAGTTACCTACTAGTCTAGTATTAAAAAGTATTTATTAAGATTAGCTACTGCATAATTTTGATGGGACTATCCATAAGTAATCTATTATAATTACTTTTATATTTTTACACATACCTCTCATCATGAACGACCAAGCGTAATTATCATATAAGTAGGTATAGAATGTTTAATATCATAAAAAATATAATGGCCCGGGCACAGTACCCTGGGGCACTCCATCTTCGTATGAGCTTTTGGTTCTGGCGGTGTGTGGTCACAGTTCTAACCTAACCTAACCGATATCTGTATTTATTTCCACTAAAGTAGCGAAAAGTTCGCCGCAAAATTCCAAGTAAACCAAAACCACTTTTGACGGATTCAGTTAGTCAAAAGTACTTTGAACATTCAAAAGTTCAGAACTACTTTTGAATGTGAGCTTCAGTTAACAGAGGTTTTAACCGCAGCAGTCAAAAGCACTATTAACCAATAATTTTCAGTCAAAACCACTTTTGACCAATCTGTTCAGACAAAACTACTTCTGACTGATTTTGCTAGTTAAAAGTACTTTTGACTGGTTAAGAGTTTTGACTGCAACGTATACAATCAATCAAACTCAACGCAATTACAAAGACTACCAAGAATATAATATTTTTAAATTATACCTACTTAGGTTACTGTCAGTCAGTCAGTCAACAGTTTTATCACAACATATTATAGGACAATGTCCTCCGCCGCGTCTGTCTGTTCGCGATAAACTCAAAAACGACTGCACCGATTTTTATGCTGTTTACACCAATTAATAGAGTGATTCAAGAGGAAGATTAATATTATAATACATAAGTACATATTATGTTTTACAGTACAAAAAAGCCGAGAAACCACGAGGGCGAAGCCGTGGGCGGAAAGTTAGTTTCATATAAATATAGAAAAGCTTTAGAAACTGAAACTTTGTTAAATGCGAATAAATTTACACCCCGAGTATGTAAATATTCCTAATTTTATTTTATTTCCTATTCATCATTTGGATAAATGATTGAATATTAAGAATCCTGACTGCAATGTTGGAAGAGGCGAGTCTGACTCGCACCTCAGGATTTCGTACAAAGTTGCTATTTGCACCGATATCACTACTGAATCTCCTAATATTACTCTAACTATAAGTCTGATTGAAGATCAAAATTAATTTTGCTGTTGAAAACCATTTTTTAGGCTTCCCGGGGGTCCGTGGTATTGGGTAATAAATACGGTTCCTGGGCACTAGAAAATGTTCTAGCTATTAAGTATTTTTTTTAAATAACTCACTATAAATATCTACGCAAGGGGGTTCAGAATCACGTACTGAATTCATGGTAAGCGGTTATGCGTCGATGTCCCTTCCACCCTGTATATAGGTAGATAGAGGCAGATAAGGCTTAACACAAGCTTTCTCATAAAAAAACAGTAAATACAAAAAAGAAAAAAACGGTCGCTTGGGGTTGAACTAGATGGGAAGAAAGGAAATCAAAATTGACCAGTGGACTTGAGGTTTTATTTAAACCTACCTTGGTTTAAATAAAACCATTATTCGTCGTTAAACGTTATCCATCATTAAACGTCGAAGAATTTTAACACAAAAGGTTCTGATTATTACGTCAATTTATATTTTTATTATTTCTATGTAACGCATGAATTACAGATTAGTGATTTCGGGGCTATCGTCTCAACCTAGTAAAGTTCAGTCTTATGTTAGTAAACACCAAATGTATCTACCTAATTTGAAGAAAATAGCAAGCAACCGCCTTCCGGGAATGTACTGAAGAAATATTAAGTAGTATTTTATTTATTACTTTACCCAGTTATGCATGCTGTGTACACACTACTGGAATCTTCAATGTCCTCGCGCCCATATAATTTTTTTTCAAATTCTAATTCAATTTTTTTTGTCATATTCAAATGTTTATTTCATAAAATAGCAACATCTTAATTCTACCTTATCAAACAAATATAAAATACCAGGTTTAATATTTCTTAAGTAAAGATAGAGTAAACGGTGGTGCCGGAGCTAGTATAATATGTGTGACAGGCACCTATTCGGTGATTAGTAGTAGTGGTGTGACATGTCTATATGTCAGCATGAATGGGTCGGCACGACCGGGAAAGTACTACCCCCACAGAATATCGATATCATACTGTTGCGTATCGGAAAGTGAATGTGGATCGCCGGAGGCCCAATTCCCGTCCTTCTCCTTTTGTCCTTACCCTCCCTTTTTCTTGGCTCGGCTACGCATCTGCAACTCGTTTGGTATTACAGATGTCCATGGGCGGCGATGGCTACTTACCATCAGGGATCGCCTGCTCCTTTGTCGAGTTATCCCTTATAAAAACGGAATCTATAGATGCAGCATTGATGGACATACCTACATCACAGCTAGAGGGTTAACGCCCATTAAGAAATAGGTAATAAATAATATAGAGATATAAAAAACAACTATTAAACAAATATTAGGTATATGACCTAAGTGGAACAGATGCCTTTGTCAATAAAAAGTAATAGATAAGCGTCGTAGTTGTCGTGAAATGATTCATGCACTTTAATAAAGTAAAATAAAAAACATCCAAGGTGAAGTAATAACAGTAGCGTTTTGTTTAGGTTTTTATTAGATTCAGGCTAAACGCCAATTTATTCACATTTCAGTATTAAAGCTTTGCTATCGTAAAAGATGTTGGTGTAAATTAGAAGATTCTGGCCAAAAATTACAATTTACACCAAAATCTTCTACGATAACGATTTGTAAGCAAAACTTTTATTATTGTCGATGTTGCAATTTCTACTGGCATGTATCTCGAATGTGTTAGAGATGAAAAATTTGCGAAAAACCAAAAAATAATATTGAATTTGGCGACCAATGCCTTAAGTACTTTTTCGAATAGGATATCGCAGAATTATGAATCAAACAAAGATTGATGACGAATTTTTTGCAGTCCATTCAATAAGGTATATTGTCCTGTCTACAAAAACATGTACTTATATTTACATAAATGTATGAAACATATGTTCTATACATTTATGTAAATATAGTGTCTGCGAATATGCGAATCGCCCTCATACGTTTTCCAGGCGCGATCCAAAGCGCATGTCACACTTACGTTAAACAAAATGTTCTCTAAAACTTTTTTGATAAGTCTTCTAGTGTATAGTCTATCCATTTATTCATGTAAGTATATTTTGTATTCGCCTTGGTTGCGTTTTTTTTTAAGTATCGTGTTGATAATAATAATGTTATTGAAAATAAAAATGGTGACTGCCCCATCAATCAAGTGGTCCTAACGGCGACTGCTACGCTAGTGGTCCTGGGTTAGTTTCCCAGTTTGAGCAAAGTGTTATTAGGTCTTTCTATGAAATTCTCTTAGAAAAAAAATAATGGAAATAGGCTGGCCGCCTATTACATGGGACCTTATCGTACCGGCGAAAGGTGTGTGTACATTAGTACTCCTCTGTCAATTCTTTGAGGAATACAGGCGTGATGTTGTGTTAAATAAAAATGTATTAGTTTCAACCGAAACGGGATCAAATAATAAGACGTTTCAGATATATTCGGTTTAAACATCGTTTTTTTATTCTTTTGTATAGATGGCCAGGAGGACAAAAAGTTTTTTCGAAAGGACTATACATATATAGAATCTACAGAGGCTTTTTATAAGGTAAACACGGCACCAAGTACTTGGTTTGAGGCTAAGAAGCAGTGTGCTATCGAAGATGCGGGCTTGTTTTACCCAGAAGATGAACATGAGGCCAAAACTGTGATATCGTTTTGGAACGGTTCCCAGCCTTTGGAGGGGATCTTTGTTGGTATATCGGATTTAGTAGTCGAAGGAGTATTCGAGACTATAGATGGTAAGTCGATATTGTTTTATAATCTACAATATTATATTATTTTGTGGTTTAGGTTCTAGTTCATTGTACGGTGGCCAGCACATCAAGTTGCCACAAAATGTCAAATTTTCTCAGTTGATTTGGAACTTAATCTTAACATAGTATAAAACAAAGGCGCTTTCTCTGTCCCTATGTCCCTTTGTATGCTTAAATCTTTGAAACTACGCAACGGATTTTGATGCGGTTTTTTTAAATAGATAGAGTGATTCAAGAGGAAGGTTTATATGTATAATACATACATATTTTAGTATAGAAAAGCCGAGAAACCACGCGGGCGAAGCCGAGGGCGAAAAGCTAGTAATCAATATTTTAAGGTTTAAAATCATTTGGAGAAATTTGTCAGTTTTGTATAATCTGATGTGCTAGCGACTGTACCCATGATTAGTTTACTGCTGGGAATGACAACGTTTCCGTAACCCAGCAAACAGTGGAGAAGAGAAACACCCGAGAGGTTTTAACTGGTAGATCACCCACAATGGGTGGAGTTCCACACAGCTCGTTCCCTTCCCCGGGAAGTGAAAGGCCATGAGGATTTGTATACGGTAAAAATGGTAGGGATGATTGTTTTATAAAAATATTTCCAATAAAATCATCATGCTTCTGCCATTATCCTAATTTATAAAAATATAGCCTGAACTAATCCCGATTTGGGGCCTTATTTTGTGGTGTGTGTAAATTCAAATTTGGATGGAACACTATCTGTTGGGTCAGCTAGTAAGTGAGTATGCTCCAAAGCGACACCGGACTACGTAATAGAGTAAGTCGGTTCGGTGTGAACGACAAGTTAAATATATATGGAAAAGCGATAAACTACGTAACGCGCGCTCACAGTCAGCGGCCGAGAATACGTTAAGAGGATAGTATCCGCTTCGCGCTCCATACAAACGTAGTTTGGCCCTTGCTTGGATTTTAAACAATGAAAGTCATTGAAATTTTGCAGTAACAATCTTATCATTAAAATACGTGTTCCTGTAGTATACAATTTCATTTCAATATACGGTTAAAAAGTTACACGAGCTCAAAGATTGGCAATTTTCGTTGAAAAACGGCCCAACTTTATGCTAGTATTTCTCGACAATGTATCAATACAGAAACATTCTGATTCGAAAGAAACCCAGATAATATAGTGAATATATTTTTACAAGATTTTTTTTTACGTATTAACAACATTATGGGAGTAATCTCCAAAATTCGGAGCATAATAAATACGCGTGAAAATGTTGCAAATGTATTGTTGTTTCTCCTCTCGGGCACGCGTTCGCATCGCGAGGGATAGAGACAGCGATAACTGTGCAACATTGCGTTCGCGAGGGACACTCCTCTTAAGTATGAACAACGCCTTAAAATCATGATATGAGCTATGTTGGTTACATTAGTTCTCCGACGGATAGTTTCGTAACAAATTCTATCCCTCAGAGACTCCGAGCATAACTCCCAACATAGCGTCTTTAAACTTATGAACCAGTCTCGCCGTGAGTGTCCACATCTTGGCGCCATTAGTCTTATCTAATTGACATTAAATCTGACATTACCTGTATGAAGCTTATGTTTAAATCCTATCTCTAGTAAGCAAATGCACTGATTAATTCGTTATTGGGATAGACGGGAAAACGCCTGGTTGTTTTTAGCAACGAATTGATTATATCTTTTTCACGAGATTTTATATAATTCTTATTTTCACTCTCGAAAGTGTTCCTAATCCTAATCTCCACATTCTTTAATAATCTCTTAGGTCCAGCCATCATTCAATTCTTTTTTATTTTTAGGTAAACCAATTTCTAGCGTGTACGTTAAATGGGCACCAGGAGATCCGAATAATAACGATAATGCGGAGGACTGCGTCACACTGAAGAAAGATGGCCTCTATAATGATATCAGCTGTTCTAACAAGTACCCTTTTGTATGCAAGAAGAGCCTCCATTCCGTACAATGGAATCCAAGCTGCAATATACCTAGCTTAGGTAAGTTTGAATCATTGATTGATTGAGTAGTTATATTCTATAAGTGGGACCATCGGCCCTGAATCACCTGTATCTTTTGCTGCAAGTTGTCTAGTAAAAATTTTTTTGTTATGGGATTACTCGGCAAACGAGCAGGTGAGCTACCTTATGGTAAGTAGTCATCGCCGTCCATGGACATCTGCAATACTAAAGGAGTTGCAGATGCGTTACCGAGCCTATTTAAGGAGAAGGGAAGAAGTAAGGTGACTGAGGGAGGAATTGGGCCCACGGCGTTCCACTCTCACCGTAAGAAACGCAACGGTATATATGTTATGGACCGAGTGATAAATTGGGCATTATATATAATGCCCGGTCATTATGAAAAATGTCCAATATGCGAGTACAATTTGATAAGAATTATTTAAATAATCAAAATGACCGGGCATTATACATATTGTCCATCACCTTTTGGGCAGATTAATACAAACATATTTAATTACTATTTTTTTATTGTTTAAATATGTTGCAGTCAAAACTCTTAACCAGTCAAAAGTACTTTTCACTAATTAAAGTAGGCAAAAGTAATTTTGTCTGAACAGATTGGTCAAAAGTGGTTTTGACTGAAAATTATTGGTTAATAATGCTTTTGACTGCAAATTTCCGGTTAAAAGCTCCTTTTACTGACGCTCTGCGTTAAATTCGTACGCCATCTATGGCAGAATAAGTTAACATCAACAATGGCGTCGGATACTAAAGTGGCCATGGATTCGGTCAGTGTATTGTATATTACGTCTACGTTTTCTTTATTAATTTTGTTTTTTTTTAATTCGATTTCGATCTGGCACAATTCGGTGTGTGGTCACAATTCTAACCTAACCTAACCGATATCTGTATTTAGAATTAAATTAAATTTAAATTTTGAAATATGGCGGCTAATCGGTCCCAATTAGTCAAAAGTACTTTTAACCAGCTCCATTGGGCAAAACTACTTTTGACTGTTATTTTAGTCAAAAGTATTATTGTCTAAAGCATACGGTTAAAACTTGACTGATTTTGCTAGTTAATAGTACCTTTGACTGGTTAAGAGTTTTGACTGCATCATATATAAAAATAAAAAGTAAATAAAATGTTTATTTAATCTCAAAATCTCTCATTACATATAAATTTGAGGCAGCCCCAGTAAGTAATTAACAATATTTGTGTTGGGGTTGTCTCGCAACTTCCCATTATTTGCTAGTTAACAATTTTGAGACTATAATTAGCAAAAAGTAAGTAAGTAAAAGTAAATAAAATAAAACAATTGACTAAGTAAAGCAGTGAGTAAGTAAAGTGTGTGTGTTTGTGCGTGGGAGTGTGCACATGTGGGGGAGTGTCAGTGAACGTGTGTATGACTATTGTTGATTTAGCTCACTCTAACTAGAACATACTCAGTTTCCTCATACGATAGAGATTTTAGCCATTCAGTTATGACTTTTTTACATTCATGCATTGCATGCATATATAAATTTAGCTTTATTATCAAATTGCCCAATTATCATGTAGCAATATAATAATGACCGTGCAATGTGATAAATAATGAAGTTAAGGTAGTATTAATCACTTAGCCCGATAGAGCTAGACATTATTCATAATGCCCGTACATTATGTATAATGCCCGCATTAATCACCTCGTCCATAAGGTATGCATATTGCTAGTTTACGTCGATATTCTGTGTGAGGGTAGTACTTCCCCGGCCGTGCTGACTCATTCTCGCACTACTAACTAAAATGGTTATGGTATGTCCTATGGGGTCGTACGTTAAGCCAATCTGTCGGGGTATGGTAACAAGATCTATAAAAGTAGATTAAAATGACGTTACGTTCTGATTGGTTCTTATTTACAGATTACAGGTTCAACGAGACGCTCGGCAGTTGCTACAAGTTGCACTCTACGCCAATGACCTGGGTTGACGCGTATACTGTGTGCGCTGCTGAGCAGTCCTACCTAACTATCATCAATAGTCGGGCAGAGGCTGAGTTCGTATTGAAGTTAGCGCAAGGCACACCGGTACATCCGTCAGCGGGAAGCTACACATATGGAGTAATCCATTCGGGCTTCCATAACAGACTCAATGAAGGCTGGCAGACTGTTAAAGGTTCGTGATTTGTTTTTGGTAAGGTTAAAAAGGCGAATGTCACGAATCCCATGGCCATGACTATAGGACAAGGGAAGGCAGGTGCAGTCTTTGATCGGTTTAAACGACGGTATGTCAGTTATGTCGATGCACGAGGATTTACCGTACCTACTATAAAAAAGGTTTGGTCTACCAACCTGCACTACCTTCTCGTCCTGGAAGGCGATTGATACCCAGCAGTGGGACAATGTAATGGTTGCTGATGGTGCTTTGTTTAAGTGTCACGTGGCTTATTTTTTTATGGTATCGTTCATTGAGATTTAATTGCTACCACGAACCTAAAGCAATATGGAAATGTGAGGGAAAAATAATCTTGTAAAGAGAATTACGAGCAAATCATGCATAAACTCACCTGAAGGAGCTGCGTTAAGGTTCTTGTAAACGTAGAAACTCACACAATTACAGTTTTAAAACACGATCACTAGCAAGTTCGGGTGGATGAAGAAAAGAGAGGCGAGATTTGCGAGATTCCTTTATTGATAAGTCCACGCAAACAGGTTTCCACACGCACACTCCACAAGCATACAACAATGAACTAAAACCATCTCAACTGCATTTATTGTAGGTAGTTTCAAAAATGTATTTATCAACTTTTGAGAACTACCTGCTAAGTATCGTTACTGCAGTCAGTATTGCCAACTTATAGCGGTTATACATTCAAAGTTCGAATTGATGTTATTATTTTTATATATTGCACATGATTTTTAAACGACTTGAAAAAAAGGAGGCGGTTATACGTTCGTCTATATATTATATATATTTTTTCTATGTATGTTCACCGATTTCTCCTTCAATTGCAAACCGATTTTGAAAATTCTTTTTATGTTCGAAAGAGTATAGTCCCGAGGTGGTCCCATTGTCATCATGTCAAAATCTGACGATGGGATCCCGGAGAAATCGAGGGAACTCTTCAAATATTATATGCATACCTATCACAAGATTTATAATTTTGAAAGTAACTCGTGCATTTGCTCTCGAAAATTATCATTTGGTGAAGTGAAACTGATGATGGAGACCAGAAATGGCCCCTTATGTATTTTTCCCGATTTTTCGAAAACAGTTTCGACTGATTTGGAAAATTCTTTCGCGTTTTAAAGGATATATTTCCCAGGTCCCAACCCATTGTCATCAAGTTAAAATCCGACGATGGGATCTTGGAGGAATCGAAGGAACTTTTTAAATAAGTATTGTATTTGAATTTGCTCTAGGAAACTCGTGCAAAGCAAATTCAGTTTCTAGGAGAGCTTCATTTGGAGAAGTGAAACTGATGATGAAGACAACCGCTGCACCGCAACTCCTCAATAATAAGTATTGTAGGGGTTGCGATTCGAATACTTTTATATAGTTGCAATTTATGCTAGTTACAAAGCATAATTATTAGGGTGAAGTACCAGGAGAACTCAGTAATTAACGTCCCTGCATTGGGAAAAGCAATATTTTGTAAAAGGTGATGAGCAGTTGACTTTGGGTTATTGTAACTTAGGTAAATTACAAACTAACCCACTGAAAAACGATGTGGTCACTAAAATGTTGAAATAAAATAACTTTTAACAAAAAATGTAAAACCGCTTTGAAAAATAATAAAAATAATGATATACTTATGTCTAAAACATTTTTGGAAGTCGGTGGCGGAAACAAAGATCCACTCAAATTTAAGCCACCGACGTCCGAAAATGTTTTAGACATAGGTATATCATTATTTTTATTATTTTTCAAGGCGGTTTTACATTTTTTATTAAGAGTTATTTTATTGTCTATTTATTTACAATAATATAATTTCCATATCAATTATTACTTTTTTAAATATATAAGGCTAAAACTATTAAAGTTATACTATCCCGTATTTTTTTATTTATAAAATTTTGTATGTAAGTAACATATTATTTAGTTTAGGGGCGATTTTTTCATCATCAGATAACTTTTATCAGACGGATACATTTGACGTATGATAGTTTTTAAATGAAAATCTGTCAAACGTCAAAATTGTTCGTTAATTTCACAAATTTTTTTCTTAGTCGGGACTATTGAAAAAGGTGTAGTAGTTATACATAACAATTCGTTTCAATGAAACTATTTTTTTTTTTTGAGGAGGTAATAAAATCTTTGCTGAATTCGACAAGTTAAACATAGGTAGATACATACACTGCATACACATCTTAAAACCTATTATGGTCGTCCGCAGACAAAGACCGCAGAGACCCAAATAACCCACCAAATTCAAATTGGTCCATCGCCAGCACACCAGGTTATACAAAACTCTCAAATTTCTCCGAATGATTTTAAACCTTAAGATGTTCATGATTAAGTTCAATCAACTGAGAATTTTTTTTATTTTGTGGTAACTTGATGTGCTGGCCGTGCAACATTATAATGTTGTTGCATTGATTTGAACTTTGATAATACCAAAGATAAGAACTCTAAAAAACAAATAAACATCTTCATTAGGTACTTATTTGGAATTTGAGGCAACCCTTTGTGATAATCTCGTTTTTAGCTGTAAGACCGCCCATTTTAGATATTATGCTATATTTATTGATGGGTTTTTGGTTAATATAAACGAAAGATGTATTATAAAAGATATATTGTAAAACGCACACACCATTAGAAGACACAGAATATAGAGAGAGTAAAAAAACAATGCACAACACACACTAAATACTTATGACAGTGACCAACCAGTGCTAATATTGTCATAGTTTGTACTACCTTGTTACAATAAAACTAATACCAGGCCTTAAACTTAGGCAATATTAAATAGTTCATTTACAAATTTATCATGTTTTACTTTTGCTAGTGACTTAGTGAAAACATCAGCCAACATATCTTCAGTACAAACATAGTTCAAGTTAACAATCTTCTCATTTACCAAGTCCCTAACAAAATGGTGTCTTATATCTATATGTTTAGTTCTGCAATGAGATCCTACATTTCTATTACACATTTTCTGAGCAGACTGATTATCATTATATAAATTAATTTTACAAGTCATACCAGAACATTCATTCACAAAAGTTTTCAAAAACAAACCCTCTTTACATGAATCAGAGATTGCCATGTATTCAGCCTCTGTGCTCGAGAGTGCCACCGTTCTCTGCTTTCGGCTTTCCCAGGATACAACACAACTACCTAATTTAAATACGTACCCAGTATACGATCTACGGTCCAAGTTATCTGCACCCCAGTCGGCATCTGTATAACCTGTAATATCCATACAGTTATCTTTTGCATATGAAAGACAATAATCTATTGTACCGTTTAAGTATCGAAGTACCCTCTTAGCGGCTTTCCAGTGACATTCAGTGAAACAGTTATTGAACTGACTCAGATAGCTCACACTGTGTGCTATGTCAGGTCTTGAACACACTGCTAAGTACATTAAGTACCCGATGAGGCTTCTGTAGTCATTATGACAATCCTTATCTTCTCCTTTCTCTAATTTTAACCCCACTTCCATAGGAGTCTTAGCTGCTTTGCAATCTGACATTTTAAATTTATTCAGAATCCTCTTTATGTAGCTTGACTGATCCAATGTGAATTTTCCATCATCAGTTTTAGTGATCTTCATGCCTATAATCTTGTTGACAGGACCTAAATCTTTCATTTCAAATTCACTCATCAGCTGTTTCTTGATAATATTCTTCCTCTGAGATGTCTTTAATGAAAATAATATAATATCATCAACATAAAGTGCTAATATAATCATTTCTCCATCCTGATTATAAGTATATACACATGGTTCTGAAGATAACTTCTTAAAATTCAATTTATTAGTTAATACATCATTTATCTTCTCATTCCAAGCTTTTGCTGCTTGTTTTAAACCATAAATCGCCTTATGTAGCTTATACACTTTATTTTTATTTTCTTCATCAATGAAACCCTCAGGCTGTTCCATGTAGACAGTTTCAGTGAGGTTCCCATTTAAAAATGCTGTCTTGACATCAAGATGCTCAATTATCATATCATACTGTGCAGCTAAAGCTAATAATATTCGAATTGTGGAATACCTGACAACAGGTGCAAATGTTGCATGATAATCTATTCCATATCTTTGAGTATAGCCTTTTGCGACAAGCCTAGCTTTATACTTCAGTAACTCATTATTTAGTCCTTTCTTTTTGCTGAAAACCCATTTACATTTTACGGGTTTGTATCCCTCGGGTAAATCCACCAGTGACCAACATTTATTTGTTAAAAAAGAATTGTATTCATCAGATATTGCTTCATACCACTGTTCAGCTTCACTGCCACTCAGAGCTTCCCTCACTGTAGTAGGTATATTTTCATCCACTGTCCCTGCTAGTCCAACAAACTCCATAGAACTGTCAGCATCTTCAAAAGACCTAGTATTTGAGTCCTCAGAATCAATGCTTGAGGAGCCTGGAATATAGGAGGAATCCAACGAGTCATCCATGTCATGTGAAACTTCAGTATCATTCAGATTTAGTGTTTGTCTATCAACACTCGTGTCAACACCTGTCTCATCAGAAATTCCTACAGGTCTGGATGGTGTAGTAGTCCTGTTATCATTGAGAAGCAATATCGTATCTACAGATTTATTCTCATCTGCCACCACATTCTTATTAACAAAATAATTTTCTAAGAAAGTTACATGCCTCGCTTTTATACATTTCTTCGGACATGTCGGGTCTATTAGCCTATAGCCCTTTGTGTCATCACAATATCCTATAAATATGTACCTTTTACTCCTTGGATCAAGTTTTCGACGGTTTTCAACAATAGCATAAGCTATACAGCCAAATACACGTAAATGCTTTACGCTAGCCTTTTTAGAAGTCCATGATTCCTCTGGAGTAGAATTCATCACCGCTTTTGTCGGTGAGAGGTTCTTCAGGTATACAGCTGTGTTAGCAGCTTCCGCCCAATAATGTTTTCCGAGGCCTGCATCCTGGAGCATACAGCGAGCTTTATCCATTATTGTCCTATTGGCTCTTTCAGCAACTCCATTTTGTTGACTACAGTGTGGCACTGTGGTTTGATGCTTAATTCCACACCTCCTTAGATATTCCTGAAAAACACCATTTATATATTCACCTCCATTATCACTTCTTATTATTTTAATTTTTACAGACTTTTGATTTTCAACTAAGGCTTTAAATAATTTAAATTTTTCAAACACCTCATCCTTTGTTTTCATAAAATAAATAAAAGTCTTTCTTGAAAAATCATCAATAAATGTGACAAAGTAACGCGATCCATTTAATGATGGGACTGGCATAGGACCACATACATCAGTATGCACCAACCCTAATAATTCTTTGGACCTGTTAAAACTTTTCTTTGGAAAAGGCAACTTAGTCTGCTTGCCCTCTATACAAGCAATACAAGGATTAAAATTAGTACATTCAAAAACCATACCTGAAACTAATCCATTTTTCATTAGATTCATACTCCTTTTGTTGAGATGACCCAGTCTTTTATGCCAAACCTCTTGAGTGACTTTAAACTTGTCATTTAAACTCCCCTTCGCAGTAAACATTACATATAGTTGTAATCCCATTTTTCAAGTTCACTTTCACTTTTCCTATTCCTGCAGTTAACACCTTCTCTCCGTTAGCTACATTTACCTCAACAGCATTTGTACTCTGAAAATCACACATTAGTTCCTTATTATTACACATGTGATTGGTAGCCCCAGAGTCAACATACCAAAGTTTACTTTGCACATTCACTGATAGCGCAGTCAACAATAATTTCTCCTTACACAGTGACATGGGTGTTCCTTTCTTCTTATCAGACTTCACATATTGTTTCTTATTGTTGAAATTGTTAGGACAATCCCGTTTCATGTGACCAGGCTTCTTACACCGGAAGCACTTGAAGTTATTCTTTAAAACCAAAGCATGCATCTCTGGTAAATCAGACTTTTCACTCCGTCTTTGTTCTTCCAGAAGTAGTTTTGATTTGACCGCCTCACTCGTTAACTTCACATTTGAGTTTTCAAGAGCCATGATGAGAGGATCAAAATCATCAGTCAATCCACTGAGCAATATGACTGCGATGAACTCATCATCAATAGGTGAACCAATGTCACATAATTGTTGTGCTAATTCTGTAACTTTTGAAATATAGCTCTGCATTCCTTCCATCTCCTTCAACTTCATACCGAACAATGATCTCAAAAGGCCCAATCTTCTGCATAATCCCTTGTCTTCATAAGCTTTTTGTAGTTTAGTCCATGCTTCATATGGAGACTCCGCATTCCGAACATGCTGTAAAGCAGACGGTCCCACGGAAAGACAGATTTTAGCTAACGCCTTTTGTTTTTTCTTTTCATCTTTGCAAACTTCTGTTTCAATGCATTCATAGAGGTCTTCATGCATGAGAATCATTTTCATCATGAATTTCCAGTTGTTGTAATCTCCGATTCCTTTTAATTTATCTATTGGAATACCAACAGCAACAGTACAAGATGAAGAAGCCATTTTGATAAAATTTTGCCGGTCGGTGTCGTGTTACGTCGTATAGGATATAATCAATTTTTATCCGTATTCCGAAATATCTTATATACAGCGCAATGTAGATGTTTCTGGGTTACTGGGCCCATAACCTGATGGGTTTTTGGTTAATATAAACGAAAGATGTATTATAAAAGATATATTGTAAAACGCACACACCATTAGAAGACACAGAATATAGAGAGAGTAAAAAAACAATGCAACAGCCACAGACACTAAATACTTAATACATGTACATACTTGGCATTATTTTTGGTTTACAATAAAGAATATTGGAGGACTGCCTCATTAGTCTAGTGGTCCTAAGCACGACTGCTACGCTAGAGGTCCTGGGTTCGATCCTCAGGTCGAGCAAAGCGTTATTGGGTTTTTTCTATGAAATTCCCAGTAGCAGCTCGGAATCTGGATTTGTGCCCGGTTTGTGGCAATAGGCTCGCCCCCTATTACATGGGACCTAAACATACCGGCGAAATGCGGGTGGACATTAGTACATCTCTGCCTAACCCTTCGGGGAATACAGGCGTGATGGTATGTTATGTTATGTTAGTAAAGAATATTCTATCTAGCTATCTATTTAACCCTATGCTCAACACTGCAAAAAGCAAATGCTTCGAGTACAATGTGAGCATAAGTAGGGTTTCTTAAATAAGCATGTATTCTTATAATCTTGTCATATTCTAAATTGAAATCGACACGATTATGAGCGATAAATCTTCATCATTCTATTAATATAATGTGCTAAGCTTCACACATTCCATAATTAAAAAAATGATTTTAAATTGTATACCTTAATGACGTTAAATCTATTTACAGGTACACCATTAACAGAAAATGGTTACGACTGCTGGGACAACAAACAACCACCGGGCTATGGGAACGAGCAACGCGGCCAATGCGGCGCAATCTTATTCAATGCATGTCCATACCCAATGATATGTGACACTAAAAGTGTATTTGTTTGTGAACATGACGTGGATATCCATGGCCCGCACTACGCTGTTCATTTCGGAGACGTTGAAATCACTCACTAATTGTACTTATTTCACTACAGTGAATATAAACAAGTATAATTATGTGGAATAGCTACTTAACTTCTTTATTTTTTCAAACATTACCTATACCGGATTATACATAAATTTAATCTAATATAGTATTTATACCTTTACACATGCCTCTCATCCTTGATCAGGCGTCATTTTCATGTATTATATATAGGATGTTTATTACATTACAAGTAGTTTTTTTTAACAATTGAGCAATAATGGTCTTTGAGCAATAATGAGCATTTTATTTTTTCAAATTTGTATCTACAATTATTGCCTGTTTATTTAACAATAAAATACTATTTTTTAAGTAAAATCCCTTCAATCGATGTCTAAAAAATTTCGTAAAAGACCAAGCATAACTATTTCAACCGACTTTAAATAGGACGAGGTTCTCAATTCGTTAGTTGTTTTTTTTTTGTACGTTTGTTACGCGATATCGCCAACAATTGTGGATCGATTTTAATTATTGTTATTTTGTTTGGTAGGTCATACGTAGGTTCAGAGGTCCTGCTTTCCGGTTCCTGTGTCCCATTTTATCGAAATCGGTTGAGCAGGTTTAAAAATATCAACAAAAATCTAAAAAATAATTTAAATCGATGATATTATCGTTTACTCCGAAACATCGCTGTCTTATTGGAGCAGTGCGTTTAGTTGGCTAACAAGTACTGATAAACAAAATTTTCCACTAAAAAATTAAAAATAAAATAACCTACTTTTAACAAAAAAATAAAACCGCTTTCAAAAATAATAAAATTATTATGTTTAAAACAGTTTGGGAAGTCGGTGGCGAAAAAAAAAGAACCACTCAAATAGATATCAATATTTATTTATTGTACGGAAACTATAACAAAACAGAGTAGGCTTGTGTGCATTGAGAAAAGTTTGTAACTTTGTTAAATGAAAATAAACTTACCTACCTTAGTAAGGTATATTATGCCTATTTTCTTTTATTCTCCTATTTCCTATTCATCACTTGGATAATTTAACACTTTAAATCCTAATTACAATGTTGGGAGACATGAATTACTGGTAGTTCATATTGTCTCTACATATAAAAATAAAAATAACCTACTTACCACTGCAAATATCTATTTACAGCCTGTAGATAGATGAATGTCTAATAATAATAAATCTCTAACGCTATAAAGGTGTTTTTTAGTAGCAGAACTTTGTTTTTTTTTATGGTGACGCAGTTGTTTTTTTGGTGGAAATCGGCTTGAAACATAGTACTACACGTTCAAGGTTGGTATTGGACCAACTCAGAATAAGTTGCGGTTAAAATATTTGGCAGATTATTTCAAACATAAGCGGCATAAGCCTAATGGCTAGCGCGTCGGACTTGCGATTATGTGGATGCCGGTTCGAAACTCACCCATTGCACTACCGACGTGAACCCACTCGTAATACAAGCATTTAGCTTAGTACGAGGGGTTAACAAGATTACTAGTAATGTGCGGGGACTGCCTAGCCTAGTGGTCCTAAGCGTGACTGCTACGCTAGAGGTCCTGGGTTCGATCCCCAGGTCGAGCAAAGTATTATTAGGTTTTTCTATGAAATTCCCAGTAGCAGCTCGGAGTCTGGATTTGTGCCCGGTTAATGGCAATAGGCTCGCCCCCTATTACATGGGACAGAAACATACCGGCGAAATGTGGGTGTACTTTGGTACACCTCCGCCTAACCCTTCGGGGAATACAGGCGTGATGGTATGTTATGTTATGTATTTAGTAATGTGCGACCACACTACTAGTAAGCTTTTTTTTTAAAAAAAAAAAATCTGTTCCATTTATTTATTTATTTGGTGAGTATGTTGTGGATATCTCCTCCGTACTGTTAAATAATGTAATCGGCCGACCAATCCCCTAACATATCGCTCCAGCAACGTAATTAAATCAAATCAAATAATTTATTTGCATAATATGGGTTTACAATGGTGTTACATATAAGAATCAGTTCGCCACATTAAGCATTACAGCATGCAAAAATTAAATCTGGTAATAATATAATATTGATGTCAAAGTAATTAAAATAAGTATACAAAATAAATTTAGATTATTATTCAAAGTAAAAATATCATTATTAATTTAGTGATAATTATCCAAAATAATCATTATTCATTTTAAATTATTAATAAATTAAATATTTCATAATTTCAGAGATAATATTCGCTTAAGTTACTTTATCTTCCATGAATTCGTTAATAGAGTAATATATTTTATCAACAAGAAAATTATGTAATTTCTTTTTAGCAATATTTACATTATGCTCATTGCCTATTTGTGGTAGCAATTTATTGTAAATTTTTGAGCCCGTGCAGAATACACTTTTGTGAAGCAATGCAGTCTTTGCGGGTCGAATACATAGTCTGTCTAGATGTCGCACTCTTTTTCGGTGTTCAAATAGATGTTTATTAGATATAATAAATAGTGTTGTCTCGTATATGTATAGACACGGTAACGTTAAGATCTTTACATTCTTAAAATGAGGTTTACACGAACCTAAACATAGTTAATTTAAAAAATCTCAATACAGACCGGTCTTTGATTATATTATATTTGTAGAACATTTCACACAAGGCGCCTGAGAACTTCTCTTTCATTCGTTTTACGTATTTACTTAAATAATTATGTATCTGCGAGTTGTCCTCCTCATACGTTTTTGATACGCGGTTCAAGGCGCATGTCGTCATATCGTTCCACAAAATGCTATCTAGAACTTTAGCTGTTTTACTTGTAGTGTATTGTATATCAGGGTATTCATGTAAGTTATTTTTTTATTGCACTAAACAGGTTTGATTATGTGACAAAATATAAATTTGACTTAACTTTATCTATAAAAAAGATTGTAACATTCCAACTCAGAATACAGTTTGATTTGGATATTGTATTTTATTTTTAACAAACTTCAATTGATTTCCTTTTTGTAGATGGACAGACGAAGAAAGCGTATTTCCGAGAGGACTACACTTATATTGAATCAACAGAGGCTTTCTATAAGATACACACGGTATCAAGTACTTGGTGGGAAGCCAAAAAGAAGTGTTCTACAGAAGGGGCGCTTTTGTTTTATCCAAAAGATGAAAGAGAGGCTCACGCTGTAATATCCTTCTGGACCAGCTCCCAGTCTTTTGAGTGGGTGTTTGTCGGCATATCGGACTTATTAGTCAAAAGAGTTTTTGTAACTGTAGACGGTAAGTCAATAAATGTTCAGTATTGATAACAATATAACCTGCATACGAGTAGGTAGTCATGCTGTCATGTATATATAGATTGAGTACACCTCTGCCTAAGCCTTCGGGGAATACAGGCGTGATGGTATGTTTATGTATGTACGTATGTATTTCAACTCGATACCGCCACGTAGAAGTGAATATCGCGTATATCTGAAAAAGTCTTAGTTTAATCAGTTTTCCTGTGCCATTAATATTTCTGTTTAAATTTCCAGGTGTTCCGATTTCTAACGTGTTTCGTAATTGGGCGCCAGGAGAGCCAAACGATGCTGGCGGTGTAGAGGACTGCGTCGTCATGAAAAAAGTCGCCCATTATAATGATGACAACTGCTTTAAAAAGTTGCCGTTTATATGCAAGAAGACCCTCAAGTCTTTGCAGTTGAGCCAGAATTTTAATTTTACAAATTCAGGTAGGTTTGATAACATTGAGAAGGTTGGTACAGGCGAAGGTAACGAGAACTGAACATATAAAGCTTTAGAAATCCAGTAAGAGGCCTTGCATTGTAAGGAAAGCATTTACACTCCAAAGTCCGTCTATACTGAATTCGTGAACGTGTGTACCTGTATTCTTCATTAATTAAGGAGCTCAGCTTCTCTGTATTCTGCTTTCTGTTTGACCTCTTCGTCTAGATCTTCCACTATCTCGCTTTCCTTTGCCTCTTAAAACCATCATTTTTGGCGGTTCTCTATTAATTAATTTATTATTGCATATTTATAGAGTAGACACAAACATTCGCATACAATAATTATTTGCAACTAAGTGCACTGACAGCATTAAAAATAAAGAAAATACAAAGAATCTCAGCATTTAAAGAAAAATAAATTAGAAAATAGAAAGAATGTCCTACGATAACAATTTTCAAGCAAACGTTTTAATACTCAATTGTGAATAAGTTATTGTTGTTGTCGCAATTTTGACAGCCATGTACCTAGATTGTGGTATAGACAATTGAATTTGGTGCCTAAAGCGGTTTAGCCTTTAAACTGCAGGAAATATAGACTATGGTTCTCAGAAAGTGTATTTTTTTAATAAGTAATAATTCTATTTGGTACACTTAGGATTCATAGCTCTCTCTTTCCTCATGTTGTCATGTTCATAACTTGATTTCCTGTTTGTGGGCCTGGATTTGACGGCGGTCTATCCATCACAAATCAGTAGGGAGTTCGGTAGGATATTACTGTGTCAGAAGCCCAAAATATTCTTATAATAGAATCAGTATGTTGGCATTATTGGGTTGCTGAGGTCAGATGACAGAAAAAACTAGGTACCTATCAAATATATTATAAAATTATCGCAAGTAATTAACTTTATTATCTTCACAAACAACGGACAAAAATAAGCTGTGCTGTTTTTCTAAAGAACATTGTATATTTCAATCCAATTAAATGTTATTTATGTGAAAATAAGAGTCTCGGATTTCTTAAGCTATAGGTAGGTATAGTACTTGTCGTGACTATAGGGCAAGGGGGTAAAAGTGAGGTTTTTAGTAGGTACAAGTCCGGTATACCCTGCCACCTTTCCAGGTGGCAGACGATCCATGAGGATTTTCGTACAATAAAAACCGGCCAAGTGCGAGTCAGACTCGCGCACGGAGGGTTCCGTACCATTACGATTTATGACGTATTAAAAAAAAACTATTTACTAGATCTCGTCCAAACCAATTTTCGGTGGGAGTTTACATGGTAATCTACATCATATATTTTTTTTAGTTTTATAATCCTCTTATTTTAGAAGTTACAGGGGGGGGGGGACACATTTTACCACTTTGAAAGTGTCTCTCGAGCAAAATATTCAGTTCATGACGTATTAAAAAAAAACTATTTACTAGATCTCGTTCAAACCAATTTTCGGTGGAAGTTTACATGGTAATGTACATCATATATTTTTTTCAGTTTTATCGTTCTCTTATTTTAGAAGTTACAGGGGGGGGACACACATTTTACCACTTTGGAAGTGCTTCTCGCGCAAACTACTCAGTTTAGGAAAAAATGATATTAGTAACCTCAATATCATTTTTGAAGACCTATCCATAGATACCCCACACGGGTATGGGTTTGATGAAAAAAAATATTTTGAGTTTCAGTTCCAAGTATGGGGAACCCCCAAAATTTATTGTTTTTTTTTCTATTTTTGTGTTAAAATCTTAATGCGGTTCATAGAATACATCTGCTTACCAAGTTTCAACAGCATACTTCTTATAGTTTCGAAAAAAAAGGCTGTGACACGATCGGACAGACTGACAGACGGACATGACGAATCTATAAGGGTTCCGTTTTTTGCCATTTGGCTACGGAACCCTAAAAAAGGTGCTTAGGTACAGACACCATCAAATATATTGGAGCGAACAGACTATTCATAATTATCTGAGCAACTAGGGAAATTAAACTTTATCCTAATCGCATAAAATACATGTCAGAATGACAGCTGCCAAGTGTAGTGTTCATTCTGAAACGTCCTTTGTGTCACTGAAATATGGTTTAATTTCTCTAGTTGCTCAGATAATTATGAACAGTCTGTTCGCTCCGATATATTTGATGGTGACTGTACAGTACGCTCAAATTAACTGCAGGTGCGATTTAGAAGTTGTCTGCAACAAATTTTCTAGAACCTAGTACATCTATACAGATAAATGAAATTGGAGTGTCTGTTTGTAATATTACAATAACCGCTTTTTTACTAAATGCGTTTGGATGTATACACCGTACATATACCAAATTTTTTTTTTTTCAATTTTGTGTCTGTCTTTCTTTTTGTTTGTTTGTTCCGGCTAATCTCCGAAGCTACTAGACCGATTTTGAAGGGACTTGCACTGGCAGATAACTGATGTAATAAGGAGTAATTTAGGATACTTTTATTTTAGAAATTCATTTATAAAATAGAATAGAGAAAAGCCGAGCAACCACGCAAGCGAAGCCGCGGGTGAAAAGCTAGTTTTTCGGTTTTAGTATAAAAAGTCATTGTAGTCCCCAGTTTACCTGTACCCGACGGGGTCCATAATGATCTATGATGGTATATCACCTTTATAAAACCTTATATAAAGGTGATCTTTATAAACTTTATGGAACACAATAAAATATTGCTAGTCTTAATTGGGTAGATAAATGTTTCACAATCTTCAATATTGTCCTTTAATTTTGATATTATTCCATAGCTGTTAATTTAATTTATTATTATGAAGGTAACGGGAGATATTCCGTGGCAATTATGAAAAAAGATAATATGTGCGGGTGACCTATAACACTTGTTATTTGCTGATGTCTACTGACCATATTGAATAATAGGATTAAAGTTCATTCAAGTACCCACAATGAAATCGACAAGCTTGCAGGACTCACTATGTTCCTACCTTACATACCTAATATAGTTACCTTACATATTGGGCTCGTAACATTGACGAGTGAAATTTTTCACTACCTAAGTCAAGTCTGTTTTTGCTTAAGTGGCGGATGGCAAAGTATTTTTGAAAAAATGCATAAGCATAAAGGTATTGCTTTCCACCCAAAGTTTACCGGTTATAGGTACAATGTAATAGTAGACGTGCACAAATAAAAACTCCAAACTGTTTCTATGTATTTCATAGAAAACCCCATAACTTTGCTCGACCTGGGAGTCGAATTCAGAACACAGGGTCAGCAGCCAAGCTCACAATCTTGTGAGGCAGTTTAATTCAGAAAAGCTCTTAAGAAGACACAAGACAATAGAGTTGAAATTGTGCATGTCATTATTGAATTGCCATATTTGAAAGGTTAATTTATAATTTAAATAATTTTACTTAACTTTAAATTTACACTCTTAGAGCTGACGTCTTGTACCCATTTTACTACACACCTTCACTTCACCATGATGATTTAGTTAGATTATAGACAATAGACATTTATATTGACTTACTTTTGCAGACATGCAATATTCGGTGCTCTTGGTTACTCCATAATGAAGTGAAGGTGTGTATGTAATATTTGAGAATTTTATTGTGATATATTTTGTAATGAGCAGATACCTATTAATTTACAAAAATATTTTTTTTTCCAGAGTCGAATACACAACCGCAACACTTCCAAACAGGTCCACCCAAGAAACAACGCTTGTTCATGCCGACAATGACCGAAACACAAATAAAGAATACCGAAAGTAACGACCTATTCGCAAAATTTGTGGCATCCGAATTGAATAAATTTAATGAAGACGCAAGATTTGAATTGATGTCTGAAATAATATCTATAATTAGGAACAAGTCCATTAAAAACTATGGATAGGTATTTACCGTTAAACTTGGTAGGAACAATATGTACAATAAGGTAATAAACAATTCGTTCGATGACTCAAGTTTTTTATTAATGTTGTCTAGCCAAATACTAATTTCTGTCTAAAATTAAATGAAATTTATTTCAAGCATACTATCACCTTAAACATACGCAAAATGTCCGTATGTTTAAGTCCCATTTAATAGGGGGCGAGCCTATTGCCATCCATCATCATCATCAGCCGATTGTCGTCCACTGCTGAAAGTAGGCCTCCCCCAAAGAGCGAGAAAATCAATTGCCATTAACTCTGGGTGTTTAGTGTTAGGGTTAATGGCAATTGATTTTGTCGTCTGTCTGTCCCTGTTGGAGGCCTACACACAAAACACAAACCCAAACTTTGAGCTGCTACTGAGAATTTCATTAAAACCCAATAATACTTTGCTCAACATAGGAGATTTCTTGTTTCATGCTTTTAGTTGTTTTCGTAATCGGTTTGAGATTATAAATTTAAAAAGAGAATTTAAAAATTTTTGCTTCGTTCGTCAGAAAATTTCGCAATCTATTTGCATCGGTCATGGAACAAAACATAAATTATTGTACTTACTTCGAGATAGCTGTACGAAAGTTGCAGACCATCCGTCCGGTGTTTGCTATATATTGGATTTCCTGAAACACCAGGTGCCGTACCGTAAAATAATAATCTTTGCATCAAGACGATACCATAGACACTTCATTTAATAAAATTTAATCATTTTTTTTTCTTGGCCATATTGTTTTATTTGTTTGAACATCAAAAATATAATAATACGTTTATTTCATTCAAGAGTTAGTACGATACATATACACATTTACAATTTTTAGTCTCAGACACTAGGTAATGAAAAAGAAAAACAATATATCTCTGGTCCCCACACTAGGAAAACCTGTGTCGTGGGGTATAACCGTTTTACTGTAACGATGAATCAAACTCCTATTGTGTCTAAAATCTGATCAGTAGTAGTTTTAAAGTTACAATCGAACATCCACGTACGAATATAGATACGTACACTACCTCATTTTATTTTGACTGCCTCATTAGTCTAGTGGTCCTAAGCGCGACTGCTACGCTAGAGGTCCTGGGTTCGATCCCCAGGTATAGCAGTGTTTTTATTAAAAGGGTTTTTATATGAAATTCTCAGAAGCAGTTCAGAGTCTAGATTTGTGCCCGGTTATTACTCGCCCCCTATTACATGGGACCTGAACATACCGGCGAAATGTGGGTGTACATTAGTACACCTCTGCCTAACCCTTCGGGGAATACAAGCGTGATGGTATTTTACACTAAAACTAACATACATACACTGCAAAACATTCATTACCCTTGTTATTTGTAGTCGGATAAAAAAACGAAATGAAAATGAAGCAATATTTAATATTAGGTATTCTTCTTGATAACCGGCACCTAGCATACACATGGTCAAGCATTAAAAGATAACAACACCTTGTTATCTTTTAATGCTTGACCATGTGTGTTTTTATTGATGCAAAATAATATGAGATGAATTTATCCTCTTACGTAACTACATAGTTAAGTGGAATAATTACTCACTTAAAACTGGCTGTGTGGAGAAATCGCAACCAAGCGACTCCCTTCCTTTAGAGAAAACAGAGGTCAAGGAGAAGAGGAGAAAAAAGGGGACTGAAGTAGGAATTAACACACTCGGAACGAAACGCAACAGCATGTTTACTGCTACTTCATGTCTATATTTTGAGGGAGGGTAGTATTTCTCTGGTCATGCCGACCCATTCTTGTTGTAACTACCATTTGTTTTACCATTATTCTTAAGTTAAGTGCTCATTAACACTTTACCAGACCTGGGAATTGGGCCCTCTAGCGAAGCGTCGCGCCTAGGACCAATAGAATATGAGGACGGCCTCAAAATTAAAAATTAAAAGTCATCTAAGTATTCCTCAGCATCGCTGTCGTTGTGCAACGTGTCCAGAAGAGTGGCAGCATTGCCTCGTTGAAGGGCAATGCTTAATACCTACGTTCCCCCAGAAACAAGCTATCCTTCGTGGTACACGAAATGTAGACCAGATTTCTTGAAATTTCCAAGACGAGTACTCGGACCCTGTATCCTGAGCGGTTCGATCCCAAACGGCTCAAAAATAAGTTACCCGACCATTTGACATATCATTGTCGTGTAGCAGGTGTGTTGCACGACAGGCCATGATGTCCGACGATCTTAGCCTTATTAAAAACAGAGGGAGCGCAACGTTTAAACATAGCATCACCATTACACCTGTATTGCCCGAAGGACTAAGGCAGAAGTGTACTTAATATACACCAGTTCGCCAGTATGTTTAGGTCCCATGTGAGTAAAAGGGGGTAAAAATTGTTTTGTAGGACGTATGAAGTCCATCCGTGCAGTCGTAACCTACAGTTTTTACAAACTGAGAAACAAGCTTTAATATCAATAATATTGTGTATCTGCGAATCGTTCTCTTCATACGTTTTCGACAGGCGGTTCAAGGCGCATGTCGTCATATCGTTCCACAAAATGCTATCTAAAACGTTGGCTGTTTTTTTTGTAGTGTATTGTATATTAGATTGTACAAGTAAGTTATTTTGTTTTCCTGATTTGCTTGTTTTTATTCCACAGATTTGTTATTTAGTACAGGATTGTGATGACAAAGAAATGTAAATTTATGAAAAATAAGGTAGCAGCATCAGTTCCTTGATAAGAATTCGCTTTTTCACAAACTTACAATTGATTTCCTATTTTTTAGATGGACAGAGGGACAGAAAGTTTTTTCGCAAGGACTACACTTATATAGATACAACAGAGGCCTTCTATAAGATACACACGCTTCCAAGTACTTGGTTGCAAGCAAAAAAGCAGTGTTCTCTCGAAGGGGCGATTTTCTTTTATCCGAATGACGAAAGAGAGGCGCACGATGTGATATCCTTTTGGACTAGCTCCCAGCCTTTCGAATGGATATATGTCGGAATATCGGACTTAACAGTTAAAGGAACTTTTGTGACAGTAGACGGTAAGTTAATATTTTTCCTTAGTAATTTACATAGTAAACCATATCAATAATGAACTGTCACCTTCGATAAATAAAAAAAAAATTCAATATTGCAATATAGATTTACCTTTCTATGTACAATTCGCTTTGTATAGTCAGTGTAAAGTCGAAGATCCGGCTCCGCGGCGTTCGCTAGACTCTCCTTGTGAACACCGTAGACACGTAGGCCTCTGCCTACTTCCAGCAGTGGACGAGTGTGGGCTGATGATGATGATGATGAGTCAGTCTAAACAAACAAAGAAATGATCGGCATCAAAATGTGCCCAATGCCCGCTCTATAACCACTTTAAATTACTAAGAGGTATCTTTTATTTCTTTCTTTGTGCAACATAGCGGTACCGATATCTAGTTAGTTTAGTACAGTAAGAACACCGTATACTCATTCGGTTTTCGGGAGCCATTGTGCCATTATTTTTCTTACATCTTTCCAGGTATTCCGATTTCTAACGTGTTCCACAATTGGGCGCCGGGAGAACCAAATGATGCTGGAGGTGTTGAAGACTGTATCGCAATGAAAAAAGTCGCCCATTATAATGATGACGCCTGTAATAAAAAGTATGCCTCCTTATGCAAGAAGACCCTCAAATCCTTGCAGTGGAACTGGAACTGCAATTTACCAAATTTAAGTATGTATGTTTGATATCATTAACGAATGCTTCATCAATAAGAAAACTCTCATAAGTATCACCACCTTTCACAAGAGGAGAATATCAAATAGCTGGTTCGTTAGTTCTAAGCGCGACTGCTATTCCCAGAGGTCCTGGATTCGATTCCCAGGTCGAGCAAAGTATTATTGGGAATTTCTATGAAATTCTCAGTAGCAGCTCGGCGTTTGGATTTGTACCCGGTTCATTATCCCACGTAATAGGCTCGCCCCCTATTACATGGGATCTAACGTACCGGCGAAAGGTACGTTAGCCCTACAACTTAACCCTTCGGGGAATATAGACGCGACATTATGTTATATTTTGTAGATTTCAATCCAATATTTTGTAGGTAGGTATGTGCATTAATTGAATTTATAATTATTATGAAGTCAACAATAGTGCTAATATTATGGACAGAGATAATATGGCCCGTTGACCTATAGCACTTGTTATTTGCTGATGTCTACTGACCATACTGAATAACAAGATAAAAACATTCACGGACTTACATTTTAATTCCAAGAATTCAATGTCAGCTGGAACTCTGAACTTGAGACAACTAGACTATTGAGGCAATTTTCAGGTTTTTTTATGGGATAACTCTTTATATGGGATTCTCAGATGTCGTTAGATAGGAAAATCAGGCCCCAGTTACATAGTTTAAAAAACATATTAAAACATTGACTTGTAAAAGTGTTAAATCATATATTATTGTATCTCAGAAACTCGACAGCGCAAACCTCGAAGGTAAATAATTGGCCAACTATATAGGGCAGATGTCTGCCCCATCCGAAACATAAACCCCTACGGTTGTCTTGCTATCGTTATAAAACATTATACTTAGCAAAAAAAAAAAACTTGAGAGGTGTCAAGGGACACCCGGATGGAACGAAGTTCCTTTCGATTAATTAGTGAAGGAATTGTAATATTTTTTTTTAAGTTATAATAATATTTTTTTTATTATTAACAAATATAATGTAATATAAACAAAATGTAAAATAAAACAAAGAGAGAGAGACAAACAGAGAAACATGCGCACGCCGCACAGCTTACAATAGCTTACTATAGCAAAAAGTGTCGTGACAACTTTTCGTAAGAATTTTTTCCGTCTAGCCCCCTTTCACAACGCGCGATAAGGAACTTCTTTCTAAAAATCAATAACTTGTCGTTCTTTTTTACAGATTACAGATTGAACGAGACGCTCGGCAGTTGTTACAACTTGCACACGACGCCATTGAGCTGGGTCGATGCGTTTGCCACGTGCGCTGCTGAGCAGGCCTACCTAAGCGTAGCCAATAGTCCAGCAGAGGCTGAATATCTCGTCGAGTTGGCGAAAACCGCTCCTACTGGTCACACAGGAGACTATCTAAGCGGGGCAATCCATTCGGGCTTCCATAACAGATTTAATGATGGGTGGCAGACTGTTAAAGGTTCGTAATACATAACATACCATCACACCTGTATTCCCCGAAGGGTGAGGGCAGAGACGTAGTAATATACACCCACACTTTGCCGGTATGTTTAGGTCCCATGTATAGGGGGCTCTACAGGTTAAATAGTGGCGTCCCTCTTTCACAACGTAAAAATGCACGGCATTAATATGTGGTAATACGACCCCTGTTCCCGTATATTCATTGGGGCACTGTCTTCTTGAATCCTTATCGTCTGTTCGGTTGTCACAGAAGAACAGTCAAATGCCCGTATACGTAGTCTGTGGTCTTATGGCCGACGCGTACAGCTGTGGCTGATGACAGCCGAACGTCTAAGATATACTTAGGACGCCTTCCACTTGGCGTTCACAACGATCACGCTCACGACCGCAGTTTCTCTCGCTCCACTTGCTTGTGAGCGTTACTGTCGTAAACTCGAAGTGGAACGGAGTTTAGGATTTTCCCAACGATCACTTCGACCCTCCTATTTAGATGGGTCGTCGTGGTCGTAAGTCATGACGTCATGAGTGAAGTTTTCGCCGCGACCACAACGACCGTGGTCGTCATGTGGAACGACTATAGGAGCATTTTGATCGTTGTGATCGCCAAGTGGAACGCGTCCTTAGTATGTTCGAATTACGGCTGAAACTTGTCATTATTTGGAATACATTTTTTATTTTAGTCAACTTACCTAAAATGTCGTATTTTGATGATTTTGAATTTATTTGTAGGTGTGCCATTAGAAGAGTGTGGTTACGCCAACTGGGACGACAACCAACCCGATGGGGAGGCAGGGCAGCAATGCGGCTCGATGTTCTTCAACGAACGTCTGCACGACATTACCTGTGAAACCAAAAGCTTATTCATTTGTGAATATGACGTCAACTTGCCCAACCTCGGCCCACACTCTGAAGAGCATTTCGGACAATCTACACCTGTTTACTAATTTTATTATTTTTTGTTATTTACTAATATACTTATATATAATAAAATTATTACCTACTGTTATTAGATGGTATGTTAAATACCTACACAATAATTTACATAGTAAAACATACCATCACGATTGTATTCCCTAAAGGCAATATGTCTAAGTCCTTTGTAATAGGCCGGCAAACCTGAAAAAAATCCAAACTCCGAGCTGCAACTGAAAATTTTATAGAAAACACCCAATAACATTGCTCGACGATAAAATTACCTTTACTTTAACAAAAAAGTAAAACCGCCTTTAAAAAATAATAACTAAAATAAACACTCAAATTTAAGTCACCGACTTCCCAAACTGTTTTAGACATAAATTATTTTATTATTTTTTGAAGGCGGTTTTACTTATTTATTTTGTGGAAAGTTTTGTTTATAAAGTAGTTGTAAGCCAACTTAACGCACTGCTCCAACGAGACAGCGATGTTTTGGAGTAAACGATAATATCATCAATGTAAACAATTTTTAGATTTTGGTGATTTTTTTAAAACCGCTGAACTGATTCGATAAAATTTTAATGGGAACACACCTCTGAAGTATGACCTACCAAACAAAAAAATAAACAAACAAATAATCATCAAAATCGATCCATAATCGACGGAGATATCGCGTAACACACATACAAAAAAATAAATAACATACAGACGAATTGAGAGGAAAGGAGGAGGTCCTTGTTGAAGTCGGTTGAAAAAAGGAAGAGATTCTGAAGTCAACGTATCCTATATGTTTTTATGTATGACCACGCATAGCTTTTTACAGAGCTGCCCGATTATAGCGATTATATTTGTATCGGATAGAGAGATGGGTATAAATTATCTTTGTCATGTCAAACAAGTGCAAGTCTCTTGCCGGTCTCTTGTCCATGGAGTTTCTTGCCGGATTCTTCTCCATAGATTCAACTTTTTGGAACCGTGCAACTAGAGTCATAACGTTTCATAAATGCTTGTAAAGGCTTATTTGAAATAAAAACATTTGAACTTTGAACTCTATACCGAGGCTTTCGAACAAATGCTATTTGCGGCAATATTAGAAACTATAGAAGCACTGAACCGTCGAAATGTGAGACATAAATGGCCGTACTTAACTATGTTTTTAATATGTTGATCTCAAAGCTTGTCTCTGAAAAAACGTGACCGTAGAGTTACTTATTTTGTTCATTTTTAAAACTGTATCAAGTTTTAAAAAATAACAAAATTTTTAAAACCTTTAGGTATTCCTAAGGTAAAGTTATTGTTTGTGAAGAGAAATTACATTATATTGAAAAAGGGTCCCGAGAGACGTACAACAGACATGTTGACAGATTTTTTTTTATAACAAAAATTTGAAATATGAAATTTGTCTTACAAATTCAAGGAACCCTATCCTTTCTTATATGCGCAAGAGGTCCACCTGTCAAGCGGCATATTGTAGACACAATGCAAAATCTATTGTTATGTGCTTAAAAGAGGAACTGTACCGCTTGCCAGGAGAGGCCGACCACAATCTTTTAAGAAACAATCTTATTTCGAGAACGTTTTGTTTCAAGCTTATAATAACATTACTCATATTCGTACCATGACCTTCATTGTTCAATAATGTTTTATTCCTGCTTAGTGCTGGGAAAGAATGAACTATTTGTCTATTCCCTGCTATAATAGAAAAGGGACAACGCTATATGAACTGTTATAACGCTATCTCTTTCACGCGCCGCTGGTCCGAATCACTGCTACGGAATACGATTGCGTGAAGCAAAATACTTATAAAAAATTACAATGCACTACAAAAATGTTTTATTAGTTATTTCCAAGAAATTAACATAATTACTAAAAAGGTTTTGCTATGAAAAAGAAAAAATCTATTGAAAAAATAAAAAAGCTGCAGCTCGGTTTGGATTGTAACTGCATGTTTATGAATCGGACCAAGGTGTGTTCTTATCAGCTGTGCGCGCACGAAATTTGAAACTCCATAAAAGTTGGTGTAGAGAAATTTATTGTTTTATAAGTGGTTCTAAGTGGTTGAGTTTATATTATCTTAATTTTCTAAGATCTCACGGGCACACACAACACAATATAACACACTCCGCTCGCTAGCAGTAAGTAATAGTGTTCTGCAAAGACTACAGTGTTCTGTGAAGTTCTGTGATACAAAAACGATATGGAATCAAGGTAAGTTTTTAATAACATTTAATTAGTGCCTAAGTTTTTAAAATAGGCATTGTTCTTTGTATTGGTTTGTCGTAGATAGTCCGTAACATAAGCCAGACTCAGTGATTAAGTAGTGCTTTGTTATTAATTTTACAGCCGACAAGTTAATCGAGTCTCCTGGCGGCAGCTAGAGATACTATGGGAATTTTTAAATTCCAATAGATCGATAGCTAGTGCCTACAACCGCTCTCTGCAAGCAAAACAATATGCACGCAGAAAGTGGACGGAGATTACAGAAATATTAAACTCGCAAGGCGATGGCGCTCATAAGGACTGGGCAGGCTGGACTAAAGTACGTACTACGTAAGTAGTAAGTACTATTTGACTATTATAGCTTTATAATCTATCAATAATTTTTCTTTGGTCGGTGCGGTATTAATTCAAGCTTATTACTTTCATAAATATTGCACGGCGCACTGCTATATTATCAACAAATCAGGAAACCTATTTACTTAAAATAGAAATAAATATTATAGGCGCTCGTTACAAGTAATCGTAACTAAATATTAAAAAGATTTAGTTTGAAAGAATGTTTCAAATAAAATAGGTCTTTACCCACTCATGCGCCGGAATTTTGAAAGATTTATTATTTCCGACGATAAAGTCGAAATTCAAAAACAGCGATAAAGTCACTAGATACAGCGTAGAACTGAGTAAGGGCTTGTACCCAAAACTGCGATACGACGTCACATCGTAAAAATAATTATACTCCTAATTTAATAATTAATCACGAAGATTTTTACGATGCGACGTGGAATCGCAGTTTTGGGTACAAGCCCTAATACAGGAGGATAATGCGAAATATAAGCGGACGAACTCACTGGCGATGTTACTATAAAATAAACCAAGACTTTATTTTAATTATGTTTTTTTTTCAGTACTGGGTAGATTATAAAGCCAAACTCAAGAAGCGCGTCGCTATGTTACGGGCTTCTCATGTGCGGACTGGAGGGGGGCCTTCCAAATGGTGCGAAAATTTCTGAAAATATTGGGTGAGGACATTGGCCAGGGTCTGCCAGGCGTCCAGGTGGAACTAGTAAGTTAGAACATTATATAAGTAGTTACAATTTAAAACATACCATACGGAGATAAATGTTATGTTATCTCTTTGTAGCCTCCAGAGATTAGTGCTGCTATAGATGTGGATGTGCAAGATTCCCCTGCTTCAGAATCCATTTTAAGAAATGTGGATTCTGTCGTAATTCCGTTAGTCCAGACTCCTACCCAATCCTTTTAGCCCACTTTAGAGCCACTGCCTCAAAGTCCTACTTTGGAAGTTCTGGTCCAAGATCCAGATCCACCAGCTCCCTCCCCCAGCAGAACTCCTACCCCGCGTCTTGCAACTACATCTGCAGCCCGCTCCCCGCGACGACGGCGCCGAAGGCACGAGCCGCCCATGTCGCAGGAAGCTGCAAGGCGAGCGCTGGTTCGTTCCACTCAAATCCATTCTGACGCCGCCGTAAGGATTGCGGAGGCAATGGAGAGTATGGTCCAGGTTGCAAGAGAAAATGGAAATACAGCAACGAGGATTGAAAGGTAAAAATCATAAAAAATGTCCACCTTAACCTCCCTGATAACATGCTATCCAAGGATCCATGTCCATGCTATCAAGAACCACCAAGGGATTTGATGATTATATAATAAATTAATAGATTTTTTTTTGATTATTTTTATAGAGTTTATTAAGACATTATTAACAATTAAACAATATTCTTACAAAAATGCAGTAAAATATAAATAAAACAATATTTATTTGTATAAAAATAAATTGTGTACATTGCGTTTCAGGATCTTAAATGCCGCCTTTCCCAGAGCCGCTGAACAAGGGCACTATGAGTAGCCAGACCCTGCTGCAGAGCGATGTTATTACTGCGTGTCTGCTCACTCGCATTGCTTTGTAGCTGTAATTGGGCTTCTCGAATCACATCTTCATTATTTAATTGTTCCACTGATATGTTAGCCCTATTGCAAATGTTGTGTAATATAACACAAGCATTTACAATAGAGCCAGCTACTTCCGGTGAGTAGTGCAAGACTCTGTGAACAAGTAAACAACGAAAACGTGCTTTAAGAAGCCCAATAGTGCGCTCTATAATGTTCCTTGCACGGACATGCAAGTCAGTGTAGTGTGCTTCTGGTGAGTCAGGTGCTGCATCCAGTATTGGTGTCATCATGTTCTTTCTCAAAGGGTATCCAGAATCACCTATTTTATAATAAAGTTCATTTTAATTATTATTGACCAAAGTCGTTACTAATAAAATATTTCTGTATATGTAATGCATACCAAGAAACCAAGTATCTTCTGTGTTGCTAAGATCTTCTAAATGAGCTTGTAGTGGATGGACAGCCCATATAAAAGAATCATGAGTTGCACCACCATGACTTGCATCTACACTTATTTTTTTGCATGTCCGCATCACAAACCTGAAAATGTTTAAGTATATTAATATTTGAAAGACTGTCAAGTGCCATATTTTTATATACTTTTGTAACATAGTGCATAGTTCTTTATACTAATTGTTAATGGTAATTATTAATATCTAATTTAAGTAATATAAAGTTTATTTTAGTATTATGTTTAACTTGATTTTTTTTGCTTATGTTCTCTACTGAATACTGTATGGCTTTACTTTTACTGGATACTTAATAAATACTTACCAATTGAACATTCAAGGAATGGTAATGCTTGCGACAGAAGTAGCGCTCCTCATGCAATACTGGTCGTACTATTGCTATTTGGGTACAATCTATACAACCTAGTACCCCGGGAATCCGAAACTTATTGTAAAATCTGCAATAGATTAGTGAATTAAAAACCTAAGTTATGTTTATTTTTACAAAAATATATTTTTTTACTTTTCTAAAATGCCTAGAAAATATTAAGTAGGTACTTATTACTTAACAATGAATACAATATACCTATATTTTTTTATTCAATGCCTATTGGTGATGATGGTTCAGTCTATATTAAACCACCCTATCATAGTCTACTGCTGGATATAAGTCGGACTTTAGCTATCTAATTTTTGCTTATTCCTTACCTAATATTGATTACTACTGATTACATAATTTTAAATTTGTTGTCACACAGCAAAGTAGGCATTATGCATCTAAAACATTCTAACATTATTGTAATAATAAAGGTACATACTCCATTTTAATTCTGTTGCGTTCTTGATCATTTGTTGCGAATTTTATATATTTCTGTCTCATCTGCGGTGAGTTAAGACATGCAGTAACCTGTGAGATGACTGAGGAAACAGTCTGCTGTGCCACAAAATGACCCTCATAATTGCCTATTGGACGTTGGTATGAACCAGTTGCATAAAATGATAATGCAATTAACACCTACAAAAAAGTAAGTAATAAGTCAACATGGTAAATGGTAGATATACATTACTTTAGTGCTATTCATGATAGAAATAAATTGCCTTCGTCTCAACAGACAAGTCTGTAGATTTTGTAGGATTCTTCATCAGTGGCCTCAACTCTTCGCACAGGTTATGTGCTAGATCTTTGGTGAGTCTGTACCTCTTGACAAACTCCACTTCATCTAATAAAATGAAGGGGTCGCATTCCTCAGGCAACTGCATACGACCCCGCCTTCTTGTGGTGTTGCTTTCTGTGTTATCAGCTTCCAAAAACTCAAATAATTCGTAAACGTATGCCATCAGGAATCAAACAAGAAACTAGTTTATACATTCACAAAAATCACTAGACACGCAATTAATTCGGCAAGTTTACTTTAATAAATACTTTTTACTTACTTTTTAACACACGAAAAGGCGTTTTTTTACATAAATTTGCAAAACAATAATACTTCGGTCGAGTTCGAGGAACTTTTTTATGATCGTTAAATTTGACGTAATAACAATACTGCTAAGTGACAAAAGTCACGTCGTGGTACGAATTGAATGAACTTTTAGAGGTGACGTCACCAAAACCGCTAAGAAAATAATAATGTTTCAACATTATAATAAGCTTGTTTTTAAGACGTCATGGTACGAAACATTGAAGTAAGATTATAATAATACTGCTATATGAGCTTGTGGTTAGCCCCGGATTCGATTCCGAATTTGAGAAAGGTGTTATTGAGCTATGAAACTCTCAGTAGCAGCTAGGAGCTTGGATTTGTGCCCGGTAAATGCACCGCACCCTATGACACGTTAGATGCAGCAATTGCAAGGCATATACGTATTAGTTTGGACGAGGTTAGCTCTTTAATTGAACGATCGACTTCTGCGCAACGGGTTGTGGGTTTGATCGGTTCCCCATACGGAATAAAATGGGATTTACATCTCGTGGGTGGGATTTTGTGTTTATATATTATTTTATCGTCTCTACTCGTGCCTCAAGGTACTTAGTTATCACCGTTCAACCGTATCTATATGTGACGTCATCTACGTCTGTCGAACTTAAAAGTCGAAAATAAATATGAAAATGATTGGTATATCGGGAAAAGAAAAAAATATGGGATCCTATTTTTCGATCTAGTTTCCAATTAAATTTTATACATTTATTTTATATAAGAGTTAAAAAAATAAATATTGTTAATTGTTCTGAAGAAAAAGAAACGAGCTGAAATCTGATAATGTCTTGAAAACCACAAAACGGATTTTGATAAAACTTGCATTGCAAACTTATTATCTTATTTTATTTTTACTTTTTTAACTTGACCTACGTTTTGTTCGAAAAAACTCTGCTTATCTTAAGTTAGCTGTTCCAAACTACCACGCATATCAACATAAGTAAAGAAAATAACAAAAAATGTGAAACATAAGTATACGACTACAATTGTTTGATGACTTTAGACAGGCTTGGTTATTTCGATCAAACTGTAGGAGTCGGGCCTAGCAGTCGCGTTTAGGGCCACTAGACTAACGAGGCAAATTATTTTTCATTTCTCATACTCGGAAAGTAGTGTTTATTTGATCTGAATAGCGGGTGGAAAATGCTACTTCCCACCCTTGGGCGGGAATAACTCATAGAAATTACTTTCCTCCCTAGGGTGGAAAATAATTTTAAAAATAGAACAAAATTAGGTTAGACAGTCAGCTGTACAAAATCTAACATAATTAAGAAAAAAATGCTGCGGTCTTGTGTGTTTATAAACGGCCAGTGTGAATTAAAAAAAAAACGCGTGCGTCTGAGGCAGTGACGCGGTGTGTTCCATAATTAAAAATTTAGATAGACTATGACAATATATAATTTGGCGGATCACTAACTTAACTTTTGCTATATCGAAATCTTTATTTTAGAAATGAGTTCAAGTGATTCTTACTTTCCTTATATTCGAAATGAAAAGTAGAGTGCTTAACTCGGGTGAAAGACATCAATTCCTACTCGGACTATAGCCGCCCTCGCTGCGCTCGGGCGTCTTAACTCTAAATACCTCATATGGGAATTGATTCCTTTCCACCCTTGTGTAACAATCTACTATTTCATTTATCATACTCGGAAAGTAGTGTTTATTTGATCTGAATAGCGGGTGGAAAATGTTACTTCCCACCCTTGGGCGGGAATAACTCATAGTAATTACTTTCCTCCCTAGGGTGGAAAGTAATTTTGAAAATAGAACAAAATTTGGTTAGGCAGTCAGCTGTAAAAAATCTAACATAATTAAGAAAAAAATGCTGCGGTCTTGTGTGTTAATAAACGGCCAGTGTGAATTTAAAAAAAACGCGTGCGGCTGAGGCAGTTACGCGGTGTGTTCCATAATTAAAAATTTTAATAGACTATGACAATATATAATTTGGCGGGATACTAACTTAACTTTTGCGATATCGAAATCTTTATTAAAAATGAGTTCAAGTGATTCTGACATGTTGACCCCAGATTTTGTTAAAGACGAGGGAAATACAGTAATCGAAAATCTCTTGCCAGAAATTTCTAAACAAAGATACATAAATACATACAATGATTTTATGAAGTGGCGAGCAGATAAAAAAATAATAAATATTAAAAAAAAAACTATTTTCCACTTTCCTTATATTCGAAATGAAAAGTAGAGTGCTTGACTCGGGTGAAAGACATCAATTCCTACTCGGACTATAGCCGCCCTCGCTGCGCTCGGGCGTCTAAATACCTCGTATGGGAATTGATGACTTTCCACCCTTGTGTAACAATCTACTATTTGACGAGACGAGAGTGTCTTTAAAGCTCGCGTCGCGCGTACCTATAACAATATTCTTTCTAAATCTATTTAAATATTAAAAGTACGAAAAATAATATGCTATACGTTGCAGTGCAGTGCGGCCCGCCATAGTATGCCCAGCCTTTTAAATGGTAAGGTACTTTGCATTGGAGTTATTTCTTGCTATCATCAGAGATTTTTTTATTCTTTTGTCACGATTTGCCGCTCCTAATATCTGGCCGCCCCAGGCCCGAGCCTACTGGGCCTTAGGGCAAATCCGCCACTGATGCTATGTAATAGAAAACATCTAAGGCCTCTTAAAACTATTGTTTTTTGTTTTGTTTTGACAAGGGGGGAAAAGAAGACAGACAAACACTATAGCTATAGTAGCTGTATTGGAAATTTAATATTTTTATGAATATGACGGACCATTCCTCTAAAATCTTAGATTTCTGAGTGTGTTTGTGTCAAAAGCATCGGTGTGTGTAATATTTGCTATATTTATTTAATGTATTTCCAAAGGATATATTATAATAGCTTTCTGCATTCTTTCTCCGCGTAAACTTTAACTGTGCCAAATTCCATACTGCTCCGTCCGCTTATGTTTCGTAAAAGAGGTCAAAGTTTTTGCTTCACATATTCTTATATATAGGTACTCTTCGCCCAAAACATAGCCTAACGCGCTGCAGGTTTTGAGATAACCCCACTTCACTAAATTGGAGTTACATCTCCCCACTTGATTCCACACTCTACGTATTAATAAATGGATTCTTATGTATCTGTAATCTGTAATTGTCATACAGTTTCCACACTTTGTTCAAGACGCACGTCGTTATCTCTCCACAAAATGTTATCTAAAACGTTGGTTCTCTTTCTAATTGTGTCTTGTATATCAGATTATTCACGTAAGTTATTTTGTTTTCTTGGTTCGTTTTATAATAAAATAACTTAGTATGTATTACACGTTTGTAATGCTACATTATTGTGTAAATTTGTACTAAAATATCTACTTTTTCATAAAATTACCATCGATTACCTTATTTTGTAGATGGACAAAAGGAAAAAAAGTTTTTCCGGAAAGACTACGCATATATTGAATCAACAGAGGCTTTCTATAAAGTACACAAGCTACCAAAGACTTGGTTAGAGGCCAAAAAGCAGTGTTCCATGGAAGGGGCGCTTTTGTTTTATCCAGAAGATGAAAGAGAGGCCCGCGCTGTGATATCCTTTTGGACCAGCTCCCAGACTTTCACAACAGTTTATATTGGAATATCGGCCTTAGTGGCTAAAGGAGTTTTTGTGACCGTAGACGGTAAGACATTAAAAATATATATGTGATTGTATACACATGTGGTGCCTACGTTCTATAATAATGTAGCACCACATTGATGCGACCCCTTCGTCTAAGCACCACTGGCGCGCGCGGGCCGCGCGTGTGTGAAGCCCTGCCTAACGGGACCGGTCAGCGCGGACGCAGCGCAGTAGCCGCGAGACCACTCCAGTGCCCACCGAAACGCTTACTACGCCGGACGCTTGCCATTTCTCGGTCGCGCGCGCTAGCTATAACTTTACGCCTAAGCAGACTATTTTATCTTCATCTTGTAACTTTCATTTTCCGTTCATTCTTCATCTTCCATACTTCTTGCTTAATACTTACGCTTTGTTTCCTGTTGTATATAACGCAATAAACGCTGTACATAAATATTATTCCGGCACCGGTGTTTAATTTATCAAGACCCAGTATATGTGGAGGCATATCGCCCCTATATAGTGGTGACCCCGACGTGATACGTCTACGGATACCGGGTGAGTTTATTCAGCCCATTTCTTCTTCAAGTCAAGTGAAACCTATAGATTTTGTCTCACAACTTAGAGATCATATGAAATATTTAGAACCAGTTCCAGCTTCACGTCACACACATAAATCTATCTTCGTGCATAAAGACCTCAAGGACTCTAAATATGTATTCCTCAGAAAGGATGCTTTACGTGGTAGTCTGGAACCGCCATACACAGGACCGATTAAGACTTTGAAATTTACGGATAAAACCGTAACTTTGGAGTTGCCTAAGGGGCCTACAACAGTCTCTATAGATCGTGTAAAGCCAGCATACATGTTGGCCGAAGAAGATACAACGCCAAGATCGGCATTGGCCGACACAAATCAACCCCGTGCCTATACGACACGGTCTGGTCGTCGTGTGAAATTCACAAATTTTTTTTCCTCAGGTCTTCCAGACCCCCGGGGGGGGTGATGTGGTGCCTACGTTCTATAATAATGTAGCACCACATTGATGCGACCCCTTCGTCTAAGCACCACTGGCGCGCGCGGGCCGCGCGTGTGTGAAGCCCTGCCTAACGGGACCGGTCAGCGCGGACGCAGCGCAGTAGCCGCGAGACCACTCCAGTGCCCACCGAAACGCTTACTACGCCGGACGCTTGCCATTTCTCGGTCGCGCGCGCTAGCTATAACTTTACGCCTAAGCAGACTATTTTATCTTCATCTTGTAACTTTCATTTTCCGTTCATTCTTCATCTTCCATACTTCTTGCTTAATACTTACGCTTTGTTTCCTGTTGTATATAACGCAATAAACGCTGTACATAAATATTATTCCGGCACCGGTGTTTAATTTATCAAGACCCAGTATATGTGGAGGCATATCGCCCCTATACACACATGCCATAGACCAAGATATGTCGATGCACCTACTTATATCTCATACACCATTTAAATTGTTTGTTTTATCTCTCCAGGAATGCCGATTTCTACCGTGTTCAATAATTGGGGGCGAGGAGAGCCAAACGATGCTGGTGGTGTAGAGGACTGCGTTGTGATGAGCAAAAACACTTTCTATAATGATGACGCCTGCAATAAAAAGTTTCCCTTTATATGCAAGAAGAGCCTCAAGTCATTACAGTGGAATCCGAGCTGCGATCTACCAGATTTAGGTAGGTTTGATTTGATACTATTGAGACAGGAAACGGTGGTGAATGACGCGGCTTGCTAGAGATTTTTCTTTACTGAAAGAGCGTCAAGTTTTAAGTTCTTTATTGTATTCAAAAGGTAAGTCCCCTTTTGTCAGTGAAGAAATCGCCACTGCTGCCACTGCACTAAGTTGCACTTGTGTTCATTATACGAATCGTCTAATTCCAGGATAGTGAAGCATCTTTCTTTTTTTTCTAGCCCATTTCGTCCCACTGCTGGGCAAAGGCCTCCCTTCCCTCTTTCCAAGCCGACCTATCTATACTTTTAGTGACCCAATCTCATAACAGTCAAGTTCATCGCGCCACCTCCGTCTGGGCCGACCGCGCTGTCACTTCGTTTCGTGTGGGATCCAAAGGGTCGTAGTTTTTGCACACAGTTGGTCTAGCATTCGGCAGACGTGTCCTGCCCAGTTCCATTTTAGCTGTCTGGCTTTGCGCGTGACATCAGCAATTTGAGTTTTGGAGCGCAGTATTGAGTTCCTAATACGATCGGTAAGTTTTACTCCAAGGATATTGCACTCCATTGCTCGTTGGCAAACCTCGAGTGTGGACTTCTGAACGACTGTCAAAGACCAGGTCTGTGCACCATACGTGAGGATAGGGAGAATGCAGACATCCATGAGCTTGCGTTTCAGGCACAATGGTAATTTACCTTTCATTAGGTCCTTCATGGCCCAATAGCTCCTCCAGGCGTTTTCGGTGCGTTTAGCAACTTCTTTGTCTTGTCTCGTCTGGAAGGAGACTATCTGGCCAAGGTACACTTACTCACGGACATATTCAACCTCCCCACCGTCTATGTATATGCGGTGCTCGGTGCTGTTGGTCATAAGCTTGGTCTTTGCCATGTTCATTTTCAGTCCAACCTCGAGGCTTGCTTTGCTGAGGTCTTCGAGCATTGTTCCTAGCTCCGTGGCTGATGAACAAAACAATATCATCGGCGAAACGAAGGTTAGTCAATCTTTTTCCGCCGATGTCAATGCCCCTCTCTTCCCAGCCAGCAGCCAGCTTTCTGAAAACTACTTCCAACGTTGCCGTAAAAAGTTTTGGGGATAGAGGGTCGCCTTGTTTGACTCCTCTCGTAATACGGAAAGATGGTCCGGTGGTGTGTAGTTTAACTGCTGCTGTGCTATTATTATATATTTTCTGAAGGATGTTAATATAAGTTGAGTCTATGTTTTGATTGGTTAGTGCCCGGAAAAGTGAAGAATGGGTTATACTGTCGAAGGCTTTAGAATAATCGACAAATGCTACGTACAGAGGTAATTTAAATTCGTTATGTTTTTCTATCAGCTGGATAAGAGAGTGGAGATGGTCGGTTGTCGAGAGGCCGCGGCGGAAACCGGCCCGTTCGGGTGGTAAGCTTATACAAATAAACTACTGCGATCTTTTCTTAGAAGACTTAATGGATAAATAGTAGGTACCTATGGATATTTTATGATTACTAAGTTAGAATAGAGTATCCGTGACAGTAGATATTTACCATTATAATAGAATGCTGAAGTATGATGCGAGAAAATTCAATAGATATTTCTTTAATAGATACAGATAAAATATTGATTTTTCTTATAGCAGAAAGCTACTAAATTCAAATTAGTTAAAAAAAATATATGTTACATACCTACTAGATAAATCATTTTTATTTTTATACATACATACATACATACCATCACGCCTGTATTCCCCGAAGGGTTAGACAGAGGTGTACTAATGTACCTACACCCACACTTCGCCGGTATGTTAAGGTGGCATGTAATAGGGGGTGAGCCTATTGTCATTAACCGGGGACAAATCCAGACTCCGAGCTGCTACTGAGAATTTCATAGAAAAACCAAATAACACTTTGCTCGACCTAGGGATCGAACCCAGGACCTCTAGCGTAGCAGTCGCGCTTAGGACCACTAGACTATTGAGGAATCCTTTATTTAAATTATTATAACAAACCTTCATGGTGATACAGCCAAATCAGTAGGGAATTGAATAAGTGTTGATTAGGGCGCTTTGAGCCCGATGTCACGCGTTTTGTAACTGGTAATTATTTTTTGTCACTTGTAAAACAGAATTAAGTACTAATTATTTATGACTAGCTTTCCGCCCGCAGCTTCGCTCGCGTGGACAACAAGATTTTGACTGTTATTTTTTTTTCTATTTCCGGCGGGATATTGTAAATTATCTAAGATTAAGACCAAATAATTTGCTCCACTATATTATTTTATTGAAATATAAAAATAACATGTAATTTTTTTATTTATTTATTCATGTCCTTTTAGCTAGAGCGATGGTTATTCTGGACGCCTCGTAGAGTCGATTTCAATGAGGAGGTACAAATACCGGAAGGCCACTTTGCTCTCAAGAATTAAAATTGCACTTCTTTGTATACCACATTGGTTTTTCTGTCTGGTATCAAAATGAACAGAACGCTTTTAATACAGTAACAGGCAAGGTAAAATTTCCAGTGTGAGAAGCCGTTCTTCCCTTAAATCTATGCCTGAATGACTGAAATGTTATTTAAAGCATTACAAAGCATCTTCTTAAAAACATAGGCATCAATTCACACATTCGAGGTATGAAAACTGAATCCCCCCGGGCACATCCAGTAATCACAGTGACCTTTTAAATATTTTTGTGCAATGCTGATACTCTCAATCTAGTCCCGTTACATAGCTTAAGTGCCGATCTATAGACTTCGTTTGTATATTAGAAAAATCAGGATATACTCTAAGATCTGCCATAGAAACCTGTCACTACTGTATTCAGGAAAGATGATAAACATATTTACAATCTCCATTTCCTATTTTAAGTAATAGCTCAGAAAACTCTCCAGCAGACGCATCTCTCTCGTATTTCTTTTTAAAGATAATCATTATGTTGGGCCATAGGTATGACGATGTCAAGGAAGCTCTGACTTCGTCTGCTCGGGTTCCTCTAGGTACAACAGAATCTGACGGAATTCCCGTGCCAGCAGCACAGTAACTCCACCCATCACTCTATTGCTGCCTCTAACATTTTTAAGAAGGGTTCTACGGTGTGCCTCTCAATCTCAATTCCACTTTTATGTGCCATAGAAAGCATTTTATATGTTTATCAACCAACGTTTCTTGAATAAAATCACATTGAGTTTTCAATCATGACATGACATGTGTCAAAATAAAAAGTAAATTAAATCAAAAGCACTAAGGAGTATTGATATCAAAATCGAAGCAAATCATCCCGAAAATAACTTTCCCCCTTTTTTAAGTCTGTTAGGGGATGAATTTCAATAAAATACGAAACACGTCTTCCATCAATTCTGTTAAAGAACGTTTATGCAAAATTAGAAGCAGATTGGACCAAGGAATCACGTTGTCCCATACAAACTTTGCCCCCCTTTATCACCCCCTTAGGGGTAGAATTTCGGGAAATCCTTTCTTATCGGATGCCTACGTCATAGAAAGAATACACCCTCCAAGTTTCAGGTCTCTACAATCAGCGGTTTAGGCTGGGCGTTGTTCCGTCAGTCAGTCAGTCAGTCAGTCAGTCAGTCATTCAGGACAAAGGATTTTATATGTATAGAAGATAGCTTTCCGCCCGCAGCTTCGCTCGCGTGGGCAACACGATTTTGACTGTTTATTTTATTTTTCTATTTCTGGCGGGATATTACAAATTATTTAAAATTGAGACCAAATAATTTGTTCCACTATATAATTTTATTGAAATATAAAAATAACATGTAAATTTCCTATTAATTCATTCATGTCCTTTTAGCTATTGCGATGGTCTATCATTCTGGAGGCCTCGTAGGGTCGATTTTTATGAAGGTATAAATAGTGGAAGACCACTTTGCTCTCAAGACTTAAAATTGCACTTCTTTCTATACCACATTTATGGCTTTTCTGACTGGTATCAAAATGACCAGACTGCTATAAATACTGATTCAGTAACAGGCAAGGTAGAATTTATTCTCTTTCTTTCTTCATAAATCTATGCCTGCCACCTTTAATGACTCACCCTGAAATTTATTTATAGTAATTGCAAAGCTAAGATCTTAAGGGGGAAACGTAATTGTTCTTAAAAACATAGTTGGAGGGTAGCAAAGGTATTCGTGGTATGAAAACTGAATCCGCACATCCAGTAATCACAGTGACCTTTTTAATATTTAGTGCACTGCTGATCAATACTCTGTCTAGTTCCGTTACATAGCTTAAATGGTATAAGGAGACGCAGCAGAATTACAGGTGTCCCAAGGAGGTTTAACACTGTTAAGGAATTCTACAGGATAGTAAACTGTTTCTACCGCTTGTAGCACTGAATCCAATTTCTGAGCCCTCCAATTGTTTAAGAAGTATGTAATTAATAGCAGCTGAACTGTTGTTTTTCGGAGTCAGTATTGCACGTTTGCACATCCAATCTATAGACTTCGTATGTATATTAGAAAAATCAGGATACACTCTAAGATCTATTCATCTATCATAGTCACCTGTCACTACTGTATTCAGGAGAGATGGTATACATATTCAAATTTTATAATCTCCATTTACTATTTTAAGTAATAGCTCAGAAAACTCTCCAGCAGACGCATCTCTCTCGTATTTCTTTTTAAATATAATCATTACGATGACGATGGATGATGACTTCGTCTGCTCGGGTTGCTCTAGGTACAACAGAATCTGTCGGAATACCCCTGCCAGCGACACAGTAACTCCACCCATCACTCAATTGCTGCCTCTAAGAAGGGTTCTATGGTGTGCCTCTCAATTCCACTTTTGTGTGCCATAGAAAGCATTTTATATGTTTATCAACCAACGTTTCTTGAGTAAAATCAGATTTCAAACATGACATGTGTCAAAATAAAAAGTAATTTCAATCAAAAACACTAAGGAGTATTGATATCAAATTCGAAGCAAACCACGCCCAAAATAACTTTCCCCCTTTTTTTAAGTCCGTTAGGGGATGAATTGCAATAAAATATGAAACACGTCTTCCATCAATTCTGTTAAAGAACGTTTATGCAAAATTTGAAGCAGATTGGACCAAGGAATCACGTTGTTCCATACAAACTTTGCCCCCCTTTTTCACCCCCTTAGGGGTAGAATTTCGGAAAATCCTTTCTTATCGGATGCTTACGTCATACAAAGAACACACCCTCCAAGTTTCAGGACTATACGATAAGCGGTTTGGGCTGTGCGTTGTTCCGTCAGTCAGTCAGTCAGTCAGTCAGTCAGTCAGTCATTCAGGACAAAGGATTTTATATGTATAGATAAAGGATTTCGCATGACATCTTTACAAATAATACCTTGATGACAAATCAAAGTGAGAACATCTACGGACAAAAACGCTATTAAGTATAAAACACTATGTCTGTTTTCAAATTTTCATTATAAGTTGCTGACGGTTCGTGTAAAATATTTATGATAAACCAGATCTGGTAAGACTGGAAGGCAGTGTTTATTCAAATAAACAGAGACTGGGTATTTTCAAACTGTAGTAGTAATTTATTATTATTAAGTTAACGGGAGATACCCAGTGCTATTATTAAACAAAGATAACATGACCCTGTTGATTTGTAAGTTTTCTCTAGTGACTAGTGACCAATATGAATAACAGAAGATAATTTCGCCCATTTAAAATGCGTATCATCACGCCTGTATTCCCGGAACGGTTAGGCAGAGGCCTTTAGTCTCAAAACATTCAAGTCTTAAAATAACATGTGGTTGCAAAACGTTCATATCTCATAACATCCAAATCTCAAAATCTCTAAGTTACAAAATAATAAATAATAATCTTAAAAAGTCCAAGTAGCAAAATACTCAAGTCTCAAAACATCCATGTCCCATAATATTCAATTTTTTGTATTAGTTGTAGATTCGGCTATAAATAACATATTGTAGGTACATGCGTTTTGCGTCAGGGTTAAAAATAGAAATGCCAGGTTTCTTTTTTTTTCCTTTTAAAATGCTAAAAGCTATGTATCTAAGAGTACCTATTTTTTAAGATATTTATCGGGATATTTTATATATCTATAGTGAACACAGGTGCCATTAATAAAAAAAAATGTTTGCAGATTCAAATAAAAAACAACCACAACTCCACAAGACCACAACCCCATACAAGAAACAACGGATTTTTTCACCGATAGCATTTAGAGAAAATAGTACTCAAGTGGAAAACACAGAAAAAGTTAACGATAGCAGCGATCTTTTTGGAAATCTTGTGGCATCTGAATTGAAACAATTCAAGGAAGACGTTAAATTTGAGTTGATGTCCGAAATATTATCTATTATTAAGAAAAAGTCCATTAAAAAATGTGCATATATACCGTGACACTTGGTAGAACTGTCTTAAGTTTATTACACAATTTGTTTGATGACACTACCTAAGTACTTTTAATTCATGCTTCCTGACCTTATATCAATAATATTAACCGGTGTTCCTGAAATTAAAGAAAAATTCGTTTATTATTTGAAGGAATTGTAGTATCTTATACCTTGTCCACCAGGTAAACCACTTTTTGACAGATGGAACTAGTGATTGCAGAAACTTAATAATGCGCTTATCGATCCGATTATTGACATTTTGATTACGGTCTAGTATTGATTATCGATTGTTTGGTTGTCGAATTAAAAATGGTGCAACGACGAGCAATAATAAATAAATATGTATAATATTCATCTGATTGTATTAATTTTTATATAATATTCATTTTACATGCATTTCTTTTCAAAAATATTGTTTAATTTATATTTTATTGATATTAGAGTGGATGCCATTTTTCGATACTGATTTAATGTCATTGTTCAAAATGATTGCAGCGAATACATTCGATTGCATCACTAGACACAGTAGAATGTAAATTTAACACGCTTGACAATAATAATTTTTTTTTGGAAAATCCGTTACATTTATGGTATCATAATGTCTGCAAGGAAGCATAATTAAGATAATTGAATAAAATAAGGTAGATAATACATTTATTTTGTTACGCATTTCACAGTTAACGTAAAAGTAATCTGTAACAGCTACGCTTTATGGCAGTCTAAGACATCTATCAAAAACGGTTCACATAATGGACAAAGTATAAGACCCTAATACGATCGTCTAATCTAATGAGGCGGTAGTACGGTCGTACATCACATCAACGTAGTACATCAAGTTACCACAAAATGTCAAATTTCCTCAGTCGATTTTGAACTTAACTGTCAACATTTCAAGGTTTAAAATTATTTGGAGAAATTTGACAGTTTTGTATAACCTGATGTGCTGGCGACTGTACTATAATATAGTACAGTGAGATCTACTAGTAAAGTACTTACAGAATAACTATATTTATTGTTACTGCACACAGAACAATTTCAAATACCTACTTACATTGGAGGCCCCATACTCATGATAAGCAACAAAAGCTGTTTTTAGGTAAGCTGTTTTACTAATACAATTTTTCTAGGGTTTTTAATTAATCAAAGAAACCGTTACCGTCCCCTCTGACACTCCTCTCGCCTTTCTGCTAAATGACCCTTGATGGGTTAAGCATTGAGATCAATTATATTCTCCGATTTCGATCACGTGCAGCTATTTTCTACTATAATAGTGTACCAACCAACTGATCTTGCCTCGTCGGCGTTATATATTTTGTTCCACAACCATCAAAAGGCCGTTCTATGTAGAATTTATTTAAGAAAGGATTTTTTTCGTTTCAATGTAGTCTTTACCTAAGGAAAAAAAACATCACGTGATTAATGGACGGCCCCTAAGTGATAATCGGTAAAAATTTATGACAGAGTTTAAAGATGTTAATTTCAATTTAAATATTTGTTAAATTGAAATTAACATCTTTAAACTCTCCCCCTCGTGATATTTCGTGACTTTTTTGGACCCCTCCCCCCCTTCAGCCTCACGTGATTAATGGACAGCCCCTTATACATTATAATATAAATTATACTTAAGTATATATACTAAATGGTCCTCCGGCGCACGCTTGGCGGGTGCCTCTGCTAATTTGCGCATGTTCTTATCACCTAAGGCATTGACTGCACCTTTTGCAAACTCTAAATACTTGTAGACGATACTTGTCTATTTTATTTTGGCCACTCAGTTCAGGATATAATAGCGGACGCCCAGAGTGATCTGGATATGCTCAATGAATGGTTCCTATATAATTTACTCACTATAAATGCATCAAAAACATCATATATCATATCTTTGCTGCGAAAAATAAAAATAAAAAACAAAATTTTACACCCCTAATCTTAAGCAACACAGTAATTAATAGGTCACGTCAAGAAAAATATCTCGGTTTATATTTAGATGATCGACTAACGTGGAAAGCACACATTGAGCATGCCAGATCAAAACTATTTTCAATTCTGGGAGCTCTCCAGAAGGTTTCTAATTGCGTACCGCATAAAGCCCGTAACATTATATACAATTCACTTATAAAGACTCATCTTGAATACTTGATTGAAATATGGGGTTCAGCTTCTAAAAGTAACCTAAGACAGCTGCAAACCACACAAAATAAAATTATTAAAACATTATTTCATTACAATTACCTAACACCAACGAAAGAATTATACAAAAGAACCAAATTATTTAACCTTACGCAACTATATAAATTTAATACATGCACTCTCGCTAAAAAAATAATCACAGGCGATATACATTCGAACATAAAATTTACACAAAAAACACACAAATATTACTTGAGAAACAGACATAAAATTCAATTAACTCAGACACGCACACTAACTTACGGCAAAAAAACATACTGTTTGAGGGAGCACAACTTTTTAACAACCTTCCTGATGAAATCAAAACATGAACTAAAGTAAATATTTATAAAAAAAAACTAAGAATGCATAATTTTAAGACAGATTAGAAAATAAATGTTGTTTAAAGCTAAGTTTATATGTAAAATTAAGATATTTTGTCAAATCTCATTTTAAGTGAACTAAGATTGTTCTTATACGAAATAAAGTTCTTTAAACCCTAAATACGGACAAATCATGGAAACTTTAGTGATGACAGCCCTATTTTCAGCGGTACTATTATATAGCATAAGACAACAGACGAAGTCTTAACAGAACTTCATTCCAAACCATAAATACACATCACTGGTTTTCGTTTGATTTCGAAAATACCTACAAGCATTGGGTTAATCTAAAATTATCATATAGGACAGTATCGTAAAACATAATAAAGTAAATCATCGTTCTTATTTTCACAGATTACAGATTCAACGAGTCGCTCAGCGGATGTTACAAGTTGCACACGACACCATTGAGCTGGGTTGATGCGTTTATCTTATGCGCTGCTGAGCAGTCCTACCTGACTGTCATCAATAGTCCGGCAGAGGCTCAGTTCGTAGTGAAGTTAGCGGACGGCATACCAGTAGATCCGTCTACGGGGCCCTACCTGAGAGGAGCAATCCATTCGGGCTTCCACAACAAACTCAATGATGGTTGGCAGACGCTCAAAGGTTCGTTACAGTATTTGATAGGTTAAGGTAATGATTAATTCAAGCCTTGCTTAGTCTACATCGATAGAGTCGGATAAGATACACACATCAAAAAAGTCAAAGAAACAATAAAAAGTTTGACGAAAATGCGTTGTTTCGTGATTTTGTTTGAGATTTTTGCTACCGCCAGCCAGAGATGTTACGAACATGCAAAGGTGAAAGAACCCAGAGGAAAAATATATAATGATCGAGACCACAGATATATGATCGAGACATAATAATTTATCAACTGCTTCGAGGTCTTTATCAGTGTACGAACGAGCACGTTTACAGGTTCGAGGGGACAGTTCAAAACAAAACAGAATGTAAAGGAATAAATATTAAACTGTAAGAAAGGCAAATTTTCAAATTATGTACTTTAAGATTTTTTTTTATTATGACTTTATTCCTATTTTGCCTAGCAGGAGATGTAAAAAGTACTTATGCTACTCTCGGGGGAAATTGCAGATAAACTTGGATAGTTTGCGGCCCTCCCGAGCTCTGGCCTCAAATGCACGCTCGCTGGTAATCTGTCGCTCTCTCCCCTTGTTGAATAATCTACTACTACGCTAGGCTACGTAGGTTTTTAACTTTGTGATAGATACTTACATGATTTCAATACGTATTTTTGTATAATTTAAGGTACAACATTAGAAGATAGCGGTTACATGTGCTGGGACACTAAACAACCCGGTGGGAACGGGGAACAATGCGGCTCAATCTTCTTCAATGGACATCTCAATGACATTAGTTGTGATACTAAAAGCGTATTCGTTTGTGAACATGATGTGGATAATCTTAACTCGCACTTTGATGCTCGTATCGAAGACACTGAAGCCAATTAAGTACTAGATGAGCTTCAGTTAATTATAATAGGTATATATTCTGGGATGGGAAGGGACATCGACGCCTTCCCATCCCAGAATATATACCTATCAACTAATGTCAACCGCCTACATGTATTCAGTACTTGATTCTGGACCCCCTAGCGTTAATATTTTTGGTCGGTTATTAAAAAACAACGGCTTTTTCCTACACAAGTGCAATACCTACACGGTTAAAATGTATGTAACAGATGATTTTTTTAAATAACCGACGAAAATATTCAGAGCAGGTCTAGAATTATATAGTTACTGAATTATATAGTAAGTAAGTGGTTGTGCGTCCATGTCTCTTCCACCCTGTAGGTATATTATAAAGAACAAAATACTATTTTTCGACACTTTTTTTATAGATTAACTACTACCTAAGTAGTTGAATAGTACTACTTTATCAGACGCCCCCATGATTCTACATAACATCTTGTGAGAGATAATAATCATGACGGAAATACTTTTTGACATTTAATTTTAACTAGCTTTCCGCCCGCGGCTTCGCCCGCGTGGTTTATTGGCTTTTCTATACTAAAATATGTATGTATTATACATATAAACCTTCCTCTTGAATCACTCTATCTATTAAAAAAAACCGCATCAAAATCCGTTGTGTAGTTTCAAAGATTTAAGCATACAAAGGGACATAGGAACAGAGAAAGCGACTTTGTTTTATACTATGTAGTGATGTAATAACATTAAAAAGTTAATTTATATAATTTATTGGGTTTTTTTATGAAATTCTCAGTAGCAGTCTGGATTTGTGCCCCTATTACATGGGACCTAAACATACCGGAGAAGTGTGGGTGTACGCCTACGTACATTAGTACCTACGCCTCTGCCCAACTCTCGGGGGAATACAGGCGTGATGGTATGTTCAGTAATAATTAAGACTACTGTGTTGGTAATATGTATATTTGGTACAAGTTTTTATACAAAAATAAAAAAAAGGATATTACACGAATACGATACATATATACTAACATAAAAATCTTAGTCCATCTACATAATTATCATACAAATATTCTAGATGTCAAAAAATATTACAATAATCTACGGACGGAAGATAATTATTGAACCTCCAATCTGTTCAACATTCTATTTTATTATTACATACATTCTACGAAGTAATAAACTCGACCTTATAAAAGTAGCTGTTTTATTTATAAAACATACAAAGCATTTACCAAAATACTTTTACAATCAAGTCTTATTACGTTTTGTATGAAAATCTGGAATCTCATCAACTATAGCAAAATCACTGTGTTCACTGAATGAATTATTTAAATAGATCAATAAGCTTATTTTTTAGCATTAAATATTGCGAAATTTTCACAAAGAACTGAATTTTCTAATTAAAGAAAATTTCTAGTAAAAGAAAAATTCGATCTCGGGCAGGGTGCCCTGCCCTGCCTGAGATCGAATAATTTTCGATCGAAAAATTTGTGAAAATAGATCAATAAGTTTATACGTCTTTAAACACTGCCTTACCGACTAGAGGGAGGTACCGTACCGCAGGACCCCCGTACGAGAGCAGCTCTCTCACCGGCTCGAAGTAAGACACGATCCAATACAGAAGCACTAGGTAGAACACGAGAGAAACCAGGCGATCCAGTATGTATAAACTAGAATAAAACATTTAGGTATGTTAGAGACTAGTTGACTCATCACGTGACCAGAGGGCTGGCTTATTCTTAGGTCAAAGAATTAGTATTGCCATAGTGTAATGAAAGATTTCATTACTCAACGTGGCAATGCTGCCAGTCTTCTGGGCACTTTACCAGATGACAGCGATGCGGAGGAGAGAACTTTAACGCCTGGGCGTGACATTTTTTTTTCGTTATTATGTATATAGATTTTAGAATATTTCAATTAACTATGTGTCTTATCTATTATTATTAAATAAACAATCCCCATATTTTGGTATATTACATAAATACTGTCCATGAAGCGACGTCAAGTCAGACCAAGTCGTACCGGTTATCAGAAAAATATAATAAAAGTTACGTGTTTTCAAACTTAAAGGCAATTTAAAAAAAACTAAGAATTGTGCACCCTGTGTCTTTTTACTCTTGTTGCCACAAATCTTTACATTTGTTTACAAAAATGTAAACCTGAACACTTGAAACTGTGAATGTTTCCTAAATTTCATAACCAACTAGCTGCAGCTTGGATGAAAATGCCAAACTTTTTCACAGCTAATTATTCAAAAATATTTGGTCCACTTTCAACTGACTAACTTACGACTTGACGACTTACACGTAACTTAGATTTTTATTTATTTTTCTCATAACCAGTACGACTTGGCCTGTCATCAGGTTTCGGTTGTCGACATCTGGGACAACCTGTATAGGTTTATGTCTTGAAATACTCTCGCAAAAACTCAAAGATGGTAACCATTTTTTGAAATTTTGTTTCTCATGATAAGGTTTATAATTTGTATGAACGAAATATTTATTTCAAAATACCCAGGAAAATGTTAAAGTTAAATCTGGAGGATATGTTTGTATGAAAATCTCAATAGACAGAGACTTGAAATTTAACCAGGTGTCATCAGCACTTGGTTCGTTACTAAATTATTTAAATTTTCCGTCGGCGAAGTGTGGGCGGGCAGTAGTCCGACTCTGACTAACCCTGCGGTGAATACAGGCGTAATGGTATGATGTATATTTTTATACTTACATATGATTCTGCAGCCTAGCTTTAGGTAAATTCTCCAACTTCTCCTTCAAACAATAAAGCTTCCCTCCAATCATGCAGCTCTCTATATACGGCTCATCTTCTATGATGGTCAGGTCCATCGGGAAGGTCTCCTTATCTACAGGGTTCAGCAGGTTCACCAGCGACTTGAAGTTATTGGTATCGAACCACCATTCCCGGGTCGTGAAGTATTGGAGGACTTCCAAACCAACTGTTATTCTGTTCTGGATGCGAACCATACTAGGAAAAAGCAACATAAAATATCCTGTTAGTGAAATCTAAATTTGTTACATACATAACACTCATTTATTGTGAAATACACCAGTTCAGTGCGAACTGTGAAACTGCGTCTATCCTCCTCTGAGATGTTATAAAAGTTAGGCTGGCCTTAGATTATAAAGGCTTTACGTACGACAAGAAGTCAGCTTATACTGGATATTTATAGGTTCATCATATGTAGCTGTGCGTACAGTTCTGACGAAATAACTGTGCGGGTTTGAAGTTGTACGCAAGTGGTTGCGCAGTGGTAAAGTGTAGTATGAATATCTACTAGGTGTAGAGACAGCGAGGGTCGTAAAATTGTTATTTTTATTCTTTATGTCGGCAAACAAGCAGACGGGCCGCCACCATTCGGAATGGCTCCTTTCAGACATGCACAAGTTATTTTATCCGAACTGGCACAATGATGCGCATCTGAAGTCAGCGGCGGTTTTCACGCGCGAACTCTCTTGCATTCCTTCAAAATAATTCGCCAAGAGTGTTATTGTAGTTTTTTCACGCATATGTAATTGTACACATATTAACAAAAATACGACTTTTTTTACAAGGTTTGGTGGAAGGTGAAAGAAATTTCCTTCACAACAACAACGACAACAACAAATGGAAAGGCGGACAGACAAACATTCTAATACATTGTTGTTTGAGCTTCTGTTGTACTAACAAAAGACCCTCATATTACTTTTTCTACAAAGTACAATCATCAGCCGGTTATCAATGTTACATAAAATCTATATTATATCGCAATTACTCATTACTGTTTTTCTAAGCAGAGGTAAGGTGTCTACATCATTGTTGGTTGTCACGTTTATAAGGTCAATAGCGCTAACCTTTACCAAGTATAACGAGTCTGTTACGTAACTTTATTACACATCATAACTGACATTCGTCGTAACAAAACTGATTCAAACTGCCGCAGTGGTTTTAAATGTAAGGATTCTGGATTCGAATCCTGCATAACTGAGAGATTTTTATGAAGGCGTGTGAATTCGGCCAATCTGCAGTAGGCTAGCGTGGTCCCCTATCGCGCCTTGCGCCTATATCTCCTCTCACTCTGACCCGTGACCAGCAGTGCAAAAGTTAATGGATTAATGATCCTTAAAATATGGGTGCATCAATTTTCAAACTCTAATTTGTTCAAATTCTCATACATTCTTATTCATTTTCGTTTGTATATCTTTTTTATGGGATAACTTCGGCAAACGAGCAGGCGAGCCACCTGATCGTAAGTAGTCATCGCCTCCCATGGACATCTGCAATACCAAAGGAGGTGTAGATGCGTTGTTGAGCCAAGGAAAAGGGAGGGTAACGAGAATAGGAAAAGGAAGGAGACCGAGGGAAGAATTGGGCCTTCGGCGCTCCACACTCACCGTACGAAACGCAACAGTTTGCATAATGCTACTTGACGTCAATCTTCCTGTAATCGAACAACGAAGATTACGATGGTGTAGTTAGACCCTTTGCTATCTTCAACTGCGGGACGTTCGTGACGACATCCGAAAAAAATAAACAGGTATAAATATATAACATGAAAGGTACTCACAATCTCTTTTGCCTGAACAAAAACAGCAGGAAATCGATGAAATAGGCCGGTATGATGTGGTAGAAGAACACGCATAGGTCGTGGATGAACTTGTTATGCCTTATGTTCCCGTCAGGGTACCACAAGGGGCCTTCAAAAGGAAACTTTCGGACAGTCGCCTTGCCAATGTCGAGGACTTGCTTCCACGTCGTGTTGCGCTCATCGCCTGTTGTTATGTTGTATACAGGGATCTCAGCTTGTCTGGAATGGATAACACTTCGATTGAAAACAAACTTTAGCAAACTTTTTTCTTTCCTAAATTATAAAAACATATACATACATACATACATATTGTCACGCCTGTCTCCCATGGGGGTAGGCAGAGACTATGGACTTTCACTTGCCACGATCCTGACACACTACTTTTGCTTCATCTACATTCATTAATCTCTTCATGCATGACCGTCGTTCCCTGTCTCAATGAGATTCATAATATAAATCCACAATAAAATTATTGTATGAAATTCAGATTTTTAATGTACAAAATTAGTAAACTATAAAAGCAAGTGGAGAAATTGATTTTGTTCGGATAATTAAATATCCATCGTCTATTCATCACATCAAAAACCATTACCAATCGTAGCCGATCACGTTGACGCGGGGCAAACACTTACGATTTGAAGTTGTGCACAAGTGATTTATCAGTAAGTTTTAATAGAAAGACTCGGTGTAAAGACATTGGTGATTATTTTCTTTACTATTAAGTTCGATTTTTATACATAAAAACACTTAATTTAAGCGATTTTACCTGTGAGCAGTTTGGAATGGCTAACTTCAGACGCTTATTTCGAACAAAATTTTGTGGTTACGGTAGAGAATACCTGATGACATATTACGTATTGTAGCATTAAAATATAAGTCTCACCTCTGAGTATCCTTGCCAGTCTTGTAGGCGATGATGATGATGCTGTTGATGGCAATGTCGACGGGGATGACTTCGGCGTGGTAATGACCATAGCAGTGCATGGAGCGGATGACTCCTTTACCGGCGCCCACCATGAGGCCAATGGGACCGTTCAGGTTGTCCACCCAACCTGGGGTAGGTTCCTTGTACGAGGGAGTTACTAGAATCGAAAAGATGGAATAATTTTTTTAGAGCGAATGTCTATGGTAAATGGTACGCACAGCTAAAAAACAAGTTATAAAAATCCAGTATAGAGTGACCTTGAATTGTAAGGATAGCCTTTACAATGGGAGGTCAGTATAAACTGGATTTGTATAACTTGATGTGTAGCCGTGTGTCCTGTTTTATATTACACCACAGATTAAAAATAATAGTTGGGATTTCACCATCATGTATTGTTGTCAGAAATCTTCGAGGTCTGTCACTCGACAACACATCATTTTTTTATTTAGGTTTTTTAATACTCAAAACTCATTCATTGAGAAAACTTAGTCTTTCCGCTTCATTCTCAAGATCTTTATAAGTATAACATACATATTTTAGATGCTTTCCTCACCTATGCTAGGTCTAACCACAACAGCAGGTAGTTGCGGGTAGCTCTCTCTAACCAGTGCTTCTGCCAGTCGCTTGGAGTAAGTGTAGGAGTTGGGATGCTTCTGGTAGATGGAAGGTGCGAGGAGGTTGAGCTGCTGCTCTGTCAGCCAACCAGCTGCTCGTAGCACTTCGTGTGGATCCGCTGGAGGGTCAAACACCTGATAGAAAACAATTAAGTTATGTACATACGTCACAGGGTAGGCAGAGGTGTACTTAATGTATAGATGCAAGATGTAAGTACTTAATGTAATGTATTCTCACAGTAAACCACAAATTTTAATCACAATAGACCGACTACGGTCGCAGTGATATATTATAGCCATAAACAGCAGCACAGTAAACCGGTATTAGGTCGCATGAAATAGGAGACATAGGTTACTGTGTGTGAACATTTATTTCAACCCACCCACGATACATGAGATCAATCAACATAGGTACCTAATATATTTTGTAGAAAAAAAAAACGTCAATAGAATTCTATAAAATATCATCATCAGCCTATATTATTAATCCAGTGCTGGACGTCGGCCTCCCCTAGCGTGCGCAATTTCACCCTGTCCTGTCCTGCAAAACATATTCCAAAAATTGGATTTGATATTTGTAAATTATGTATCTATAGGCTATATATTTGTTCCATGCCGGAATCGAAACCACTACACGTAGCGCAGAAGTCAGCAACTGCGCCATTCTTGACGTCAACAGTTTGACAGCTAGAACAGAACGTGCCTACATATTTTTTTGTTTAGCAAGCTAAACATGTGGTGGAATTTACCTTTTCAGCCAATCTCTCATAGTCGGGGTAGCAGAAAGCTGTTGACAAATGAATGAACGCGACGAGCTTGTGCATCTTCTTGGCCATGTCAAGCACTCGCAAGGTGCCCCGAGTGTTCATCTCCAGACCTTCCTTCAGAGGCGCCTCCAGCCGCAAACTAGCCGCAAAGTGAAATACTATGGATACCTAGAATTAAAAAATCATGTCATGTTACCTTCTTTTTTTTTTGACATTTTCCATGCAAAGATTATTAAGTTATTTTTAGTGAAAGAAAAATGTCACCTCAAAGACGTAAATTAAAAATGTGAAAGCGAATTTCGACTAGGTGGGTGGGACTCGCGGTCATAGCGTCTGGTGAACTTAAACAGAAGATGTAGATTCGAATACTACCCGCAGTCGTAATTTTCTATCACTAAAAATAACTCATGTAACCTGTTTTTACATACTTAGTAACTAGGGAAAATCCTCATGGATCGTGGCCTTGGGGAGGGGGCAGGGTATGTCGGACTAAAAACCGCCCTTGCCTTCCCTATAGTCACGGCGATGGGAGTCGTGACATTCGCCACGAGCATAGAAGGCTGTGGTCCCGCACTCACTGATTGAAGATGTCGTTTATAAAAAAACACTTTCAGTCTCTACCATATCATTTCTTTCTAAAAGTTACGAACAGGTTTTTCGATGTATATGAATTTTAGGTGTTTTGCGGTCATTTGAATAACGAGTGAGTATCACGCTATCTTTACTTATTTTTTATTAAGAAATCAGCACTGGCCTGATAACATCTATTCCCGGTTCTTACATTGGCCTGATAATATCTATTTCCGGGTTTACTGTCGTCAATACACGGGCTCACTAGATTTGCTCAACATAATGACAACGCATAGTACTTAGGTACTTACTTCTCATTGCCAACCTGCGTATAGCAGAAAATATTTTTTAAGATTTCTGAAGGACTAGTACATCAATGTACAATCGCCAGCACATCAGGTAATACAAAACTGTCAAATTTCTCCAAATGAATTTAAACCTTAAAACGTTGATAATTAAGTTCAAATCGTCTTTGAAAATTTAACATCTTGTGTTAACCTGATGCGCAGGCGACTGTACTATTTTACGCTAGTGGATGTGCATGATGGATGAAGTTCGGTAATACTAAAGCCACTAGAAAGTGTTACTAAACGTAATAACTTTAAGTAGATTATATTGAGTTGAAAGTGTTGCGTGTTACAACACAAAAGAAAAAAAAGTGTTGATTATTTAACAGTCAGTATCATAAAAATATGAATGGGCTGCGATGGCTTTGTATGTCAGTTATACAAGTCATTCAGGGCAATCTCGTAATAATATTACCGTCATTTTTTAAATCTTGAGTAGGTACTTAACCTAGTATTCTTATAACAGATAGAAATGTGTTGCAAAAGCACTAGTAGGCGGTGAAAGGTAGGCATTTTGGGGACTGTCTATAGATAATATAAAAAAAAACGTTCAAAAAGTACTACCTACCTAAATAAACTTGTGCCTAAGTAGTCTTGAATATATAATTTTGACTGTATAGGTCCGGTCTTACTTGCTGTTGCAATCGTTTTTTTAAGCAATCATTGGCTTTGGTCAATAATGCTGTTATCAACCCATATGGTATAGCAAAGTAATAGTAGTCGCCATTACGCGGGCAAGTTTCACCGTTGAGAATCAAGAGTGATTTAAGCATGAGGTTGCACTTTCCTTTACATTGCAAACCGCTTTCTCTGTTTGCACATATCTGGTTTTATGCTCATCTACTACTATACTGTCAGGATATGGTTGTTTCATCACATTGTATCAAAACCAATACAATTTTGAGAATTTTCCCAATACGTTCTCACAAAGCTTGTATTTTTGACGTCCCATGCCTAAAGTAGAGACAAGTGAAAAGGACTGACTTTTTTTCAAACTGAACAGTTTGTGGTGATTGCTGGTGGTGGTGTTCGTCTCTTACTGTAGTTAAGCATCTAGCGATTACGAGGAGAGCATAGTACATTATAACTGACTGGGCCAAAGACCGCTTTTGAACTAACTACTTCTGCGACATCTTTTGAATGAAAGTTCCAACTTCCAGTAGCGGATTAACCATAAAACAGGAATGCAATAGCAAATGCTATGGGCCCCGGGTATCCAAATCCAGCAACCACCGCCCGTGCTTATTTTTTTTAATGAAACATATTAAGACACGAAAAGATTATAAAGACATTCAAAATCGTCAAAGTGGATACTTCCATATCAAATACATGAATGTATTGAGTATTTATATTTTTTTACTTCTTCATAATAATTGAGGATCTAAAGTACCTATATCAATAGAATATGCTACGGGCCCGCGCTTGCTTAATCCGGCACTGCCAACACCCCTTTTTTATAGTAAGGAAACTCCTCATGGATCGTTTGCTGCCGGAGGTGGCAGTATATATCGGACTCCTACCGGCTTAAAACTTAACTTGCCTTTCCAGGCCCGTGACTATAGAGCCAGGAAAGGGTCGTGACAATAGGGCCAGGAAAAAAAAATCATGGGATTCGTGACATTTGTCACGACCATGGCAGGCTGTGGTTCCAGCGTTCGCTGGGCCACTTTACCTCACATCCCGTTTGAAGGCGCGCGTGTGGGAAACTCAGGCGCCGCCTACTAGTCATTATCTGGTCTAAGACTGGACTAAGTTCCACCACTCCTATATCATCATCCACCCATTACATTGTCCCACTGCTGGGCACGGGTCTCCTCGGGTTAGACTATAGTCCGCCACGCTAGCCTGCTGCGGGTTAGCAGACTTCACATACCGTTAAGAAAATCTCTCAGGCATGCAGGTTTCCTCACGATGTTTTCCTTCACCGTTTAAGGGCGAGATAATTAATGATTAATACGCACATGACTTCGAAAAGTCAGAGGTGAGTGCCTTGGATTCGAACTCTGACCCTCGAACTTTGAACTCTGACTCTTTGACTTGGCAGTTCAATGGTAATTTCACTAGGCTATCACTGCACTTCACCCCTATATAGTTAATATTAAATTCGCCGTGGGAATTAAATGAGAGTGACTGTTTGGTGTATTTGTTGGCTGACGCCGTATTAAAGCATGGGAGCGCTGCGACGGCGGCCGACATGTCTTTACACGTATACATGTATGTTTATTAATGTTGGCTTACTGTGGGTGTGCACTTATAGGCGTATGCCCTCAGTGCACCATTAATTAAAATAAATTTATTTTGTATTAGCTTCCTAGGTATTTATTATTTTATTATTATTTTTTTGTGTGGTTTTGTGTTGTTTTAAATAAAATATATTTTCTTTCTTTCTTCTTTCTTTCTTTGTTTGGAGATTCGTTGGCTCGTTAGAATGACGCGATGTATATTACCTACCTCATTGTAGATCTCGTTCAGGTGAACTTTGTCAATACCCAGTTCCTCGAACATGATGTCGCCGGTCACTGGTATGAGTTTTTTCATGACATGAGGTTTCTCCTCTCTTATTCTTTTGAAGAGCTGAAATATTAATAGCAGGTTGTTATGTCGTTACATATTTACTTGATTATTATTTAAATATTGCAGTTTATTTAATTTTTTAGGCTATTTTGAACTTAGTACATACATAACATCACGCCTGTATTCCCCAAAGGGTTAGGCAGAGGTGTACTTAATGTACACCCACAATTCGCCGGTATGTTTAGGTCCTATGTAATAGGGGGCGAGCCTATTGCCATTCACCGGGCACAAATTCAGACTCCGAGCTGCTACTGAGAATTTCATAGAAAAACCCAATAACACTGCTCGACCTGGGGATCGAACCCAAGACCTCTAGCGTAGCAGTCGCGATTGGGACCACCAGACTAACGAGGCAGTCACTTGAACTTAGTATGTCATTTTTTATTATTTTTTTACTTCTAATTCATTGAATTAAATATATTCAATAATAATTTTATAATCATAAATCGTTAATAAAACACACGGTTACTCATGTACTTAATCGAGGGAGAATGTAAAATTAACTAATATAATCATTACACCACTCACAGGCAGTTTCCACATTTCTTCAATGCGTGTCTCCGGTGATTTGCCGCGTTTTGATCGCACCAATGCGTACACGCAGCCTAGGTCAGGCACGCTGTACAGCAACTTTTCTATCAGGACTTTCCCCATTAATCCTAGGGCACCCGTGACAAGAACCTTTCGTCCTTTGTACCATTCATTTACTCCTGAAGTCATTTTGAGCTGAAATTAAAAAAAAAACAAAATTGAAATGGTTTATAAGTAGGTACTTATTTGTTTCTTTTTACAAACGTGGGGGTATTTTAAAAGCATTTCCGTGCCTTGACATGATACTGAACTTTAATCTACTACTTCATTCCCGCCAATTTTAGGCTGTCAGTATGTGTTTTTTTTATGTCGTGTTTTATTTTTATCAGCCAGGCAGGCAGTGCACCAATGTATTAGTTATAAGAAAAAAAAACAAAAAACTTTTACGAACTATAAAAAAAGCAGGCATTATTTAGTATAGAAATTCTTATTTTTTATTATTTATTATTTGCATTTATTTCAGGCAACAAGGCCCATATAAAAATTTATGCCTACCTTTTTTCATATATAACTCCAACCTTGTTGATAAAAACTTAATTTGCTCCATTGCTCTTACCCTTTGATTTTTAGTCTTTACATTTCCGAACGATAGCTAAAGAATTATTCTGAACGTTACATAAATACTATTTGAATTTGTGTATGAAAAAGTCAACGGACTAGCGTCAAAAATAGAAACATTGGAATATTATAGTACCTACCTAAGTACCTTCTCCTATTTGATATCATTTGTACATGTGTATTTGTGATTTGTACGACCTGTGAAATGCTAGGCTAGACCTGTGAATAGAGGCGATTCATTTTTTTTTATATATTTTTTAATATTTGAATATTTTTGGCATGGCGTCAGAGGCCTTTGTGCCATAGTGGCAATAATTTTTAAAATTTGTCTTTGTGTAGCCAGGTAAGCGCTGGTTTTGATTTAATTTAAAATAAGAACAAATATATTTGGGGCTTATATCTAGATAACATACCATCACGCCTATATCCCCAAGGGTAACGTAGAGCTGTACTGATGAATTTTGGCGCACAGATAGTTTACAACCGGGATTAATATAAAGGTTACTTTTTCTAGCTTGGACTCAAGCAGAAGCTAGTATTTATGACGTATACTTAGTAGTATTATTTAGTACGTATGAGACAGCATAGTGTAGATAAATCTTAAAGTATTAACTGCTTTGTAAGTCGCTGTGCAACTAATAATACCTAAAAATATTTTCTTACAATTAATTACAATGACGTGGATATTTTTTGCCAAAGTAAGCCTTGACCGGAGTATTACTTACGCAGGTAGGTATCTTCGAAACGTGAGATTTCGTTATTTTAAATAATAAAAATACATCTTGAGTCATGCTTATAAATATTAGTTATATAACTTTTGGAAGATTTTCCGATATTTCGAAAAGGGCTTGAAGGTTTTCGGTTTCTTAACTTCATAAATCATTCTTTGATACTTTTGCCTCTCCCTTTAATATGTTGATTTTTTTTTTATGTAGCCTCTTTCGTGTCCCACTGCAGGGCAAAGGCCTCCCCTAACTTCTTCCAGGATTGTTTATCCTGGGCTTCTGTATACCACTTTGGCAGAAACAGATCGAGATCATCCCGCCAACGTTTCCTCGGCCGACCTGGTCTACGAAAGGTATTACGAGGTTTCCACTCGGTAGCTAGCCTCGCCCATCTGTCCGGTGTCATACGGCTGATGTGGCCAGCCCATCGCCACTTCAAGCTCGCAATTTGGACGCCCACATCCACTATGCGCGTTTTGGAACAGAGGGATGTTGATAATAAAATGATTAAATACTTTTTATTGTACCCTTGAACTTTCTTGACACCGTATTATAGGTATCGTTGTTAATGTTAACCCACTTCTTACCGCGCATAGATGTGGGTTGCGTAAAATTGAGTTGTGACATGTACATACCATGGTTAGATGCGTAAATTGCGCGTGAATTAGTTCGAGTTGGCAGTGGGCTAATGAGGGCATTTTGAAAGTTGCTCTCTAACTTCCCAAGAAGCTGATGTGAGTACCTTAGTCGTAATTATTGTGCAATGATTCATCGCGATCTTTTGAGATAATCAAATCGGGTACAATGCCTTCAATTTATTTCGGTGATTGGTATGATCTTATTTACTTATTGTTTCAACCTCGTGCAGTACCCTTACACAGTATAAATAGGAACATGGGTATGGCAGGTAGTTGTTTGAACTGGTTTATTTTGACGGTTTGTTGTTATTTACATAAATGAATATTGAATACAGTATTTTTATTAGTTATTATGTTTTTTATCTCGTTTCGACCATATGTTCTCGAACATAGAGTTTTGTACTTTCATTGCGTAAAACATCTGTTTGGTGAAATAGACACGCCAACATTATTTTACCTAGTAAAAGAAAAGTTAATAATAAAGAAACCCTAGTTTACAGAATGTAGATACATGCACTAGTTTAGATTTTATGAGCATTTTAGTGAAAGCCGTCGAGCCGACCACCCCTACGTCATTTACATAGCGCGCCAACTACGTCATAGTGGATTTTGACAGTTGCAAAAATTACGCATCAAAAGGTTAAGCAAATAAAGCGAAACCACTTGACCGCGTACTTCTCTTTAACTACTATATATGTTAAAGTTAAAGCTACTGAGTATGTTAAACAACAATTCTGTGGAAGCGTTTATTTTAATTGCTGTATGTAGCAGCTAAACCACACTGTCGTAAGTCGTAATGTTTATTGCTTATTCATTTGTGAACCATGAATGAATGAGTTACTGTGTCTAAGAGCTCAGGTTTTATAGTCGTTTGAGCAAGTAACCATTATTTTGTTTTATATATTTGTGTTAGATACTGTTAAATTGAATAAAATTAAATAAGAATATCTACTAAGGGCAAAGAACAGAACACAATATGAATAATCATTATATTATTTTGTTTAAAAACTGTCGTAAGAAATAACACCCAATGATTGTACTTAGGTACATATATAGCTACTTAGATAACCTAGGAAAACTATGCCTTGACGGGGTACTATTCATAAGTACCTAAGTATAGGTAGCGACATAGTTCGATGCCTATTATAACTAACACTACTTTAACGGAACAAGTATGTTGCATAAGAAGTAAAAAAATGGTACCTACTTAACTTGAAATGCAAACAAGTGAATTCTAATCGACTTTAAAAGGAGTGTAACCTGCATGTTACTTGCACGATTACGGTTATTTTATGCTAATAAATAGCATGAACAGTTTCCTGTTATATACCTACCTACTTACCTTTTAAGGTCTTATTTCCATACCTATACAACATTAGTTTTATATATGTAGTTCCTAATTGATCATAAACAATTTTAGTTGATTGACATAACATACCATCACGCCTGTACTCCCCGAAAGTTTAGGCAGAGTCATACTAAATGTAGGTACACTCACGCTTCGCCGGTATGTTTAGGCCCCATGTAATACGGGGTGAGCATGTTATAGGGGGTGAGTTGATTGATTTGAGAAACGCAACTGCCGTGATACCCGTGATATTCGTACCAAGTCGCACGGGTACCTAATTGGGTTTATCTGTCAGGTATTAATCAGTAGGATAGTTTCGATTTGTTCTTGAATATTGACAGTCGGCTCAGCCACGATTAAACAGAATAAAAAATTAAATAGGCTAGCTATTCCTACCGTTGTGGATGATTTTGTGGATCCAAACATTTTTTATTATTTTATTTTTCATAAAGAGATGAATTCTTGACACGATTAAAATTAAATATGGCTTTTCAAGTTATTTTAAAGACACCTGTATCATGTAGGTGGTAATGAGAGGGCAAGGTTCCTATCGCAATTTAAGCATTAACTACTACGTAAGTATACCTACTATGTATACTAAGTAAGTATTTGATTGTGCTATATTTTAGTTTTATTGAAATAAATAATTATAAGAACCTACCTATAGGTATATTTAGAAAAACATTAGATAGCGGTGGAGGCGGGCCTTTTGAGGATGTCCAAAAAATGTAAAACTGACATTTAACATACTTTTTAAATAGACTGGTTCCTGGCACTTACGCGAATATTAGACATTGAAAAATTAACTTTTTACGGATTTTATCGTATAACACGATACTATTGATATTATTTAATTCGTTAAATAATTTAACTTTTTGCAAACGCTTTTTAAATGTCATTTTAGTTTTGATTTTGACTTTCACTTGAGTATCTACATAGACATCTAGTATTAAGAGAATATAGCGATAAGTAGCTGTAGTTAAAAAAATATACAATTTGTAAAAAACACCATACACAATTATATCTACCTACGTGGACGTCACAAACGAACCTGTACTTTGTACTGGCAAAGTACAATAAACTGAAAAACCCCAATCGTGATTACGTAGTTATGTATCATTATCAGCAGGTATAAGTTCAAGCATGTATATCTACACATAGAAATTAATTGAATATAGTTTTTAGGAGAATGGAGGACCCACACTGACACGAATTGCTACATAGAAGCAAACACTACTGCTAATCATGGGCAGTGTTATTGAGTATAAGAAAATTTTCTGTAGCAGCTGGGTTTGGATTTGTGCCCAAAAATATCAATAGTCCACCCCCTATTTCAATAAGTTCTAGAATTTATAACAGATTAAACAAAAAAATATCACTGTACAAAATGAACAAACACACCATTAAACAAAAATTAAAAAAATGGTTATGGTCTCTGAATTATGAAGAAACAGAAACACTAATACGCTACTGTTAAATCGTTAATAATTAATAGCTGTTGCAGTTACTTTAATTTTTATTCCAATGTACCCATATTTAAATAACCTTGTCCACTAACTAGGATGGTATTTAAGACTCAAAAGGAGAATCGCCGATTCCTGAAATACGAGTTTTACTCAGTTTAGAAATCGGTATACTACCGAATAATGTCTCAGTACAACCATCCCAAATTGTTATTCTAAAAATATGTAAAAAAATAATAGAAATAAAAAAAAATTATAGAAAGGAAACATAATCGTAACGAGGTACGGTATGTTATTGCACCTATCAACGATCCATTTATTAGCAGACATAAAAACAATGATTAAGTACTTTGACCCCTATGGTAAAAAGTGAGATAAAGAAATGGGTTTTCCGTCATAAAACTGAGATCATGGATCTTTGTAGTAATTTATACAATATACCTAATTATCGTTTTATATAAAAAAAATGGATTTTCCATGGTAGGTAAAGGAAAAATTCTAATTTAAATCGAAATCTTTATTGTTATACTGTTAAGAGCAAGAACTTTGGAGCTAAATAAACATCAGATATTTTTCAAAATTCATTTATCTAAGCTGTTGCAAGCAAGAATGCAAGCAATGAGATTACCATTAACCTCTAAGTCGGATCTCAAGTTTTAATCTAAGACGTGAGCCTTTGATTATCACTCCCAGGGCCGGATTTAGTGGAGGGCAACCGGGGATACAGCCCCGGTGCCTCCACAAAAGAGGGAACAATAAAGACTTCGGAAAAATAAATGGAAAATAATTTGGGGCCAGGGGGCCTCCACTCCTTTGTTGCCCCGAGGCCTCCAGACCTCTAAATCTGGCTCACATTGATCACTCCCCTCCATGGTGAAGAACATTATGGGTTTTGCCAGATTTGTGGTCTATTATTGTGTCAGGGAACATAAGACAGGCACGAAAATAATAACAAGTTGGATAGGTACTTAGTTGGTTTTCAATATTTTACGCAGCTATATAGAAAGAAAGAAGCGTCGGTAGCCTAATGGCTAAGGCGTCGGACTTGCGATCATATGGTTGCCGGTTCGAACCCCACCCATTGCACTACCGACGTGAACCCACTCGTAACACAGGCATTTAGCTTAGCACGAGGGGTTAACAAGAATACTAGTAATGTGTGACCCACATTGCTAGTAAGCTTCACTATCACTACATAGTATAAAACAAAGTCGCTTTCTCTGTCCCTATGTCCCTTTGTATGCTTAAATCTTTGAAATTGCAACGGATTTTGATGCGTTTTTTTTTAATAGATAGAGTGATTCAAGGGGAATGTTTATATGTATAATAAATACATATTTTAGTATAGAAAAGCCGAGAAACTATGCGGGCGAAGCCGTGGGCGGGAAGCTAGTTTTTATAAAAAAAAAAAAATTGCCACACACAGCGCAATACATATGTTGAACTTAACAATATATATATATATGTGTAAGTACTTACTCATGTTGTTATTTTGTACTCATTATGTAACATCTCATCCTGAAAGGATGTCTTAAACACGTAAAGGATTTTCCGGTTTGTGTTTGCATAAAGATAATAAATAGGTTTCTCTATTTATTTTACCCACGTATGCCGTGCTACCTATCTACGATTAATCATCTTCCGAACGGTTAATCGTCGTCTACCGTTATAATGTTCATTAAAAAGATATAACAGTTATCCATGCTCGCAATTTATTTATAATTATTTTACTCGGAAATACTATACTAGTAGGTACATCCCTAGTTTCTATTTGTGCGCCTATTGTTTGTAATAATTATTTCTTGTTAGGTAATTATTTATATTCTGATGTTCTCCTCAAGATATAAGTATTTAAGCAAAATTAAGGACCATAGGTAAAATTAACAGATTTTGTTAAAATTTCTGCATGCAAAATAAAGTATACATAAGTTACTCAATATTTAATAACACAATATACATATTGTCTAAGAACGCCAATAACGAAATACCGAATACTTACATTTAAATTTAACAAAGATCCAATATTTAAAAAATCACACACAAAATTTTAAACCACCAGCAATGACGAACAACAGATTATTTAAGTAAATAGTTCAATAAACGCAACGAAAAGTGAAAATTTGTTCAGATCGCGTGAACACCGGTTATGTCGAGTGATCCAACAGTGCGAGACGCGGTGTGGCGTGCGCGGGCGCATGCTAACTGTCGTTGTATAACACCAAGTCGCGAACTGAGGAATGCCGTAAGGAAGGAGATTTTTATTTGTCGATGGACATATAAAATATTTAGCAATCGCTTGCCTACTTAAGTAAATAAGGTAGTTTGAATCGGTGTCATCACTTAACACTGCAATATTCTGTAGCATAATGAAATTTGCATAAATAGTTGTATAGGAAATATTAGTATAGATAAGGCGGACCAAAAAAGCGATACTCGCACATTTTTTTCGGCGACAGATATAACTTGCTGCAAATTATAAAGATGGGCAAAGTATCGGGGAAACGCGACGATACCCGAAGAAAATGTCCTAAATAAGGAGCATTCTCGAACGGACCGGAGTCACGAGTGCTGCTGAGCTTTTCGGCCTCGCCAAAGAAAAAGAGAAAAAACAGAGTTGGCCATCAACTCTGTTCATCAACCTCAACATCAACCTTCAGTGATTGGAGAGGCACCAATACAAGAAGAAGAAAAAAGCGATCACAAAAGTCGTCTTTTCGTGTCAAAGAAGTACCTAAGTTTTCCTAGTTAAAACTGAGAATAAATACCTGGATATTTTAAAAATATGACTTTTTGTAGATTTGGAATTTCAGTCTCTTTTTAACAAGAAACACACGATTAGTGAATTATAAAATATGAAATTATATAAGTAGGTACTTTACTGCAGAAATACTTATTTTATCGACATTTGCAAGTTACACTACTCGACATCTCTCTCTCGTATTGTACTTACCTCCTATAAAATACCTCGTTAAACAGTTTCCTTTCTCCGTGTGTTTGTTTTGGTCTAAATGGTTGAAACTTATTATCTACCTCTATATTATTCTTGGTTTTTAATAACTAAGTACCTCCACTTTATAAGCCTAGGCAACAGAATCTCTAACATATAAAAAAACTCGAGTCATATTATTTGTTATCGTACTATTCCGAAATGGATTGACCGATTTTTATGAAATTTTTGAGAGGTATATTTGGTTTATAACCCTCCCCTGCATTTTTTTATCCTAATTGACGCAGACGATGTTGCGCAGATCAGCTAGCATTTCTATAACATTTGGCAAGAATCAATTTGAAATTGACTGAATAGGTACTGAGAAAGGACATAATTATGTCACCTATTCTCTTGATTGTTTTAAAAATTATTCCTTTAAGATGCGAGTGAAACCGCGGGCCACGCCTAAGCAGTTTTCCATAATTATGATGTTGACGAGCTATGTAACATTCCCTACAAAAGGTCTATGTAAACCACTGGTTAAATATAGACTACCTATTAAAGTGGCAAACCTAAGTGGTATAAAAAAATTGAGGTAAATTGTTAATAGTTTCGAGAGCAGAGCATAAAAAATGTTTATGATATTAAGTTATATAAGCGTGTACGAACAATAGAAAAACACTTGAAACAGAAAACATTACATTATCATATGAGATTGAAAAAATAACTAAACGAACCAAACAACGAAAGTGGCGCTATCTTCCAAGTAAATAGATAGAATAGAATAGAATATTCTTTATTGTACACCACAAACGAAAGCCAAGTACAAATCATTAATAATAAAATGGTACAATGGGCGGTCTTATCGCTAAAAGCGATCTCTTACAGACAACCTTTGGATGGACTCGAGTGAAAGGTAAGGCGACAATAAGGTAGTCTGGCGTACATAAAATAAATAAACTAAACACTTTAAATCAATGTATATCTAAATTGGAATAATAAAAATAAATAAAGAAAAGCAATATACGTTACATACATAATATATAGAACTGAATATATATATATAGGTAAATATATATACATAGGTATGTCATCAGTGATCAAGGAGGATAAATGTCAGTTATAGCGACAGATAATGCTCCTTCACCAATCTCTTGAATATTGCACCTGATTGTGCACGCCTCACTGACCCGGGCAAGGCATTCCAAAGCCGTACAGCTTGTACAGAGAAGGAATTATCAAAAAAACTTGTGGAGTGCATTGGCATCTCAAGCCTCAAATTTTCCGACGATCTTAGATATCTGGTATGTGTGTCATTGAGGAACTGAAAACGTTCTTTAAGATAAGAAGGAGTAAGAGGATTAAACAGAACACTGTAAAGGAGGGACAATATATGGGAATTCCGGCGAAGGCGTATAGGAAGCCACTTGAGTTTTGTTCGAAATTCGGAAACATGATCATACTTGCGCAAGCCAAATATAAATCTTATACAGAAATTTTGTAGTCGCTCAAGTTTATTTAGTTGTGCCTCAGTGAGATCAAGATAACTGACATCGGCATAATCAAGGATGGGAAGTAAAAGAGATTGTGCTAGCGTTATTTTGGTGGTAGTAGGCAGAAAGTTGCGCAATCTCCTCAGCGTCCCCGCTGATGCAAACAATTTTCGACTGACCTCTTGCAATTGAGGACCCCAAGAAAGAGTTTTGTCTATTAAAATTCCCAAGTTCTTAACTGTCTCAGTTAGTGGAATAACAGTACCATCAAAGACCACTTGCGGAACTACAGACCAGTCAATCCCAGCAGACAATCTAGGGCTACCAACAACAATGACCTGGGTTTTCGTTGTATTAATTTTAAGCCCATACGCTTTGCTCCAATCGCTTATAGAACCCAAGTCTTTATTTATAATACCAATCGCCTGTGGCAGCTCTGATAAGGCACCCTGCTTGTAGATTTGCAAATCATCTGCGTAAAGGTGGTAGGACGAATTAAGTTTATTGGAGATTGAATTGATAAAAATTGCGAAAAGAAGAGGAGATAAAACGCCACCCTGCGGCACCCCGACGTCAGTATTACACCAAGAAGAGAAAGTACCTTCTATGTGTATACGCTGTCGGCGTCCAGACAGGTAACTACGAAACCAGTCAGTCGCCGTTGGAGATATGTTAAGCGAGCCTAGTATGGCAAGTAGGATGTCGAAATCAACGGTGTTAAATGCATTACTGAAATCCAGTAAGCATAGAATCGTTAGTTTTCCGCTTTCCATACCTGCCCTAATGTCATCCGTTATATTGATAAGAGCTGAAGTAGTACTGTGACCAGCACGAAAACCAGACTGGAAAGGATTAAGGAGACTATTCTTAGAAAGAAAAGTATTGAGCTGATTGTACACGAGACGTTCTAGAACTTTAGAAAGGAAAGGAAGTATGGATATTGGACGATACTCGGAGAAAGAACTAGGATTAGGTTTTTTAGGTAAAGGAGTGATTTGGGCGTCTTTCCATAAAGATGGAAATTCACCGGAGGATATAGAATAGTTAAGGATATCACATAGGACTGGTAGAATTTCATCAAGGACAGGCAGAATCATCTTTCGGCTGATACAGTCACTGCCTACTGCATTGGATGTAATAGATACTATGCTCTTCTTAACATCACAATCGGAGAATCGACTAAAGACGAATGCTGAATAGTGAGGAGTTGGAAGGGTAGAAAGATGACTTATTGTGGACGCTTTTAAGGTCCCATTACAGTGAGACGACGACGAGAAATGTTGATTCAAAGAATCAATGTCCAAGTCTTTAGGAATATCAGTTTGACTCTGTTTTCCAACTCCCATAGATCTGAGAAACTTCCAAACTTTTGTGGGATCTCCTACATCTATAGAGTTATGGATATGATGGCGTAAAGCGTCCCTACACACCCTATTGCAGTGATTTCGGGCAGCTACATAATTTTCCCAGTTGCGTTGCCCAGGACGACATTTGTGTTTTGTTTTAGCCACTGCCTTCTTATGCATAATGGCTCGAATATTATCTGTTATCCAAGGCGCTGGGAGATGTTTTAATTTAACGGCACGTATGGGAGCATGCACGTCATAAAGGTTGGTCAGATTATCCGTAAAAATATTAATTTTGGCATCAATTGACTCCGCAGTGATGAGAGGAGCCCAGTCAATATTGCTTGCATCTTCCCGGAGGGCATCAGTGTCCATACCACCAAAATTACGTAACATGAGGGTTTTGAGCTTTGCCTTAGGAGGGCGAATTTTGTAGGATAGGAATAGTAAATCATGATAGGAGAACATGTCAGCTGGGCATTGGCCATGTTTGCTAACATGTTGAGAAGAAGAAACAAAAATAAGGTCCAAGAGAGAAGGATTACAGTTAGGGACATGATGTGTTGCATTCAAAGGAAGAATATGCAGGTTCACTGATTGCAACAAAGAACGAAGGGAAGAAGAGCGGGAATCTTGTTTCAATAAGCAGGTATTGAAATCCCCCATAATTATAGTGTGACTGTAAGAAGGTGTAAGGTTCTCTAGGATGGTTTCAAAGGAGGAAAAGAAATTTATGTTACAAGACGGGCTGTAATAAACACCAAGAAGAATTTTGGTATGCTTTAGGTTTACTTCTAAAAAAAGATGCTCGCCTGCATTTTGAGGAGGCGGTTGTGTTGATATATCAACTATTGAGAAAGGAATGTTTGCACGAAGATATATAGCAACACCACCACCACGACTGCCTGTGCGATCATTCCGTATTAGTTGAAAACCAGGGAGGGAGTAGGAGGTAGAAAGGAGACAGGGTTTCAACCACGACTCTGAGACAAGGATAACATGGATGTTCTTACAGTCAAGGTTAGCCAACATGTCAAAGTAATGTGCCGGAATACTTTGGGCATTTAAATGGACTACATTAAGATTCTTCGGAACATCAGAAAATTGAGACTCGAGCGCGTCAGCTAACGACGAGGGTAGGCTGGCGAAGCTATCATTGCTACTTACTGACACGAAACTTTCTGAATCACTGTCAGTACAAAAATCAGACATACAATAAATAATATATATATAGTACTAATGTAAATATTAATAAAATAAAGACTAAATAGCCTTGTAATAAATAAAATAAAAATTGTATTTTAAACTGTCCATCTGCCAGTCGAGTGTTTACAGACTAAGTAAAAACTAAAAACGCCAAATGGGTACAGAATCTGGGCAGTGTCATCGTCCAAGCGAACATAAAAAAAAAAAAAAAAAAAACTTTTAGGATTTTAATCCGACTATTCCACCATGTGAGGCACTAAGTGCGGTGACCATAGACAAGTAGGGTGAATGCTAGTGAATGAATCCGAACACTACAACTACTGACACTTGACAGATGACAGACAGCTGTCAGTGAGCACCTTGGCACCTTGCACATAGAAAAATACTTAAAATTAGGAAGGGTAAACTATTAAAAAGTGAGAAGGCTCTAAAGTTAGGGTAGAAGATCTAAAAATAGTGCAGATTAAAGTGATTTTGTCGGTATCTAAAAACAAATACAAATGTTGCCCGGACAGAGACAGTACCCAAAAACAATACCTCACTTCTTCATTGCAGCAGCTCGCTTCGTCTTTTTCGGTGCCGGTGATGACTGTGCTGCTGTTGGGGCTGCTACGGATGATACTACCTTCGGCTCATTGTTCTGCCTGATCCTCTTAAGGTCACAGGGTGTATTAACCCGTTGCCGGTTGCCAACACAATCAAGGACGTAAATTTGGCCCTGTTTCGTCCAACAGCTTGCGACGCCGAATTGCTCACGTGCACGCATGAAGAGCTGGTGCCGGGATCTTGTCATAAATTCTGACACCGTCATGCTTGAACCCTTCAGATTCGTTTTGGCAAACCAGATATCGTCGCGGACACTGACATCCTTAAACTTGCAGAGAATGGGTCTGGGCTTATTGGTTCCTGCCTGCCTCCCAAGCCGATGACAACGTTTAATGTCGGCAATAGTGAAGTGAGCTAACTTACAGTGATTGCGCACCACATCAGCTACAACCTGCACTGTCTCCTCTTTGGCCTGTTCGGTGACACCATGCAGCAGGATCATCTTGCGTCGACTCCTCATCTCCATGCTGTCAAGACTCTGCGCAAAAGCCTCTATCTGCTTCTGTAGACAGGCCATTGTTTCATGAACAAATTTCTTGAATGAAGTGAAGTCCGCTGCCAAACTGTCAGTGCTGATCGAAGTTGCAGAAGGGCTCTTCTGCAGTTCAGCTTCAAAGTTGGTCATCCTATTGTTGAAACTGATCATCATATCTGACAGTGATTCCTTGAGGGCTTCCATGTGTTTTTAGTGTATGTATATTATTTTGAAATTTAAGAAAGGAGAGAACACTTTACTGGCAAGTAGTCTAAGTTAGCATATAAATGTGCACATTAGATTATTAATTTACTAGTGTTTATTATTTTATTTTAATAAATTTGTCAGAGCAAAAAAATTTTCTTGTTACTTTCAAACTACCCACAATAAATACTACAAAGTTCCAAGACATATTCATCCGTGCCGTATCCATCTAGCGAAATACAAAGAAACAAAATTATGAACAAGTTTGTTCGGGTTTATTGTCGTTGCTACGGATTTGTATAGATGGCGTTGTCAAGAATGGAATGTGTATAGATGGCGCTTAAATTTCAGATTATTGCCCCATTGGTTTAGTGGTCCTAAGTGTGGCTAGCATAGCGCTAGAGATCCTGGAATTCCACTGAAAGTCGACCTGGGTCGAGCAGTGTTATTGGCCTTTTCTATAAAATTCTCAGTAGCAGCTCTGAGTTTGGATTAATGCGCGACTAATGTCAATAAGGTCGCCCCCTATTTAAAACCTTAACATACCGGTAAAGCATGCAAAGTATGGGTGTATATTAGTACACCTTTGCCTAATCCTTCCGGAAATACAGGTGTGATGTGTTTGTATGAATATCAATAAGTATATATGTATGGATAGCTAGCTCTATAACTTACAGTCATCTGGAAGTAGAACTCTTTTATGGCTCGTCATTTAACACAAATTCTCTTTTTTACTGTGATAAGATGACAATGCAGCATACGGGCTGCCTAACTCTTCGACGAATACAAACGGGATGGTATATTATGTACCCTACTTGCGATGGTTACCTAAATAGTTGCAGACCATAACTTTGCTGTAGGTCATAAATGTCAGAATTATAATATTCTAAAATAGAATTGTGAGCTTGTTATGTATATCTGTGCCACATAATGCAGTACACGCTTAGACTACTAAATATGTAATATTTTAATACTAAGGATATGCTAAAATTTCTTCAGTTAGTAAATTGTCACTTGTCAGATGCTGTTAGTAACTCCTTTAAAAAACTAGTACTGAAAATATAATGTAGTATGTGGCGGGATATATATAATACCCATTGAGATTGGCCTAAAAAGAGAAAGTTGTCCGCCCACGATGCGCGTACGCAAGGCTCTTCGTAATACTTTTAATACATCAAGCTTAGTAGTATACTGTTTACCTCACGTCATGCACTTGAATATATTTATTACAAACAGAATTAAATAACTCTATTTATTTAGCCATCTGCTAGGTATGTCGCTTAAATTGTTAATAAGTGCGTGTGAATTTAAAACAATCAGTGTTCGCAAAAGGAAAATTTATATTGCGTTAAGTGCCGAAGATAAGTGACAGATAAAAGACTGCGATACATTATAGATATCAGACACGTGGTCAAGACCGTATTTTGTAATTGAAACAACCTTAGTAATAACTCTGTTCGTGAAACGTGAACTACAGATTAAATTATGAATCTTATCAAAGATCAGAGCGTGGGTGAACCAGGGTCCTGCTAATCACAATAAATTGTCATGTGTGTAGAAGTATCAGTAAGTCGGTCGTGTTCACCGTTGCTTACCATATGATATATCATCTGGTTGCAGCCGGCCTTGTTACATGATAGTGTAATTCGATCAGTCATCATTCGATATCCATAGTTCACAAAGTAAAATTACATGTTGGAGCTGTGCGATTCTGTAAGTCAGTTGATCCCGAGATCCATAGAGTTTCACACGTTGAGTTATTTAAACTTGTCAGATACATCGCCATGCGGCGTAAAGACCCACCGCAGGCACAGACTGCGGGCCGCGGCAAAAGCTTAATATCGACGAGGACAATGCAGCAACAACAGCGCAAATCACCAAGTTCCAGAAGCCTCCTGCCAAGAAGCTATTCGTCGCCAGCACAAAACGATCCAGATGTTTCAGCGTCACAGAACTTGCAACGTGGGTACGTCATACGAAGCTATTCTTCGCCAGAACAGAAACAGATGGATTACAGAAGAAATTCAGATTCATTTTACAGACCAAAAATCCATGGCTCCAGGAGTGAACTAGATTCTGATCTTGAAAACTTTGAGCAGTTCGAGGATTGCTTCATAGATATTGATGCAGATCAAGATGAGAGTTTAATTTCTCAGTACAGAAGCCCTGAAAGGGATGAACCCAGAAAAGTTGTGACATCAATTTTACCAGGTAGCGGGCTGCAACGTGTATCTATAAGACCAATACACTCTACCGCAACACAAACGTTACACAGCGCACGCGAGGTTATGCTGAAGTTGCAAAAAGATGAATCCAAAGGTAAGCTTTAGTTTCTTGCTTCATGAGATTCGGAATTTTTATTGCCACCCTTTTAATCAATATTGCCTAACAAAAAAATACAAATGGATTTAATTACCAAGTAAAAGTTATTTCTTTTATGTGGTCCATCGCCAACGAATAAGTATACCTGAAACATGCATTTCCGTTGCAAAATGCAGTTTGAGGAACAGTTGACCTAACTGTTAACCGTTGTCGTTTTTACATTCATTATTAAGTACAAAGCTATATTTAATTATTAGGTATATTAATTATGCCATGTGCATAATTCATTTCCTCTGAGGTTCTTAAATCGATGTTGAAAACATGAAAAGCTTAACATATCATCATGTTTAAACCACTTTTGTCAATTCACATCAAGGCTACTGTTTGATTTAGTAACCTGTTCATTATGCCAATAGACAGACAGATTAGAACAAGTGTATGTAAAGTTCAGAGCAAATCTTTTTTTAAATATATAATCCGCAACTTTTGCATAATTTTAATCTTATTTGCTTTACGAAATTGTCTAAAGAGCTTTGGGTCGACATCGGTTACCTAATGTTGTTTACGTATCGTAAAGATTAAGTTATTAGTAGATAGGTTACTATTAAATGTTAAATGTTTCTGAAACTTACGAATATGCATAGGTACTAACAAATGATTATTACTTAGGTACATTAAATTAGCTACAAATATTACCGTAAACTACGTTAAATGTCTAGGTACTAATAATAAAACGCGTTGAGTAACTGTGGCTTTAATTATTCATTCTTCTGCATAGCAGTGAAAAACGACCATATACTTAGCACGTGGTTTTTAAAAGGTTTAATAAATTAATTCATATTACATAAACTCATATTACCTAAGCATATTATTTCCTTTATTTTCTTTCGTTACTTCAAAAAAACCTCTATGTGGTAGATAAGGTACAGAAAAGGACTAAATGTTGAGTAAAGAATAAAACTATACGATAATTCTTAAGTGACCGCTACTAAAAGGACATGAATTAATAATAATTAGCTTAAGACAGATCGTATCTCCTTGGGCACCAAATAAAAAAAATGTATCTATAACACATTCTGGACTCAAAATAGTAAGAATGCGACATCGACTAAAACTTATTTACAACTAAGTACTAAACTAAACTTTTACTTAGAAATCGTTCTTGTAGCAGATAATAGTATAATAATACTTATGTACCAACAACTCCTTAGGTACCTGTTCCTAAGCGCGTCTATAACGCTACAGAACTTGGATTCGATTCCAGTCAAACAGAGTTGTCGGGTTTCTTTATGAAATTCCACATCAGCTCGGAGTTGGATTAGTGCCCGGTTAATGACAATAGGTTCGCCCCTATTACATGAAACGTAACCATACTGGCGAATTGTGGATGTACATTGCTACTCTTCTGCCTAAACCTTCAGGGAATACAGACGTGATGGTAGGTATGTTGTGTTTTATCATTATTAATTATATCTATTTGCTATTGGAATGTAAAAGCTAACCATACTACGAGCTAATACTGGAAATACGTGCCATACCGCTATTAAAAGTGAATGAGTCAAATGAAAACTCTTTTCATAATTTACTAAAGTTTATGCCCATCGTTTGATGACGAAGAGGGAATAGGCGAATTTGAACTAACCGATTTCTTACATACGTTAAATGATTTATGAAAGGTAACTTAATTATATTAATTAATTACTAATTTTGCTTCCAACTTCCATCTTTTACTATAGACTTCTTTATATTTTTACAGGACCTTCTCGCCTGAACTTCAGGCCTCTGGTAGTCAAGATGCCAGCTCGCCACATCCTGCACACAGATCGTGAACCTCCATCTCCAGCAGTTGAAGAACTGCAGTCATCACCGCAATTGGAACTCGAATCTGCAGAACTGGATAGGGAGATGGATAACGCTGAGCGTCATTTGGATAAAGACATCGCTATAGCTACGGAGGAGAGTGATGCTGATACGGTAAGTTTTATCATAAGAATAAATAATGCTTTTGTCCGATATTTATGGACATACAATCACATAGAAGTAAGTACGTGTTTAGGTCTTTTTGTGGTGCTAAAATTCTTATGAGTCGATAGCCACCTGGGAAGGCGGCCGGTTAGTTCGGAATTGCTCAGTCGCCAGCACATCAGGTTTTACAAAACTGGCAAATTACTCCAAATTATTTTAAACCTTGAAGTGATAGTGATTAAGTTCAAAAGCAACTGAGAAAATTTAACATTTTGTGGAAACTTGATGAGCTAGCGACCGAACTTACCGAATAAAAACAGCACTTGCCCTATAGGTCATGGGATTCGCGACATTCGCCACGATCTTTATAGTACGTAGGTAGGTACGTCGGTACTGAAGTTTAAGTAGCGTTTGAATTGAAAATTAGTTTCGCGAAGCCCGAAATAGCCGCAATGTATAACGATTGTCAAAGATAGGAATTGTTCTCATGATTCTCAAGCCCTCTTGAATTTTACCTCTTACCAAACTGACGAGCGGATTTCTACGAATTTCACGTTATAATGTGTGTATTTCTTTGAAATTCTGGCACATGCGTGTACGTTCTTTATTTTTTCTATGCTTTAAGCAAGCCATGACGTTCCAGTCCATTACAATCGTTAAGAAATAACGACCATTACCGCCAAGGTTCAAACGCCATACAAAAATATGGTGGACTATTATTATGTATAGCAGTTGATTCCTTTTGCATCTGTATACTATAAGCACTTCTATCTTATTTTTATTATGCAGGTAAAATAAATTTTTGGATACCGAGTCATTAAATCAAATATCTCGTAATTAAAAAAATAAATAAATCTGAAAATCTTATACAAGCACAGATAGAGGAGTATACCTTTCCGTATGAGTTTTGCCATAAAACTACATCGACGATGTCTGCCATATTTTTTATATACACATTACACAATAAATAAAACATTATCGCTCTCGGTCAAATCGCGTCCCATATCTGAATCGTAAATAGAGTGTTCCGTCGGTGCGCGTGCGGCGCCATAGTAACGCGTTTTATTATAGCGCGTTCAGAAACTGGAACTCTGGAACTGTGCATTGTTACACCCAACTGTAACATTAATTTTATATCACTTATATGAAGCTATGTTTCTGCAATTAGATTATGAATAGACCCTACGTAACCAGTTCAATTATTGAGCGTGCTAACAGGAATAGCGCCAAAATAATTACCCAGAAATTTTGGCTGATGATGACCCACGGATGAAGATGATAAATTAATACTATTTTTACAATACGGTGACAGTCAACGAGTTTCAAACCACCTAAAAAATCGCTTGCTATTCTCTAATTACTTCTGCGTCTTTTTGACTACTGAGTTTGCAACACCGGCACGTCCATAAGAAACTACATTGCCGTGCCCTAGAGGGTCCATGTTTGATACTAAAATACTCTGTATAACACCTGTAAACATTATGGAGGCAATACATTTATACTCGATAAATTCAAGATAAATTCTGAACTGTTCCGTTTTCATCACTACAATGTAAATATGAATGCAATTTTATAAGTATTACATTACATTGTTCATAATTTACTCGTATTTTTAAGAAATGAAGAAGGAACACTCGGACATTCATCTTGGTTGATCACGATCAGTGACCATTTGACTAATATTTTATTGTATAAGCAGTTATTTGAAGATAATGCGATTCATTGACGATTTGAATATAACATTGATCAATGTCGTTTATTATTTTTATTCCAGAACTTCTCCGAATGTTGTCTTCAAAAATTATAAAATAACTCATGGCATATATTCTAAAAATATAAACTAAACTTGTTGCTGAGCATCCTGTTAGCTAAACAAATATTAATAATATGCATTGCAGTAATACAAATATGGTATCATTGTGGGCTTCTATCAATAGTTTTCCTCGACGCATGTCGTTTACGAGCAGCAGTTTATTTACTACGGCTACGAGGCGACGGATTCGACACGTGCGCCACTCGCTATCAGCCTCCCGCGCGCGCACGATAACAAAACATTGCACGCCACAATAACACTAGTAACTAAGCATTCGTGTTGACACCACACATACCCAGTGCCAGTGCAAAAATCAACACGTTCGTTTTCGAAACCTGTTCGGTGTTACCGATATGCAAGCCAGGGGTGTGCAAATGGCGTGACGCTCTCGAGTAGGTACAGCGCCGTTCCCGTGGTAGCCAAACATAAACATCGCGTGATCGATACCAGTTGTAAGAGGGTCGCGTGTTGTGGTGGTGGTGGTGTAGCGCTTGGCATAGTTGTCGGGCATCTGAGCGAAGCGGTGCGCGTCTAGCCAGTAGCACCATTGGGAACAATGAGCGCGCCTTGACCTTGCGGTGCGCGGGAGGCAGGGGCGCACGATGACGCCAGCGCGGTCGGCCCGCGGTTCGGCTTTCGGGTGCGATCCTTCGCGGACGGCATCCGCGTAATCAGCGGTCAGTGCGTTTCTGAAGTACGTCGAAAATTCCGGGGCGGGTGGGCGGCAACGCGACGCCGGGAACTCTCACGCCGCTCTCATTCTGCGAGTCGGCGCCGACGCCGACGCGCTTCGAACGACCGACCGACCGAGCCGACTCCCGCCGACCAAGTAAACCGCGACATGCGCGCGCACCGTCATGGGTAACGTGCAGTGCTGCGCCAGCGGACGCTTCCCTGTAGGCAAGCCGCCTAAGAAGCTCAAGAACAAGAAGAAAAATAAAGGACTTAAGAGTATCGGTAAGAAAAGTAACGGTGTGGGTGGCAAAGGCAACGGAGCCGTGCAAAAAGTAGTGACGATGGCTGAGGACGGCTCCGAGAAAGCAGCACCGGCTGAAACACTGGTGCAGGCAGCGCCACCCTCCGCAGACGTCCTCGACGGGGAGCCTCCCCAGCAAGAAGAGAACGCGGCTCAACGTACCAGTGACAATGATACTAGTTCAGGATCGAATTCTCCACGTGCTGAGAGTATGGCGGCTGCGAGGGAACGTTTCTTCGGTCAGGTACTTATCGACATTTTTAAACGAAAAACTACCATGCTCAGTACGTAGATATAGCAACAGGAATATAACGAATGCCGTGCGTGACGAGCTAATCCCTTTATCATAGCGGAACGAATCTACCCGACTCGTAGGTCGCTCTGCTTTACATCAGCTAATGTTGTACTCATGATAACTCTTGAGCGGTATCTGTTTACGTGCATTATCTTAAGAGTATTGACTGGCGGCAATAAAACAGATGTATGTTTTTATCGGAAGACGTCGGTAGAATATAATAGTCGCACGGTATACCTACTTTATAGGTGTCTGGAATTAATATTCGGTCTTTACGTACCTAAAGCTTATTAGTAGGTATGTTCAAAAGAAAAGTTCAGCAACTTCTTTCTAATGGTTTATTTTCTTTGATGCTCCGTGTGCTTAAGTTATGTTCAGTTATAAATCGCCTGGAACTTTCACAATTTTAAAGAAAAATATGAGCTGTATATTACAACTAGGCTTCGTCTGCTGAATATTAGACAATGATTAGGTAAACATCAGAGATTTTTAAAAGACAGCTTTTTAAGTAAGAAGTGTTTGAATTAAAGTCAAAAATCCATATTTATTACCAATAGCGTTTTGCTGTTGCGTTCTTTTTATCTGAATTGATCAAGTAGCGACAATAACAGTAGGTAATATTTAAAATGTGGAAAACTACTCAACACAATATTTATTTAATGCTCTGCTAGCATATTATCTTATCTAAAACTATTGAGCTGAAAAATAACCCGTTTTCATCTAAAACATTGTTGTGCACGACAACATTGAATAATAGATTCAATTGTATTTCACAAATACTAATAATAAGTTTTAGTATCAGATATTTCTTGTACTTAATATATTAACTGAAGATGTTCCATACTAAATACTTATATAATTTTAAAAACGTCCTCTTATCTTACCAGTCGTGTTTTGTACTTAAAGGTTACTGAACAGGTTCTGTGATGATCTAATGTGCATATATTATAGCTATCAACTATCAAGGACTAATACGCCATGGATGATCGCAGTGGAAATAAATAATTAGAGCTAATATTCTCCGATTTTATTTATAAAATATAATTTATCAAACCGAGAACGAAATGCAACGTAAATCTTTCATCGTTGAGGGGAGAATTTTAATTTACATCGGTTTGGAAGTCGGATCGGCAAAAGTACGCTGTGAAGCATAATATATTAATTATGATTCACTGGGTGTTTCCCCCCTTTCTTTGTTATTTTTCAGACAAAATATATTATTAATACTGATTAGGTATCTGCGTTCAGTTTTGGATTCATAAATGTAATTTTTCGTATGTAACCTTTTTTATCATTATCAAGTGGATTACTCGTGTACATAAACTAATTATATTAGCATTGCACTTACGTGAGACTTAGTTATATTTCATATCGTCCTCATGTCTCCAATTCCGTATGTATCAGCTTCCATTTATTGTGAAGATAAGACGAACGAGTAATATTGCAATATGCCATTTAAGAGTTTAAGACATAGGTACTTATGTACAACTTAAAGTAAGTACCTATGTGTTGTGTATTCCTTAACAAAAATCTGAGTCATATGTTCTATTTACATTCACAAAACGTTCGGCTTGCTTTCTATCTACTCTGTCTGGGTTATTTATTGGAACTGAATCACTGGTTCCGCCTAGGCGATTTTTCCTAAAGCCCACGCCTTATCTCGCGTCCAATTAAACATGCATACGTCACTATGAAGAAAATATTATAAATATAGGTAGTTCTCTGAAACACTCCCGTCAGCTTTTAAAATTTCAGGTTTTCTGGACTGGACTTCTTACTCACACCATGTCATTGACTCAACGAGGAAAGTGACCGAGTGATTTTGATTCTACTCCCTCCACTTTTTGGAGAGAGTCCAGACGATTTCCCGAAATAACTTCGACTGTTCCGAGTTAGTGCAAGATTTCATTGGTGGTTGCAATAGTTCGTTCTGCTTACTACGAAACACCTTTGTGTGCGTTCGTCCCAGATTTAGTTCGCACAGAAGAAAAACAGTCCTATATTCACACAAAACAATTGAAAATATCGTACAATAAAGAAAATCAGGGTGATATAATATGTTTCGACTGTGTTTATTAAGTATTTTTTGTTTAAAACCTTAATGAATTAATTATTTAAGGAGCTAATGCGAATATTTTGTTTTATAATTCAACTGGACTTGAATACTACGACAGCCAATAACATTCTAAAGTCAATGAAATCATCTCCATATATAAAGATTGTTAGCAGTTGATCATTGATGTTTAGCATACTTACAAACTAGTGATGTACCAACATAACATATTTACATAAGTAGTTGTATGACTCATTAGCTATTTTCCTATATATAGCGATTTTCGATTATTATTAAAATGAAAAATCAAATCAAACAATCAAATCAAACAAAATATTATATTCTCATAATTACATTTTCTTACGCTTAAAACTAATAGGATATCGGTCCGAGACTAAAAAAATGAAAATGGTCACCTCTGTGCTCTTTTGGTGACCTGACTTTTGGTAGATTTTTGATTGTTTTTAGTATTAGTACCTATGTTTCTGGGTGCATTCAAGTCCATTTCATTAGTTTTAAGTGCACAGAGTGCATACGCCATTCCAACACGACTGACCTGTCGTTAAATGTTTATTTTATAACCTGTGTCGGTAACATGAATTGTCTAAGCGTAGTAGGTATAAAGCGACGTTATCGATTTTCCCGATTTATTATGAAACCAGAAAACTCGTTGTTTAAGATTGTTGACATTGTACGATTTTATCTTCGTGAGTGTCAGTGACATTTACTTATTTTACTTATGTTTTGTTAAATCATCAACAACAAATTATAAATGTTCTACTAAAGTTTAACGTAGAGTTTAAATTAAACGCACTTTAATCGAATAATATGATGGTACTTACTATTCCAACATAAAAAAACCCCACTTCGCGGCACTCAAGGGTATTTGCTTTATCATTTAGTACAATAAAGACAGCCTTGGGCGATAACTTGGATTGAACTACCTCGTTTAATCAACACAACCATTAATATATACGAATGTATAAACAAACTTAGTCAGTAAGACAAAAGGACTCCAGTTCCCTTAGAATAACGAAAAATTACGTGCCCGCAACAATATATGAAAATCGTAAGAAAAGGCGTATGATGGAAAGATCTGTGTTATTAGTGACTGTGAAGGAAAACATCGTGAGGAAGACATTAACATAAGAGATTTTCTTGACGGCGTGCAAAGTCTGCCAATCTGCAGTAGGCTAGCGTGGTATACTATAGCCTAATCCCTTGCATTCTGAGAGGAAACCCGTGCCGAGCAGTGGGATAATGTAAAAGGTTAATGATGATGAATTCGTAAGACGAAAAAAAAAAATATAACTTACCTACGTTTCATGGAATATTAAAAAAGCACAGGATGTTTAAAAATATGTATGTATTAAAATACTGTGTAAATATACCGATAATTAAGTTAAAAAAAGTCGAGGCGTTTTATTTGTCGTAGTCGGTATATTATACAATATCCTAAGTAGCTTTACTTCAGATATAACATAAGCACATAGGTATATGTGTGTACGTGCCTATTTTGCTACCTTATTCCAGCGAGAAGATTGGGCAACTTGCTTGCTACGAGTGCACCCACAATCTATCCCTAATGACGTGACTTAAAATCATTTGTCTTTTTGTTAATTTGTAAAGAAATTTTCTTGCCGTCTTTCTTCTTTTCTTAAGCCATTCATGACCCATGCAAGTAAGCAACACTGCAAATTACATCTGACGTAAACAATAGTGTGATGGCATACCTACCTACACGCAATATTTGAATAGGATTAAATTGCTACACGGCGGTTTTTTAAATAGCAATTATAAATTAGGATTTGAGAGTGTGCCAAATAGTATCTTGGAAGCACGTAAATATCTGTTCTTTTGATGTGTACTTATTTTCTTAGTAATCATTCAGATAATGTAAATGTTTTGTACTTCCTATTGATTTCCTCCATAAAATTTACGTCATGGCAAGCATCATTGCTTGCCATGACGTAAATTTTAGACTCATATCTTACTTATAAATTGGATCTCCCCAATTTTTAAAACAACCAGATTTCTCAATTTCAGAGGACTACGGTCGAAGTCTTTACTTAAGAGTTGAACAGTTACAGGCTCAAAAGTAAGTAAGACAAGTACTATTCGATATTTTTTTTAATTCAATTCAGCTCACATAAAAAAAACAAAGTCTTAGGAAGGCACTTCAGATAATGTGATTGATTTGAGTTAATAAAGGAAGTTATATTAAAAACTACTGTAATGGCTTTTAACATAATATACCACCACATGTATTCCCCTGGGGGTTAGGCAGAGGTGTACTTATGTACACCCACACTGTAATAGTCGGCAAGTCGATTGCCATTAACCGGGCACAAATCTAGACTCCGAGAATTTCATTGAAAAACCCAATAACACCTTGCTCGACCTGGGGATCGAACCCAGAACCTCTAGCGTAGCAATCGCGCTTAGAACCACTAGACTAAAGAGGCAGTCCAGTCCAGTGGCTCATTACCACGACAGTAAACACTTCTAAGCACTATAACTAACTCTAACTTCTAACTCTTCTTCTTCTAACCACTCTTCTTTATTAAAGAAGAACACAACTGATAAAAAGTAAAGAAAATAATGAAGAAAAATTTTACAGATAATTTCAGTGTGCCTTACAATGTTCCCATGAAATTGTGATTTCGTATTTTGATATTTTCATTCAATTTACTTTCTAAATCTTTATACATTAGATTTACCCCAGATAAGACATTGTTAAACTGTCGAAAATTCAGATCAACCATAACATTTGAATTAGGCTAAACCGCTATCCAGTTTTTTTTTTAACTAAAAAAACTTGTATCTAGACTTTCACTTAAGTTCGTCGCTTCCGGTAATAGATACTAATGTCACGGTAATGTTAATTACATTACCATTCTAATGTCTCAATGTTTCATCATCATCATCATCATCAATCATTATATTTTTCCACTGCCGGGCAAGGATCTCCTCTAACAATGAGAGGGCTATAGTCCACCACGCCTTCTGACGGTTGGCAATCTTCACACGCCATCGAGAAAATCTCTTAAGCATGCAGGTTTCCTCACGATGTTTTCCTTCACCGTGTCAGCACGTGATAATTAAGTATTTACGCTTCGACTTCGAAAAGTCAAAGGTTGAGGCGTGCCTTGAATTTGAACTCGAGACCTTTGACATGGAAGTCCAATGGTCATATCACAAGGCTATCACTGCACTTTTGCACGTGTCTACTGTAGACTTAAGACAACTGTTTAGAGGGCAAATGAAGCCAAGTTCAGTTTTTAGTCGTTGCGCGTCTGACATACACTGCCTTCTCTCTAGGTGCCAGATGATCGAAAAAAATACGTAAGGTGATTGAAGTATGATAACCTTAACACCATAGATATTTTTTTCTCCACTCTCAGTCTACATACACAACCATTTTCACGAGTCTACCATTTTTCCTTCACATATACAGGGTGGAAGGGACATTGACGCACAACCGCTTTGTAATTTTTTGTCGGGTATTTAAAAAAAACTGCTGTTTCATTTTGACCGTGTAGGTATTGCACTTTTGTAGGAAAAAACAGTTTTTTTAATATCTGACGAAAAATATCAACTCAATGGGGTCCAGAATGATGTTCTGAATTCATGGTAAGCGGCATAAGTGGTTGTGAGTTAAAGTCCATTCGGGGTTGTATAATAGCGTTGATACCTAAATCAAGTTGATACGTTTTCTTATTAATTGTTTCTTGTAGAGTTCCATTTAGAAATGGATATTTTTAATAACGTAAGCTACTGATGTAACTAAATATTGAAAAAGAGGCACAGTTGCATATTTAATAATGGTACCTAACAGATTCTGTAGCGTGTTTTGTATTAAGTTGTACGATAGGTATATATTTTTTTACGTACCTAGGTAATTTGTGGGTTTATCTTGAAATCTATTTGTCTCATCGATACTGTCAAGAGAACCGTTTGTCCGCCTATCGAGGTAGACTAAGGCACGGCGGGTCAATGGCGCGTGACGTCATAATTTCGGTAAATACATCAGTATTCATACGTGATACGCTGATGAGACTGGTATGCAGCTTGGAAGATTGCCGCACCCAAAATATGGTCTCAAAAACTTCGTAACGAGATAACATTTTAAATCGTAGCGATTATGTTGGAATAGCTATGTTGTTACCTAACATTACGAAATTTCAACATGCCGTGCAGAATGCTGTCCTAATTGGAAAGGAAGATTTTGTCAAGAATGAAATCTTCTGCTATGAGATATTTATTCTATCCATAAATGCATGATATAAAACGTGTTACTAGGTCCGATAATCTCGCAACGGAATATTAAAACAATCGGGATTTCCAAAACGGGACAGCTAAGTAGTGGCTACAAAAGAAATGATTTTAACTTTTATATATTTTTTATAAGTATACACAGATATACCTATTCGTTTTATCTTAAAATCGAATAAGGTACAGACTAAGGAGGTTAGGGAAAAACTGGGACATTCGGCGTTCGATCAAGGGTGAATCGGGACATTCATCGGGACATCGGTGATCTGTGTAATACTGATATTCAGTCGAATTCGAAGCTGGAGTCGAATTTTTTTAAAACAAAAATCTGATGTTGGCTCCAACATAGTTGGAAAAAAATCATAGATGATGCTGTTTTCAATGTGTGTTTTGAATATTTCCTTCTCACAGTTACATAAATCATAACATTATTTACATTTAAAATGAGTCATAGTTTTTATTTAATAGTGAGAGTGGGAAAGATTACTAACCCTATTTTTTTAGAACACACGTAAATGTAGACGGTCTTTTCTCCGAAATTGTGTAAATGTTTAATAACTAGCTGATTACTGTAATTTCACTGGCGTCCTAAAAGGATGTACTTATCTACTATAACTTGGCTTATGGCGTCGGCGTCGACAGCGTATCAAAATGAAACATGCATAAGATTTTAAAGTACCTAGGCCTCCAGCAATATAAATTTGAAAACCGCATCCGATTTCGAGTAGTTATTGCGTGATGTGCGTACAAACAGACAGACTAACAAAAATCCTAAAGCTTATATGGCTTCGTAGTATTTTGCGAGATCGACATGCTTTTATACAAATACATAATTATGATGACTCGATTACAATTAAAAATTTAAGCGATATATTAAATTGAAGTAATGTACCTATATTAGCTGCTTTGGACCCAATTCTATAACTTCCTAGACTAGTTTTCTAGAATAATTACGCATGTACGCACGGCTACACATCAAGCTATACAAATCCAGTATCGACTGACCTCGCATTGTAAATGATTTCCACGCAGTGCGAGGCCAGCCTATACTGGATTTATAGGTATAGCTTGATTTGTAACTGTGTATGCAATAATAATTACCTACATACATTATATTTCCTATACATCATCAGATAGGGCTGTTCCACTGGAACATACTGTTACAATCGAAGACTACTAAGTCAATATTCATAATAAAGAGAGTGTAACAATGAAATCATAACAATGTAACTGTAAGCGCTAGTCCAACAACTTTCTATCTGGACTGCCATTTAATTCCATTGTTCACCGCTTGTTTACATAGCATGTCTGCATCAAGTTCTACCTTTGAGCGACTGATTAATCTTAATCCCCTTATTACAAAAGATGGGCTTACAAACATCCAGGTTTAAAAAAATTCACTACTATTTCTAGGGTAGAGTAATATACAAACACATTATGGATACATTTTGAAACAGAGTTTAGCTTAGACTTAGTTTAAACCATCTTTTGTTTTACTAATGAGACTAAGTACAATGTTAGGAATGGATTAGTAAAGTATTTTAAAGCAGAAAATTGTTCAGTATTACTCAGACACCTTAAAATAACGCTTTCAGCTTTTCATGCGCAAAGGCCTCGTGATCTCGTCTCGCCTGGCTATAATGCTTAAAGATTTTTTCTCGACTTCCAAATCAATAATGTATGTGTATATTATACTTACGTAATACAATATTCTTAAACCGTACCTAATACAATCATCACGTCTTCCATAAACAGTCGACATGACATCTAGGTGTTATTAACAGCTATTAATGCAATTGACAATGTGATATACACTCATTATGTACATACTAAGAATGATATTATGTCCATAGGCTTTGTGAATGTCTGGGCTAAACGCGCCTGCGACATGTCCGCCAGTAACCGGTTCCTTATGTATGTCAGTGAAGATATTACCCAAATGTGGCTATAAAAAGCACTGATATAGGACGTTCAAATATGCGCTTGAGCCTTATATTTAGATATAACATGCAACTTTGTGTCTACATGTGTTAAGCAAACTTAATGTTTTCCTTGTTGGTGAAATATAAACTTTATGACACGTAAATAAAGAATTTAAAGGTGCTTTATTATCTTGGCGAAAAAATAGCAAAAATCTTTACATGTTTTATTTTCATACTTGTAAATCGTAACATACCTAGATAACAAAAAAGCGTGCACGTCAAAACTTTATTTACTTACATTCATCATCATATCCTGAAGAGGTTCACTGCCCAACGAAGGTCTTCCCTATAGACTTCCACATCGACCGGTTATATGTGGTTTAAGGACCTTTACCAGGTCTGTTTGCAAAGGAGGTCGTCCCACACTTAATTTTCCGGTGCGTGGACTCTACTCGAGAACTTGCCCTATTGCCGCTTAAGCTTGCCCTTGAGCTATGTCAGCAACTTTAGTTCTACAACGGATCTCCTCATTTCTGATTTGGTCGCGCAGAGAAATGCCAAGCACTTTTAGAAGCGGCGGTAGCCTAATGGCTGGGGCGTCGGACTTGCGATCATGTAGTTGCCGGTTCGAAACTCACCCATTGCAGTATCGACGTGAACCCACTCGTAACACAAGCATTTAGCTTAGCACGAGGGGTTAACAAGATTACTAGTAATGTGTGACGCACATTGCTAGTAAGCTTTTTTTAATTTAAAAAAAAAAAGCATAGTTCTCTCCATAGCTTGCTGAGTGACCTTGGGCTTTTCATGAAACTCATAGTGAAGGACCAGGTCTCTGTGTCATACATCATCACTTGTAACACGCAATATATTCATATTTCCATTAAGAGAGATCAATACGAATATTAATAAGTGACACATAATTACTTTCAAAATATGCCATAAAATCTGTCTTATTTTTACTGCCTCGTTAGTTTAGTGATCCCAAGCGCGACTGCTATGCTAGAGGTCCTGGATTCGATTCGATTCCGAGGTGTTATTGGGTTTTTCTGTGAAATTCCCAGTAGCAGCTCGGAGTCGCTAGGCTCGCCCCCTAATTCACGGGACCATAAGTACACCTCTGCCTAACCCCACGGGGAATACAGGCGTGATGGTATGTTTTATGTGTTTATGTTCTTTTTTTGTTATTAGACTAATTTTTCTACTGTCAGAAGAGAACCTAGACATACACTATATCTGGGGATCACCCAGCGTGACGTGTCGACATATCATTGGGCAGAAACACGCATATAGCTACGTGATCATCATCGCAATTATTGTCGCATTACGTAATTGTGATAATTCTGTACAGAGCGAAGGGACACAAGGTGACACATTGGGGCCGCTTATATTACAGAATCCATCAATCACAAAAGTACGTACAAACATAGAAGTACTACTCTGTTGATAAGAAACTATATATCGCGGGTATTCCCTTCCGGAATACAGGTAATATAATTATGATGTTAAAAAGTGTCATTATTCACTGACATTAGTTTGGTAAAAAAAATGCTTAATCGGTGTGACAACTAATTCAATGACAGAAAAATAGCAAAGGCTATAACATCGTTCTTGCCAACGTAAATAAATATTGTAAATAGATATTTACCTGTTTCTACCTACCTAATAACAAAACAATACAGCAGCCTAGCATATACTATACAGCAATATATACCTTAGCAGATTTAGATTCGAGATTGCGGACTCTGGGCAATTTTAGAAAAGAAGTTGATCATCCCATAATGTTTCAGAAGTTTAAAATATGGGTACTTAAATTGTTCTCAAAAGTGAAAAACAAAAAATATTTTTTTTTATGGGATAACTCGGCAAACGAGCAGGCAAGCTACCTGATGGTAAGTAGTCATCGCCGCCCATGGACATCTGCAAAACCAAAGGAGTTGCAGATGCGTTGCCGAGCCTATTTAGGGAAAGGGAGGGGAAGGAGAAAAGGAGAAGGAAGGGGATTGGGGGAGGAATTGGGCCTCCGGCCCTCTCGCTCACCGAACGAAGCGCAGTAACGAAACGCTACTACTCGGACGTCGGTCTTCGGCGAGAGTGTGGTACTTCCCCGGTCAAGCCGGCCCATTCATGCTTCGAACAGCGTGGCCCTATTATTATTATTATTATTATGAGCCTGTAGTGTCCCACTGCAGGGCAAAGGCCTACCACAACAAAAATTATATAATATATTAAGTGATACTCGTATATACCTAATTGTATATTTTCTTACTACATCAAGTAAACAATAAAATATGGATTTGGGTACCTAAATATTTCGTTGACGGTTGGCACCCTAATTACCTAGGTACATGATATTGAAAATGATATTTGTATAAGATTTCCCATACTTCAAACGTTAAGTATATCATAAGGCAATATGTGAACAAACATAATGACACCATTAGTAAATTTAAACTATCTGAAGCAGAAATAGATATAAACCTACATGACCAATATCTTATACGGCAGGAGATCCAAATTTTTTATAGATGTCTCTAAAAAACTCTAACACACGGTTCACGAGACTTTTTACAACTCGATACCTATCGGTTCTCCTTTTGAACTGCCACTAAGAGCTACTCTACTATTGCCAAATAGCAAATAAAGATAATAATTGATTGCTCCAGTTTCGCTTTTACCAAAATTGACCCATCGCCACTGCACCGCACCTCATTATACTTACGTTGCAAATGCACAGATGAAGCATTGCAATTGCACAGTTCAGACGGTGCAACTGCACAGTTGCGACGTTGCAACATACTTTGTAGTCTTATATAACGCATCCCCAGTATTGTTGTTGTTGCCGACATTTAATAGCATTAAAGATAATCTATTCTATAACAGCGATCACTTTTCGGCAAACGCGAACGGCGTTACCTATAGTAATAAGTTGTAATTGTATTTGCTGACTAACCATGACTTCCGTTTCCAACTTCGTAGTATGTACTTAATAGCCACTATAAAAAATTAGAGGTCTGTTACTTATTCGCAATAAGATATTATTGGTACCTACATATTTTTATTATTTCTAATCAGACAAATAGTTCAGCTTTGATTTTCCCATTCAATAAAAAGCGAGTCTGTTACCCGAACGGGGAACCTCGGGAATATCTAATCACAAAATGCAGTCATTCTTACCACTATACCAATGAGGCAATCTATTTTCTATATTCAATGCTAAATAACAGTTACACAGAATGACGTTTCGATTCAATGTAGAGCGAAATTGTTCATACTGTTTCTATGTATTATGAATCATCTACTAGTAGATACTATATTTATAGATGCGCAATGGGAATAGTTAAAAATACATAAATATCGCCCACGATAGATCCCAGGAACATTTAATCGTTATTAAAATGAATAAAGAAAATTATTGATTGACCTCGTGTGGTCTTTTATATGGCAATTATGATCAATTATGACAACTTGATGTCACAACCTACTGTTGATTTCCATAGCATTGTTACTAGGATCGACTTGATTACATACTTATATTTTGGAAAAATATCACAGTTGATCAGTTTTACTGTAATGGGTTTAGCTTTTTTTATATAGCTTAACAAACTCGTACTTCGTAGCGAATTTCTGTGTTATAGCACATTTCTTCTCAGAGGTCGTCAGATAGGAAATGTCGGCGCCATATAGTGTAAAAAAAAGTAAAAAAACGACTTGTAAAAGTGTCTTTAAAAGATCTATTTACAGAAAGAAGATTACGAAAAGTCGCAAGATTCGTGTTTTTTCGAATCACTGCTTTATTATTAAAGAAACTTTTTAAATACGGACAAGTATTAGTAGTATATAAGTCACGAGTTAAGCCCATGTGTTGGATTCGAATGCTAATCATGTTTTTATTTCGAAGACAATATACGAACTTGGAACAGTTAAAGGTTGAATAATCGTTGTTCATTATCATTACAAAGTATACTGACGTATTTATTGGACCATTGGTGAAATGTTTGTAGGTTAGGCAAAATTATTTATGCGTTTTGAAGGAATTGTATGAAAAAGATCGAAGGTTGTGAAACGATAAAGATTATATAATAAATATCTAAATCTAAGATTACTTAATTAATAATCATTGTTGTCGAGGCAACAGTGGTTGGTTACAGATGGAGAAAAACTGGATAAAAAGCGTATGATAGGTAGAATATACACTCGAGTATTAGTTTTTCTTCTAAAAACATTTACCATAAGGTAGATCCTTCGCTTCGCAGACACTGAAGAAAAAGAAGATCTCAATAGCTACATTCTTAGGCTTGAATATGAATACAGATCGACTTAAAATTCATTGGCAAAACTCGACACGGGATGGGTAATGATATTTTACATCAGTATAAAAATGTTACTAGATTAAAATCTAAATTCAACTACTTGCCTGTTGACTCTAGAATCAGCTGTAGAATTCATGAAATAATGAGGTATAATTTGTTAACATTGTATTTTTTTAATTAGGTTAAATGGTTTCTAGACCAACACTTATCCAGTGTCAGATATTCGACCTGTTTACAACGGAATTTTTTTTAGTAAGTACCTATTAAAAAGTAGTTTTTCCAATTAATTAATTGATAACAAGTACTTATTAGGACCAAGAATACGTACCTACATTAGGTACTAGAATGTACTGCGTGAAATTAAATACGCGTTTGGCGGCAAAACATTTTTCTCATATTGTAATCATCGTCTTTTCATTTGGCATCTTGCCTTAGCTTTGTGATCTTAGAAATCCGATGTGATGAAAAATAGTGAACATCAGTGTTATCACACTTCTAAGTTTCAGTCATTGGCACCTTATACCTATGAGCTAAGTTTTGGTGAGTCAACTTAACTACTGATTAAACACTGTAGAAAGTTAATTAAGAATCCAAATTACCAACACTTCTTTAGATGCTAATCCGTTGCGATCGCGTGAGATGTAAATTGTCAACTAACTTAAAATATACAATGCAACAAGTAGGAAATATAATAACATAATCAAGTAAGTTGCTGCGTCTGCAACCTAATAGCTGAACAGGTACGTGAAGTGTACAACACTGTTGTTGTCAAGTGCTTATTGGTATTTGTTTGATAATTTACACAACTTACGTATCCCTTTGCGATTAGGTTAGGATTAGATACGTCCTACGGTCCCAGATTTCCCTACTTGATCATTTTTGGGTTGTGAGAACGAGATTGCACTATTTAATGTGTATCGCCGATAGCGATCCCTCTCTCCTCAATCGCAATATCACATCTTGGTATGGCCTCTGGGCGGCCAAAGGTCGCCAATTATTGCAAATGAACGTAAAAAACCACTAAGCATAAAATGGTGAATTATGGCTAAAAAGCGTCATAAAATTAATGCCTAGATTCCGCTAATAGAGCAAGCAAATTCCAAATTAGATGTCTATGACAAAATTTATCGCATACTTAGGTAAATACGATCAGTAACAGAACAAAAATAACAGATACTTAAGCTAGCCATTACCCACGGTTCCACTATAATACCAAAGTATACTCATTGAGACAAAAGGTAGCCTATGTACTTCCCCAAGGTCTAATCTAACTCTATACCAAAATTCATCAAAATTGGTTCAGCGGATTGGATGTGAAAACGTAACAAATAAACAGACAGAGTTAGTTTCACCATAGTGTAATGAAATTTTAAAATTCATTTCTTGGGTAATATTCGGTTGTGAAGAGTACATAATTAAAGGTTAAGTGGTACTAATATAACAAATGCATGTCCGATAGAGATAACGTGACGTATTTTCATTTGCATCAAACACTGACAACGTCTGACAGTCAATTACCGCATTGGCTTTTCATAGCTCTATACCGCGTGTGGTCCCAACGATAGAGTGGCTAAAATTAATAGGGCTGCCTCCGACACATAACAATGAGTCGAGGTCGTTTCATTGATGCTCTTAATAAACCCTGTCAATCTTATTTAAAGCTATGCTTAGAATTAGCTCGACCGCCGGTCATTCATAATCATGACTCCCGCTTAATTGTTACTTCACAGTTTTGTTTATAGGATTAATGAATGGCGATTTGATTGTGATAATTAATGTAATACGATGTGAATCATCTTGGCAATGCTAATAGGTTAAGTAACTACATTGTAGTATAAAATTAAATTTATAACGGTAAAATATTTTGTTGTGGGCACACTAGGCACTACGCAATGGTTATTAAGTAGGTGGGTACCCAATTTTTTTGTTGATATATTTTCATTCTGAGATGTGACAACCCTATACAAACGAAAATTAGTAGGTAATAACGATATGTACATACAATTTACACGTCAGACTAGCATTGCTTACGTAAAACTAAATAATCGTGCTCGAACTCAATACAAGAATATTTTCCTTATTCGCTTCACTTGGTTATTTTCTTCTGCCCATTCGTATAAGTACTACGTTTTACGATATTACATCCGCTAGTCTAGACAGTTAATTCCAGGTCTGCGGATAGCTAAATTCCGGTAAAAATTAAAATTTGACCAGAAAAAATCATACGTTGAATTTGAAAAGGACAAACCTACTTTACAACCTACGTACAGTTAAGTTTTATATTTCCTCTTGTTTTTAATGGGTTCATATTACATTGGGCTGATAAGATGATATTCGTTTATTGGGGCTATTGTTTTCGCAATATTGTGAGCTAAGCTTATAAGCTGCCCAAGACCGGGATGGTTGGCACTTTTTGGGGGAGGCCTACGTTCAGCAGTGGACGGCAATAGACTGATACGATGACGATGATGATGAAGCTTATTTCAGCATCCGGAATCTGCGCTGCGAAAAAAAAGATTAGAATCCCTACCTGTCGCCGCCAAGTCTCTTACAATAACAATGATATTTTACTTTCATACAGCAATACTTTAGTTTTCTAAGAATTGTCACCTCTTTTTTTTGTAACCACATTTTTATGCACAGAAATAATACGTTTCGACCGCTTTGTAATTTGTCAATTATGGTTGTGAAACGGAAGACAAGAGTAGAGCGACGTTTCCACTTGAGCAGCGGCGGATTAACTGATAAGCACGTGCCTCCTGTCTCCAGGGGCCTCTAGGGTTACCTATGCGAACTTCATACAATTTTCAAGGCATATTAGAATATTTGACTAGCTTTTGCTATACTGCAATCTTTTCAATCGCAATTTAATGCAAATTAATTCTCAAAGGCAACTTTGATGATAAATTTTCTTCTTGCTGCGAATGTGCGCCTGAATTAAAAAGCTTAGCAATAATACAGACATTTCGTTTCTATACTTACTAAGGAAATAGGTGTTTTTCAATTTAATATGCCTGGATATCCCTAAATCCAGCAGTGACGATAGTTTAAAATTTATCTCAACTAAGTGCGTTGCCCCTAGCGACCGTTAGCGTCGTCGCCGGCGCAGCACACTATAAATCTAGGTACACAAATTCTGTCATAAGTAGCCAGTGTCATATTTCCTCTTTATTCAATTTCCCTACGTCCGTACAAGACTGACATGTCCGGTTTTGCGGACAGCGTGGGCATGGGCCGACTTACGAATTCCTTTGGCCAGAGCACGTGCCGACCTAAATATGTCGGAATGTTTTAATTCATTACATCTAAAGAAATCTTTTTTTAGAGGAAGATTGCAATTTTTTTTGTGGTTTTATAACAAAGTGAGAGAATGCAACATTCCGATTTCATCACCTGTTTATAAATTCGGTTTAGCGCCTCATAAAAAAACATCTAGTATTGTTCTGTATGGCTTCCAATAAACGGTTAGTAATCATAATATATTTTTCACAAGTCACTATTAGGATCTAAATAATTGAAGTTAAATTAATTAATCAAAAATAATAATAATTAGCTAATTGACGACTGTTTACAATAAATATATCAAAAGTAAAATGTGTGGAATGTGCTGCAATTGAAATAAAAGTCCTACCTAGTAAAACAAACGCAACGTACAATTAGTATGGTACCTACTTAATAATGATCAATTATGGCTGAGCCATGGCCTTGCACCATAAAAAATAACTCATTGACATTTACATCAATAGCAAAATGTGTCGATTGTTATCTTTACATACCGGCTGCATTAATTTGTTACTGGCATAGCGCCGCAATGCTTACGTCAACTAAGCACACGCGCACCACATTTTGCTTTATATTATTTGTCAGGCGTTGCAAAGAAGTTCATGTAGGTGTTATTTTCTTATCAATTGAAAAATAATACGTTTTTTTTTTAATTCACCATCGGAATCCGAATTTTGACCGGTTTGGGTTTACATTATTCTGCATTGATTCGTTTAAAAAAAATCATTGATTAGTACACAGTGCACCTACATTATTTTCTTACACTAGGCGTTAAGTACCTATTGTGTGATAGTAGGTAGTTAATACATATAATTCGGAATTACACAGTCTATATGTTAGAATAATACCTACCTGGTAGTAATATTGCCGAACTCGGATCTTGCCGGTGCATAAACAGTAGAATAACACACACATATTAGATCACGCCTAAGGAAAACAAACAAATAAGTAGATACCTACGTACCTCATTATTTAACCACATGCATATACATACCTATTACCCGAGTCGGCTACAGTAAACGTAAGACCATTCCACAATACTGAACAAAGATTTAATATCAATTCTCGGTTTAAAGGCTAATAAATAAGCAACAATGTTCCTTGAAAACTTAAGACTAAGATAGAAAACAGGGTTTCTTTGTGCGGTGGCGCCGCATTGTCGTCTGACCTAGCTACTGCCACATAAGGAACGGAACAAATAGACGCCACGGAACACAATTTCTTCCTTTACCTAGTTTGATATATATATTTTACCATGAACATAGGGACTTATCGGTTAAATTCTTCAAAAACTATTAGTGAAACTTCTTAAAAACTTCAAGTTTTTATAGTAACTGTTATCGTAATCATAGCTACGGAAAACAATAAGAGAAACGTCATTTAATCTTATTTGATATTTACAATTATTAGACTGCTTTGATCTACAAAACACATCACCAGCTAAAAGCTCCCTATACGAGTTTCCTTGGGATCAAGACAATCTGCTTGTTTATGTGCCCTAAATACCAATGTCGAAATAGAATTTTTATACCATTTTATTTTTAAAACTAGCTGTAGCTTCTTACCCAAGACATGAATGAATATAGGTTTACACTCCCTTTTATTCTTAGGTATCACCTTTGTTACATTATTTCTACTTCTGTGCGTAGCTAATTGAGTTACTTTTACCGGTATCTACCGTGTTATTTATTTGGGGCCCGAAGTTGATTGCATGAAATTAATCTATATGTTTTGTGAGCTTTTGTCGTTTGCCAAAAAAACCCTGTACCTAAATTAGTCTATCTTTAGGATATCGGTATTGCCCAGAAATTGGGTTGGGCAGGTCTGATGGCAGTCGCTTCGCGTAAATTTCTGATATTCAGTAGCACCTAGTAAGACTGGCAGTCGACGCCAAGATAGATAGAAAAAGGCCAGCAGGATTTGCTACCTACTGTGGGGTACCGAGTTCTTTTAGAGGGTTATCATTACTTATTAAAAATGCGGAATCAGGGAAATAAGGGAGCTGATTTCACTTTCAAGCAATGCAATTATCTGATAAAATAATACTTCCTCAGTTTTTCTAGAAAATACTACGTCAACGATTTTAAACAATAAAATATTTGTTTGTTCGATATTTATCAGCCAAAGATATTAGCAGTAAAAACTTATTGCTTCAAACTCTTACAGTACTTTTAATAGGTATCTTATCGTCATTATATAAATATTTCATCTTGTTGGATCTAAGAAAATGAAGGATAACGTCGTCGTCGTCGACTTTATAGGAAATTCCTATTTATCTATACCTAGAGCTTTTTTTATTCTTCGAAGTTCAAGATATCAAAGATCGCTTCTAGATACATTTTGATGTAATGTAAGGTTTTTATAGACAAGATTAATATGGTATTTTTGGTATAATCATGATGCCACGGTAGATTGCATATCTGGACATAACTGTCGCTACACGTTGTATGACACAGATCTATTCAATGTCATTCGATAAGGATTCTAGACACTACCACGAAACTTGACTAAACTGTCGTAATTCAGTTTAATCTAGTGAACAATGTCGTACGTTATAGAATTACTAACTATTCAAACATTGTCCGTTTTAACCTCAAACTTGAGTAACAATGAATCACGCGATACTGAAAATGTTGTATTCGGAGTTAAAATGTAATTTTTGGCAAACCCAAATACAGCAGGAAATTTGATATTGATTCGTTTAAAAAAAATCATTGAATAGTACACAGTGCTCCTGCATTATTTTCTTACACTAGGCGTTAAGTAGCTATTGTGTGATAGTATCTAGTTAATACATATAATTCGGAATTAAAATATTTCTGGTAACCTGGTTAGTATCGCAGGCTTTTTCATGTCGAGGTACCTTTTTTAAAATAAAACATCATCATCATCAACCCATTACATTGTCCCACTGCTGGGCACGGGTCTCCTCTCAGTACGAGAGGGATTAGGCTTTAGTCCTAAAACATCGACCTAATTTAATTAATGTAATTTTTGGCAAGCCCAAATACAGTAGGAAATGATTTGTAAGTCTGAGTACTCATTTCGATATGAAAAGTTAGTAATGTGATTCATTTACTAAGAAGCTTGCAAAATCGTCATAACAGGTAAAAGATGCAATTTGTAAGTAAACAACTTACCAGTTATTTCCATATTAGATCATGGAAGTATTACAATGCGCGTAGGTGGCATATAGCATATAAGTACCACTGTAGGTACTATTTGATTGATATAAATGTAGCTTTTCCCACGACAATGGGTGCCAATTTAAAAGCGGGGCGCATGATCTAGAAATAGACCGAGAAGTGGGCAGTTCATGGTTTTAACACTTATCAATCATAAACGAATGCTAAAATTGACCAATGTACCTACAGGAAGTGGTTCGGATCAATGCACCACGCAACTTTGTTATTGATTTAACTGCATTTATTAGTAGAATTTTACCATAGAAAATTGACAAGCAGGTAGTAGGCAGGCAGGTAGTTAATAGAATAGAATCTTGTCAAATAGCCGTAGCATTTGTTTTTGTGTTGAATTGATAGCTATCTTATATAAGAGTGCAGTCAAATCAACACATCATCATCGTCATCATCATCAGCCCGTATTCGTCCACTGCTGAGCGTAGGCCACCTTAAGTGAACGCCACAGATCATTCTTTAAATAATAATTCATTCATAAGTCTTTTACGACCGTTTAATAGAAAGGGTACAATGACATACACATATTTTACACTCAATGACATAATTTCATTGCGTTTATGAATGAACTCGATCGCTTGACATCAACTTACGTAGTAAGAACTAATGAAATCATCGTTTCAAACTAGTGATTCATTTAGATAGCTCCAAAGGAATTTAGTAATTATACACACATGCAATATATTTTGAGCGACATTCTAAAATTTGCATTCTGAATATTAATATGGTGATATCATAAATATTTATACTAAAGACAAAAGGATATATTTGATCTTTCGTATCTCAAGAATTTTATCTAGTCTGGTTACCTAAGCTATGGTATGCACCTACAGGTAAATATATAATCAATATAAGCATCTGCTTATATAAATAAATATCTATTAATGTACCTACTCATATAATTTTATTGATACACATTATGTTATACAAAACAAGAAAAAAAGGAAGATAAAAATTTATAGTGTCTCAAAAATCAAGAAAGATGTTTCATTTCAAATAAACACATGCTTTCGCATCATCGCATTTAAAAAAATAATAAGACTAGACTAATTGTTAGGACAAATGATGGCATGCATTGTGATATGAACTACCTACCGTAAATCATAATTAAATTATAATAATGTACTAATAAGGATTTATTTAAGCACAACAGATGTCGTAAAATGATAAACAAATTACACGAACTCGGATGAACTACATTAATAAGGAAGTACCTGAATTTCTTTAAAACCTTGGCTTAGACGAGTTTCCAAAATGTTTGCATGGTAATATTATTACTTTTTGTAATTAAAGCAATGCATACCTAACAATTAATGCATAATGAGCTTACGGGCTTCGGACCGAAACTTCTTATTAAGTATATAGAATTCTTCAAAACTTGTTTGAACTTTTTTGATAATAAACCTCTCAGAACGGATTCCAACGATTATGTATTTGCTTATAAATTCCAGGAAGTAATGTTGATATTGTTATCTACAGACACAAAATATTTTATCAAGAACTTGTCTAGAAATCTTACAGATACATGGAAAAGTTAACTTTAAACCCGCTTTATGTCTATTGACCGATACGATATTGTTCTTTTTTTATCGCTACACCGACAGAAGATAACGTTTAAAGACTTTTATTCAATGCTAAAATTATTTTCTATTATTTAGTTAATAGGACTTCGGTATAACAAATAGAAAAGACGCAAGGAAATTCTTTAAGTATTTAATTGTTAATGATTCATCAAATTGTGGCAATGTCCATTCATTGTTTGACTTGCCTGCACATTCATTCATAATGTCTAAGTATTCTCTGATAAGAAAAAGAAGGAAGAAGGAAAACGCATGCTTTATTGATAACTTATACTTACCGACCTACCAACATCCAAGCGATAACATTTTTTGTAACCCACAGTAAAATAATATTTGAAGTTTGAGGACATTATTACAAATATTTTCGGAATAACGTTAGAATTGAGTTTGAATTACAACTGTTTGGTAGAACAGCATGCCTCCTTAGAAACAAGTAGATCGGTGTCACAAAATGCATACAAATTCGCATGTGTTCTGTGGAAAATAACCATTTCAGAGGTTAAGCGACTGAGCAGATTGTTTTAAATTCTCTTTGAATTTACAGTAATGCACTGATGTCCTACAGAAAGCCTACCGACTACTAGGTACTACTCACTAAGCACTGTAATTAAAGAACTACTAGTTTTGATAGTCGCTGCCTAGAGTCCATACACATAAAATAGGAAGGGAACCCCAGAATATGCTAATTGAATTGGATAACATACATTGCCCGATAAGAATTATACACGTCGCGTCGTCGGGATCATAAAGCGTGAAAATCATCAATCAAAATATCCAATCTCCTCACCGCTAAATACAGCGTCTTATTATTCCCTCTATTATAAAAGCACTGTCCCAAAACAGAGTTGATGCAAAAAAACTCGAAACAAACAAATGAGGTACAATAGAACCATAACATTGTAATGTATCCTTGAGTAGGTACAACGTGGGACGACACTAAACTTAAACAAATAACTTTACGTCGACTCTATTGGGATGTCCTGTCCAACGATACGGTCGAGAAGTTTATTTGCACTAGCTGTTATTATACAACGTGGTATTAACACGCTGTGCACAAATGTGTCGGATTACGCTCCTGATATCACGGTGTAATAGCGACACTGTATTATTTGTGCTCCCAATTGGAAAACAACTGCCATTATGCTTATGTACAATTGAGACTTCAAGACAACGCCTACAAATTCGGTGAGGACGCTAAGGCAATGTCAAACTAAATTATTCAATTTAGAATTTATTGTAACCTCAGCTGTCAATCATGGAGTTTGGATAAACTTCAGTGAATCTAAACAAGTTTTAGCTCTGTAGACTTCTTAGATTTCTTTCCCAATGTAAAGAAAACCAATACGAGCCAATATCACAGGGACAATATACTGAGTCCGATACAATATACAGAGAACCTAAACTAATTATTTTATTCATCAATAAATCGCTTCAGTTCCAACAAGCAGAGACGAAGTCGCCTGGCCTTTACTATTCATTACTATCAATACAATTAGCCGTTCTCAAACACAGGTGTGTTGTGTCAATGAGATAGCGGCGTGGAACCGTTTGTTGTTTTGGATAAATCTGCCTATATTTACTAATCAAGCTAGCCTAGAGTTATTGTGTAGAATTATTTTGATTTGATACATCTTTCATAGTATAAAAATATTTTGACAACATTCAAGCCAAGGGAACTTAGTTTCAACATGGAGCCCTGGGGAGATTCCACAAGAGATTTAGTCATCGAGTTTTCACAATTTCGATCCGGTTCCGTTCTGCATCCGTGTGAACGCATTCACCTATGCGATGACGAACTTTACATAAATAAATAGAGGGGGAGACGAGTAGAGTTGAAAGTTCCACCAAATAGTAAATTGCAGTTAAGTTAATGGAATTTACGATTATTGAGAAATTATTTACCTGCAAAGACAGTTGTGTCTTGCTGTGTCCATTGTGCTAAAATGGGGTATCAAATTTAGTTCAAACTCTTGAACTGAACGTGTCTCTAAATAAATTATAAGTTCTAAGTTTCACAACTGTCAGCATCTAATGTTTTTATAGTAAAGCTGAATCGTACGAGTAATTTAATATTTCATACCTACACCTGGGAAGATGTCGACAAAGTAGATGCGAAGTTTTGTTATTGTTTCCTTCAGTACCTACCTATTTAGGTGTTGTATACTAAATATTAATCATACTATTTCTGGAAAAAATTTTAACTGTTATTATTAGTATCGCTATTAGCGATAAGACCGCCCATTGTACTTTTGTGATTTATTTTATGTAAGTACTTGGGTGCTATTATTACAATAAAGAATATTATTTTCATCTATCTGTTTAGTAACTGTGTTTAGAATTGTGAATCTAGTGTGGTCAATAACCACTTTAAATAAAGAAGTAGGTAGGTACATTATATTACACATAGACATGGTTTACATTCATGGCGCTTATTTATGTATAACACACTCGTGCGTTTAAATATGAAAAGGCACTTAACGTGGACTTGTTTGCCTCGTACTAAAATTTAACTATCCAATGAAGTTACAAGTTTTGACTTGTTTTAAAGATAAATTAAACAAAATGGCAATAGCTAAGATCCAAAGTTTATAGCTGAAAATTTTTTTTTTATTAAAACTGTACTATCATCATCATCAACCCATTACATTGTCCCACTGCTGGGCACGGGTCTCCTCTCGGAACGAGAGGAATTAGGCTATAGTCCACCACGCTAGCCTACTGCGGGTTGGCAGACTTCACATGCCGTCAAGAAAATCTCTCAGGCATGCAGGTTTCCTCACGATGTTTTCCTTCACCGTTTAAGCGCGTGATAATTAATTATTAATATGCACATGACTTCGAAAAGACAGAGGTGCGTGCCTTGGATACGAACTCGAGACCTTTGAATTGGCAGTCCAATGGTCATATCCCTACTGATTAATTCGTAAAAAACTTTCGCATTTTGTCAATTGTTAAGTCAGTAATGTCATAAAGGAAATTAAATGTTTAGTTAGATGTAGTGACATGTCGGCACTTCCCGTGACGACACCCAACACCATCTGTGTTGACGCTAGGGGCACGTGCTTTACAGATAACACCATAACTGTCAGCAGTAAGTCGTTAACAATCAAAGCTCACGTGTTGTCAATTCACATTACTAAGATAAAGTGTCCATTAATTTCTTTTTGGGCAGATAAGAATTTTTAAAACAAAATAACGGTAACTCCTGCATACCTTTTTACGGTGGTTTTGTTAGCTTACGCTTAAGAAACACCATGATTCATTTATGGGCCTCATTAATATACTATCTGCAAGAATTGTGTTTCACACAAAATTTAGATCCACATAATATCACAGTTACAAATGTGTAACACAGATCATAGATTTTAGTTCAAGGTGATTTCATGATTTCTCGCTAAATTTGGAGCTCTCATTTTAGTTTGCAGAGTTAAAATTCACAGAGTAAGTTTGTTTCGATTTTTAATTAGGTAGGTACTGTTTTCTTTTAAGAAATTGATTAATTTAATTATTGGAGGAGGTACCTACCTAACCTTGTTAATCACACATGATTATTTTCTCACGCGCGTCCAATACTAAATAAATATACTCAGTCTGACGATACTATGTTTGCTTATATTGGTAAAATTTTTGCGTAAGATTGCGTATCGCCCAGAACAAATTACGCAGATCTTGAAGTATCAAATTAGTAAAGCAATAAAAGCTTGTATCGACAATTATAATTACTGATAATTGTTTACCTAGGTACTGATGAAATAATAGGAATTTCAGACAAGTTTAAAGTTATACGTGACACTTTGCATGAAACATATCCACGTGTTGGTCAACAATTTGCCACATTTAAGGAAAGAAGGATGCCCCGTTTTTTCCTAGCCTAGCTCATAATACTTATTATGTTTATGTACGTACCTACCTTATTAGACAGGACGCACTTTTTATACCTAGTTTTGTTGTATTGTAAATAAAACCGGCCAAGTGCGAGTCGGACTCGCGCACGGAGGGTTCCGTACCATTACGATTTATGACGTATTAAAAAAAACTATTTACTACATCTCGTCCAAACCAATTTTCGGTGGAAGTTTACATGGTAATCTACATCATATATTTTTTTTAGTTTTATCGTCCTCTTATTTTAGAAGTTACAGGGGGGGACACACATTTTACCCCTTTGGAAGTGTCTCTCGCGCATAATATTCAGTTTATGACGTATTAAAAAAAAACTGTTTACTAGATGTCGTCCAAACCAATTTTCGGTGGAAGTTTACATGGTAACCTACATCATATATTTTTTTTAGTTTTGTTATTTTAGAAGTCACAGGGGGGGCGGCATTTTTTACCACTTTGGAAGTGTTTCTTGCGCAAACTATTTAGTTTAGAGCAAAATTATATTAGAAACCTCAATATCATTTTTGAAGACCTATCCATAGATACCACAGGGTAAGGGGAAACCCCAAAATTTATTGTTTTTTTTTTTCTATTTTTGAATGAAAATCTTAATGCGAACCGCATTATGATTTTCATACAAAAATACATAGAATACATCTACTTACCAAGTTTGAACAGCATAGTTCTTATAGTTTCGAAAAAAAAGGCTGTGGACACGACGGGATAGACAGACAGACATGACGCATCTATAAGGGTTCCGTTTTTACCATTTGGCTACGGAACCCTAAAAATAGGTTGTAAAATTCCTACAATTTAACTTTTTTCAATTAGCCGAGCGAGTTATCCTGAATTGTTCCAAATTATCGCCCGTCTTTAGTAGCCGCAGGAAGCGCAGCGTAACTTTATAGATACGAGTACATAATAATTCCAAGTAAAATGAACTGCGTATCTTAGCCAAACTGATACATTATTATCTATTATTAATTATAGCTAGTTAGTTGAGCTTAAGCAAACAACTCTGGTTGTTCCGGATGGACAGCTGCTGTTGTACTGCATCTCAACAGCAACGTGACTCCAAATGTAAACATTATGGCAAGGCAAATGGCGACGCGTGTGTAAAGTGCAGCTCTTCATAATTATTATTATTAGTGTAATTTTATACTTAAATAATTTACTACTATTGTCTACAAATATATATTGATATCAGAGGAAAAACTCTAATTGTATTTCGTTTTAAATGTTCCTTTTTCTTTAAACTTTACATAGGTAGTATTAAACAAAGTCGCAACCGTTGTTTGAGTACACTTGGATCCTTTAAACTACCCAATGTATTTTAATGCAGTTTTCAGCAATAAATGGAGTGATTCAAGACGAAGGTTCAAATGTAGTATACGTGAAAATTCTGGTAGACAAAATCCGAGAAACCACGCGGGCAAAACCGTGGAGGAAACCTAGTAAAAATTAAATACCACTATAAACTTTCCTTTTTAAACATTTGCAGTTATTAGTAATTCAATATTAGACCAATTGATTGCAGAATACTTTATTTAAATATTCTTTATTTTATCTTCGAGGATTATTTTTGGTTCCTACTCGGTTGGTCGATATAGTACCTAATTTCACTAGAATCATAATATGTATATAACCTTTTCCTATTATTGTCTGACTACGCTAGCCATCGTGCACTATCGATTCGCATGTTATTATGTTTAAATTGCATTTTTCTGATCGGTATCAAAAAGCATGTACAGAGGGTATCAGATATTATGGCGGCGAGTACATTGACCCTGCTCGGAAGTCTACCTGCCGTGACTAACGTTTCAATAAATTAAAAACATGCGTGATTAAAATACAAACAAATTTGGAAGTAGACAATGAATCAAAACATTCATCTCAGCGATCTTTTTAAGCAAAGTTCATCGTTCCGATTTGTTCAACAATTAGTAGAGCGTTTATGCATACATAATGTATTGTTTACTCTGTTACCAGTGAATATAATCCATAGCAGGTATATTTTTCTACGGAATAACTTATGTTTTAAGTTTAACTTAAAGTTTTTTTAGGTAATTGTCAGAACCTTTTATCAACGGCCATGATATTGGGCAATATGACAAGATGGTACTTTTATTCTGAAAGGGAAAACATGTTTAATGTCATGTACTACTTTTTCTTGCTTAAGGCATAGGAGCAAAGTTGCAAAACGGCAAAAATAAGTCGGTCGAGTAATGATTCGCGCTGATTTTTATGAAATACGCTGTCAGGATTATTTTCTTTGTTTCACTTAGCGACAGAATTGACCGTAGCATTATTTGAAGCAGTCGTACACAAATGTGTCGCGTGTATTATTACGTGGTTCGGGAGGTTTTTTTTAAAGAAGTTGTAATTTCGTGTAATATGAAATTAAAGAAAACAGTGACATGTTGTATGAGAGGGAATTCGTTTTGCATCAAGTACAGCACCAAAGTTATGCCTAAGGTAATTTAGTTAATTGGTTATAATCAGTATTACTTGCGTATTAAAAATTGCTATACTTTTAAAAGTACCAATTGGGACTACTTCCGACCGTAACCATTTTCAAACTAAAGTTTTATTCCGGTTACTCGTTTGACATCATCAGGCACAGATGTGCGAAGTGGTTTGTGTTATAATAACAACAGCTAATTAAACACAAAATATTCATTTGCGTCATCCGTTATTACATCTTATCGTATTCATGAATGGATTGGCAATAAACTCATAAGCAGGTGTATTTATAAGTATTCAGGTCTCATTCATTCAGTTCACATTATCTGCTAAATATTGATAAAATGATAAATCATAAAAAAATGTTATTAAGTTAGCTCCTCGTTTATACCAACGAATAGGCATAGAATACCTATTTGACCACGCAGTCAAATAACTAAATACTCTACGTTGTTAAACTAGCACAAATATTGAGGCATCCTTATTCTATTTTCAATATAAAATACTGTATCAAATAATCTCCTAACGTTAGAGGTAGGCGGCCTGATGGTCATCTGCCCCAACCTTCAGAAAACGTGACAGTATCCATCCACAATATTAATAGTCATTTTGCACCAGTTTGTGTCACTAGGACGGTCAACACGTGCATGAGTATCTAGTTTGTAGCCGAATCATCATATCTTATGTTTATTACTTATAGCATTATTCCGCTAAAAACAATATTTATTATTGACAATGTATAAGTTTGTTCGTATCTCCTTTAAGTACAGGTGAACAGATTTGGATGAAACGTGGTACTTAAAATACTTTTATAGCTTATAATTTTAGGGAAGAACTAGTTTAGGTTCTGTAACTAAATGGCATTCATATCAATTTAGTAATGCATTTCATATTTTTTATAATTGTAGCTATTGCGATGCATACGCGAGCAACAAACTGGTATTCTTTACAGAAACGAGTAACAAGCAACGATGCTGATCCTCATAATTATTTTCGCCTATAATGGATATAGCAAACTATCTGAAAAATAAATCCTAATGTATCATGTCCCCTTGCATAGGAGGCGCCAGTCGGCGGCAGTTGTCTCGCCAGCCGTCGCCCCTCTGATGTGTCACTGCTTTCTATTTCCAAACAGGCGCCAATGAGTACCACCTATGATACCTCATCCTTCACGACAAGGGAGGACAAAATAAAATTCATCTGTTCACATCCTTCTCTGAACTCAATTATACAACTTTAAAACTAGAAATAAAATATATATAGAGATTTTAAACAAAATACCCAGCCCAAATCACCCATGTAGTGATCCATTTTTATCAACCAAATGAAACCTTATATAAGTAGGTACTGCTGAACTCTTCGCGGAGTGCTTAAACATATCTTATAACTGACGTTTTTTGACTGAGGAAATAACAATTGATTTCCATCATAATCGAAAAATTCTGTAAGTATTTTTAAGAAATAACTCATACAAAACGCAAGGGTTTTTATATTTAATTAAAAAAAACGTGCAAAATGTGAATGACCGAATGACAAGGTACAGTATACCAATTCTGTAGTGACCATTTTCAGGAGTATTCCGTAATTGTACCTTCTTTTCTCTATTCAAGGACGAAATACGTCAGTGTTGTTATCCATTGATATGTACAGGTCACAAAGGTACGTACGCATTGTAATTGTATAACTCAAACCGGTTTAACCATTAGCATATGTACTTAATATTGTTATTCTAATATGTTTCTCTATTATTATAGCTCTACATTTAAATCTACAAATACCGGTATTACCATACGTAGCGTCTGTATATACGTATTAAAAGTAACGTATGCTATGCATTATGTTCTGTACGTACCTACTATTGCCGTTGTTATGTAATATGTGTATGTGTGAGGCGTTGCTGCTATCACTTTTCTACACAAGCATTAAACGTAAAGTGCGAGTGAAACAAACAGTCGGGCGGGGGGAGGACTTGCGTATGAATTGATAAAAGCAACTGTTGAATGCGACGAAAACTCAGTTTGAAACGAAACAGCGCGCTGCGTCCCGTACAACGTGGCTCGTAAAAAATCGCGACGAGGTTAAGATGTGACAGCGATATTGTATGAGTGCTTCGAATAACATTTTAATGTTATTTTATAGTGTTTACGATCTAATTTGGAGCGAGCAGGAGCATAAGAGACAGACCGTCGCGACGACGACGGTGACGTGGACGCGTCGCGTCCAAGGATTAAAAGTTTATTGCGACGAAAATCAACTCGAACAAAAACTTTCGTGGCGGTGTTAATACGTTCCGTACAATAGTAATCATAAAGTGTTACTATAGATTCACTCTCGCGGCGAAACACGTGATCATCGAAAACTCTAGAAAATATACTAATAAAAAATAACGTTTTCTTTACGTATTACTCTTTTTGGGTAGTGTTTTCTCGTCCCGGATTTAGTGCTTTCGTCCAAATTATGGTTGTGACCAAAGTCGATAACATGGCCTCATATTCCACATACACAGGAAAACCGAAAATATTTTTTCCTAAGAAGGTAAGACACTCCTCTACTTATCACACGACTCTAAGTTAACATTCAAGAACATGGTAACAGATAAGAAAATGCGATACAAACAAAAACCTTATTGACTTTAAAATAATTATTCTGCATATGTAATTAACCATGATGAAGTATTATAATTCTGTCATTAGTGTATGAATTTAGTCAGGTACGCAGCTAACAAATACTTCTGTTTGCTATTGAAACAATTTTCTTTCTTTAATCGGTTTTTCGGGGCATAAAATTAAATTAAAAGTTTTACAAAAAGTAGTTACAAAATACAGCAAAGTCATGCCCACAGGACTACGTTGTGTGGTGATTTTATTTAAAAAACTATAATAGTAGAAGTAAAACATATATTATTACACTTGGTAGAAAAAAATCGGACGTCAGAATTGTTGCTAGTCAAACATCCAACGGATGTAGATAAAGTAAGTAAAAGGAAAAACAAAGAACAGGCCTCATATTTGAATTATGAAACTTTCCAGAGTTATGAAATATCTTAAGATACTGGATTTATTACTATAATTTATGAATACAGATCTTTTATTGAAAAGTAATACACAACACAAATTACTGTTTTTTACCCATACACACCTGTAACTATTTACCAAAAAATAACCGTGTTTTCAGACAGTTATCTACATATGAATGATAATGTTCCACGTAACCTATGATTCAGTTAAAGTGTAAGCTGCTCCACTTAGTCGACCTACTTCAGAAATATTCACATTTTAGCCTTGGCGGGATTCTTAGTAATGCCTGCAGGCCATTGTTGAATCAGTTGATAGTTTACCAGAAGTACCTATCACTATTTATCCCGTGCACACAAAATCCTAGCACTACACAAACTAAAAAAAAATATGAAGAGGCTAAAAGTGATCTTTGCATATTTCCTGTTCTGAATTAGGTTTCTTAATTTTCTCTGCGCTCTTGTTCACACATTGCATCCGCGTTCGTTCAAGATACTGGTTATTACACAAGGTCCCTGTGCAATATCGATGACCTACAAAGGCACTGAATCGTCAGATTGAACTCAGAGTCGGCGTTGTTAAGGACTAAATTCTTCCATCGCGCAAGCAGGTCAAAGGGTAAAACAGTTCCCACATCTGGACAAAATGGTGGAACAAATGAATGTAAACCTTGTTGCTGTAATGGCAAGAAATTAAATCGTTATAAATGTAGGTCCCTTTTATATTACCGCGTTCTGTGATAAGAGTCAACTGCGCATTCATATCAGACCTCCGACTTTATGGTTATACATTAACTGCAGTCTCGCCGTGTATGGCACAAATTATAATTGATTGTCTTCTATATAGGCCATGGTTGTCATTGCCAACTGGAGATAGGAATCAAAGGACGGAAAATAAAAACGATCATAGGTAATAAAAAACATGTAGAGGTGATTCTTTACGTTCCTTACCAATCACCTCCTTCCATGCCAATCTATAATCTCTAGAATAACAAAGAAGTACATTTCTTAAAAAGGCTGTTAATATCAGTAATTAAGAATGGTAATATCGTTTCCAGAAAAGTTTCTCAAAAATTAATTCTTCCAAAAATAAAGACTGGTAGGCGTCGGTAACAGCAATCATCTGTGAATAATTAAATTCAATTTTTGGGCAATAATTACAATCCATTCCGAAATTGTATTTTCATAAAAAAATGTTTTGAACGTTTTAAGAATCGTATCTTATGATTAATATGACTGGGATGGTTAACCATTGAAATATTTATTGACGCTACTTTACCGAACTTCAGTAAAATGCAAGGACAATTATATTTTTTTAAACCATAAATGGGTGTTCCGGTGAATGAGGCCTCCCAATGCATTCCATAAACGCACGCATGGACACAATGAAGGGAATGCTGACCGGGATCAGTAAGGGTACAAATATGTGGTCAGGAATGCACTAAACATCTTCCTGGCAGTATGTATATACATTGTTCGTTTTAATAGGCAGGTATTTTTTTGCCCTATATACAGGGTTTCCCCCGTGAACAAATAAAGGACGCAAAATTTTTATGCAATATTTTTAGAAGATATCTTAGGTGCACACTGCTTGTTCTGGATTTGTTTAATCACATCGATTTGTCATTGTTGCGTGGGCAGAATTATCGCAATATAAATGATTATAGCAATCATGTCTATGAACAACTGGTATTTTACTTCCTGTGTAAGAAAATGTAATCAGTGTCGTTTGTGCGACAAACGTAATTTTCCGGCAGGCAGTAATTCCTGTCTTTATATGGACATTAAGTGCTCCTATGTTTACAAATCCAAGTACCAATCTTAAAGAAGAAAGATGATGATTCTGATTTGATCTAAAGTGATTGCATTCAACAAGTGAACTTTCCTCGGAGGAAGCGACAGTGGGCGCCAAAAATAGCGTTTCCGCCGAACACCGAGCACTCTTAAGTAGGAAGTCGACTAACACTCGACGGTCCACTTTTCCGGCCGCCTACAGCTGTCTCGACGCTTATTGAGTTTACAACGCACTTATGAGCTGCAATGTGCCTACGCGTTGTCTCTTAAGCTGAATTAAATTGCTCATACTTTGAAATCATTGTCCATTAAGGGATTCATTAGACCAGTTCCAGAGAAGCACGAGTCTGATACAGTGATAACAGTCAGGTCACGCAACATACATATAGCAAAATTTTAGTAAATAATTTTAAGAAAGTGATAAAGAGATCCAAAACATTCAAAACTAGAAATATAGCGCCACTAGCGATCAAAAATGTGAATATAGATATTACAAATGTAAACAAAAATGTATACGCTTGTAAGAGCATATAGGAAAATAATTTACCGCAAGATAAAATCGCGGACTGCACTTGCGTAGGTTGAAGATATGTACAAAACCAAATTAGGAACTCCACGGCGACGGGCGCGACGATACATTATTTTTCAAAGAACTGAGAGGTATTTTCTTTTTTTTAATAAGGACTTTTTTGGCAAAGGCTGTGTTCCATTCTTAATTTATGACTGTACTGCATACATAGTCTTTACATTGTGCTATAAAATTGTGATACGTATAGATACAGAACAGTTGGTATCACGGAAGAAATAAATTATCTCTTCCATTATTGGTATTTTCTAAGTGACTGTTTCTTTTTTGCTTCAAGCAAAAATGTATTTATGTATCTGTGAAACGAAATTTTCCTTTTGGCGCAAAATACCCATAAAATGAGTAGTAGTGTTTCAAAATTAAATAGAAACTACACTGCAGTACGAAATAGCAGTCTTTATGAAAATTGTATTTGCCCAGTTAAGTTTTTGTTCGCCTATAACACATTCTAGGTGGCAGTCGAAATTGCGATATCAATAACAACTTATTCACGATTGAGTATTAACACTTTTGCTTACCTTGCTAAACCGTTATCGTAAAAGATTTTGGTGTAAAAAAGAGGATTCGGATTCAAAATTACAATGACAAGTAGCAAAAGGTTTTATAGCCAAAGTTATAGCCGAATAATTTGAGAAAAACCAAGAATAAAATTGAATTTCGCGCCGAAGGCTAAACGTTTAGCCTTAAACTATATAACTGATTTTATTATTAATTGAATGCTTCAGTAAAAAACTGAAACTATAAAAACTCAAACACCGAACGATTCGCCGTAGGTACCCCAAAACTGTATTCACCAAGAGTATATAAAAAAATGATAAAACAAATGAATCCATAAGAAAGATTTAAGTACTTAATGTAGTTAAGATTCGTTACAGTATTTACCGCAGTTACGACACCTTCTGTTATTTAGATTGATGATTATAGATTTCGTTATATATTTACGAAGCGGATACTAAGATACTTCTTGATAATATCTTTTAGGGGTTTTATTGTTTCATTAAAAAAATATGTTAAAAAGTTGTCTTTAAACAGCGGGCGGGCTTTTTAGAAATCTGTAAATTCGATTATCTTATGACAGAAGTTGTTCTTTTACGAGTTTTTCTATATTTTAGGAATCTTATATCAGAAATTAAGAATTAATGCTTAAGATTAGCATTCATTGTATTTTCTACATATAATAAGATTTTCTAAGTGAAAGATTTTTTAAACGGAAGTTAATTGATTAATTAATTACTTAGTGTTTCTATTAGTGGAAATTCTAAGAAAGAATTTCCTTTTCATCCTTTATTCATCCATGGTTTATTTCTGAATAATGGATGGAATGGAACCTTAACACTTGAATCTTTTATTTGAAATTATGGCTAATATTCTGATGGAATATCGATATAATTATAAACAAGTCAAAGTTGTAAACATTAGCAGGTAAACGAACTATGCGTCACCGTTTCAGAAATATTTTGATGATTCACAAGTCACGACAGATGAGCAAATGCAGTCACCCCTGATATCTGTAACTAATCCATCAGACAATAGGACCCATAACTGTAAAGTAAAAAACATTCTAAAGTAGTAAAATACGCTTAATATTTTACGTAAGTGCGATCTAATCGTTTGAGGTTTGTAGCGAGAAAGAAGAAAGAAATTGCAAAAAAGACATTGAAGTATTCTTTGTCTGATATTCACAAATTTTAAATAGTAATTAGCCTTATTAATCTCTCTACACATGGTAGTATGGTACAGGAGATGTAAAAAGATTGAAAGCAATACACAAAAAGACAAAGAAAAACGTTATGACGCGACACTTTCCCTTCTTCGCGAGGGAATTGCCCCTTGCTACCCTTTCTAAATATTACTAGGGTGTCATCCATTTATTGCTAGGGTGCCATTAAAACTCTTATGCCAAGGGATAAGAAACCTTAAGTGATTATATTTGTAACTTCCTTGTATTATCTCAAATCATTGTTGTATACACTTTTTCTTTTTCCTTTATTAAACCTGTACCTATTGCGTGTAGGAATCTAGTGTTAATATTTAAAGGTATGTTAAATTGATGGTTTTTGTTTCATGTTGATAATATATCTTTTTCAGGTACGTTCGGAAGAGTCCCTTCTTACTTCGGAAAAGACTTCAAAGAATGCACGATGGGTATGTTTTGCTTGTTATTACATATTAGGTGGTGGGTATTATAAATTATCAGCTAAGTCTGTATCGTGTGTTGAATGTTACTTAAAAACGATCTGTAGTTCAATTAGTACTGTGATTATAAAGCGCCTATTACTGCACTATAACTATCGTTCAAAAATAACCTTAATGTGTATATAAAAGAATCTACGTTGGACATCTAATTTAATTTTATAACTTACTAGCTTTCCGCCCGCAGCTTCGCCCGCGTGGTTAACACAATTTTGACTGTTTAGTTTGTTTCCCCTATTTCATCCCCACAGAGGTGGAAATTTTAAAAACGCTAGAACAAATATTTACTTTGTATCAAGTGAAACTACTACTAGTTTTTACCTTTAACAATGACAAACTCCCGTACAAATTTTCATCCCTTACTTCAACCCCTTTTTTACAACAAAACGTAGCTTATATCTTTTCCCAAGGTCTAGTCTATTTTAACAAATATTTATTGACTTCTTATCAAGTGCCTAAATACAGAGTTTCATTGTTTTATCTTCGAAAATGACGAACTCCCATACAAATTACCAACCCCTATTTCACTATTTTAACTTTTTTTTGCGATAAAACGTAGCCTTTCCTTTCTCAAGCTTTGGTCTATCTCTGTACCAAATTTCATCAAAATCGATTGAGTGGTTTAGGCGTAAAAACGTAACAGACAGACAGACAGAAAGACAGACAGACAGAAAGACAGGCAGACAGAGTTACTTTCGCATTTATAATATTAGTAGAGAAGTAGGGATAGGGATTACAATTATTATTAAAAATTCTAAATAATTTTATTCAACAAACGTGCATGGAAATGGAACATATGGAGAGACAAGTAGATATTAATAGGTACGGATACCTACTAGTTGATTCTGGCGACCTTGAATGAATGGCATATTAAGGTTAATCTTGTACCTATTCATAAATTATTTATTATCATTGAAAATCATCTTGCGTCTTAGCGAATCATTGTGATCCAGTAAGTATATCAACTAAACGGGTTTTTATTCAGTGAGGTCGGTGAGTAACATATTATTCGCGAAACATACCTCTGTAACGTATTGTGGCCGCTGCGTCACTAACCAAACACATGTGGAGTTCACGCTCGCCACGCAACAAAGACCATAAATTTAACACATTTTAAACATACTACACCTACTTGGAAATAACCAGATTTTTGCATGCATTGGCGCATGAGCGTTTAGGTTTTGAAAGTAGTTCATACATTTCGATATTCAATTATTCTATTACATATTGTAGAGCCTGTATTTTTTTAGGAAAAGTAGGGGGCGCTATTTAATTATACCATTGTCGAATTCCAAATATTATCGATCTTTATAAACTATGAAGCTTAATTTTACTTTCGGTTCCCTTTATTTAGAAAGTTCGCTAAAAAGTTTTTTTAGGTAAATCCATTAATTAAATTCACCCTGAATGTTATCATTGAGGAGTTGTCTTTTAAAACTTATAATTATTGATGATCTTTAAGCAGACAGCAATATGGGCACCTAAGGACGTGGACATGTAAGCATGTAAGCATGTTAGCATATAGGCATATGTATGCAAGCGTAGGTAAGCATTTCAATATGCTTACATGGTAATACAGGTATGCAAGCATACAGGCATGTAAGCACGTAAGCAAAAGCATAAGCATATAAGCAAGCAACCATTTCATACAATCAAATAAGAACTCATGCAAGCAATATGTACTATGTAGGTATATAATATCTTTTCCCGTGTATATTTTTCGCCTTACTCTTATTTTGCATTTTTCCGTGCAAATTGGTAAGACTAAGTCAAACTTTTGCTCTAGATATTTTGACCAAAAATTACAAATGAATTACGAAATAATTATTAGGTCAGGTTAGTTTATTTAACAGTTTAACGAAGACATGAACAAAAATACGGAAAATAATTATAAAACACCATAAGTTTCCTTAGAATAATAATCGTACCGCATTATATAAACATCCGTTTGGTTTGTTTCAAGTAATACCATTCTTCCTTATCCTAGATAATTAGCTAGGCTTATAAATAATAACCTCGACTCTAACAGTGTAAATTGGGCACTGTTTGCGGCTCAACATGTCATGTTATCTTTACTGGTAGACGGAAGCTGATACAGAAGTAGTAGGACTAAATATTCAAAAATATCCATACCTATTGTATTATATTTACCTGGACTGACAGAAATTATGTCGACTTTTCGACATAAAACTTAGTTATGTATTGAATGTAATTTTTGGGAACTACATATTATGTCGTTATTGGTCTTTGTCTAAAGTAATGCTATCCGTTCAGGTAGTAAGGTGTTTATATTCATATTTTGACCGTTTTAGCGTGGCAGATAATCAGTTTGGGGGGCCTTTTTCAAATTCATTGGTAAGAAACTTGCGTTGTCTGAAACAAAATAATACCTGCCTGATTTTTGCGAAATTCTTTCATACAAAAAATCTAATTTTCCTTTTCCTATCTTACTGCTTATCAAAATAAGTATCACACGATGATGCCATTGAATAACATTATTATCAATGATTTCATGACTTCATCTAAAGATTTTTTGTGAAATACTTAGTAGAAATATTTATCCTTCATCATCATCGACCGAACAAACTACGTATGAGTCATGAGTGCTTTAAAATGGAGATAGGTTTTATCACAAATGGAATTTGTATAATCATTGGAATGCGAAAAATATGTACTTACGTAAATAAATAAACATTTGATTCCGGGTACTTTAACAATTATTTATAGGTACTATAATCAGATAAGATAACATTGTCAATATTGCTGCATTGTCTAATTGTCTGTTGATACATTTATATACAGTAATAATAAGTTAGAAAAAATTAATAGCGAGATTGACCAAATTCCTACCATTAGCTTTGATGTCAGCATAAAAAGCTTTCCAAACGCGCTAATATTTGTGAAAGTCCCACAAAGGCGAACAGGATATACGTTGAGTCATAGCTAGTAGTAATCGGCGCACGCGCAGGTAACATCATACATCAGTGCCGTAATAACAATATGTATATAGTTTGATAAGCAGCCACGTGAACAACTGATGACTCAGCAAGCAAGTTCAAACTCATTATGTCAATAGAGTAATTATTGCGGAAGAAATATCCAATTGCGCAAATAGAAACAAGCTAATTTTATTTTTAGGATTTGATTTGAAATACATCCAAATTGAATTTTTAAAAATATTGACGAATGCTTAGTTATTCTAAGGCCAAAAAAACACTGCCTCAAATTAACTGTTTAATCTCGTGACAAATCATTTTATATTATCATACCAAAGTCTACACATAGGAACAGGGAGACTACTAAAAATATCAAACGAGACAAAGTTTCGGCTAACGACTCGATTGCACGTACCCATCACGAGAGAGTTCAGAGCCGACAATTGATTCGTGAATCGCGATTTAATTTCTTGTCTTACGTCGACGCTATTTCCAATATTGTTTTTAAATATAACCTAGTTTTTATTGCAATTAAGTTAAGGCGAGGAAGTATTAGCTGGTTTTGGGAACATGTTTATTTTAGCCGACTCAAAGTCAAAACTACATTCATCCGCAGGTGTCGAAATTCGTGCGACATGCTTAGTAAGCATTCTCTACTTATCGCTAAGAGTTGAGGGTGAATAACCTCACTCTTAAAACGGCTAGCAATTGAAACAAGAAACCCTATTGTTATTAAGGGATCCTGTTACATTAATCTATACGTCATAATATCTGTTTGAAACGTCATCAGTCCTGAATGGCACGCGCGGCTATCGCGTCTTTTAACTTTTAGACTCAACATGACACGACAATGTTTGTAATTACAATTAATTTATATTAAAAAGTGGTGCTATCATCATCATCATTGCGTATGGTAAATAGTATACCTAATTGAATTTTGCCTCAAAAAAATGCAAAAAAAAATTCAGGTTTAGCCAGTTAATTACAACTAAAATTAAATTACACGCCGTACATAGTAATAAGTAATTAAGCTGGAAAATAATTGTTTCGGTTCAAAACCTCGACGTTCGATTTCCGTAGCAGAGAGTAGGTAGAGTATTAGGTACAATTAAAAAGTTGCCATACATTGTAGGTTGAGGTTTCGTTTTGATACAAATGTTCGACTTCGATTTTTGAAGTAAGCCCCCGATTAATTCTCGTAAAATATAACATTCCGGTGTTCACTATTTTCGACTAATCAGAAAACGAAGTACAATTTTCACTTGTTTGTTCGTGAGTGAGAATCTAAATGTATGTTATCAAACATGACACAATTTTTACGCTCCATTGACAATAAAGCTCTCGTAAATACTACCTTTAGCTCGTGACCACTAAACTTAAAACATGAATGGAAACACTCATAGTGGGTTTAGTCATATATCTGTGAAATGATTACGCGTTACCTACATAGGACTGCATAATGGTTGGTATGACTCAAGTAATCATAACGTAGGTGTTGTTTTCTCATGTTTATTTTACGTTATCGTTTGTTATAAGTAATTAATATTGCTAATAATCATCGGTTACGTAGAATGGAGTGTAGTTTGTTTGATATCAATGTTTATAATATTTTCACAACGTAGACTTCAGCAGTAAACCTAGAAATGATAAAACATAGTTAAGATTTGCAAAACTTATTAAATTGTTGTAGTGTGTGTGAATACTAAAATTTTCAATAGATAAGTTCATTGTGCTATTTAGTATTGTGCTAATTAATAACCATACTAAAAGTTCCGTAATTGGAACGATTCTTAAAGTCAAAAACTGCGGTAGTCCGATAAAACCGTATGAATAAGTCGGTTACTCACAATTTTTATGTAAACATTTAATTTGTTACAGTAGCCTGAGACGAATCGTGTTATTGTGTAGGTACTTTTAGGCGAAACGATTTTCTCGTATTTATGATTCATGCATTGATTGCTTTCAAGAAATTATATTGATATAGTCAATCGGGGGGACTTCGTTCATTCAAAAAGAGAATTTCTTTTGAAGGTTTTCAGGATTCTTCTGAATTCAGTTTTCTGCAAGCGAATGGCCTCTTTAGTGGAATATGTTAATAAAAATTAATTTACTCATTCCGTAAACAACTTTAATGACGGGTTACATAATGTTTACTACAATTTTAATATTCATATTATAAGATAAAACAATACGGTACGGTATCGTAGCAGTATTGACAAAAAGCTATGCATTTCCAGTAATGCGAGGCCAGCCTATCTTCGATTTGTAGCCGTGTGTACAGCGAATATAGATATAAATAATATACTATACTTAGCCTGTCTTCTACCTATGGTATAGTATACGCCTATCGCATGAACTTTGCGATTAGTGCAATAGGTGAATACAAACAGTGCGTGGGAGCAAAATGAACACAAAGAATAAATTGATGTTATTTCGATTTACCGAAATTATCGCTTAATGAAAGACATTAAATCCCATTTAAGGCTATGGAACGATACAGCTTAATGATTCCATTTAAATAGAGTGCCATAATAAATAATTCACTGTCATCATAAATAGCTGAAATCGGTATTTGAAAGGAAATCAGATATTATAATATTCGTTTAATGATCTGTGCTGATGATTCGCTGTGCGAGTATCTCGCTGACATTGAAAGGTCGTTGACTTATTACGACGGACGACAGAAGTGGCTGAGTCTCCCTTCCCTTTGCTGAGCTTTTTTATAACATAATCTCTCGTAGGTACGTATGTTATATTTTAGAATCATGTCACTTTACTTTTACCTATGTACTTAACAATCATTAAAAAATTCATTGCTTCTAAAAACATTACATTTTCCTCAAAAAAATATCATAAAAAGGGTCTGTTACCGATTTGCATACACAGTTAAATACATTATTTTCCTTCTTTAGTGTTAAACAGTAATGCTGTTCAACTTGTATTGCTAAGGATCTCGCCGGCTTTTTTTCTGAAGTAATGAATTAGCCGATTTTGTTCTTTAGTATGGATCCAAAATCCAAGTTTCTCATCAAAGTTGTCCGTAAAGCGGATGCAAAGGTCCGTGGGTGGAGCCCCTCTACCCCGCGCCTCGCTCGACTCGCCCATTCTAATTAGCCCATTGTGGTCGCCGGTTAAAGTTTGCGGCCGGCCGGCCGGCAGTCACGCCGGGGCCGCCGCTACAGTGACACGTACTGTCGTAACAAGTCCATATACACGACACGCGACTGTGATGACGATAAGTGATCGACAGTGCTCTCCGTTGATAACGACCAACTTTATCTCGTTTCGGTTTTACCATTATGTGAATCAAATCGTCAGACAGACATTTTAGTCAAAGTTATTAGTGTTAGTTGTTGGCGCAGTACAAGGTAAACCCATTATGATCTACTCGTATTCTGTTAAAACTGGGACCATTGTACGGCTATCAGCGGATACAACAAATCCATGTCCAATTTAGGTATGCACTTAACTTACATTCTGGTATTGATTGAATTTTAATAAGACTTGTGCAGGAACAAATATTCCTTGCACTAATATATGCAAATCGCTTGTAATTAATAAGAATACCTACATTAAATTCTTGATTGGTTGTTAAGAGAAGTTAATTGATTATGCATAAACATATGTAAAAAATAATATAGGTATACTTGGTCATTACGTGCCACTACGTACCACATACACTTAGTATGCTAACAAAACCGGTCCAATTTTAGTAGTTCTTTAGAGTAATTGACTAAGAGCATGCACTTAATTGCATTGCGCTCAGATGTAAATATTTGCAGCTGATAAATCTTGAGGCTTATAGGTGTGTACAATGTTCTACTAACTACTAAATATTACTTAAGTATAAGTTTCCGTAAATTAAGTCAAAAAATTAAAATGAATGCTTTACCATTCAGGATCGTATTAGGTAGGTAAGTATACCTATTTAACTCAATGCGACTCAAGCTGTTATATAACGTAAAAATTTAATTTTATCGGCAAAGCATTAATCAAATGTCTGACATTATGGACGAGACTACATCGCAAAAGTAGAATTATAATGTACTTGTAACTTAAGTCACAATACAATCACAAATTCTGTAAATAACTACCGTAACTCACTGTTATACATAGGAATTTAAATGCCCTATCGGAATTAGATGACTGATTAAAGTGTGCCTGCATTTAGCTCAGGTATGCATACAAATTGCCTGCAAAACCATAATGTTTATTATGTAATAAAGGTCTCTTGTTTTCTCTATCATGCCACATATAAAATGATTGTGCATGCCAAACTGACCTTCGGTAATAATGCTCCTTGATCGGCATGCAACGGTCACTGCAATGTGCTGCATCTGGCATTAGCCAGAACATTAAGGTGCATTATAAATGTCCGGTCAACCGTGCATAGGAACTTGACATCAATACAACAAGGCATAAGATGCAATTTCGAAGTAGTAAACAGCCGGAGCGGCGAGAAAATAAAATCAATTTCAAAATGCAGAATAGTTAGCTGTGAAAGCTGTTCTTAGAAGTGAGCACTGTACAGTGACGTGATGGGCATAGGCATTGCGCTATTATTTTCCTACTCATTAATTTCGATTTATGTCATGTACCTTTTGACTTGTTCATTTCGCGACTGCCCTGGGCTTTACTTATCTTTAATGTTTACGAGTATAGTGCAGTACATCTGTTGCAAACAGCAGCAGATCTGATTTAATTAATATTGTGCTTAAAAAGCAATACTTACTTTATTTTGTAAGAAAACAAAACAGCGGCTTCTAATATTAAGTATAAAAACTATCATAGTAAGCAAATTTTTGCCCATCACACATGTTTTTTTCCCCCATATTTATGTAAAACATTCATCCTTGTTCGTAATCGACGTTGTTTTTATGTAGTTTACCTTTTAACATTTGTACCTAGTACATATAAATGATTTGGTAGCAGGTAATTGATTTAAATCTATTAAATAATTTTGAGCATAGAAGTCTTTTGTTAGGTAATGTATAAATTATGTCTGGGAAGAAGCCAATGTTAAATAAACAAACACATTGTTTTTTGTATATAAATAAAAAGTCAAAGGAACCAATATAATTATACATTTTTCTTACTTATTTAATGCAAAAACGAATGAGAAATCGACGTTACCACCTGACGTAGTATTGGATATTGACTTACTCATTAATCAATTTAACACAATTATTATTTGTTTTATACTACCATTATTATTACCTGACGAATAATATGTAAGTATATAATTTAAGGAAAAATTATGATCCCGTGGCAGTGACTTAAATCATACCTACAAACAGGTAGGTATGGCAGCAATACTAAACAAACCTCCGATTTTACTTACATAAAGCTGTGGTTTAATCAGTCAGTTAAATGTCCGGATTAATTCATATGTATTTATAAGTAAGAGCTAGTAAATCACAGTAACGGTTATTGATAATGTTTCTCGAGATGTCTTTACAAGAACAATAACGTCATCTAAGATGCAAAAATATTTTGGTATCCATAATGTATGCCGTCACTAATTGGATAAAATATGTATAAAGTCCAAAACTTATTATCTAATTCTGACTCAGACTAAATGTGGCTCGAGCATACAAATATAAAAATATGTAATCGCAATATTTTGTCGACCTCAGGACCTGTAATGTCAATATAATAAACATCATGTTTTCCAATTATCATTTAATATGTAACGTTTTTACATATGTTACTTTATCGTAACTCATAATAATTGGGAATTTGGTTTCCAGTTTTCAGCCACGGTAGTTTAAACACCTAGTCTATCAACCTACTCGTAAGACTGTAGACTCAATTTCAATCTGAGGATCGCAATGTACATTTTAGAAAACATCGGTTTCTATAGAAGGCTTACCCGGAACATAGGTCCAACACACACAGAGGCCCAAAGTGGAGCTTTAAGCTTATATGCAATAGGGCATCGATATGAACTAATCAATATGTTTTAGAGGAGTCCAGTTATGAGCTAAGTTGACAACGGGAGTATTGTTTGTAAAATCTGGAAGCTAAACCTATTTGATCAAGTGAATGCGACTATTTCGTATAACTTCGTTTACCGAAAGAAACTGCGTCTGCTTATTATTCCAAAAAGTGTAGGTTCATCAAGACATTCAATCTATCACTGAGTCCCCTGATAATAAGCCAATTACGGCACATGAATTTAATAGTGGTATGAGCGATTAATTCCCTAAACTACATTAATCCTCCCGGTGCCCCAGAAATAAAATGTTAGAAATTTGTTACTTGAAGGATGAGGGGTAATAGGACTAGACTGCTTCTAAACGCTTTCACCTCCGAATAATTATATGTATAGTTCTTGCAAGTCTGAGTTGAGAATCTTGCGGGCGCTTTTGGGATTCCACTCCAACTACTCAATACAGGCAAACTGCAGACAAGGACCTGACTAACTCTCTGGGGCAATAGGAGACAGTGTTGCTTCTCACCGCAGGTTGCCGCAAGCTGCCCTACAGTGTTGTCCGCTTTTCGTTACGCATAAGAGTACATTCCATGTTTTATTATCATAGGTTTGTAAAGTGATTCTAATCGAACCTTCGATTTAACGTTGGTCTTATGATTAGATAGAGCCTCATGAATCCTCTTTGTTATCCAACAAGATGCATTTTACTGTATATTGTTATCTCTTGTACCTTAGAATCCATTTGGAGTTTCAAAATTACCGTTATTAAACGATAGAGGTTTTCTAGATATGAAGTAAAAAAATACTGGCAGGGTCCATTCAACAACGGGTCCTTGCGGACATTTAAAAACATCAAATCGATCTGTTTAAACATACGTAAGGAGTTAAGGAACCATTGTTGAGTGGTATAAATTTAAGAGAAATTGGCTGTATGCATTCCGCGCACCAATATTGGCCAAATAGGTGAAATAACCCGTATGCTGTGCGTGGCTGAAGTAGTTTTAAAGTCCTTTGAAAAAAAAGGTCTGTCAGCTGTATAACATAAAACTGTCTTAACAGAACCTAAACCTATAGTTACGCAGCTTGTTACTGTTTTATTGCAATATACATACAATGTAGACCGATTCTTCTAATAAATCTTCACTTACGATTTAATAAAGCTCTCCATACGAGTTTTAGTAATCACGCAATCGCTATCGTTATCAACACGCGCGAAAATTCTTTTATCATTCGGGTGTAACAGTTTAATAACAAAGCGTTGTATCATATCCTGTGACGTTTAATTGACACTTGAAATCAGTGATCTAATTGCATAACAGATACCTATAAAGAGAAACGTTATAATGTATATTTCTGGAACTGTGATGACATTTCTGAGAATTATGAGTCATCCGTAAACCACGATTGACCTGTTGTATATTGAGTTGAATAGCTTCTTTTTTGCATCAACATTACTCATCGAGGCACGCGGAGCTGGGAGCCCTGACGCATATAATCAATGGCGATACGTAACGGCTATGACACTATCTAAAGCTTTAAGTATAACTTGAAAAGTTACTGAAATAAGAATTTAAAGACTAAAAATGTGCTTCCCTTACAAGTATGGTTTTTTGTATGATAGAATGTCATGTCATATTGTAAATTTTAAATAGGTGCTAGTTTTACGTTATATGATGTTGATGACGCCGCGTCGGCCGGCGTGGCCATGACATCAGCACCTACCGCGTCAGTGCGCGTCATCCGATGCGAATCTTGAACCGTTTCCCCGCATGATAGGTTAATCAGTGCGGTGTCACACAGCCAATCTACAACGTTATCATTATTTAAATCTTGTGTTTATGCGAATGATAAATTAGAATAGTTTGTATAAATAGTCGATGACGCTACGATTCTAACAATTCTTAGGTTACGCAATCTGAAATTACCTTCGTTGATCATCGACAAACAACCATAACATCTACGGTATTTATAATTCTTACGAATTAATTTAGGCTATAATTATTTAAGTTAACCGTTACTGAGACGACATGAACTCGGTGCGTCGTCGGGAAATATTTATTGAATCTATCCATGCTATTGAAAATCTTTTAATCAAATATCCATTGTGAAGTATGAATTGTTGACTAAATATTTTGACATATCGTAGGCATAACCAAACAATCTAAGGCACGGATGTATCGTAGGCGGCCCCATCAATATGCGTCGAGCATGTCTTTGCGTTCGACAATCAGACGCGTGAGCTGAGTTTCTGATTAATAGCGTTGCCCTCTTACCGGACTATCCAATGAGTCACGCATTGATATTACATTACACCGCCAATGGGTCCTTTGACCTCAATCAACGGGTTCAATAACTGCAGTAGATTGTCCTTGTGCTAAATTCTCTATAGTTACTGTGTTCCAAGAAACAACAATAAAATTGGCCTACTATGGTAATAAAGCAAACTACAATGTGTAGGACTAGGTAGTAAACTTATTAACGTTCAGAGGCATTAAACATCAGCAAATTATTGTCAAAGCTTATAAAAAATACTCAATAGTATTAAAAAAAATACCGCTGAAAATGTTTTTGACGTTCGTTTAGGAGTAATAAGGAAAAAAGCATGCAATACTAAAATAGATGTTTTGCGTATTTTTTCAATTCAAACATAAAAGGGTGATATTTTAATTCCAAAAATATCGGACTCGGTTAGAGGCCATTTTGAATTAAATGTAGTTTTAATTGTATGTTTATTTTGTTGCAGATACCAGAGTTTTCGCTCGATGGGAACAACAGTATAAAACAGAACGGCAGCGCAAAGGACCTCGCTTCCGTCATGGAAAACTTAAAGAAAGGCAATCTCATGTCTCGACAAAACCAGACACTCAATACACAGGTCACCAGTTCTTCAACACAACAAGTGAGTTTTCAATATATTTGGCACAATATATCTTAATGTATATGTTAGACAAAAGATAAAAAAATAATTTGCATACCGGAACGGATTGTAATGTTAAAGTCACGTTAGGTCGTTAATTGCAAGTTACTAACAAAAAGAAAAAAAAAACGTATTCTTCGAATCCTAAAAACGGTAACTAGGAGCGGATGTAAGCCGATTAGCATGAGAGCATTTACAGCAAATATTACTAATTCTTAATCAAATTCATATTGACCCGTAAGTAAACTTTTCCCAGCTATAATGTACTGAATAGATTAATTATAATTTATTTATTCTAAAACAAACACATTGTTCTATGAATCCATGATTACAATTTTCACATTTATCACTTGTGGTCAGCCGACTCTATTTCTGTAGTGATAACATGACCCTATGACCTACATTACGTTAATGGATAGTAAAAGAATTTCTCATAATAACGCGATAATTTTACTTAAATTTCAAAAGAAAATTATCACTTAAAACGTTCATAAGCTTAAAAGATAAGATAGAGACACAGATTTGAATTGTGGAAGTGACAGAGGTATGAGAATCTTATTATAGATTATATTAAACGTTGTTAAAACAATAAAAGACGAAGAATTGGCAGGGAAAGTAGAGTGTGATATCCCGGACATAGAGAGGTAGAGTCACCCGAGAAAGATGATTCATTACCGCAACAAACACTCTGACAATGCTAACGGGAAAATTATTTATGTAAAGAGCATACAGAATTAAGATATATTACAGACCCTACATACGACAGTTAAAAACAGCCGAAGAAATAATATCAGTGAACATAATTATTTTGAGTTCTCAATTTCACATTTTCGAAAAAACATTTTATGGAATATATTATTCCCAACACAATTTTGGGTTTAAATATAGCGAGTGAGTTATATTATTAGCCTCGGCCTCGGTTTATAAAGCAGTGATGTTTATTTTGAATTCGCCCAATGCGAGTTACGGGAAAATTAAAATTGCGCAAATGCGACTTCACGCCGCTCCGCTTGCTAGAGGTATACATATCTATTGTTTGTACTAACTAATGACAACGAGGTCGTCAGAACGCTTAATTATTTCAAAGCTGTACAAAATTAGCACCCTTTGTTTTGCAATTAGCACGTATTAAATAAATGGCAAGATTATCTTACTAATTTCTCAAAACGTAGACGTAACTGAGGACAATAATGTCTCAGAGAGTTTTAAAAAAGTCGCAAATAGGCATCTACCAATTGTAATGTGTCTGTCCGGATATCAGCTGCAAGTGAAGACGAACGTCATGAACCGACATGGTGGACTGTAATTGGCGCATTGCCAAACAGCAAAGCGAGATGTTGTAACGTAGGACGACACATTACGTATTTTCACCGCCCTAAGGGCCTCCTATACCATAAAACATACACGCCTGTATTCCCCAAAGGGTTAGGCAGAGGTGTAAATGTACACCCACACTTCACCGGCATGATTAGGTCCCGAAGGGACAAGGAAAGGGGGCGAACCTATTGCTATTAACCGAGCACAAATCCTGACTCCGAGCTGCTACTGAGAATTTCATAGAAAAACCCTATAACACTCGATCTGGGGACCCGGGACCTCTAGGGTAGCAGTCGCGCTTAGGACCACTAGACTAATGAGGCGGTCTAGTCCTATATCATAACATTTCTATATCACTCGTCCGTCTAATATGCTTGTTGGAGTTACCAAATATGAATGTACTACGGATTCTTACGCATAATGACCATTGAGGTGGGTTTAGCACACTATTGACGTAATTTCTTACCCGATCTATCTAATACATTTATTTCACCTAAACTTAATATCTATAAACACTAAAACTATTTATCAAGCGTCTTAAACAGTGCTTGGTTTTACTTGAACACTTTCATGATAAGTTACGTTTCAATTAATTAGATTAGAGAATTAGAGGTTAAGCTCGATCTGTCTATTGTGAGCAAACTCATACAAAAAAGTTCATAATCAATTACAACGTGGGCCGAATTTAGATGACCATTAATGATACAGTTAATTTTTTTTCTAATTGGCCTACTTTATATTTTTTACAATCCCTACTATCCCTTCTAATATTATAAATGCGAAAGTAACTGTCTGTCTTTCTGTCTGTCTGTATGTCTGTTACGCTTTCACGCCTAAACCACTCAACCGATTTTGATGAAATTTGGAACAAAGATAGACTAGACCTTGGGAAAGGATATAAGCTACGTTTTGTTGTAAAATAGTAATAAGGGATGAAAAATTGTATGGGAGTTTGTCATTGTTGAAAATAAACGCTGAAACTTTGTGTTTAGGCACTTGATAAGAAATAAATAAATAACTAAATATTTGATATGGGGTTTTTGAAATTTCAAACTGTGTGGGGATGAAATAGGGGATGAAAGTCCGTTTGAATTTTAATGAAATTGGTACAAAAATAGACTAGACCTTGGGAAAGGATATAAGCTGCGTAAATAATAAAGTTAAAGCCGGAAAGATATGTAAGGATAATTTGCAATTTCCCGCCAGAATTGGAAAAAACTAAACAGTCAAAATCGTGTTGTCCACGCGGGTGAAGCTGCGGTCGGAAAGCTAGTATCAATATAAGTATCAAAAAAACTTTTATAGTTAGTACAGAACCATTTTCAAATTGTAACCTATGATTGTTAAAATTTCACGGGTATTTCGATTTTATTGAGAAATACGAATAAAATGGTCGCAATACCAATGTATGCAACTATATGTATTTTATTAAATTACTGGAATCATTCGACAGTCTTTAGTTATTCTTTAAAATACTTAAAGATCATTTTATAATTTAAAAAACTGAACTCTCGAACAACAAAATCATTGTTTTTTTATTTGTCTGGAAAATATGTTGTTTAATATCATCAATGCGATTATTCTGTAGATACCCTTAACATAATTAACTTGATATCCCACGCAACGAAAGGCAACTGTCTGCGTCGCTAACGGGTCCACAACACTACGGACTATAAGAGTACGCACGAGGTTCAAGGGCGTGATTTGTTGCATCCCGCCCGCCCACACACGCTGAATCATTTTTTCGCTTCTCAATCACTATAGGTATACATTGCCAAAATATGGTGCTATAAGCAGCAGCAAAAAGCAGTCTGTATAGTATAGACAACGTGATAAATATAAATGTAATATGGTTATTAATCGATTTATTTTTAATTACCATACTAAATTAAGATTTAGTAAGTAATGCAAACTAAGGCGAAAGCATTATAACAACATACCTAACCTCAACAAGTCAACAATATACCATCAATGTAATAATAGGTGGATTTTTCATACGTGTTCTAAATTTAAAATGCCCCTGTTATTTCTGTATTTCTATTTTGTTTAGCCCTGGCTTTTATTTACTTCGTTCGTGTAGGTGCGCCAAGACGTGTGACGCCCAAACCTACAATCTTCTCTAGCATTGGCACTAAACTCCCCTGCAATACTAGTCTTGATAATGTGTTGTTAGGAATAGTACATGACATTTTGTCTCCTCACATTTTTTGTTGCAAATCTGTGTCTTGTCATAGTTACTCCTAAAGGTTAACGTTTATTTCGTGCATTATGTACACAATGGTAATTGTTGAACATTTTGTGAATAGTTATATATTTTTTATAGATGGTGTCGAGTACAACTTCGAGCAGCGCATCATCGAGTCAAAGATTGCAAAGTTCATCGCAGCGACTTGCTCACATGGCCAACACTGAAAGGAAAGCAAGCTCTATGAAGTCTGACCTTACTGAACTCAAAAGTTCTATATCTGAGATGAAAACCTTAAGCAACACAGCAGCGAAAAATTTTGGCCAAAGGTAAGTTTACAACAAATGATACATAGAATTATTTTTACACAACTTACATAAGATAATAACGTGCCAATATTTGTTTAATGTTCGGTCAATAGGTGTTAACACAGACGGCTTCCTAAGAACATTAAAGATACTTCTTCCATTACACACGAACCTGTACGAGCAAGCTCACCTGAGCGACCTTGGCTCACAGCCAATTCCCACCCGCTGTTTCTCTACTCAATGTTTGCAGTAACACGCCGACAAACAATAGCAACACTACAGTTTCCGTGCAACCCCCTCATGTGCTAGATACAAATATTATTAGTTAGTTACAAGTGTCGCGTAAATACAAATTACTGTTAAATTTTCAGATTAAGGAGTTCAATGGAAAACATAGTAGATCAGGATGACTTGGGTGACCGAAATTTGCCAGTTATTCGAGATCTCAGTGAAATGGACGACATGGGTGACATGAGTGACATGGGAGAACTCTCCAGTGAAGGCCCTCTTGTAACTTTTCCGGAATCTGACACGCCACCTCCTATAACTGAGAAACCATCCCTACTAGCTGGAAACAGTGCTGTTGTTGGATCCAGTGCAGCCAATGAACTCAAATACAGTGCAGCACGTATGACTTCTGCAAGCTCGACTCGAGTTGTCGCTGATGGATATAGTGCGTCAAGATCTGCCTCAAACAGTACAAAAATGCGTCGGTTACAGCATGGGGATATGCAATATGCGGAACGCAGTGCAGCTAGTGCATCACATCGGTTGTTACAAGCCGAAGGTCTAACGGCAGAACAAAATGCTGCATCCCTTCAAGTAAGATTTTTTTTAATATAAAATAAGTGCTTTTTTTTTTCAAAATGTTCACCGAAATTACATACGAAATATATTTAAAGTTAATTATAATATAGGTTACTAATATAGTAGTAGGTCAGACGACTACTACATTTGGACGTCGGGCAATATCGTCTGTGGAGCCGAAAAGGCGCGTCGAAGGACGTGACCTCGCGTGAATGCGACCGATCGATATCACAGAGAACCGCCTCCACTACGGTGGAGCGCGCAGTGTAGTGGGATTTCTTGTAACGATAACATCCAACATGTGAATGTTTTTAAAATCACGCGATAGTTGTGTCGCGCACTATGGCAGCACGAATTATCGCATGGACTGGCAGGATGCTGCGACGCGGAGGATCGCCTGGAGCGGTGAGCTCATTTATCTGCCGGCGCTTATCGCAGCAGTAACTGAACCACGCATTTCTCAGTCAGTGCCTGAACGTCGTGCGCGCAAGCACACACGGAAGTCAATTATTGCGCGTGCGCGCACGAGTACTCGAATAGTCGGTTTTAAATATAGAATCAGAATGTCTGCGGGAGGGGGGTCCGCCCCGTGGCCGGTACGTCGCGGCGTCCTATCCCGCTTTCATCCACAGGCGCAAAATCCTTCGGTGAGACTAAATTTCCTCGGAAAATTTCTCATACGACCTTCAAAAAACGTGACGTGTATACACAAACTTCGAATCTTTAGAGAACGCACGAATTTCATACGTTTGGCCTATATCCAATGAAACTATAAGAACGTACAATCCGAGCCGTGACGCGACCTGCTATCCAATGTAAAAGTAGTTTTCATTCCGGGACGAACGTGTGATACGTTTTAATTCAAACATAATAACCATGTCTTCAAAACGCCGTTCAAGACCGAAATTACGTATCGTTATTGCCGTAACTATCAAATATTTACTTTGTGAATCATGGTGTTGTTTACGTTTGTTAGTGATTTAAGTGATAACACGGGTATCTCTTTTTAGAAGTGAAAAAGCAACTATAACTATAATTTTGCATAGCCAATCCAAATTTTGTTGTTGTGTTGATTTAAAAAAAATATAACCTAAAACGTTTCTTCTAGGAGCAACGGTCGTTGAAAGCAGGTGAAGTAACGGCACAGGAGGCAAACAATATGTCAGCTTCGAGTTCAAGACTTCAAACTGAAGCCTTTAGCGCAGAGAAAATGGCAATGGCTTCAGCACAGGCACGTCAGACAGTTACCTCGAGCGGGATGTTTAGTCATAAGGAGCATTCCAGCGTGGCTCATTCTAACATGACGATCTCCAGCAAAAACTTATCAACCAAATCCACCCTTCACACCTCCCAGGTGAGTGATTCTAGTCTAATATGTGAGAGTCTCTAAGAAAGTGAATATTATTAATTTTATTTTGCGAAGCATGATTTTATATATAAATAAAAAAGGGACATAAATATGAAATACCTAATGCAATTCTTCATTATATTTATCTCTTTGCTGGAGAGATTTTATTGGGTATTGGTTGTTATTATAACAGCAGTCCATGCAGATAGTGTCAGATAATAATAATTAATAAGAAATAACTACTTGATAAGAATAAAATATGCATAAGGTTAACTAACTTTATAAATAAGCTAAAATTATGTTTTGATTTTCAGTTGAGTCAATTATTGAACGGAACAATAAAACCAGGCGATGAAGATCTTACAAATTTAACTTTCGAAGACTTAGATAAACTAAATACAAACTCAAACCAGAAAGATGTTGAAATGGCGATTCAAAAATATTCATCAAGAATGAATGCGTTTATTGCGTCTATTAAAAATAACCAAATAGATATGAAAAATGCATCAACACATTTTAACAAACTTAATGAAATGTTACGAAGAGCATGGGCAGTGCCAACGTACGGTCATGAACTGGGGTATTCCCTTTGTAACACTTTAAGAGAATCCGGAGGGCTTGATATACTGATGGGGAATTGTTTAGAGTATAACAATCCTGAATTGCAATTCTCTTCTGCAAAACTGCTTGAACAATGTCTTACGACTGAAAATAGAGCTCATGTTGTTGAGAACGGACTTGAGAAAGTAGTAAACGTTGCTTGTTCGTGTACAAAGCACGCCAATTCAGTAGATCATTCAAGAATAGGCACAGGAATTTTGGAACACCTATTCAAACACAGTGAAAGCACATGTGGTGACGTTATTAAATTGGGAGGTCTAGACGCAGTTTTGTTTGAGTGTAGGAAAAATGATGTCGAAACACTTAGGCACTGCGCAACAGCACTCGCTAATCTGTCTTTATATGGTGGAGCTGAAAATCAAGAAGCGATGATCAAGAGAAAAGTACCTATGTGGTTATTCCCCTTAGCTTTCCACAACGATGATAACATCAAATATTATGCTTGCTTAGCTATCGCCGTATTAGTTGCGAACAAAGAAATAGAAGCTGCGGTCCTTAAATCAGGCACATTAGATTTAGTTGAACCTTTTGTAACTTCGCACAATCCATCCGAATTTGCTCGTTCAAATCTTGCGCACGCTCACGGTCAAAGCAAAAATTGGTTGAAAAGGTTAGTGCCAGTATTGAGTTCGAAGAGAGAAGAAGCCAGAAATCTAGCAGCTTTCCATTTTTGCATGGAGGCTGGAATTAAGAAGCAGCAGGGTAACACGGAAATATTTAGAGAGATTGGAGCTATAGAATCGTTAAAAAAGGTGGCTAGTTGTCCAAATGCTGTTGCATCTAAATATGCTGCACAGGCCTTACGGTTGATCGGTGAGGAAGTGCCTCATAAATTATCACAGCAAGTTCCTCTTTGGTCCATAGAAGATGTTCGCGAATGGGTAAAACAAATCGGTTTCTCAGAATATGCAACAAACTTTTATGAAAGTCGAGTTGATGGAGATTTGTTACTACAAATAAGCGAAGAAAATCTCAAGGAAGATATTGGTTTGCAAAATGGAATCAGACGCAAAAGGTATTTTTTTTATTCATAGCCCACCTGATCAAGTCTTTCCAGACAATATTTCGCTATTATTATTTATAAATGATATTCTTTTTACAGATTCACTAGAGAACTCCAGCAACTAAAGAAAATGGCAGACTACACTTCTAGAGACACGAGTAGTCTAAACGACTTTCTTCAAGGCATTGGACCGGAATACACTATTTATACATATTCAATGTTAAACGCAGGCGTTGACAAAGAATCTATTAGAGGACTGAGTGATGAGCAACTAGAGAACGAGTGTCGGATTGTGAATAGTATACATAGGTTAAGGATTTTAAATGCGATTCGAGGTGAGTTACTGAATAATGAAAGATTTAAAAAGCAAATAATTAGTCCTATAGCTGAACTTACTACTAATGATCCGCACCTTATGCAGTGGTGATTAACGACATAATGTCATTCCAATCATCATAATTTTAATAGGATACAAAGTAGGATACAAATTATAGGATTGTAATCTGTCATTAAATAATAGAAAAAAATGTACTTTTGTGTAGTAATACTAAAACCTATGCATTTTTTCCAGCATATGAATGCAGTTTGCTTAGCAAGGGCGAAGAAAATATGGAAAAGAATTTGGATGTATTCGTTAGTTATCGAAGGTCTAATGGATCGCAACTGGCTAGTTTACTCAAAGTCCATCTTCAGTTACGAGGGTTCACAGTGTTCATAGATGTTGAACGACTGGAAGCTGGAAAGTTTGACAACAATCTACTGCAAAGTATACGACAGGCTAAACACTTTTTACTTGTCCTCACGCCAAATGCACTAGACAGATGTAAAAAAGATACTGAAAGAAAAGACTGGGTTCACAGAGTAAGTACCAGCCTTGATTATATTAATATATATTGTCCGGCTTTCAAAAGTGATTTATCCCATTATTTGAATCGTACAAACTCAAATAAAATATAAGAATTTATTTATGCCAACATAATAATATTGTTTTTCATGTTTTTCAGGAGATAGTGGCAGCGTTGCAATCACAGTGCAATATTGTACCAATTATCGACAACTTTGAATGGCCGAAAGCTGAGGAGCTTCCTGAGGATATGCGAGCAGTATGTCACTTCAATGGAGTAAGATGGATACACGATTATCAAGACGCCTGTGTTGATAAGCTAGAAAGGTGAATATTTTAACTTCACAGATAATTACTACCTACTTACATACCAGGTTATGGAAACATTGTTTAATTTCAGTTCTTCAAATAACCTACAGATATCACCATCGGTCAGCCAATCTCGAATCCGAATCCAAGGCCCTCTGACTTTTCGTAACCATGTGCTATTAATATATTAATAATTACCACTCGCATAAATCGGTGAAGGAAAACATCCTGAGGCAACCTGCATGCCTGAGAGATTTCTCAACGGCGTGTACAATCTGCCAACCCGCAGTAGGCTGGCGTGAGAGCTATAAGCCCAGCAACGATCAGTGCAACAGTAAATGGGTTGATGATAATTTATAACAAACGACCATTATGCATGACAATAGTCATAAGTATGTTAATTTTTTCTTAAATAAATTACAGCTTCCTTCGAGGAAAATCAAATCTCGCTAATCGCCTGGACGGACAACTGAGAGGTCGTGGGGATGCGCAGACACCTGGAACTGCCACCATAGGACGAGGACCACCGAACTACCAACGCATGGCTTCTTGCGAAAGCAGAGGAAGCGATAAAGCAGATTGACTAGAGCCGCCCATACACACACTGCCGCCTGTTAGGTAAAATGTCTTCTATTAATTTTACCTTTTTAGTTTCACCCACTTTATTCAAGTTATTTAATTACAGTCAAAGCTATCTAGCTTTGGCTGTAATTAAAGCTATCTTGTTTATTAACCACGCTATTAACCATGATAAAATTAAAAGTACGCATAGTAACTGTAAGATTATCATTCTCAAGAAAAGGGTTTGTATTCGTATCCGCCCACATTTCAATAGTTGCTGTGACTAATAAAGATGCTATTCCGTAACCTCTTCTATAGAAATGTAAGACGAAACGAAAAGCCCTATGCTGTCCATCATAACCGTTACGTTTAAAATAATTTAGATTACCTACTTATGATTTTTTACACGAGAGATTGAATTAAAATAATTAATTCACTTTTCAGACCACGAAGAAATCGCCAATCCTCCTTGGAGAAATCTTTATTAGCCTCCTCACAAAGCTGCGAACAATTACCTACTAGTTGTAATACTTCTAAGAACACATCTCCTGAAAAATCACTTTATAGTCTACCTGAAATGCTATCTGAAAGTAGTGATAACATAGACTGTCACGAAATAGAGAAGCCTTCACGTAGATGCCGTAGCTGCGAAGGCATTTTAGAAGCTGAGGAACAAATGCACACACAATTATCTTTGCCCACGCCTTTAGAAGCTGCCACACAAACTAAAAGAAAGAGAAACTTCATGGACAGATGCGTGAACAAAGTGAGACTGTGCTGACTGTTAATGGTGTAACGGTTGTTTATGAAAAGATAGACAAGCCAACATGCTGCAGAGTGTGTATGATTAGTGACTGCATAATTGGACTTAAATTACATATTTATGTGAATCTAATTTTAAAGTACAAACATGTGCACAATGTGTATATATTTTGTGTATGGCTATTATTTAAACTTTCGATGTGCGTAAACACATTACTATTGGTAATCTAATAAGATCGTAATCTCAATGAGTGCTTGTGAATTATTTTTTACTGCTGTTACGAGAAGTTATCGCCACCCTGCAATGCTTCAAGAGCATCGCACGAGGTGGTGATATTTAGTTAAATAGGACAGTTTGCTTATGTATGTATATGGCAAATTGCTTATTATATCTCAAACTCTGGTAATATGTTATTATCTCTCTATCCTTTCACTCTCTATTCTATAATACAATGAATTTTTGTCTATTTTATTTTATAATTAGTCTTGCCAATGAAGTATTTGTATAAAGCAAAATAAAACGAAATTATAATTCACATTATGTGATAGCTTAGATCTTCTGTAATGTATAAAATATTTAAATGAAATTTTCTCGAAAATATCGAAATGTTACTAGATGTACCTAATTCATTTCCACTTTAAAAATATTTTCCAAACTGAGTAATATTATTTCTATTACTTGAACATGTACAAAATTTTACCGTAGATGTAGATTTTAATTTAGTCATTCTTATGAAGTTATGAGTTAACCATAATATAAATCATTGTACTCTATCGAAACCTTGTACCTATTTATGTACTAGCCTAGCTCTAACCACGAAATAAATGGCATTATTGAAATACTGACTTCCTTTATTTTAATTATAATCAAGCATTTAGGTAGTAAAAATATTAAAAAGGGGTGATACAGCGTTAAAAAAAGATAGGTACATGGGATGGGTTAAATTTTTCTCAATTTGGACATGAATAATGTTTCATGAATTTTTGTGATCCTTCAGGTTGAATTTAAGTAATCTGTATGTATCATAGCATCACTTAAAAATGGCTGGACCAAAAAGGTTCCTAGGGAAAGAAGAAATACTGGAAAGTTGCATGGATAATTGGAAAGTTAAAGAAAAGCAGAAAGTGCTTTTTGCATAAAAAAATGCCAGAGAAGATTTTTATATGATTATAGAAATTTGGACAGGACAGGGTTAGACCAGTGACCAGAGGGCTTAGACAAGTGGCATGAACGCTAATCCAATAGAATAGAATAGAATTCTCAATGTATGGGAGTGACACTAGCTTACGACATGACATGTTGTAAGCTAGTGTGAGAACTCAGCGTTTCGCTTCATCACTTTAGTGCTGGGAATATGGGAGTGCTGTAACATTTGTCCACAGACGCTACCTGAGGGCTTAGACAAGTGGCATGAACGCTAATCCAATAGAATAGAATAGAATTCTCAATGTATGGGAGTGACACTAGCTTACGACATGACATGTTGTAAGCTAGTGTCACTCCCATTGTTCCCGTTCATGCCACTTGTCTAAGCCCTCAGGTAGTGTCTGCGGACGAATGTCACAGCACTCCCATATTCCCAGCACTAAAGTGATGAAGCGAAACGCTGAGTTCTCACTAAAGAAGATTGGTATAAGGTAAGTATTTAAATAAAACATGCAGTACATTCTTAATTTGAATACTATATTTTACAATAATTATACTTATTATAATTACATGTAATACCTACCTAAAAATATACATAATCTATGGTATGATAATTGCTACCACAGTTATACTGTGCTTTGACTATAAGTAAGGCAGTTTATACATACATACATACCATCACGCCTGTATTCCCCGAAGGGTTAGGCAGAGGTGCACTTAATGTACACCCACACTTCGCCGGCATGTTTGGGTCCCATGTAATAGGGGGCGAGCCTATTGTCATTCACCGGGCACAAATCCAGACTCCGAGCTGCTACTGAGAATTTCATAGAAAAACTCAATAACACTTTGCTCGACCTGGGGATTGAACCCAAGACCTCTAGCGTAGCAGTCGCGATTGGGACCACTAGACCAACAAGGCAGTTTATACTCTCAAATAATAATAATAAAATCTACATTTAAAACATTATACAATAGATATAATAGAAATGACTGCTTGTGAGTCCTGGAATCTTAAGCAGATTTTAATCTCTGCTTCCAAATTATAGAAAAAATATTAAATATATAGGAATTTTGTTTACAATGCATCATAACAGGGTAATATAATAATTTACAATGAAAGATATTATTAATAACACATACATAAATTTATACAACATGTAAGTATAGTTAATCTAGAAATGCATAAAATTATTGCGGTCAAATTTCAAGCACCAGGTGACCACTAGTAATGGTTAAATGACAAAGCTACAAGATAATTGTATATTCTTACACTTACACAAAATAATAAGAGACTAGTACTTGACCAAAGTACTTATCCATAAAACTACCTATATATAAAGTAAATAAATATCATAATATTTTATTGACCTGAATAGAAAACGAGCACTCATCACAGCCAATAATAATTTGAGCTGGTATAGTATCACTGTCTAATACATAGGTACCACCACACCTACAAGGGTATGTGTAGGTACCATCACTAGAGTGGAACTCCATGTTCAATAGGGAAATGGTATCATACAGTAAGCACTCACTGTGTTCATGACACGAAAGCTCAGCATCATACTGCTTCCTAGTCAGAGGGTCCTTTAAAACCGACCATGCCTTCTGTATAAGAAGGAATGTCTCATCATTTTGATCCTCGATCTTGTCAGGGTGTGTAGACAGTATGAGACGCTTATAATTTTGCTTTAGTTCATCATCTGTTACAGTTCTATCACACTCGAGAACTTTGTAGTAATCAACGAAAGTTTGTTGTTCTCCCATTTTGAAATAACTTTAGAGTTTCTTTGTCTAACTACAATAGAGATCGTCAAAAACAGTACCTTCCGTGGTTATCTCGTTAATGTTCAGTCTTTTCAGTGTGGCATCATCATCAAGGGCACTCATTTCCTTTTACTGCAATAATTTCGTTTATGTCAATTAAAAATCATTAACATTTAATACGTGCTAGATAAATAAGATTGTTCTTTTAATAATTTACGACTTGAACCTACCGAACTGCACCAGTGCACAATGTGCACATATTTCAACTATAATCCAAAGAGTAGATTAATTCGTTTGTTGTAAATGTTTTAATGTTGAATTTGAAAAATAAATTTAAGTACACAATGAAATGTCATTATGTCATCGTCAATTGCGTCAATGTCAAATGAATTTTTATTTATTTATTTTACGGCCCTGAATACGTGTTCTTTTATCATAATATCAAATGATATTTTTAATGTTGCTATTGCCAAAAGAATTCTATGCTAGTGCCAGGTCAGACAATCATATTAACTTTAAACAAATTTAAAAATAATACAAAGAGAACAATAATAAATTATTTAATAATACTACAAAATTGTGATTTGTAACATACTATCACGCTTGTATTCCCCAAATGGTGAGGCAAAAGTATACCAATGTATACCCACAATTAGCCGAGCACAATTCTAAACTCCGAACTTCACAGAAAAAACCATTATCACTGTTTGACCTAGGTAAGGAATCGAACGAATCGTAGCGCTTTTTTTATTTTAAGCCATTTTCGTCCCACGGCAGGGCAAGGGCCTCCAAACCCTCCTTCCACTTCTATTGGTTCATAGCTTCTTGCAACCAATACTTTCATTAAAGTTCTAGCTTATCCCGCCTAGCCCGCCTAGGAAATGGCGGGAGAGCTAGACCTTATATGCTTTTGTTGATTCTTCGGATTTTTCATATTCGGACTATCATCATGATCACAGATCAGCCCGTATTTGTCCACTGCTGGACTTAGTCCTCTTTAAGTCTCTCCGAAAGTCCAGACTATCGCTCTGGGGTAATCGAGGATCGGATAATGACAGGAATTATAATTATTGATTCAGGAAAAATTAACACTCAATCAAAAACTATTGTAACTAAAAAAGTTCATTTAGGTCGTCGTATAGTTACACGTGAAAGTTTGTGTACTCCTTATAATACTATATTCTTTGGTGTACTCTTAGTTTGTGGTACGCACGGCTACACATCAAGCTATACAAAACCAGTTTACCCTGGTCTCTTATTGTATCGGAAGCCTGTACAATGCGAGATCAGCTTAAACTGGATTTGTATAGAGACACACACCTGCAGTCGTGTGTAGTCTTCCGGCAAAATTCTCCCAAGCTGCTGAACATAGAACATAACATACACCATACTATAGTTATCTATAGCTAGCACAAGAATATTACTAACTATTATTTAATATTATTGTTCAATGGTAAATTTTTTGGACAACAGATTGATCGTGTAGGCTTGACTAAAAGACATGTATCCACTGTAGGCCCCTGGCCAAATAAAAAAAGGAACATGCAAAAAAAAGTGTAAATAAAGGCAGCATGGTCTCAGAGCTCTCTCTGTTCCGTAAGGAACAATATATGAAGTGTAAATAAACGTCAGTAGCCTGTCACGACACGATTTGACAGTAGTTGTAAGTTTTTGGCTCAGGCTTTAGTTTAGGTTACCTATTTACTTTAATGGTTTAATTTTTAAGGTATAACAATTACAGTCGTTACTATTCATTGTCACATAAAGTGGATAATATTATATCGAGTGTGCTGTATATCTTTTAACTACAGCAAAGTTATCTAGATTAAAATGCCAACCTGGAATCAAATTCAGTCTCAACTTCGGAATCCAAACAATCCTGTTGTTTTTTTTGATATAACTGTGGGGACAACAGTAAGCATGTTTTTAATAAGTACTTACTGCTTAATAATATCCATACCCCTACAAGTTTTATTTTACCTTTTAGGAAATAGGTCGAATGATTTTTGAGCTGTTTGCTGATGTCGTACCAAAAACAAGTGAGAATTTCAGAGAATTCTGTACTGGAGAATATAGGAGAGATGGTGTTCCTCTTGGATATAAAGGAGCTACTTTCCACAGGGTAATTAAAGACTTCATGATCCAAGGTGGAGACTTCGTCAATGTAAGTTTTCACATTGTAACTTTATTTTCAAGTAACCTCTATGATGAGTCAAATTTGAGCTACATTAAAACAAAAGCTTCACTTCTTGTGATAAATTTATAGATGTATAACATTCACTATGTTCAGGACAAGGGAAATAATCATCTATTGTCACATTTACAGTGCCATATTATTACAAGTTACAGATTTTTTTTATTTTTTTCAGGGTGATGGTACTGGTGTCATGAGTATATATGGTGGTAGCACATTTGCAGATGAAAATTTTATATTAAAACATGACTCTCCAGGATTGCTATCAATGGCCAACAGTGGTAAAGACACAAATGGGTGCCAGTTTTTTATAACATGTGCAAAGTGCAACTTTTTAGATAATAAGCATGTAGTGTTTGGTAGAGTTATTGATGGATTACTTGTTATGAGAAAGATTGAGAATGTACCTACCGGACCTAATAACAAACCGAAAATACCTGTAACAATATCACAGTGTGGGCAAATGTAAATTAAAGTTATTTTCAATGCTTTATGCTCATTTAATTTCTTTCAGTAACAACATTGGAAGCTTAGCTTCCTGATAAAAACATTCATAAAATTAAGGTTTTTATTCAATCACAATAATTAAAAACACAAATAATCATCACAATAAATACATTTACACCTTTGTAAATTCAAATTGAATAATGGTCTATAAGTTTTTGTTTTTGTCTAGTCAAGGATTTTGTCAACTTTTTATGGCATCATTCAGTAATAAATTTCTTGGCTGCATAGAAGCTGGCCCATAGCGTCTTCCAACTTCCTTTATGAATGCTCCTTCCATCTGTCTAGCAACTTGATCAAAGAAGATATTTGATAAATGTGAATGGAACGCAGAGCGGAATTCAAATGTAATTCTGAAGTCTATTACACATGACTGCTGTTCTCTTTTAAGCCCTGGACTAAATCTCCAAAGAGTTAACATATGATGGAAAAGCTTGCCATCCGTACACTCTGCTTTCACCAAATGAGGTTTCACTAGGGTGACGTGTGAAGTATAGCTCTCATTTATTGGTGGAAATCCAATAATTAAATCTGCTTTAAGGTTATTTGGATTTCTGTTTAATACTATAGATCTTTTACACCATGGAAGGAAATTGTAGTAGTTACCAACATCTGATACAACTTCAAACATTTGTTCCATTGTATGTCTGAAAATGTTTAAAAATATTTACTTTTCTCATGACAGATTTTGTGCCTTATACTAATGACGATGATGTTATAATTATACATTTTATAGTTGTAGAGCTTCAGTTAAATGACATTTATATTGTCATAAAATTACATATAAATTCTAGGAATACATGATAAATACTAAAATACCTATGCTGTGATCAATCTTCACATTATGTTAATAACTTTCAACTCATTGAATTGTGAATATATTATCTAGCACGGATTATGCAAATACTTTTCAGCTGAGCAGAAACTGTCATTATAAATAAGGCTGCCATAGATTCGGTTGAGAATAATCAGAAATGTGAATGAAGAAAATGTCAATCCATATACTTAGAGCTTGAAAAAAAAACAATCTCAAACAATCTCCAGTTTATTCTGGTTATTTTACTAGTAATGTAGCCCTCCATACAAATGGGATTAACCTATTTATAATGACTTGTTATAGTGATCATAGATATAAATAGGTAACAATATAAATTTGGTACAACAAACATACCATATACCATCACACCTGTATTCCCCTAGGCAGAGGCATATTGTGGTGTCAGTATGTTTGTTATGTCTCATATAATACAGGGCTGTGCAGGGCAGCATCTATTGCCATTCACAAGGCCAAAAGTCAAACTCAAAGCACAGAGAATTTCACACAATCAATTTCATGCCAAAAAAACTACTCAAGAATTTGAATTCAGGAACTCTAACATAGCAATTTTCGGTCAGAGAGTAGCCTTAGGGGCAGATTTGCAACCGATTCAATATTGTAATTAACTACTGACTTACCCAACAAGCTGTCTCCCACAGTATTCTCGGGTTCTGGCATGTTTTGGGAAACTTATAAAAGTTCTTTTCTGTTGCTTATTGCCATGACAATGACATTCAACGCCGACTACATGTCTATTTACGTAATGACCCTGAAAACTGCAGGAAGTACAAGTAAGTAGGTGCCCGAAGATTATTTTAATTCAAGGCGTAATATAAAAACAACAGGAAGAAACGGAAATTACCAACAAATCACTACACTAACTCGATCATACCTACGAAATAAATGTTAATAACAAATTTGTACGTACTTTAGAAAAATATGTTTCGAAAAAAGAATACTGCGACCAATACAACAGCTTTTTGATAAAACCATCATAAAGACCAATTTATATTTAATTTCAACTGCTTCCAAGAACAACAAACTTAAAGCATTTTTACAAGAATTCCATTACTAGTTTTTGCAAACGTTTTCGCTTGACTTTTCGCGAATTTTATTTTCCTCCGTCAAAAACAGACAGAGACATTTTTTTATTTTTTTTATTTGTACCTTACGGAGCAGGCTAAGGTCTGAGACCATGCTGCCTAGTCATCAGCAGACAGAGACATCAGACATTACGTCACAGATTACTATTAAGTAACAAGCTGTGCCACACTACAAAAAAAAAAAAAAAAAAAAAAAGTAACAAGCTACATTTTAGTAATCTGTGATTTGCATATCGAATCTAATAAATGAAAAATCGTTTTTTTTTGTAAAGTCGTATCCCTACTCACATCACAGTCACTCTTGCCAGTTTAATAAATAATAAATATATTTGGTTTTTTGTTTATTAAACTTTTATTAAAACTTAAAATCTTTTTCTATCGTCTTGTACACACAGCTACAGGTTAACCTATACAAAACAATATAGACTTCCCATACAATCAGAGGCCAGAGTAAACTGGTTTTGTATTGCTTGATGTGTAGCCGTGCGTACTTTCCTTAATGTTCTTCACTGACGCCGGGAAGCGTCCCCTCTCCTACTTTCACCCATCCCTTTCACTCCTGTAGATCCATCCAACCATCTCCTTCACTCTTACGTTCTTTCCCTTTCACTGTCGTAGGTCCGTCCTTTTTTTTTCTTCATACTTGCGTTCCGTTTCCCACAGTTACATAAAAAAAGATGTTTTTACGTTCAGCCTTGGGCACGTAATCCTAAGAGATAACAAAACATACCATCACGCCTGTATTGCCGGAAGGGTTAGGCAGAGGTGAACTTAATGTAAAAGTACATACACCCACAGTTCGCCGGTATGTTTAGGTCCCATGTAATAGGGGGCAAGCCTATTGCTATTCACCGGGCACAAATCCAGACTCCGAGCTGCTACTGAGAATTTCATAGAAAAACCCTATAACACTGTGCTCGACCTGGGGATCGAACCCAAGACCTCTAGCGTAGCCGTCGCGATTGGGACCACTAGAATAACGAGGCAGTCAATCGAGGCCCAAGGCTGAAGGTTTAGCCTTAAGGTGACATGACCGTCGTATTAAGAGGACAAGGGTGTAACCTTGTCTAACATAACGGAAGGCAGAGAATAAAGATCAGTGGCGACTGCTCCATTGACAAGAGTTGAGCTCAGGGAGAGTCCGTCCGATACGTAGTAATTATCTATTAGTCTGTGGTTATGATGTCACCTCAGGCTCTGGAGGGTAGTGGTAAGGAGAGTCATCTCATATGGTAGAAAATCGAAAAAAGTGTCCACTGCTGTAAGGTGTAAATAACAGTTCAAAAACCTTCCGAAATGGCGCTGGTGTAGACAAAGGGTATGGTATGAATGTAGCAATTGTACACGAATTGAAGTACGCCACTAATGTATGAAAGTTGGGTATGGCAGAAGAAACATGAAAGCAGAATAAATGCTGTAGAGATGACAGCTTTGAGAAGTATGTGTGGTGTGACGCTAAAAGATAGAGTGAGAAACAGTGTGATAAGGGAGCGTTGTGGAGTGAAAAAAGATGTTGTGAAGAGAGAACAAGAATTGAGAAAGGTATGTTAAGATGGTTTGGTCATGTAGAGAGAATGGATGAACGGAGATTGACGAAACAAGTGTATATGGTGAGTATGGATGGACGAGTTGGAAGGGGAAGACCTCGGCGAACGTACCGCAACCAAATTGCGGATGTTCTTAAAAAAGGCCAGGTTCCGAGCACCCTAAACCGACGGTCATGCATGAAGAGATTAATGAATGTAGATGAAGCGCAAGCAGTGTGCCAGGATCGTAGCAAGTGGAAATCTATAGTCTCTGCCTACCCCCATGGGAGACAGGCGTGACAATATGTATGTATGTATGTATGTTGAAGTATGCCGAGTCAAAAAATGTAACATTATTGTCGACTAAAGTAGTTACTTACTGAAAATGTTTATGTTATAACTTATACTAAAAAACAGAAATAAAATATTTTTTATAGTGAATAACAATGTTTTAATACGTTATTTAATTGATGAAAGGTTTCTATGGTTTATTCAAAAAATTTTTTAGATGCAAAAATTACTTACTTATAGGCAAAAAAAATTACCCTGATGCTATTGTGTATTTGCGCCACCCTTATTTAATGCATTTTTACGGACACTTTTTCATGTACACAGATGATTCTCCTTACCTCTACCCTCCATACCTCAGGCTGTCATTCGAAACTACCAGCAGCTGTGTGTTCTCTTCTCTCTGCCTTGGCCGCGTTCCACTTGGCGATCACAACGATCAAAACGCTCCTTTAGCCGTTCCACATGGCGACAGCGGTCGTTGTGGTCGCGGCGAAAACGTCACTTATGACGTCATAACTTACGTCCACGCGATGCTCACGATGACCCATCTAAAAAGATGGGTCGAAAGATCGTTGTGAAAATCCTAAACTCCGTTCCGCTGGAGTTTACGACAGCAACAACGCTCACAAGCAAGTGGAACGGGAAAAACTGCGGACGTGAGCGTGATCGTTGTGATCGCCAAGTGGAATGCGGCCCTTAGCTGTACTGTCATAATTGGGTGAGTGTGTCTGTCAGTGTCAATTTGTCAAGTGAAGTGATCAAAGGCCAAATGTCAAGTTGTCATTTGTCAACCTTTTAAAGTGAAGAACACGTGTGGTTACTTTTTAAATACCTACTATACATGTGTTTAGTTTTGCTGAAAGAAAACGTTAAAAGCCTGTAATTCAGTAGAATATTTCAAAGTTTTTGGGCGATAAAATAGTTTAAGAGTAAGTGACTTATCATGGGTCGTAAGGCAAAGTTTGATGAAACAAAAAAGGTGAAGAAGGGACCCGGCAGAAAAGCTCGCAAACAGCCAGATCCAGTGTTTAAAAAAGAACTACGTAAGTATATCAGTAGAAATTATTTTATCGTTCCTAGGAGGCGCCTTGTGTTCGTGTTTTTGGTAGGCCGTTCCTTCCTTCCCTTTCCTTTAACATAATTATATATCCAAACTTAAAAGAAATATTCAGGGTAGGTACATTGTTTCAACAGTCATCATTGTTATAATAAATCCTAGAGATCAGTTTCTGACATTACCTTTTCTGGAACCTTAGACTTAATTATTTAACCTTTTATTAAAATTTCCTTTTAATTCTTTATTGCCTAGATGTTATTTTTGGTTGATTATAAGACAAAATACATTCACCGGAGAGTTGCCTTATGATATTATAATTATGAAAGCAAATCATTACAATAGTCATTAATTACTTTTTATTGCAGTGGAAGATGATACAACAGAAAAAAAGCTCACACATAGACAAAAGCAACGGGCAGCAAAAAGAGCAAAGAAAAGGGCGGAATTAGCAGAAAAAAGGAAAACATTAAAACAAGCAAAGAAAAATGTTAATAAAAAGACAGAGGTTGAAGTTGATGATGATGTTGAGAACAGTTCTGATGAAGAGACTGCCCAAGGTAAACAATTATAATTGGAATTTTTTTGTCTATGTAACTGCTTTATTAGTCTAGTGTTATTGGGTTTTTCTATGAAATTCTCAGTACCAGCTCAGTCTGGATTTGTGCCTGGTTAATGGCAATAGGCTTGCCCCTTTATACTGGCAAAAAGTGGGTGTACATAAGTACATCTCTACCTAATCTTTTAGGGGAATGCAGATATGATGGTATGTGGTATGTTATTTATCTATATTTTCCAATTTGTGGGTGCATTATGATTTTTACTATCATTTACTATCATTACTTTAAGATTTCCTCTTTTATGTAAGGTTACACTGATGATAATAAGGAATGGCTGAAACCTAAACAGAAAGGCAAACAAAAACAAAAAAATCAAACTCAAGAGGATTCAGAGGATGATGACAGTGGAAATGATGACAATCTAGAATCAGAAGTGGATGATTCAGATGATGATAATTCAGTTAAGAAGAAAGGTACAAGTGAAAAGTACAAGGTAAGCATTTACCTTTATAAACAAATTGTAGATAAAACAGCAAGTTTTGCTTTTGGTATTAAAGTTATTTTCTAAGTGAATTATTGCTACAATAATGGCTACAATATTGAAGGCAATAAACTACTATTTTATTCTATCTTAAAAGTGAGGTGATACCTTTCGCTAGTAGCTGTGTACCTTATGTTTTGTTCCATGAAATTCATCCAGTTTTTTCTGTACCACGGTAAAGTATGTATGTAAAGAATAAGTTTTACATAGTAAAACTAAATTAATAATTTTTTTCAGATTCAAAAAAAAAAGAAAAAAAGCTAAAATGATTATTTAAAAACAAATGTGCTAGATATTTAATAAAAATTTAGCTCTACTGGGCTGCATTTTGCTGTTGCTCAGAAAGTATATAAAAACATGCATATTTAAATGAAACATTAAGTTGGAATTTGATAGCATAACATAACATACCATCACGCCTGTATTCCCCGAAGGGTTAGGCAGAGGTGTACTTAATGTACACCCACAGTTCGCCGGTATGTTTGCGTCCCATGTAATAGGGGGCGAGCCTATTGCCATTAACCGGGCACTAATTCAGACTCCGAGCTGCTACTGAGATTTTCATAGAAAAACTCAATAACACTTTGCTCGACCTGGGGATCGAACCCAAGACCTCTAGCGTAGCAGTCGCGATTGGGACCACTAGACCAACGAGGCAGTCTTTGATAGCATATTGTTATAAAATTTCAAAGTTAAGAAGTTTCAGAGATTTTCTGTATTTTTAACTGTATAGATTATGTAGTCATAGTCCTTATTATCACTTGACATCAGGTTGGAGAGCATTAATACACAGGCTTACTGATTAAAAAAATACTTTCAGGTGGGAACTTTAGATGATTTATTCAAAGATTCAGACAATGAAGAAAATGGGGATGTTACTTCAGAAGATGAAAGTGCAGCAAGTGGTGGAAAACTGGAATATGATTCTGATTCCAGTGATGGTGATAAAGATAGTGAAGATGATGATGATGACGATGATGACATGTTGCCTATAGAAAAGGCTAATTTAAAATTGAAGAAAAAACAGAAAGTTGATAAAAAGCTTGCTGATGAAGAAATGCAACTGAATATAGCTAAACAAGATGTATTCGCATTTCCATCAGAAGAGGAACTACAAAATCCAACCAGCCTTCAAGATGTGAATCAAAGAATCAAAGATGTTGTTACTGTACTGGGAGATTTTAATCGTTTGAAGGAAGAAAGTAGATCTCGGTGTGAATACACTGATTTACTTCTCAAAGATCTTTGCTTGTACTACAGTTATAATGATTTTCTTATGGAAGTACTTATGCAGATATTTCCAGTGCAAGAGTTAGTCGAATTTCTTGAAGCCAGTGAAGTATCACGACCTGTTACTATAAGGACCAACAGTCTTAAAACTAGAAGGCGAGATTTAGCTCAAGCTCTTATTAACAGAGGTGTAAATCTTGATCCTGTTGGCAAGTGGAGCAAAGTGGGTCTTGTTGTGTACAGTTCAACTGTGCCTATTGGTGCTACACCTGAATATTTGGCAGGACATTACATCTTGCAAGGTGCATCCAGTTTCTTGCCAGTAATGGCTTTAGCTCCACAAGAGAATGAGAGGATACTAGATATGTGTGCCGCACCAGGTGGAAAAGCGTCTCATATTGCAGCTATCATGAAGAATACTGGAACATTATTTGCCAATGATGCTAATAAAGAAAGAACAAAGGCGATTGTTGGTAATTTCCATAGATTAGGGGTTGTCAATGCTGTAATTTGCAACCATGATGGAAGAGAGTTCCCTGATGTAATGAAAGGTTTTGATCGAGTGTTATTGGATGCTCCTTGTACTGGTACAGGAGTTATTGCTAAAGATCCTAGTGTAAAGACAACTAAAGATCAGAAAGATATTCAGAGATGTTTCAACATACAGAGGCAACTTCTCCTCGCGGCCATAGACTGTTGCAGTGCAAAGTCCAGCACTGGTGGCTATATTGTGTACTCAACTTGTTCAATTCTACCTGAAGAAAATGAATGGGTAGTGAACTATGCACTAAAACGTAGAAATGTAAAGTTAGTGCCTACGGGACTTGACTTTGGCACTGAAGGTTTTGTCAAATACAGGCACCATAGGTTCCACCCCTCACTGAAGTTAACAAGAAGGTTTTACCCTCACACACATAACATGGACGGTTTTTACGTAGCCAAGTTCAAAAAGTTTTCAAATGTTATTGTAAGTAATATACAAATAATATGCACATATTTTATCAAGTCTGTTGTCTACAGTGTTATATTTACAAATGTTTTTGTTTTGTTTTAGCCGGAGCCGTTCAAAGATGAAGATGACGAAGAAATTGACCCTAAATTAGCAGAGGAGGCGAAACAAAATGGTGAGGTTGAGTCAGATGACGGAAAAGCGGAAACCGAAAATAAGAAACAGTCTCCTGCGAAGAGACCAGCTCCTTCCGATAGTGCCCAGCCACAAAAGAAGAAATCCAAGCCTCAACCCAGTGCAACTAAAACGTAAGTATAAAATATATATAAATAACTCAACCAGAACCTTACATACCAAATATATTTCGATCGTTCTTAACAAAAGTCATGTTATGGATACCTGAAATCGATGATCTTGCATGAGTTTAATGAACGTAGGTACAGTAGGTTATAGCTGATACCTGGCCCACCCTAGATGGGCTGGCGGCGTCTAAGTGGGTCAGGTAACAGCTATAACCCACTGTATGTGCCAGGATCGTAGCAAGTAGAAATCTATAGTCTCTGCATTGCGTCATGAGACACAAGCGTGAAAATATGTATGTATGTATGTGGGAACCTTGCACAAATATAATAACATCTATAATTTGTAACTCTCAAAATGTTATTAAATATATGTTCTGTTTTTTTTTTTGTTTAAGATTTATTTAGCAAGTTAGGTGAGCTAAATTTAGCAACTCTTCTACGATCAATTTAAATAAGAGCTCATTGTAGTTTTATAAACATATTATGATTCATCAAAAGCCACACAGCACGGCAAAAGTTTAATAAAACATACTGTATTTTGAAGGTTGAAATCAAAACATTTTTTTTTGTAATTAAAAACGACGTCGAGCTGTTATTGACTGGATAAAATATTTAAACATAACTTACAAAGCGGCAACCCCTTAAGATGAAATAAATAATGAATCTCTATTCACTCAATATGGCACTTTATTTTTTTCTAGACCTGCAAATAATGAACAAACTGCAACTAAGGCCCAGCCCACCGAAAACAGCAGTCAACAGAAAAACAAAAAGAAAAATCGCAAGAATAAAAAGAATAAGCAAAATTTAGAAAACGCAAACAAAATACAAGCAGTTAAAGTTCAAAATAACAGTAATACAAATTTAAACGGACCTAATATTCCACAAAACAAAGGTAATAAGAAAAATAAAAATAATGCAAATACAGTGAATGTATCTGAAAATGTACAGAAAAACAACAGTGCGAAATCGCCTCAGAAAAACATTGATGCCGTACAAACACAACAGAGTCCAAATAAAAAGAAAAAGAAGAATAAAAAGAACAAAGGTAATCAACAAGTACCAAACCCGCAGAGTCAAGCCGTCAGCAAAAATGAGGACAAAATAAATGACAAAATTGAAGTAGCAGCTTCGAAAAAATTAAAACAGAAATTTAACAAAAAGAAAAAACAAATCGGTAAAATCAATCTGAACAAAGATACAAAACCAGTCAAAAGTCAAGAAGGTGGTAAAAAATTTAAGAAAAATAAGTGAAATATTTTATAAATAAATATTATTAATTCATAATGTTATTTCATAATAAAACTTTTGTTTTATAAGATTAAGTTTGTTGTATTATACCCTAAACTGTGGTGCTAATTTACCATTTGAATTTTTTACCTGAATAATATACCGTCAATCCGTTATTCCGATTCGATTCAGGACAACTATAACCAAAACGGGCACAATATCAAACTCGACGATGAAGACTAGTTGCATGTTAGCATTTCAGTTTCTTTTACTAATTTTCGACCTTTTTCGATGTATTAATTATTACAAGTTATCATTACTCTTATTTTTTATTACTTTTTTAGCATTAAATTTTGCTAAATGTTCACAAAGATATGAAATTTCTAATTAAAGAAAATTTCTAGTGAAAGAAAAAATCGATCTTAAGCAGGGTTTGAACCTGCGTCTTGACGCTTTATTATCTAAGCTACCGAGACCACTGCCTGTGATGTCGAATTTCTCTTCCATATTTTACGTGTTCAGGAAAGACGCAGGTTCAAACCTGCCTGAGATCGATTTTTTCTTTCACTAGAAATTTTCTGAATTCATATCTTTGTAAGTAATCATTACTTTTAAAGGATCTATTACGTAAATTGGCTATAATCGTAAGCGATTTGGGCACTAGCTAGAATATATCATACCATCATGCCTGTATTCCCCGAAAGGTTAAGCAGAGGTGTTCTAATGTACACCCACATTTCACAGGTCCCATGAAGCAGGGGGCGAGAGCCTATTGCCATTAACTGGGCACAAACCCAGACTTCGAGCTGCTATTGAATTTTATAGAAAAACCCAATAATACTTTGCTCGACCTAGAAATCGAACCCAGAGCCTCTAGCGTAGCATTCGCGCTTAGGACCACTAGACTAACGAGGCAGCACTAGCTATAAGGTTGTCAGTTCATTTTTGTCTCATAACTTTTGTAGCTGTTTACCTATTTCGATAGTCTAAAAGAGTCGACCATGGTCGATATCTCTACGAAAATGAGCACTAGCAAATGTTATAATTTAAAGAAATCACTACTGTTTATGTTGGAAATCGAACAGACACCACCAGTTGGTAAATAGTATTGCCTCCCATAGGTAGACACCAGCAACACCAAAGACAGAGAGAAAGTTTATAATTTAAAATAGTTATTTATTTGCATCATTTTATTTATTTAATAGAGATAAATTCATATAGATGAAAATGTTATGTAAATAACGTATATGAATAAAGGTTAATATGTTCTAAAAAATAAAACAGGTAAGTAGATATTCTGTCGTGCATACAAACCAGTATTCTATTCACAATACAAATATTACAATATATATGTCAAATTGTAATGCTGTGATAGTAGCTTGAGTAGGTAGCATATATGCGTCTAAAGTTCTAAATCTGTACATTATTGTTTTTTGCATTGTTAGCTTTATAATATTGTTAATAGGATCGATATTATTTTAATGGCATTCTCAGTACATATGTACCTGTACACGTTGCTATGCATGAAGATATTCAAAACCAGTATAAACTAGTCTCCCATTATAATGACTCCGTACAAAGCGAGACTAGCCTCTAGCCTATACTGGATTTTGTATATAATTAATAAAATATTAGGTAGTAGGTACTTCCTCAGTGGATAAGAGCGTCAAGCTAGACATCTTGTATTCTTGAGAAGGATGAATGGATGGTTCAAAGGTTTTATACGTGTGTGGCAACCACTGCGGTCAGGTTTCGTCAAAAGTCACCACCATAAGGTTTGGTCTTCCATCTCATAACCGGCGAAGTACAGTCAACTTTACGTTAACTTGAACCTATTAAAATAATATTGCCTACTTATATCAGTCATAAGACCGAGAACTCGAGAGAGAGTCTCGAGTGGAGACCGCCTGTAGGCAAACGAAATGTCGGACGCCCGCCGACCAGGACGTGGAGTGACGATTTGCGGAAAGCGGCTGGCAGCAACTGGATGAAAAGTGCTGAAGATCGGGCTTTGTGGCGTTCACTTAAAGAGGGCTACATCGAGCAGTGGCCGAACACGGGCTAATGATGATATCAGCCATACCAAGAAAGTCAATGATGCACAGATATAATTATTAATTCAGAAACTGTGATCCGTGTCATGTTCATAGTTGATGAAATTGAAATCATCATCGCCTTCATCTTCATCTACATAAAACAGGTTTTTAAGCGAATTTTCCCTGGTAGTATGGAGTAATTGGCTTTGTGCTATTCTTTCTTGTTCATCGTTAAGACGCCTCTGATGTTCTTTAACATTGTCACCATATTTACTTAATCGATCTGCTAAATAAGCTATAGGATCAGTTGGTTGGTGTACAACTACTTCGGCTACGCATTTTTTTAGAGCTTCTCCAACCACCTCTTTCAAATAATTGTTTTCTTCCATAGTCATCGGCTCGGTTGGACACGGTTCATAGTAAAATGGTTCTGTATGGATCTTTACTAGATTACCTAAACCGTCGTGTTCATATTCCTCTGATGAGTTTTCTTCGCAATAAATATGTTGGCCTTCATCGTTAATGTAATATCGACCTAACCAATCAAAGTAAAATTCAACCCCGTCTATTTCTTCTAGAACTTTAACGAGGTAGCCGCATTTATTTAGGACATATTCACTAGCTCCATCGTGACGTTTATAGATACGTTCCCTCGTACCATTTATATAATACCGACCGCACGCGTCATAGAAATATACATGTTTCTCGTCATCTTCTACAGGTACTAGTTCATTATGTTCATTTAATTGGTATAAAATGCTGTCATTTTCTTTTGAGTAAATCTTTCTTCCATATTTATCTACAGTAAAGTTTCCTTTTTCATCAGAAAATATCTCTTTAAGATCTGCAACGCTTAGTATAGATATGATGGATTCATGATCATGCTCAATAATCGCACTATTCCAGAGTTGTATTAGTTGCTCAACAAGGCGACAACGATCGTGATGTGGTAGTAAATGATTAAATATGCGAGTTTCTTTATGGTCGTATATGTTTTCAGCATTATCGCCTTGTTCAACAGCAGCACTATCTCTTTTAAGCGTTTTCATGGCCAATTTTAGATTTTCAAGAGATTGCAATCGTTCTTCTAAAAACATGGTTTTATGTTTCAAAGCCAATAAAGCAGAAGAATTTTCACTCTGTAGTCGGCTTATACGAGCTTCCAATGCTTCAATTTTTTCAACTACTTTTACAATTTCTAGTTCGTTAACCGAGCTTGAACGAACTTTAGAACCCAATATTCTACCCTTGATACTGATTAGTTCAGCTACCCTTTGAGCTTCTGGAGTAGGATCAGCAGCAACTTCATCTATGATTTGTTTTAATGGTTTTGTAAGGTCACTAGGGGAAAGGGGAATTTTAAAATTGAGTACTTTACAGAACTGTAGCGCCAGACTGTTGTTTAGTCCGTCTAACCAGATCATAAGTTCTTCTATTTCATCGTGAATCCTGACATGGTATTCCGTTTGATCTGCCTGAGAACGGATATATTGTTGTTTATCGATCAGAGCACTGTTAAGAATGTCTTGCATTTCTTTTATAACTTCAAGGTCTGCTTGCATTAATTTAAGTTCTTCATCCGTCATACTAGATTGCTTTGTTACAATATACTTCCGCAAGTGGGTAAATCTTTCTTGGGTACATTCAATAGTGTAATCTATGGCTTTAATTATCATGTCCCGCGGAGTTTCCTTAACCCTTTTTTTAAACTTTTCTACATCTTGAATAGCTTCCAGCCATTTAATATGGAAGGAGCATACGGTCTCTGAAATCCTCTTAGGTGTTGCATTTTCCAGTAAAGCTTGACGAATATCGACGAGGCACTCAAAAATGCCTTTGGCATAATCCTTTAGTGTAAACAGTATAACAGGGCTTACGAATGAATGTTGAATTTCTTGAGCGATGGCAAATAAAAATATCACCGCTTCTCGTTTGTTCATTTTATGTATGAAATTGTAATACCTAATTATAAGAATATAAAAATATATCGCTATGAAAATATATTATGTCATTGATCTTATGTCAAAAAGTGTTTATATTTGATATGGGTTATAGTCATAGAGTTACCTCGGTTTAAGCGTAGAGGTAACATCGTGATAGACTATTGTGAAAACTTTTCAGGGAAACACAAGATGAAATGCACATCGCAAAAAATTTACCTAGACCACCTACACAAACATTATACCTGTAATTAACGATGTCTATCTATCCACATACATAATATACTTAATAATGATATCAAAACAGAAAACCTTGAAACTAGACGATATTCTCAATTCTACTGTATTTTTGTGTCTATGTATTTTACGCGATATCTTTGTCGATCGTGAACCGAGTTCGATGATTTTTTAATATCATAGAGTATCTACATGTACTTCCTGGTTGGTCCTATAAAGATTTGGTTTGCGTCTTACCATCGGTCCTGAAATACTCTGCAAAATGCTTGAAATCTGTTTTCGTTTTATAAGCAGACATTCTTAAAATCTTTATTATTTCTTTTCATAAACTGATAATCATTCCCAAATTTTTCGTTAGAAACTTTCGCAATCATCGCATCTATCATCGGAACTACTATTTGTCTCTATGTATAAGTGTAATAAGGTAAGGTAGGTATTATGTGAACTGTTAAGAGCTGTCCGTGCTACTACCGAGCGGAAAGATGGATGGACGGATATGGATCTCTGATGTTCCTATAGTATAAATAAACTACCTCTTGTTTTGGTGTAACTACTAATAAGTTTAATTGAAGAATAAAAGTGCTACAACAATTTTGTACAGGCAGGTGGTAAAATACTCACGTTATTTGGACGTTATGGGGATAAATCCCAAGGGCGGGAGCTTTCCCGTGGCCGGGGCGGCGACCGTTGCTACGGCGGCGTAGCTCAGTTCCTTAATGAAAACCGTGGCCCGCGCAGCCCCGCGCCCCCACGCCTCTCGGAGGCTGTCGCCAGTAGCCCGCGGACCGCGCTCTCGACGACACACGCGCACATACGCTCCCGACTCATCCGCATCTATCTATCACTGTACGTCAATACCGGTACCATCATCTAATTATAAAGTGAATGTTTAATCAAATATATCCATTTGAGTGCTAGTTTCATACATCAAAATGTGCTACGGACCAGTTGACCGGAAGGGGCTGAAACGGAGACAGGAAGCGAGTAGGGTGGGACGCGGCTTTGTTCGCGGCGTACTACGCCCGCGGCGGAGGCTGTAGCGCGCAGCATCCGCCCGCTCGTCATGTTGCTATCTCTATCCCCCGGGTTCGCTGCAACCGAGACGTACAAATCTCATTTACGATTTGTACTATTGTAAAACGACAAGCGGAAAACTCAATTAAACATTAATTTAATTTTATAAAATACTACCGGCTAGCGAGACATCTGTTATGATGTTACTTAATACGATAGTAGTTACGGTTTAACGAAAGTAGTAACTTAAATGACAATGCCAAATGAATAAGAAATTACTTATACTTAATAATCATTTAATCGGGTAAATAATTTCATAATTCATTAGACTTGATTTAGCCAAAGTGATATAACATTAAACAATAGTGCACCAATAACTGGTTCAACTTGCGCGTAGCATTTAATATTACAAAGTTAACCAATTTGACGGCACACCATCAGACCGTGTCTGAGTAGATTATCGGCGATATATATTTATTTTATATGTGTACTTAACAAATTACATGAGAATACTTCATAACATTACGCGGATATACATTTTTAAGGCAAATATACATCATCTACGTAATTCATACTTTATGTACCTAATCGATCGAACATCTGCCTCATTAGTCTAGAGGTCCGAAGCACGATTGTTACGCTAGAGGTCCTGGGTTCGATCCCCAGGTCGAGCAAAGTGTTATTGGGTTTTTCTATGAAATTCTCAGTAGCAGCTGAGAGTCTGGATTTGTGGCCGGTTAATGGCAATAGGCTTGCCCCCAATTAGGTACATGCCGGCGAAGTGTGGGTGTACATTAGTATACCTCTGCTTATCTCTTCGGGGAATAGGTACAGGCGTGATGATGGTATGTCAATCGAACATAGGTAATATACTTACGTGTTTGATCATAAATAACTATATTTTATGGCTACTTGAATATCCGTACGAGGTAATGGATAACTTTATCGTTTCCCTTCATTCTTCATTAAGCGCATGACCTGTGACTGTTGCTGAGTACACTCACGAGCAAAATTATGTACACATTCACTAAAATTCAAAGCAATATTGTAGAAACAGTAAAGTATGTGTTGAAAGGTTCTGTCAGCACAATATCTCATAATTGAAATCAATAGTTTCGGAGATAATCGTTATTGAATTTTACTGTTTCTTTACATATTGTTGCTCGTGGCTGTACAAAGCCTGAAATAGTCACGAAACACAGTGCAGGTGAAATTATGCATAACACAATCAGTTGATTTACTACTACACGTTATATCTGGTTAAACAGGTTCTTTTAGAATACTAAACTACCTGCTTAGAATACCTACTTCATTTACTATATATATATGTTAGACTATCTGACTTTATTGGGTTCCGGTTTAAAGGGTAATGTTACCAGTGAAATTATTGGGCACACAATCCAACTGAGATATCAAAATGATTACGCGCGAGTGACACCATAGGTGATACGGTCGTTAATAGGATATCGTTGCCGCTTACTGCCCTTATTAAAAAAATAATCCTTGAATTTAAAAGTCCCTGGAAATCTAGTGATATAACGCGAAATGATATCAACTGGAACAGGAAGTCATTAAAAGGTATAATACCTCTGATGATAGACATGGATGATTCTTTCAATCTCCAAATTATCTTTCATCTCTTATCTTATCGTGGGATGCATGTGCGGTTAATAGTTGCTGCACCTTGCGCCCGCGACGATCATATACCTATGACGATCAGACTTTATCATTATAGACTTTCACTAGTTTATGCTGTTCCTGGTCGTAAATATTATGCAAGCTAAGAAATGATTATGAATTCTACCGGCCATAAGCAGTACTTACTCTAAATACATTAACTTGCTAGATTACTTTGTAAAGTATCATTATGCATTTACTGTTTATGTACCAATAAGATCTATAATTAGATAATAATATAACTTTTTCTACTTTCAGCGCTCAGATTAATCTTGAAATGATACCTTCTTACCTGATATTACTTTCACAAGTTTTAAAGATGTAGAATTAATTATAACTTAATTTGAATAATGTATATTTTTTTAATACCAAACGAGAGTTTGATATATTTGCAATTTTATTATTGTCGTCGTGGATTCGTTTGACTTGAGTCTTAGGTCTTCAAAAACTAAGTTTCAAAACTGCAAAACTTGATGGTCAGTTTAGCCTTACATTGCAGGATTAAGAGGCACTTTTTCAAGGCAATTTTTAAAACGCGTTAGTTATTAACCATCATCATCATCAATCTTTCCTAGACAGATACGGGTATAATCCAGGGCATAGGCTTTTAGTCCAGGCTATCCTAGGTAGCCACATGCTCCTGACAAAATCTCTAAAGCATGGAGGTTTCCACATGATATTTTTCTTCACTGTTAAAGCGAGTGATATGATGATTAATTATTAAGAATTGTTTACGTATAAAACTTTCACAATAATGTTATCACAAACGTCACAAACGAGAGCACACTGACGTTATCTATTGCTTATTTTTAGAAATATCTTAGTAACTCATCACCATGTTTGTCTCAATTTCCATCGTAAAGTAAAACAATGCTGGTCGCGTATCACTTTCTCGAGTCGACTGCACTTTGGTAATCACAAGTAGCACCTAAATGTTTATTGATAGATAACATTTTGCTACCGTCGTATTTGTATTCAGTCCTGTGATGAGATGTCTGTTGAAATGCATGGCCGTATCGTTTGCATTCAAAACGATGTTCGATAAGTTTTGGAGAGGATCCAGCGGCTCTTTGAAATAAATTCACAACTGTTCCATTGATATTTAAAAGTAATTTGCATGCGATCTGCTCGCTTAATGTATTTTGAACAAGAAATGAAAGCGAATCTTAATCTATGTGTGAGTTGAACTTTGGCAAGTTATCCGTAAAGTTGCATAATAATATAAATAAAAAGTCCGAGACAGCTTCGGAGTTATTTAAAACATGTAATTGTTCAAATTTTATAGTGAACTTAAGCATAGTTTTTAAAAATATTAATCATTACCAAAACGAAGTCGTACATTAAAAATATTCTAAAATTATTGTCACACATCATCAATATCATAGAGCTTGGTTTAGACTTCAGTCAATCACGCCTTATGTGGGTTAGAAGATTTTAAACGTTGTCGGGATACCTATATCTCTAAGGCATAGGTACAGGTTTCCTCACGATGATTTTTCCGTCTATATTTAAGCAAGACATAACAATAATGATTTTAAAGAGAGCGTGACTTGGATTCGAACTTAAGACAAACACCAAAACACAAACAACAAAACAACAAAACCTTCGAACATTCCTATCAATAATCATAAATATGTGGTATGCAGGATTTAATTTCTTGTGCGTCCTAAAATAGTAAAATAATTTCGTAAAAAAAATGTTGAACTAAAATAAAATTCTAAAATGTTCTACGTCTTATTATACTTAGATATTGATCTAAACTAAATTGGAATAGTATAGTAAGAGACAAGGAATGTTGGAACCGCGACATTCACCGGGCATTTCCTGTTGTTGCCCAGCCGCCCGTGTTGTTTACGCTGAAGTAATTCTTTTGTGCTCCCAATATACCGAGAGATATTTTTTAATGGCGAATGATAAGTTTTTATTGCAATTTAAAAATACATCGACTAACCTTACTATCAATGCCAAAATTTTGAAAGAAGTAAAAGTAAAAACAAGACCGTTAATAATTAATATAATTTGTTTATAATTTTGAGTAAATTGTTAATATTTGAAATTTTATTACCCATATATATTACTCCCTTATGTTACGCATAGAAAAATAAAATAGGCCATTCATAAAAATGACAAAAATTCACGAAATTCTATAAAATTACTTTTTCGGGTCTGCGTAGAGAATTTGCTACGAGTTTCGTAGTTCGTAGCAAGGGAAGGCTTCGCTACGCGCTACAAGGTCGCCGAATGAGTCTATTTTATTATAGGCTTTATTCTTCCCTTATACAGTCTTTTGTTGATTTCGCACGCTTTGTACGAAAGTGGGTTACTGTAAATTAAGCTGCCTCGGTTTTAGGACGTGTAAAATGTATATTTAATTTTCACCTTGCTGAGTAAAGAAAATTTTACTAGCAAGAAAATTTGGAGCAGCGCGCATAGAAAATACATTCTGAATAATATTCGATAGAAAGATCTACTCATGGTAACTACTAGCAGATAATATATAGTAATGAGGTCTATGCATATATTTCAGATGGAAAAAGATTATTATGATATTTGAAGAACATAGGCAAACAGTGTATAGTCAGTACCTATTAGGTATACTAAACACACTATTGTGATCACCTGAATTCGATTGTAATTCAGCTGATGTCTGAAATTTATTGATAAATTTATAATTAAGTTATCCAGAATGCACACGTTATATGAGCATCGTTTATATTACTTGCAGAATCATTAAGAGCTCCCTAACACTTATAAATACTTTCCAATCTAAAATAGTAGATGCATAAACAAATAATCAGCCATAAAAGGACCACACAGTCGTGCCAAAGACTTCCCTCTTGTAAATATTTACTTTAAAATGATCTGATGTTAACACCCTTGGTTTGTACTGGCTAGTGTCAAGCCACTTTTCAATTTGCAACTCTAATCAATTGTTATAAGAGTTAAAGCTGTCAGATTTAAGTATGTGTTTTGTGAAGAGAGATGCGTCGTTCGTCTAAGAACAGTGTTGGGTTTTGAATGACGGAACCGAAAATAGATGAAATGCTTACACAAGTTCAATTCTAGGGAAAATAGGAACGGAACGATCCTTAAGTAAGACTAAATAGTGACTTTATAGGTACTTTGATTTATTAGAAACTTTGACAGCGCGTTGGGCGTAGCGGTTAAGGTGTAGGATCAAGGTGTCTTAGGTTCGATTCCCACTCGATGCAAATATTTTGTATGTTCCAGTTTGATTAACATAAATACATACATGCCCAAATAGAGTATCAATTTCGCCTTATTTCAATAACTACTGTAGTATTCCCTTCTAACACGGCAAATATTTACATTATAACTTCCTTACTTCTCAATTTTTCCTTTTATCTCAGATCTAATTCGATATGGAATAACCCGGTAACTTTGTAAGCATACTTCGAGTCAACACAAGTACCCTAATAAGTTTTGCCGAAGGAAATCGTATTTTGCAACGTTATAATATGCTTTATTTTCGTTTGGCTTTTCATGTGGCCCCCCTGCGACGAGTACTTTCGGTGGCATATTATAATCAAGTGGGACCACAGTGAGCCCTTTTACTCTGATGGCTATTTCCCGCCTCGCTTTGAACGTTGGAACTCGTTGAATTATTATGGAGTTTTAACTGCTAAATATTCATGACTTCATTTTATACTCATACGAGTTAAAATTAAGGAATCACATGTTTATTTTTAAGAATTTTGAGGATCCATTTTATAGATACTATCTTTCTGCTACGATTTTATAAACATATCCATGTCGCTTCCCTAATTAAATTTATATGCCTCATAACTAAAATAATAAGATAAGATTCATTTTGACTGCCTCATTAGTTCAGTTTTGTAAATTATATGTCTCTTACACATTTTAGTTGATTTGCGTCCAATAGATAACGTTCATCATCATATCAGCCAAACGAGACACATCCAGCCAGCTGAATGAAGGACTCTCCCATAGAACCTTTTACCAGGTCCTCTGTCCATCTCGTTGGTGGTCGTCCCGCCACTGTTTTCGATTTATTTAGATTGCGTTGTTTATATTTAATTATGCGTCAACGTTTACTATGTAGATAGCTAAAACGTCAGTTGTGACACTTATTGAGTGATAAATTACACATTTTTTGACGAAACAGTGGCAATACATTGTTGTATTATGAATCGTTGCTCCAGAATTTCAGCTGGAATTCTGAGGCAATGATTCATAATTATATTTAATAGAATTAAAAAAAAAAACCGCATGGCTGTATTACTAACATAGATTTTAAGTAAACATTGTTACTATCACTATGAGTCCTGGTCACTTGAAATAAAAGTTATTTATTATTATTAATACTCTGTACTTATAGATCATTGTTTTAAATCTAGAATATATCGATGTATGTGTACTTATGTCAAAATTTAAATTCGTTAACGCAACCACGATCCAGGAGACAATCCTTTACGTACCTGTATTATTAACACAATTCGAAATTATATTACTTTAATTAGTGGATAAGGGTGGACGCCCCAGTTAATTAGTGAAATGACCTGTCACAGTTTGACTGTCATCGGTCCCCGATGCACCCTCGTGTCACGGTATGACACACAGGAGCGTCACAACTTTACGTCATCCGTTTTAATGTCGCCCCTGTCACTTCCGTGGGCACATTTTTATGACAGCTAGGGAGGGAATTACTTTACAAAGCGTTGTTTACACTTGTTAGTTGCTTCCTTTGTCCCGTCCCCTAGTTAACAGGATGGACGTTAATTGTTTTGCGCCTTGATAAATATATTTTACCCGCACACAATATATTCTTAATCTCTATCTATATTTATCAAAATTGAATTCCCCAAAGGCTTGGGCATACTTCGTATATTTGGGTGTTATTTAAGACACAGGAGGCACGCCTTTGGCCATTAACCAAATCCAAACTCGTATCGCTAACTCGCTACTGAGAATTTTATAGAAATCCCAATAACACTTTGCTCGACCCGGAAATCAAACCCAGGACCTCTAACACAGTAGTGTCGCTTACTACCTCTCATGTCAGTTTTGATCTCGAGTTGTTTATTTTATTTTAAGTCTATCTAATATTCGATATACAAAGCGTTTTTCGTTAACAGCACATGCATAAACCCTAATCAGACGTAAGTCTGATTAGGGTTTATGCATGTGTTTATGCGGTATCCAACAAAACGTACAAATTCTGAGATCATTGAGGTTAATTAAAAAAATACGTGATACTCCAATCAGATACAGCGCATATTATATCACGACAAATACCGATGTGTTGCACAAATAAATTGCGAAGTTACCCGAGGTAGAACGGATCTAGTTGTGTAGGAGAACCTTCCCTAGCGTACTGATTTGAGGCCACTACAAATTGTCCTCTTCCTCGGTCCACTGCCACTCAATTATTATTTGTATACACTAGCCCATAAGTCATAGTTTTATCTGACATATAAGCCCGGGAACGGGAGTAGCTGCAGCCACCGTGATGACGAATTGCATGTTGGTAACACACATTCGTTCTTAATCGATGAATTATGGGATGTGATGAATAGTTCTAGTATAAATTGGTATACATTTTCCGTTTTGCTGAGTAACGTTATAAATCAGTTTTCGTTGAAAGTATCAGTCGTTATTATAGTTCCGTTTGTAAAGAGTTCTTCGCAGGTGTTGGTTGAGGTTAGTGGTTCATTGTTCCGGTGATGTTTGAAGTGAATAATTTTATTAGTTTTGTAGACCTTGATCTACTAACACAGTATATTTGAAGCACTTCTTTATGCTCACATTAATTGACTTTTAAGTAAAGGTTTTGTTAATTAGTTATTAACACTTGATATAAGGCTGATAGCAATGTGTGGTGATTGGATTTGAAGTGATATTAGTCACCAATTCATTTTTATTTGTTTAGGTATATACTATATATTGGTAAGAGATTAAAAGCCTGTAGTCCCATACTGCAGGGCAAAGGGATCTCCATCGTTCTTCGACTTCTCAATGTTTTTTTGGAAAGAGTCCAGCTCATCCCTTCATTTCCGTCTAGGCCTATCGCGTTTTTGTCTGCCATTAAGTGGGACCCATTGGGTTGTGAGCTTGCCTCATTATTCGTCAGACATGAAACCCGCCTAGTTCCGTTTTTAATTTCGTTTATTTATCTGTATTATGGACAATTGTTTTTGTTGACTAAAGAAGTACAATACATTTTACAATAACACTTGCTTTAATAGCTATGCGTTTTATAAGTATATGCAAAATAATAATTAAATTCCATAGTGTTGTTTATACACACGAAAAGTTCTAAGGTCTTTTTGCTTCGATACATAGGTATAGAATTAGAGATAGATAATAAAAAGGTTTAAGTAATTACAAACTACGCAGACTTTAACACTTAATTTGAATAACGAAGAATAAAATTTCAACTTCGTATACACAAGGAAGTTCCTCATCGTAAGTTATTTCTACTGACAGTTGTGATAGCTTGTCTTCAGTAGGCGTATTGTAATGAATTGCAAAGGAGCACCCATTTTGGCTTTGTCAGGGGTGTCGTCATCCATTCTAATTTCACGGATCTACGATTGGATAACTGCTTGTAGTTTCCTTAATTCCTTTGACGTCTCAATTGGCATAATAAACTCAGCATTTGTCTCTCTCTTAGAATATCATCGGTCTCTACGATATCTAGGATATCAGTGCTCTAGGATCTAGAGTACTGACTACTGATAGCCTGGTGATATGACCATTGTCAAGTCAAAGGTCTCAAGTTTGAGTCCAAGGCACACACACGCCTCTGACTTTCCAAAGTCATGTCCGTATTATTATCTAGGTACTTAATTATTACGTGCTTAAACATATCGTGAGCAAACATTTGCCTGTTAGATTTTTTCGACAGTGTGTGAAGTCTGCCAACTTGCATTAGGTAGTATAGCATTATCCCTCTTATTCTGAGAGGAGATCCGTGCTCAGCCGTGGGACAGTAAATGGGTTGTTGATTAGAATCAAATCAAATCATTTATTTGCAAACTAAGTGTATACAAAGGTGTTACATCTTAAACAGTAGGTACAAGACTTAGTGCCTTTTTCAGGCGTAGCAAAGATAACATTTTATATTATGCTCTTATAATAATTTTATTTTAGTGCTTATACGATTACATTTACGCAAGTGAAAGTATTTTATATAATAATTTATAATAATTCAAAATATGTGATTCTGAGTTGTACAATAATTATTAACTAATGCAACATAATTAAAGAGAAATATATATATTTCGTATAAGTAGTATTAAACGTATCATTTTTTAAATGTATATATCTATCTATTATTTATATTTTAAATGTATTACTGTATAATTTAATTATAACATTAGATGGGACAATAATATTGTATGTAGTATATTTTGTTTGAGTAATATATTTATTTTATTTTTTAATATTTATGTATTTTTGAGTTTTCGAAATACTCTTCTAGAGAGTAGAAACATTTATGTATTAAGAATGCTTTGAGTTTTCTATTAAATATTATTAGTTTAGTTTCTTTTTTTATATCTGTAGGTAGTTTAGTTTCTTTTTTTATATCTGTAGGTAGTTTATTATATATTTTTACTGCCATGTAGTAGGGACTTTGGTTTAGCATTTTAATTCTGGAATGTGGTAAATATAGTCTGTCTTTATGGCGGGTTTATAGAATGGAAAGTTTTATTCAAGCCTGTTCCCTGAAGGGAAAGGCGAACATATGATCACCCACAATTCACCAGAATGTTGACGTCCCATGCAACAGACTACAAATCCAAACTCCGAGCTGTCACTGAGAATATCATAGAAAAACCTTATAACAGTTTACTCGATAAGGGGCCGTATTACCACGTATAAATGCCATCATTTTTAGGGTGTGAGAGAGGGATGCCGCTCTACAGGTTAAATAGTGGCGTCCCTCTTTCACAACGTAAAAATTATGGCATTAATACGTGGTAATACGGCATCTGAGAATTTAAGGAGACTCAGCAGCTGCACTTTTGACTATTTGGCCAATATGGCAGTAGTATCATAAAGTGTTTGTAAACGCACCCGATGCAGGATAAACGACAATGTAGCACACAGTATTTAATAAATACGAGATGTAGTTTATTTAAATGTGAATGGATGTTGTCTGACCATGCATGTCCGATATAAAGCGACAGTGGTCCATCGACGAAGTTTGCACAATATTGACACTACATGCACTTATAATTGAACACAACAATAAGATTTTAGTACATAGAGGTCACAATAATAGTATGCCCATGTACGTCAATTCAAATAACTACAAAGAGATACCTTTTTTTAGTACAGAAACATTCATGGATCGCCTTCCCCTGGGGAAGCGGTAGGGTATGTCGGACTCGCACCTTTCCCTGCCCTATAGTCATGGCTATAGGATTCGCGACATTTACAACAACCATGACAAGCCCTGGTCCAAGGTTCGTTGAACCCCTGTAAAGGCAATGAGATACATACTATTCTATATTAAAGTAGTGGACTTGATAGACGTTGTCCTGTCCAACGTTAGCCGGTGCCATCTAACAGGTCCAATTATGAAACTAAACCATCCAGGGACGTACTCAAACACATCCAAAAAAACATTCAAGATATGAAATTATAAATTCCATACAATATTTTTTTTATTGCCAAATTTTCACAGTACCTAATAAACCGAAGAGTATTTACTCGAAGGAGTATACGAACAGGGGTGTCCCAAAAAGTAAATGAAATTCTTTATAATTGAGATCAACCGCTTTTACAATGACAGAAAATCTAATTGAAAAACAAGACAGTTTATCGAGTTCTTATTTATGTTAAGACTAACTACTTATATAGGTATATACTAGCTTTCCGCCCACGGCTTCGCTCGTGTGGTTTCTCGGCTTTTCTGCATTTAAAAGGAATATTTTTTTCCCGTTTTTACAACATTTTTCATGTGTGCTCCGCTCCTATTGGTCTTAGCATGATGATAATTTATAGGCCTATAGCCTTCCTCTATAAACGAGCTATTTAACACTGAAAGAATTTTTGAAATCGGGCCAGTAGTTCCTGTGTTTGGCGCGTTCAGAAAACAAACAAACAAACCCTTCAGCTTTATAATATTTATGAGATTAGATATATATTGTTGTGCTAAACATACAGATATATACGTTTATGCTATTCTACAGGCTAACTATACATTCACCAACAAATAAAAGTAGTACATGACACCGATTGTAGTGACAGTTTTAAATTAAAACTAGAAAATTTCCTGCATCCTTTTCCGTAATAAAATGGTAGCAAGGAGTCGCTAGCTGACATCGACGTGCTTGAGGGTCGTAGCCTCATTTGAGGCCCTCCACTCGTAGGCACTCGCTACTCCGCACTCCTCCGTCCAACACACTTTGTGTACTTATCATTCTAGCTAGACCCAAGTCAATTCTTATTTTTTAATACATTTTTAAGCGCGTTCTATTTTTCTCTACATTATTGCTTCAACGTTGGAAGACATCTACTTTTTTTTACAAATAAATATTGTTGTTTTACTGCATTTTTTCAACTTAATCGTTGTGGAAGAAAAAGCAGATGAATACTTACGCTCGGCTTCATCGCAATTTGATAAATTGGTACAAAACAATAACACAAAATTGTAGTACTTAACTGCAAGTAGGTACTGTCGAGAGAAATTGCGGTTACTTTGAAAACTTACAACGACAAGGACTTGTAGAGCACTTACAAGCGGACGTGGCTATATATTTCTGGAATCCTAGGAAATGTCGAGGAATTCTTGTTCCGAGACGTGCAGAAAGGAATTGCTCAAGTATTTCATAACGAAACAATGTGACGTTGTTTCCGCTTATTTATTTAGCACGCTATAAGAATTGTGTCCTTTTATATGTATTTTAATATAATATTTCACAGCGCATCATAACTTAAGTTTGAGAATTTGGCCTTGAATGCTTACCTAATCTCTTAATATTGTGGAATATTATATATTAATTATCGCAAAATCTAAAATATCATGTCAAATGTCAAGTTTCTAAAACGTATTATTTATTTAATATTAAATTTTTTTTTTTTTAATCAACATATTTTACGTCTTCTGTAAGTCTGTCGAAATCAAATATGTCTAAATTATTTCTACTTGCACGTTCTATTCTTTGTATTACAAATTAGGTTCTTAGTACTCTTAAAGCAACCCTCGTCTCCCGAAGGAGTATGAAAGGGTAAATAATGTGTAACCTCTGATGGTATATTTTGCCAGCGGATATAGATTTAGGGTAAAGTGACAAAAAACTCGGAGTCGACTATCGATTTACGAATGAAAGGAGGAAAATGGAAAATATTACTTAATGTTCTCTATAAGGAATGTAACATTCCGTAGAAAGTTATGATACATCTGGAGAGGAACTTACGAAGCTTACGTATTAAATAAATTTGTTATTTATGTTCAATCATAAAAATATATAACATAACATACCATCACGCTTGTATTCCCCGAAGCGTTAGGCAGAGGTGTATTAATGTACACCCGCGTTTCTCCGGTATGTTATGGGTCACATGTGGAGGACCGTTTTGCCAAATCCGAGCTGCTACTGAGAATTTAATAGAAAAACCCAATAACACTTTGCTCGACCTGGAAATCGAACTCAGGACCTCTCAGACTCGCGTAGCAGTCGCGCTTTAGACCATTAGAGTAACAAGGCAGTCACTGTAAATACACTACACAAAAATCTAGTGTGCAGTAGGTACGTGTTCTGAAAATAATAATAATCCACCATTCATTTTTACATTATTATTTATTCATGTGTGTAAATAGTTTTAACGAGAATGTATCTACTTTTGTTTGGAAATAACGAATTCGGGCAGTATTTTTATCCATTTTCATGGGTATATTCTGTGATATACGACTAGAATATGACAACCACTACATGATTGATGGAGACATTATTAGAACTCGTACTACGAGGGTGTAACTATTGTGATAAAACTAGTTTATTTTATTTATAACGGGACAGTATACAGCTGCAATAAATGTTTAGGTACACAAAAAATAAACAGAGATGTTTTTATAATATTGTAGCATTTACAACATAAAAGCAATTAGTACCACTCCGTAATATAACTATATTGTTATAAATTTATAAGTTCTTAAATAATATTTTAGACTAGACCGTTGCCCAGCAACAGTGGCGGTTGGATAATAAATAAGCTATGTTAATCTGCAATAATGTAGCTTTCAAATGATGAAAGTATTATCAAAATCGGTTCAGTAGTTTCATAGCTCATTGAATAGAATCTAAAATACAAACAAACAATTATTTCCTCTCATAAGTAATTATAGGCAAAACTCAAGACCGCTACACGCTACGATCTGTATAGTAACAGCTCATGTTATAAAAAAACTATAAAAACCTCTTTCATTCAAAAACGTTTTTAGTAAATTCGTAATACATCTGTGCCATTGTAATATCAGACTTACATTACACGCTTGTAATGTAAAAGAAATGGGGCTAATAGTAATAAAGTCTAGACTTAAAATGGGGCAAATAACTAATTTATCATGACAACAATAAGTTCTTATAGGCTGATTTTTTATAGAATTGTTGCCGCTAATAATATTTATTGATGTAAACAGATCTATTTAAGTTTTTGTTTCCGCGCCGGCATTTCCTAACCAACCTCTAAGAAGAAACATTGAAACACACTTGGAAAAACCAAGCCTCTTTTTTTAATAGTACAAACTTGGAAAATCATAGCCTTTTTTGTAATAGTCAGGATTTTATATGGTCTTTGAACGCAGTAAGCGAATGGTGCTTCTTCGGTATTGCGGTTTTAGCTTCGATGCCCAAGTCGAGCAGTGTTCGGTTTTCCATTAGGATGTCTTCAGCTCGGAGTTTGGATATATGTACCCGGTTAATGGATATAGGCTCGCCGCTATAATTTATTTTCTTTTGTTTGTTTTGGCAAACGAGCAGTCTAGCTACCTGATGAGCCCATATGGACTGCAGACTGCCAGAGCCACAGTAACCGATAGGGTCTCACGCGCAAATATTGAAAGCTATACAAACCAACTGCCAACCAGTCAGATTTAAAGAGATCTCACCACCAATCTTTTTTCTTAGTACTAGGATAATTATAAAAAATTGTATTGTTATTTTCATGCCTTCTTTGAGCTAACAGAACCTTTGCAATCTATACTAATATAATGAAGATGAACCGTTTGTTTGTTTAAACGCGCTAATCTCTGGAACTACTGTTTTTTTTTTGTATATTATAGCCACTTTATGAGGAAGGCTATAGGCTATAGGCATCACGCTACGATCCTTAAGAGCGGGGCAAAGCAGGTAAAACAAATATAATTCCTAAGTTTAAAGCGAAAGTTTAGTAATGTAGAGACACAGTAATAAACACAACTGTTTCCTTAGTGGACAAACAATTGCACAATGGTGATGGTGATTACATGGCGGGCACAATCGCAGGCGCATGTAATAGTTGCACGCTGCATACCTATGTGCGGTCAAGTGGAGTCACAGGGAGCTAAAAAGGCCACACTGAGTAATACCTCAATTTTTTGTTGTTGTAATATTATACATAGCTTATTAAAATGAGCATTGTATTACTTTTAGTTAGTAAAAAGAAAAGTACTTAATTATTGTTTTATTTTATGTAGATACTAGCTGACCCGGCAAACGTTGTTCTGCCATACTAAAATCGCCACTAAAATGACATCAAAAATGAGGAGTGAGGGTAGGGGTATATAAAATAGCCTACGACCTATTGTCAGACCTACCAAATATTACCATATAAAATACGTACATACTAATAGACCTCAAAAAACTTCATAAAAACGGTCATGCCGTTTCGGAGTTGTTCGATTTATTTATTAGATAATCGATATATATATAAAATTGCCTCCTCTCATAACGTATTGTTAAATTTACCAAAATTGAGTATAATAAAAAGGGTTTTATGACATACGAGCAAGCGGTCGCTTAAAGATGTTACCAAAAACAAAACGCATTTTCGTTGTCAGAACTCAGTAGTTAGGTATTAAGTCTCTTTTGGCCAATAATTTCACTGGCTACTTTACTCTTCAAAGCGGAAAACAATAAACATACATGACATACTACAGATTTCCACTTGCTACAATCTAGGCACACCACTTTCGCTTCACCCATGTTAAGTAACTAAGTCTATAATACATACATACATACTTCACGCCTGTATTCCCCGAAGCGTTAGGCAGAGGTGTACCTAATGAACACCCACAGTTGGCCGGTATGTTTTAGGTCCCATGTAATAGGGGGCGAGCCTATTGCCATTCACCAGGCACATAACCAAACTCCAAGAGCTGCTACTGAGAATTTCATAGAAAAATTTAATATCACTTTGTTCGTCCTGGGAATCGATCCCAAGACCTAGCGTGGCAGTCGCGCTTACCAGTAGACTAATGAGGTAGGCTCTAACTGTAACTCTATAATGTTGTATAACGACAGAATATTTGGCAATGCGTTGCTACCAACTCAGATAAATTCAGCGAGAGTACCACCACAAAAAATAAATAAAGTTCTCGAAATCGTAATATTAATAATATTATGACTTCAAGAACTGCATTTCTGTATTATTTTAACACGCTTTTCAAAATATAGCCATGAAAATATTATCGTTCTTCTCGCCAGAAGTGGAATCATAAAGTTGGTACTTACGATAATATTAGTGTGAATCTATTTCGGTTCCCTTTCGTGTAGTGGTCAACGAGCCGCTTATAGTGTAAACAACAGGAGCGTCATATGTGAGGGGCCCGTCGTTACCTTCCGCGTCACGTTGGATGAATGCTGAATAATAGGGTGAGGGACGTTGGCCTTCCGCTCTTAGTACGTTATTTTATAATTAAAATAAGCCTCCGAAAAAATAATATTATATATATATATATAATCCAAATATTATTTCTCTGTCTCATCAGCCAATTTTCCGGTCAACGAAGTCCGTATAGTTCGTTAAGCGTCTTATATTCCAATACTGCGTGAACGAACACGAAAGTACCTACAATAATGAATAACTCTTTAATCGCTTTCAGGTCCCTGAAACTAATCCCGAAAGTTGCTGACATTCCACCGGGAAAGTTGCGCGGTGTATCGCCTATTTACTATCACGGACAAGTACGAGGCTTTGATTAAATACGAAACTGTGAACTATTGTGGAATCGGTTTTCGAGTGCTCTCTATTCGATCCCGCGGGTTTTGAAACTTTTGTGTGAACTTCTCCTCCGGTTGCCCGGAGGTTGGAAAAGGTCGTCAAAATAGCCAAAGTGTCTCCCATAAAGTTGTCGGCTATGGACAGTAACTCGGTGTCCCCCATGCCGGAGCTAGCCCCGATAGCGGAGTTCGACAAGTCTCCGCCATCCCCGCCTAATGAGGAGGTACCAATGGACGACCTGCCGCCACCTCCCGCCACTATATCTCAAGCGGAGGGAAAGAAAATTAAAGTGTAAGTATTCAACCCTTTGTTTCATATTTCCTCATTCATGAAGTAGTAGTAAGTAGTAAAGTAGATGTTTCAAACTCATTATTGCAAGTTGGAAAACTCCTTTTTTCCGAACTCCCTATCCTGATTTATCAAGGATAAGGCGAGAGGCCTTTGCTGAGGAGTGGGACAATACAGGCTAATTAAAAAAAAAAAAAAAGGCGAGAGTACGTTACTATATCCTGTAACTTGAAAATTGTGTGCAAAAATATATAACCTATATCGGAAGACTGCAAAGATGAATTATGGATTTTAATTGAGTTCATTCATATTTGTTTTTATAACTTTGAAACAATTGTGAAAACATTCATACTGAAGTGAGCAACTGCAGGAATTTCTTTCGGCGATCTTAATTGTTTGTGCAGGAGTGTCTGCGAAACACATCAAAAGGAATTTGGCTTGGTAGATAACAAGATATTTTAAGCTATAACGCGAAGTTTGTAGTCTGTACTACTCTTCTCTTAAACTCCTTATCAATCCGACATGTTGATGCGGACTTAAAATGGAAAAGATAATTAATTGGTGTCTAGACGATTTCTACAATAATGGGATATATTTAATATAGTAATTACTACACTTGATAATGGAGGATGCAAAAAAGATAATCTAACGTAACCTAAAATCTAAACCTAACCTTAACCTAAACCGAAAAATATAGGCGAAAAAAAAAGAATCCATTAATATTACATATGCAATAAACAATAATTGTTTAAATTAGCCTTATACTTTACGGATAAAAGATAAAAAGGGCCTTAAAAGAACTTCTAGACAACCATTTTCATTCTGGTGTTTTTCGCTATGACAGGTAACTTGTTTCAATACTGAAAACCATGATTCATTCCTATCCTTATATATAAGAGGATACCGTACTCTTACAGCTGATTCAACATGATGTAATTACCTACACATGTTCAAACACAAAAAGAGTGTTCGGGATTTCGAATGCATACCTTCACATTTTAGACGTTGTAGGTATAAGTACATGATCTTTCAGCAACAATTTTATTCTTTCGTACCGGAAATACCGGGGAATGGTAAATAACTAAAGAGCTTCAATAAAGCCGGATATTGATTTTCCTCGTATCCAATCCCTTCGGTTAAATACTTACGTAGATATTTTTGGGTAAAGTGAACCTTTAAGGGTATCTTTAGGTGTATTACAAGATTATTGGATTTTAGGATTAGGGGCAGGGATCAAGGAGTACTATCGTTCCTTTTGCTGTATCTTGAGCAAGCCCTTAGTTAAGTTTAATTTGACACTTGATTGAATTTACTGTGAATATAAATCCCAGCGAATAATTGTGAGTAAGTATGCGTTTGCGACACGAATTAAAGAGTCAATGAGATCTTTGTTGTTGCCCAAACAAAATGTTCTCAGAGCAGTTTGTTTAACCGAACAACATCCGGGCGATGCATTGGGTCTGCGAAGAGGAGTGTCAGAAAAAGCGATTTATCAACAGATAGGTAGATACATATTTTCTTTCTGCAAATTGTGAGTCTACTCAATTATGGCACTTTCCGTCCTGTCCTGTTAGTTTCCAAATCTTTATTGCCTTTAAAAGACCAAGTTTAAAGAAATACTTCTAATATTACTTAAATATTCATACGAAAGTTACTTATTCGGTTTCGACAAACGAAAACGAACGATTACCGAAATAACAATAATCCAGTAAACAGTAACTGTCCAAGATTAGTCAATGTGTAAAAATGTTATTAAATAGCTTATGCCTACGTTGATTAATGGTTTTTTAACAATTAAGTAAAAATTCTACAGTTACTAGTTTTTTTTTGCGCGAGATTACCTTTATCTCCATCTATTGAGCCAACCTAACGTTATATTTGCCATCTGAGATTTACACATATACGGCGCGTGAGCATCAGTAGGAACGGTTGCCAGTTGATTATAAACGTAGTACGGCTCTGTTCTGCCAGATGGCGTTACTTGTATGTTAGGTATAGATCTTTGAAACTTCAAGAAACATAACACGTGCATTTTACTGTGAGTAAACAATGCACCATATAATTTAACGTTGTATTATAAGCAAATAATTACACTGGATAAAAATCAACTGAAATGTTTGTCTCTTTCTAACAAGTTCGCAAGTATAATTGATGATCTCTGTCTAACGTGAAAGACTGGTTACGCCGAAGTAGGGCGCTTGTCGCGTCCGGACCGAGTCGAGATCTCGGAGAGTGGCGACACGCACCTTGCGGGAAACATGCTCATGTGACAGATTGCCGCCAAAATTAATTTTAAATTTCGAACTTTTTATTTTTAATATTCGAAATTTTTTTTTTACGACTGTGTTTAGTGTTTTGTGATTTTGAAGAATTTTATTTATTTTGACTGTGATTTCCTGATTTGTGAGTTCAAATTAAGAAGAAATGGCGCGAGCAAAAAGTCAAAAGTATGTAATTTTTTTTTAATTATTGGGGAACTCGCCTTGCAGCTCGTTTATAATTTGTTTAACTTACACATAGTAAATAAAATAAATTATACGTTAGAGTAATTTAGGCGTTTTAAATGGTATCTGTGGTTTTAAAAATTATGCTTTAGTGATCATTTTAATGGAACCCTCGCTGCAATTATTTAAATGAGTGCATGCCTTGGAGTGATAAGCGAGTCCTGTTTCTTACATACCTTTAGATAACACGGACTACTTGCACGAATCAGACTGTATCAAATAAAAGTTAAGTAATGCTTATAAATTCAAGTAGATAGGTGTATTAATTATTGTTTACGAGATATGCAGCCTACGTAAATTAAAATCTTAAGTAGGTAAGTTTGATATAATTATTTTTAACTAATTAATTACATACCATCAGGCCTGTATTCTTCGAAAAGTAAGCAGAGGTGTACGTACTAATGATCACCCACTGTTCAAAAATACCCAAAATTTGGGTCCCATGTCCCAATAAGAGGCGAGCCTATTTCCATTAACCGGGCACCTAATTAATTAATTATATTTTATTTATCAAAAAAAATATTAGTTATCAAGTTTGAATCCACGTAGATAGATTCCGAATGAAAATAAGATAAAGCAAAAAAGGTTTCTAATATAAAATAAATTATAATAAATTGCTTAATTATGTAAACTATACATAACAGAATGTCTTTATTATGTATAATTTATACTAATATTATAACTAAGTGAAAGTTTATAAACATGAAACTAAAGTTCCACGGCGGACAGGATAGTTGGTAGGGTGACCATACGTTTTGTGAGAACGGCAATAACACGGGAACGGGAAGTCCGTAATTACACCAGTTTATTTACTAGCTCGTCCAGCAAGTACGGCTGCTGTTAATGTGACCATGTTTTTTATCGATACGAGGATGAAACGAAGTATTCATGGATTCTAGGCGATAACGGTATCTAAGTCTTCCGTTGATTTTATTCGACGGTAAATGTTCTTACGGGACTTGGAATATATTTAACGGCCATCTTTGTTGTGACATTCAAAGCATGAAGTTCTAAAGTTTTCTCAGAGACAAAGACATTTAGCCTACTATTGCCCAAAGGTGCAATGGGTCCAGTGTTAGCCTGCACATTGGAATATCAAATTATCATTAATGCTAAAAAAATATTATCTAATAAAATTGTATGAAAAATAATAAAATTATACCTAATTAATCTGAACCAATGAAAAACCATTCGATTTTTTATTCCACTCAGATTTTGATACTGCGAATCTAAACACGGTTCAATAAATAGTTACCAAATTACTGTTATTATGAGATGTATGATAACTATAACTCGATACTTTTCTTGTGGCCTCAAATTGCCCTCATAACAACCGTCTACCATGACCGTCATACGGGTGTATTCATGTTATCTTATTAAATTCAATAATTCGACGAGTGGGTCGCAGGCTAGGGAGCCGGGAACCGACGAGCTCAGGAAATGGAACGAAATTGACGCCATTTATTACAGCCGGGAGACTGGCAGATGAGACCGTGAGATGGCACACTAATGTATTCGTGTTTACAATAACTGTTCCTATTAGTTCAACAGGTAGGTATGTGTATTTAATAATAATCATTATTTATTTATTTTCTCTCACAGTGTTTTCGTAGCACCTAACAGTATTTAACTATATAAATTCACATTGTAAGAGCTGGTGCCTGAAATAGGTTTTAATAAAAAAACTTGTACCAGATCACCAAGACCCACTTAGTGGCATATATAAGCAGGCAGATAACATTGTATTTTTTTCTACTGAATAATTTAAAAGAAAATTAAATTAATGCAAAGAAATCAATTAAAGGAAAAAATAAAAATAAAATGATAAATAAAAAACATTGTTTTAGACTTTTGTTGAAGTGACAGTTTCAAAAGTTTTTTATTCCATGTGATTTGAGTGTCATTTTTATTAATAAATAACCCTCAAAAGGCGTGGGTAATAATCTCGTACTCGCATGATTAAGTAAAAATAACAATACTACTGAGACAAAGCTTCATTTGACATTCTTTCGCACCTCTGGAATAAGGTGCGCGAAAATATTTTTAAATAATCTTTTAAACTATATAATGTATTTGTTTAAGTACAAAAACATTTCAGCATTACAAAAGTCGCTCCTTCAAAGGTTTTTTTGCAGTAATTTAAGCGGCATATTAATATTTCATTACGCGTATTCTCTGTATGTATCTCTATTATGTCGTAACCTTCATGAAAATCTTCCTAAAGCACCTGATACAATGACGCTGAGACTTGTTTTCACACATTAAACATGACATTAATGTAAATATTGTCATTGCCGTTAAATATTTGGTTAGAAGAAGAATAGAATTAGTTGTGGTTGATAATTATGTTGTACCGCGTATACTCGTCCTCTAAACAAGAATATTTTTAAATTTTGTCTGGTATCTATAGGTACATATTAAATGTATATATTACAAAAACACTATCATACTCACGGAATAATCACAATGTCTCGGAAATAACACAACCCACAAATTTGTAATTTGAAAGGTATACAAAGCATATGAAGGTATTTTTAAATAAAAATAATTTGACAGATTTTATCACGTTATATTGATATTATAAATATCAATATCCAATATTCATGTAAGTCTCAGGCGCCAGTAGGTATTTTGTTTTGCTTTTGTGCATTAAAAACTTATGTAGTATGATTTATAAAAACAAGATTAAATAAATCAAATTAATATCGAACAGGTGTTGAATCTATATAAAACTTTATGTATGATTTTATTATTAGGCTACCTAAGTCTAACCAACTTCAACTTTCTAACCAACAACGTTTCAATAAAATTATAACGCGTAATTGCATTGGAATGTGAATTGACCTTGGACGTAATTGAAAAAAGGTTAAAAGTGTATTGCATGTATCACAATAAAATTATAATGTAGCCATTTTGATATTAATAGTTGGGGCTAAATACTATCTAAATATAAATACATAGTTAGTTAATTAGTCTTTCACTTGGTTACTGAACGGCGGAGTTGAGAGTCTTTTGATAAAATGATGTCATACTTTAAACTCTAAAATACCCTAAGTATTTTAGAGTTTAAAGTATGACATCATTACATAATATATACGAAACTTCATCAAAAACGACCAGTATCTGTGGGAAATATTTAATTACTTAGTCGTACAAATGTAAACTACTAATATATTTTTGGAATATAGGTGGTAGTATAATGGTAACCAGCAAGGAAAACTAATCGTATTTTTACATCAATCGCTTATTTATTATCTCCACCTTTACTACGCTAAAGCAATGTCAACGACACCTTCGTTTCTGTTGTGAAGAGCCTATAACTAGGACAAGTCATCTCCAGGAAAAGCCCACAACAATACAAGCATAAACTAGAGTCTGTTGGCTTAGATGCGGTTGTATAACACCCGGACGGTCGAGGAGTTAGGGAGGCGTTATCCGCAATGGTCGCGAGAAGCGAGATCTAGTCTAACAACACATTTGCTCTGATTTATTGCGGAAGCCAACCACGTTGTAACCAGACGTGAACCTATCTCTGTATGACCACTTATGATTTATATTGCAACACTGGTTCGTAACAAGTGTCGTGCTTATTTTCGAGTTCATCGCGAAAAAATTCTTCCGCATTTTGCAAGTCAGTGCGTATTCCAATAATATACTTAGTAAAATTATTAAGTTAACATCATTAAAAAAAATGAACAAACTTGAATTATTGAATTTTTAAAAACATAAGGTTTTACTAATTATTTATTTTCCAATTTTATCATAACGCCTTCTGGTAGTCTTATGTTTTCTTTTGTTTCAGTCTTCCTCATTCATTTTTTAAAAATACAGAAAATAAAAACCTGCTCATTTTTTGAATAAAATTATACTATTCCAAATTTTTTTTGACTCAAGACGATGTGTGAGAAACTTTACACATAATGATATTATATATTGTTTTTACATTTAAATTTATTAAGAAGACAAGCTCATACTGAATTTTGAAAAGTATTTCATTATTAACTTTCTTTAATTGGGACATGTCCTCCAATTTCTGCATTCATGGTAACTGTAATCCTTAAGGATCATCCTTAATATGCAAATGAATAATAAATTAAGCTAATTAGGATTCAGTTGTATTGCTCACTACCTGTTTACAAACTGTTTGTCCGGTAGCTTGGTTTCAATTGAATTGAAATTAGCTAATATGATACTCGTAATTAAAGGAGGTTAATATTAACTCGTCGTAGAGAAGACGGGAGTTGGAGTCGTAAGATCCTCGATTGGCAACCGAGGACCTGTCGTAGAAGTGTCGGTCGACCCCCGGCTAGATGGTGCGATGACATAGTGAAGGCAGTGGGAAAGAAATGGTCTAGAGTAGCCCAGAGCAGAAACGAATGGAAGATGCATGAAGAAGCCTTGGTCCAGCAATGGACAGCATCGGGCTGATGATAAACGGCAATAACAGATTTTATTTTATTATTTTAGAAACTGCAGTGACAGCCTAGTGATGACCATTGGCCTGCCTAGTCAAAGTCTCGAGTTCGAAATTACGGCACGCTATAACATATCCGTAATTTTTGGAAGTCATGTGCGTATTAATAATTAATGCATGTTTGAGAGATTATATTGAACTTGCTTTTCGTTTAGAAATCCCACTCCGAGCAGTTTTTTTCTTCCATGATTTTAAATAGTTTCTATTAAATTCTCAATAGCATGTATGAATAGCAACTCGATGCTTGGAATGCTGACCGGTTAACGACAATAGCTTATTCTTTAAGACTAAAATTGAACTGTGGGTGAGCATCAGTACTCCTGCCTAACCTTATCTCTCGATTATGTTGTGATAATATTATATTAAGTCCATAAACCTGAGATTGATTACGTATAAGGTATGTTTAAGACATCGAATTGAACCCACCAAAGTCAAACCATTACTTTCTTTCTAATGCCCATCATTGAATCAAGTACCATCGCCGAGAACCTTTTTATTCAACTTTTATACCTTTCACTTAGTCATAAGATTCAAATTCGTAGGAAGCGTTTTAACTAGCAACAAAAGCATGTATTGTTTTTAAAAAATCACGCATGGTATAATAGGCTTTATTTCTAATGTGTTACTAGCCAGTATTGTGTGATATTTGCTGATTTGTACACATTACATAAATGAGTACTTGTCACGTTTTCAGTGACACCAATGGTAGGGGGACAGTAATGACTGTGGTCGTCACGTGAGGGAGGGTAGTTGCACAATTACTTACCCGCTGTGAGTGACAACTTATCGCACAGATTATATCAGGGACGCTCCATTATTGATAGGATTTTGAAAGGTTTTCCTTGTACAATATTATGTAATAATAAGGTACTTACACATAAATGCGATGGAAAATAATAACTCAGTCGTAACATGTAAGTAAAATACTTTTGTTTTTGTACTTTTGAATATTTCTACCTCATGCATGACTCCTGGCGGTAATCCTTAAGGGTTCATGGACGTAGAGAACTCTGATATAGCTCATCGCTATTCAATATATCCAATACTAGTGAGTTAGACGCGGCTTTACCCACATATGATACCGGGGGATAATATCCTATGTGGCTAATGGTGAAAGATTTTTAAAAATCGGTTCTGTAGCTTCAGATTTTATCGATTACAAAACGAACAAACCTTTCCTCTTTGTTATATTAGTGTAGATTGTATAAAAAACTTTAACGGTCAACTTATAATCGTATATAGGTGAATTATTTCTTGTTTATATATTTTTAATTTCAACTCTGGAAGGACGAAGAAATTCATAGAGTTTGTTGGCAAGTGGTAAACTTGTAATAAATATAATTTGATATGATTTAGCAAACGATTAGGTTACATCGTAATTATTTGATTGCTCACTTTCTCTGACTATTTAACGTTTAACTTTCATCGTCAATTATTGTTAAATACACTTAAAAAAAATAGGAAAATCTCTCCGTGATAATTGTTAAAATTTATTCGTAGCGTTAAGTTCAATTTTATTTCTATTTATTCGCTTGTGGTGCTGTTATCCGGGTATTTTGTTATCCTGTAGTACTCATCATCATCATCACCAGCCCGAATTTGTCCACTGCTGGACGTAGGCCTCTCTAAGTGAACACCACAGAGCCCGATTTTCAGCTCTTTTCATCCAGTTGCCAGCAGCCTTCCGCAAATCGTCACTCCACCTGGCCAGTAGTACTCGTAATAGAATAATAGTTGATGCTTCATGCCTCAAGATGAACCCAGGACCTCTAGGGTAGCAGTTGCGATTAGGACTGCAAGGCCTCATTGGTCATTAGTGGTCTTTTGAATATAAGTATAATACATATATAGACTAACATAACATAACATACCATCACGCCTGTATTCCCCGAAGGGTTAGGCAGAGGTGCACTTAATGTACACCCACAGTTCGCCGGTATGTTTGGGTCCCATGTAATAGGGGGCGAGCCTATTGCCATTCACCGGGCACAAATCCAGACTCCGAGCTGCTACTGAGAATTTCATAGAAAAACTCAATAACACTTTGCTCGACCTGGGGATCGAACCCAAGACCTCTAGCGTAGCAGTCGCGATTGGGACCACTAGACCAACGAGGCAGTCTCGTCGTAATAGACTAACGGCTGGTTGTTATAACAAATCATTAAATAGTTTCGCTTATTAGACGTAGGATTTTGTCGTAAGATTTTTTTTTTACTCACAGATTTTGTTATTAGAACCGGCCGTTAGCGAGCCCGACAGTACAGAATGATCTCAACCACTCTAGTATATTGAGACGGACATCTGTCATTGCACCAGACCTTGGCGCAATCTGTTGTATCCTCTTATGAATCTGGACACCCACTCGCTGGTTTACTCCTAAACGTAACTGATTGGTGAAATTACACTTTAGTACTAGTGTATATCTTGAGACTGACATCCTTGTGAACTGTTTTATGGAAAGCGTTGAGCATATTGTTATAAAACTACTTAGTTCCTGTGGGTCGCCAGGACTTAGGTACTACGGGAGGTTGGGTTGCTCAGGTAAAATTAAAAAGCGACAATTGTACGTCTTATCTTAGTAGGATAGTAAAATACATTATTTTCATGTATAATATGGACCTGACATGAACGATTGCCAGATTTTGTGGGTTCCAAACTACGAATAAATAACGGTTCTTAATATGTATTAATTGATGAGATATTGCTCAAAGTGACATTTTACCGCCCCTCATCTCTAATCAAACAATAATTCTTTTTACATAATTGGCTAATTTTTTTTTTTCTATTGTTGACCTCGCCTTGTATAATTAATTTGTTCAAATTTAAATGCATAAGAATCTGATTCTACAAGAGTATGAACACAATATGTTTGTCGATAATGAATGATTGTTTCATGATTTCATATCGATCGGCATTGAGCAATTTGTTTCTAAGGAATTCGTAACAAACAAAGTAGGTATGCACTATGAATGAGTATGATCTTGCTCATATATAAACTGCAGTTTGCATTCCAATTGTCATGTTTCACACTTTAACTAATTATCATGTCTGCTTTCCCTAAAGGGTAAGGTAGATGTAAAACACTGTGCACTCAAAAGAGTTTATCAATTTATACATCACTGTTTGAGGTTTCTTATGTATCTAAGGGAGCATACTGCATACTCATTGTCATAATTAGATCTGTCACAATTTAAAACTTCGAATCCAACTGAGAATTTCTTAATGACAACTCGATGACACTTTTATGAATAAAGAAAATTACGCTTAATGGCTGCTCTTGCTATCTTTGAACCAATAAGGAAATTTATTTGAATAAATAATTGTGCTTATAACTTCTTTTTTCTCAGATTGGAATATTATTAAATATTTATGCAAATCTCTACGGAACACCGAGGATTTTGGAGCGCAATTATTTTGTTTACGCTCCAGCGACTTTTAGTAGGCTCTCAAATGCTTTAATCCTATAAAAGAGAACTCTAACAACGTTGTGCTTTTGTTTTATCTATGTAGTGCTGCAGTCGTGCAATGAAGGCGCGCCTTCACAAATCTGTCAAGTAGAAATAAAAGTCTGGAGTCCGCGAAGGAATACTACAACATTTCGTATTAAAAATCTTTCTTTCCGATAACAATAGTGTCTGCGATGCCAGCTTCGGTTTTCTTTTATATGAGATGAGACAAAACCGGTTTGAAATAATTTGAAGTGGAGTCTGACGATTTGTCCATCTTGTTTTTATGTCAAAAAATTTGATTTTATCGGACTGATAAACCTTTTTGACTTAGTGGTAGAGTCTATGGTAGATATGTCTGGCTAATACTTGAACTGTGTGCTCTGCCTTAGACCCTGCTTATGCATCATCCGGAAAAACTAGAGTAAATATATAGCAATATTAAGAAACAGGATAAAATCTAGAATAAAGTAATGTATTGAAATAGTAGGCTATGTATAATAGGTACCTATACTTCCTCAGGGATGTGCTGTTGGGTTCTGTGGTGGTCATACAGCAACCACCACCCATGTGTGGTGGTGGCCACCGAGAAGGTTTTAGTGGGTAAGAATCCCACACTCCAAGGACTTATCGCCAATGTTCGGTCGTCTTTGAAGGTTTCCCCCGTGAACAAAAAAAAACATAGTACCTATACCTTCTTACACATCCTCTATTCACTTCTTACTCTCAATACAAGTTACAAATATAACTTACGTATCCAGTTACTTCATGTTGTCTGAGAAACAACAGCTGGCAGCTTTAACTTATTGGTTCCATTTTCTGATTACATGAATATAAATTCACTAGCAGACTTTTCTGGAGTTCTGCGTTTGACATACGGTATGACTACTAGAAAAAACAGGGTAAAATTGGATGACGGGATCTTTTACGGCAGTGCTATTTTCTTTTGAAATTATTTATCTTTTGTTTGGCTGCTGAACTTTATATGGACATAAATTTCTGTTAATGTAGGTAGGTACACATGATTTGCATCAGGGCTTATTTTCATAAAAATATAAAACGTCCGAAAATTTTCCTATAGCTGTTATGTTTGTCCTCTCTTCCCTGTCACATCATATCACGTGACAAAACACATAAAACGTTTTATAAATAAGACGCTTAATGATTTTTCATCGTGAAACCAATGGACAAATGAATGGCCAAATTTTACTCAAAATAAACTATTTCTGAGAACGAAATTATGAACTTAGGTATTGTAATGTAAAACAGTGCAAATAAACCAAAATGGCAGCTGCAGTGCAATATCACACATTCTTGATCAAGCAATAAATATTACGTTACACAAGTTACGTAGAAAAGACAAATGGCGCAACCGCCACTAGCCATAGGACGGTCTGCATTAGGGAAATATGTACAGAACAACAACACAAGGAACGAAATATACATAATAGATAGTCTCTTTTTAAAATTATCTAAAAAACATAGATTTTTCAAGTATTTTTATAGTAAAGAATTTGTTGAGAGGGAACTAATATTGTTCAAAGAAATATCGTGAGATATTTTAAATATAGTTTCATTCTCAGACAATGTAAGGGCTGCTTGATTGTCTTATCTTTAGAAAACTACACACCTTGATGAAGGACGACACGACGGAGACACGAGGTTGTGAAGACGGAGATTAATTTATTGTTCCATAATTGATCGTTGGAGTTGAGTTATGACATTCTTAACATTTACCATTAGTTATTTCTTCCTTCCTTTCTATTGTCCGAAGGGCTAGGTATATCATGGCAATTTTCAGTACACTCGAACACGTCTAAACTCCGAGAACGAACTAAGAATGTCATAGAAAAACAATACAATTTTGCGCTTGTTCAATTGGGAATCGAATGGATCGCTAAACTATTGTGGTACCTACTTATGAAATTGTCTAATATTTTATATTTAGGAAACGATGCGACAACAGATACGCAATAAGTAAAAAAATGTGCAGAAGAGTGTTCTAAGCGCTTCAATGGCGTTTAAGGCATGTGGCGTCTGAGCTAAATGACGGTCATGTTGCATGCGACTCGCGACGCCCGGCTAATTGGCAAGTGCTGCGGTTCATTAGTATAGCCCTCCATTTTACTCGTCTGTCTGTCTGTGTCTATCCAACCAGTTGCAACTTATGCATCCGAATGCCACCATATTGCAGTGTCAGTGACCTCTTGGACTTAAGGTGCAAACGTTATGCAATGTTATCGGTTTAGTTATTTTGTTACGAAGACGTTTTCTTGTTTCGTGTTTATAAAAGTTTAATTTTGAGAATATTATTCACAAAATTAAACTAGGACTATAAATAGACCATGCTACTGAGAGACTTAATATGATTTTGTTTGACTTGAGAATTAATTCCAGGAAGAACTGATCCGTCTTCATGCATCCGTCTTTGCAGCTGATGAAAGCACATAAGGAGAAGGCCCTAGCATGGCCGCTAAATTCAAATCTGTATTGTTTTTTTTTCTCTATTTGTAGGTCTATAACACATTTAAGTTTATGGCGGTAATAGTCTCGGCATTCTAATTCACGGAGCCCTACAAGCTTAGTTTAAAAATCGAATATGATGATGACGTGCTTACCACAGATACGATTTTCAGATTACTTGAATGGACCTTATGGATGAACGGAGATTGACGAAACAAGTATATATGGTGAGTATGGATGTGCGAGTTGGAAGGGGAAGACCTCGGCGAACGTACCGCAACCAAATTGCGGATGTTCTTAAAAAAGGCCAGGTTCCGAGCACCCTAAACCAACGTTCATGCATGAAGAGATTAATGAACGTAGAGGAAGCGAAAGTAGTGTGCCAGGATCGTAGCAAATCTATAGTCTCTGCCTACCCCCATGAGAGACAGGCGTGACAATATGTATGTATGACCTTATGTCAAAATCCTATCTAACGTAAGCAAATCTACTAACAGAATTGTTGTTAACTGTATATTGACTGTAAATTTTGACAGTTAATAAAATTTGGGTGGGCTAGGTCGAAAGTGAAGCTTTAATCATGTCGCGGATAGTTTTCTATTTACCTCAGCTCCAGAGATGACTCGTAAACACTTTCATTGTCACCTTTCCCTCATTTTAAAACCAGCCGTCGGTTTTCGCGACTTTTCTTATTACAATCTCGTTAAGCTTGTAGTTTTGTGGTGTTACTCGTTTGTTATCTATTTTTTATTCAAGGTATTTACGTAAGTACTGGTTATTACAGTTTTATTATTATTTGCTGAAGAGTTTAGTAATGTTCATACTAGATGATAGCAATTGAGAATGACATGTCTTGATTTAAAAATCTTTACATTCTCACTAATTTTTTTTTTTATTATTACACCTAATTTGTAGCTTCACTCCTCTCAATGTGAGAAGAGACATGTGCCACGCAGTGGGACAATTAATTTATTGAAGATGAGGATACGATGTAAATGATGCTGTAAAACTGTGATTAATTCTGGCGCCACCTAGTGCTATAAATTAAAAAGATCGACTTGTAATAGTGTCATATTTTGAATTTGGAAATGAATAGCTTTTTATCCTTCCCTATTAACTTAAAAAATGGGAACAATTTCATACAACGATTTTGATCCTGATTCGATTTGTTTTCTCTCTTTGTCGGGCTGACATGTGAGATGTGACAGAGACAGAGCGACTCACACAAAGCAATTTGTTACCAACTGAAAAAAGTAATAGATTACAATTTTGTTAGTGATCCCCTTTTTGTCGCTGGTAACATTTAAGAGTTGAGTCGAACAGAATATTATTGGTTTGATATCTACTATTATATTATTCTGGTATGCGTACATCAATTAACCTACTTTTGACAATGCAGGAGCCTTGTACGTCTGCTCTTGTGCAGCTTCTGTTCTTAGATTCAATATATGTTTGAGCTCCATCTATTGTGCGTAGTAGTACTGATTAATTTGTGAAGTGCTATTAAAATTAATGATTACACGAACGCATTACATTGTCGGCACGACGTAGCTAAGAGCACGAGTAACGATTAATTAGTTCGATTAATATTAAACACCTCACAGAACTATTTATTTAATTAGAGACTTTTTATGAAGTGGAATCCGCAGGGAAACCGGGGGGTATCTAATGTCATAGGGTTTTTACGGAATTTCAGTCACTTAAATAACTGATTTAGTGCAAAAATATCGAATGTACACCCACAGTTCGCTGGCATGTGTATAGGTCATTAACCGGGCAAAAATCCTATCTCCGAGCTGCTGCTGAAAAATCCATGGGAAAAGGAACTTTGATGTCGCAGTCGCGCTTAATACTACTACACTAATAAGGCAGTAGGTCATGAAGAAAATTAATAACAATACTTGGTACTTTGGTACGCATAACTTTTTTTTTAAACTTACTAGCAATGTGAGTCTCACATAACTAGTAATCTTGTTAACCCCTCGTACTAAGCTAAATGCTTGTATCACCAGTGGGTTCACGTCGGAAGTACAATGGGTGAGTTTCGAACCGGCAACCACATGATCGCAAGTCCGACGCCCTAGCCATTAGGCTACCGCCGCTTGCAAACTACGTCGAGCTATGCAGATCCAGTTTATGCTGCCCTATTATTGTATTGAAAGCCTTTACAATGCGAGATGAGCTTTAACTGGAATTGTATAGCTTGTTCTGTAGCCGTGTGTCCAAATAAACCCTGTCCTTAACTGTATTAAAAATGACGTGCTAATTAATTAATAAGTATTTAATCTTCGTGATGAATATAAAACATTATTCCACTTGACACCACCGTATCTTATAAACTTAATGCAGATCTTAAATTCCGGTATTGCAAGTTGATCAATCATTTAAATGCAATACCTACGCCATGTTTTTGTTGAACGCTAAGTGCCTTCACGGTCTTTTCAGATGCAAATTATTTATTATCGAACTCTCTTTACACTTTAAAAGTGAAAACTGTTTCGATGAAAAAATACTGCAACAATTTTAACTGTAAGTACATATAATAGCAGTACCTACTTAAAATGGTATGATGGTTAAGATATTTACCATAAATATTTTATTTATTAAATATGTATTTAAAACTCATGGGATTCATTGACCTATGTATTATCACTACGTAACTGTTATCAGCCGTAAACAAGTTAGGTACCTATAAACCCGTCTTTTAAAAAACCTTTACCGGTAATCATAAATATTCACTGTAGCGGAACCGTTGCCGAATTGCGGACACTGTTGTGACACCTGTAGCAGTTACCACAACAACATTTATTTCACCGAGTTGGCACACTCGAGCGAATCCAACTTGATTAATACTTAACTGAATTTTCTATACGTGTTAAATTATCTTCATAACAGGCACCAATGTCCCTTGTATCTCGGTACGTTCCCGGTACAGCTAATAGTCAATTGGGCGTGCGAGCAGACCGTCCCGTCGGTAATTTGCATAAATTGATTGCACGCCACGGGCTGGCGTGGTCGCGGACACGGGCGCGAGGTGTGCGCCCGCGCCGCAGTCGCGCGCCCAACCCACCGACTGATACACGTTCACCCGTAATGCTTAATTACATCCTCGCCTGTCGTAATTGTCGGACGATTTAGCACTTTTCAAGCCAATTATAAATTTTCTAAAACGAACTGTCCAGTGTTGGCTCGGTCGCGGTCTCGTGCACGCCCGTACCGATTGATGGCACCGCTTGTGGCTACCCGGCGTCCTGTGCGGTTATCTAGTGAATAACCCATGTTATAGTGATCTCGCCTTCAACACTGTGTTATAAGCGTTACTTTCCTCTAGTCAAACGTCGTCACAATGCGTCAGAGATACCAACTGAAGCAGAGACCGTACGTATACTTACTACGTGCAGATAAGACAAAAGCTCGCTGCATACGCTTGACCCGCTGACCGCTGGTTAGACGTGACCAAACATATTGTTATTTGTGACATTCAAATCTTATACGTGCAAGTGATCACAAAATGCCTCCCGATTGAATACAATTGCTAGAAAGTAACACGAATACTGGTGAACAATAGCATTCCTTACGCGCATTGATACTAGCTTTGATAAAACTTACCACCGTCTAACAAGGCTTGTAGTTTTAATCGAGATATAATTACCTATGTTATGATTCTGTACACTGATTTAATCTAGGAGTACAATGTATAAACACATTTAGCAGAAATTTTGACGTTACCGTAAAGTAACAAGCGTCAAAGTACACAGTTTGTTGAATGTTTTGTAATATGATACATTGTTTGACGGAAAACTTTGTCGGGTGTGCAAACAATAACTGTCTTGTTTCAAAGCAAGACTGTCTAGGCTGTGTTCGAACCGTGAACATAGTAATCAGAATAAGCTATTAACATTTATGTTAAGTTAATAGATGGATCATTACTTGTTAATTGATTAGATGTGTCTTTCTGTTTCAGGTAAGTCGTCCTTCAGCATGAAGCCTGAGTAAGATTAATGAGTAAACTGTTTGTTTACATGGCTTTTCCTCCGTATATTTTACTTAGGTAATGACGCCATATCCCGATAACGTATGTTTGCTGAAAAATGTAGAGCGCTTCTTAGGGTTTTGTTTAACAATATAACGCTTATTTATGCGGTTTTTTGTACACATCCTTTAACAACCTCAGGTATTACGTTAAGGCAGATCGTTTCGATTTGGGCGCCAAATTAAATATTGTTTCGCCTTATGAGAAAAAAAATAAGGAAAAGTAATAAGTTGCGCACTGAAAATCTTTAAGACCTAGGACACCCGCCGCGGGAACGAAAAACAATATTTAGGTATTAAAATATACAACCAACATATAAATACTTTTTCCTTTTGTGAGACTAGGAGAGAGAAAACTTGCTTGTTAACACACAGTCAAAGTAGTTGCTTTTCTAAAAATTTTCTAAAATTCTCACCCAATAATAAGCACATAATAGCCGCTTTATAGTACCTATCCTCTCACTTTGATAGGAGAGCTGTGCCTAGCATTGGAACAGTGAATGGGTTGTTGATGAATCGATGAGTAGGTACATCTCTACTCGTGTAAATATAACGCATGTAACAGACACTAATGAATTAATTATCATAAAATAATGATAAAATCGTGTGAAACCTTCATGCCTGAGAGATTTTTTTCAACAGCATATGATAGTTTTCTTACCTGCATTAGTTCAGCGGGGTGGACTATATCCTAACTTCCTTTTTTAGGATAGCCCGGTGTAAATCGGTTGATGACGATATATGCACATTATAAGTAGGTTTACAATAGATGCGCATACAACTGCGTTAAATGTTGCCATCAGATGAGAACAAAAATAGGTAGTTTATTATTCGCATAAAGTGACCTTAATTGTTCTGTGCTTGAATTTGGTCGGTCAGCCATAATGGACACGATTGAAGTGTTACCTACGCATAAATTTGATTAAATATAAATATCATTATTGCGACATGGGTTAGGAATTGTTATTATGGGATAATGTAGGGTTGACTAAAACAATTTAAACACAAACTTGTTTCTTGTAAAGTACATAATAATTAATTTATTGACAAGGGACTAAGCGGGATGTTATAATTTTTAGATTTGCGCTCAAAATTAAATAAATCGTTATCGGCTATATAGATTTGAAACGTTGAGAAACGGAATGAAATCGTTCAGACATCGCCTTCAATTGTGTTGTAAATAGTTTACGCCAACATAAAAGAGTTGTTATTTTTTATTTTCAGTTATAGCATCGAATAGAAAACTTTAGCATTCACTCATTCCCATCTTGATATAACGGAAATTACAGTTTTTACGAGTTTAATGGATGTTGTTTACAACGACGAAAGGACAAAAAACTTACCATCCGTTTTTATTGAACTTATCCTGTGTATCCGAGGCGATGGTAATTATGTAATTGAGTACCCTACTCCCAACCCTCCCTGGGTTGCCAGAGTTTAGTTGTTTTATTGATTGCAGGATGTTTAGTTATCCAAACACGATGCTGTCCTTTGTTTATTGGGTGATTCAACTGGACCGATTCGAATTCGGAATTAGATAACATGGTACTGTATTGCCAGCATCATTAACATTGATTTTCTTCTTTGAAGATTTTTTTTTATTTAAATACTAATAATTGTGAAAAAAAATGATTCTAGGTAAGGCTTGATTAACAAGTTACGGACTATTTTTTTCCCAAAAATTTCAATCTAATCAATAGTGATGACCAGCTAAAATTCTCGCTTCACAATTACGCAAAACATTCATTCGTTTATTACAAGATGAAAAAAGAAAAACACATCCTTAGTCTATTAAATTCTACTTACATAAGTAAACCTTTTAATTGTCCTTAAATTAAGAGCATTCGATACGGCAACACCAAATACAAAAAATCGGAAACGCGACCAAAGTGTGATAGTTTGTGCGGAATCATTATATCATTGGGCCCCTGTATTTGAACCCATGACCTTCCTATCTGGAACTAACACCGACGACAAGGTTATCGTTGCTTCCGTTGTTGAAAATTATTATAATGTTAAAATTTTGCCATATTTATTTCTATTATTTTGCCAATATACCCGAAAAGCTAGATGGAGGCGAACTATTGCTTAAACAGGAGTCCGATCGTGACTGTGATTTAGGTCCTATGTTAGAGGGAGTGAACCTAGCAAATTCAAATTCATAAGAAATACATTTATGATTACAAAATATTTGAGACAGGTTGCGACAAGGTACGTTTGAGGGTCTTTTGTTCGGTAACAAGAAACAGGTGTACACCTTCTGCAAGAGTATTTAATTTGTGATAAGTATGTAGTTCATCTCGTCCTCTAGAATTTCTCGAGAAAAACAAGTTATCTACGAAATATACCAAAATAACTATGGCATCAGTTGATAAATTGTTACATTATTATGTCCGTTTTAGAACAGTCCATTCTCAACGAAACAATTACATAAATTGATAACGATCGTTTCAAATAAAACACGCAATGGACCGCGCAACAATTGTTACGAAATTTAATACGCAGTGTTGATCAATGACGTCACTTGGTTTTATTTCTTACAATTACAAAAAATACATGGCTTTATCTTTTTGAAAAAGGGCAAAATTTTCGTAATATTGAAACGTGGAGCGATTGCTAAAGGGAAGCGTGGGCGTGCGCGTGCGCCGGGCGGTTAAGGCAAGAATGCGGAATGGTTCGCCAATCATCGGGTAAAAGGCTCGTTGTTAGGCTGCTAGGTCCAGTTCTGTCTGAGAGCTAGATGTTGTTTTAATTGATATGTAAATCGAACTCAATAAACTTGCTCTGACATCGTAGTGGCTAGTCTGGTGGCACTTTAAATTATTTTGAAGTGTTTTCTTTTAAATAAAACTCCCTTTTACGGATTTTATCACGTTGTAGGTATTTAAGTTTCTATATCCGATCTTTTTGAGAGGTCAATGTGTTGCGTCAGGTTGGTAGTTACGGGTAATAGCTATAGTAGTAGCTGGCAGACAACGCGAAGTTTTAGCCACTCATCAATCTTCGAAATTCTGAACAATAGTTTAAAGGATCTCCTATGTCCTAAACGGGTTTTTGGGAAATAATCGTGGGCAAAACGACATCATCATTTCAGTAATGCGTTAAGATTCTATATGCTTTTTCTCTTTTATAAAGATTTGTAATTGGAATTAATGAACAAACAAAATAACTTCACATAGCACAACAGGTTTGTTACATTGAAGCATTTTTTGTGAAAAAAACGGAACATTATGCAAAAATGCGGCTCAAAATTACGATACTCGATCGGAATCAGTTTTAGTACAAATACTTCATTTTTTTCTATAAATGTCTCACAACAAGGTTTGGTCACACGTGGTCAGTTAATCCTAACTAGTTTCGCAGGAACTAACAAGTAAAACCAACCGTGAAAACCGGCGCAACCAGGTTATTTCGGCAAACATAAGTATTATAAATTAGAGCTAACTTAAGTACCAAATATTTAATCCCTGATTCACAAACGCTCGATAAAAGCAGAATATAAAATGGTGATTGCGTGAACTTGATGGTTTCATCATCCATATATTGATCCACTGCTGGGCATGGGGCTGATCTCAGAATAAGGAGTTGGGCTATACGAGTAGTCCGCCATACTGGCACAGTCCGGGTAGTAGAATTAGGTACCACGATAAGGCATCGTTTCATCATCATCATATCAGCCTATTGCCGTCTACTGCTGAATATAGGCCTCCCCCAAAGAGCGCCAACTATCCCAGTCTTGGGCAGCTCGCATCCATCCAGGCATCGCGTATGTACATCTTAATGTTTCACGCTTATTATAAAGGACATATTTGTAAGCACGAAGAGTATTCTACCAGTAACGTACTTTGTCATCAAGTCATATAGATTTAATTCTGATCTAAGAAAATATCCAAGGAAACCTAGGCACCCTTTGCACCCAAAACCTATCTTCTCGTTTGACTCTTACTAACTAAAATCACAAAAAGTTTTAGAATTGAATAAGGAATTTTCTGCAATCAGGAGAGATCAAAAACTGACCTCAATGTGTCAATTCATTTCGTGTAGTTGATGACAATTGGGAGCATACAAGCCGACTGAGAGATTCATTGTGATGTACTAATAGAAGTAATTTTGATAGTTATCTCAGGGACACTTGAACTAATTTAGATGTAGAGTCAAATTGGTTTTCATCGATTCTGAGAAGAGGCCTGCTTTATTTTTATTTTATTTATTTAGGATCTCCAACAAAATATATACACAAACATGATGTACAAATAATAGTTAACCAAGAATAACAAAATAAACTGTTCTAGAGCTTTAGTTACACTGAATGAAATATTATTTATAAATCCCTACTAAATATTTCTTGAATGAAAAGCATGAATCACTATGTTTATTGTTTGCTCATTGCGTTGAGACCATTAAGTATGTAGATTTTCTGTTTGACCGCTCAGTATGGGTGTAAGCCCAAGAATTTGATATTAGAGTAGTCTGTAACATGTGCTTGATCCAGTGAGAGATAGCAATTCGTAAATCTCTAGCTATCACATTTTTTTTTATATAATTATTAATTTTATAATCTGTGAGTGTAAAAACAGACAGCAACATTATTAGGTTAGTGTCCAATTCTTTAAATATCTGACCATTGTCCAAAATCAGTAAAGACTAACTATTTTTATAATGACATGTTTTTATTCAGTTTTTCCGTAAAGGAATTATTTTTAACACTTAATTTTTTGCTAACATGTGAATTTTCAAACAATGGAAGTCGCAAAAAGACACTAAGTAGTTAGAACTTATTCAGTCAATAGACGAAAAACACAAATGCTTAGAAAGATAACCAATTTTCTTGTATACAGTGTTAAACTACTTGAATGCGTGTAGCGATGTTAGAACAGGTGTTTGTAACAATTTGTCTGTTATCCAATAACGTTACACAATGACAAATTTCCGTCCCACTGTGTACAGTCACGAGCACCAATATCTACATAGTCACTGAAATTCAAAAGCATTTTTCTTTTAGTTAAAATGTCGAAATATGAAACAAATCATATTAGTATGTGTATTAAGATTCTGTCAGAACAACATCTCATATTTTAAATAAATAGTTTCAGAGAAAATCGATGTTGAATTTCACTGAATGTGTTTGTATTTATGCTCGTGATTGTACTATGTTATGTGATACCACACATATTGTTACATACGTTTTTCTTAAGGTAATAGCTCCAGTGAAATAGGAGTTTTAGGCGACACTTTTTAATCTACACATGACTAATGCGCAGACTAAATGCGATTGCAAATTGCATATTTTAGTTTCTACCTCTGCTGGAAATTCACTATGTAGTTATTTGAAGTACAGTGTACATATATATTTTTGTATCTTACCTACTGACTACGTAGTCAGTAGGTAAGATACAATTTTTTGTTTCACTTCTTAATAGGTACGTACCTATTAAGAAGTGAAACAAAAAACTTTTCTGAGAATTTAGAAAATTGATTCATTGAAAGTTGAAAAGTTTGAAGGAACCTCTAAGACTATTCTTAACTTAATTAATACATAAGTATAGCGTCACAATACCAATATTATTTTTATTTCCTCATTATGAGTATCTGTAATTATGATTATATACCTGATTGGAGCCATGATTTCCATGCAACATGAATTAACTGCGCATTTGTACTCAATGTCACTGTAGTACAGAGAATCGGAAACCGAGTATCATTGTGGAAATCCGAACGTTTGGCAATTGTAAACATAAAGTGCATGATTTCTAATTACTGGAGTCTATATTTGAATAAATACTCCTTTCTGGTCTCACAAAAGAATCACACAATCACTTTATTTTTTATCAAAATCGTTTTCGGCCGTTCACAGAACCCGCTCACCAGTTTCAACAAAGTCTCCAACTTTCGAATCCGAATCATATATAAACAAAAAAGGACAACTAAACAAATATTCATTTTAATTGCATAATCTTTTGCTATTACTTACGAAACGGTAATTAATTTAGGGTTGCACGTTTCCATAAAGCTGATTTTGAATATTTTCTGTGAAAGGCACGATATTCAGAAAAGTAATTGAGATAGGACAAAACTGATTGTTATTGATCGGTGTTCGTGTGTTCGTTCGTAATTCCTACCCTCCTAAACGGCTTCATCGATTTTGATGTTTTTTTTTGTATCTACTTATGGGGTCACTTCGATGGTAACTAACTTACCTGTAATTCGAATGAAACTGTGAAACCTGATAAATAAGTAACTAAATTAACCAAGGGAATGTGAACTTTCTGAGTAGTAAGTTGGGTGCCGATGTAAATCTAATTTGGTCTTATTTCCTGTAACAAACTACATAGGTACATAGTTTGATTGAAACTTTTGTGGAGCCTCTGTTCATTTAGTACGCATTTCACTAACTCCGATGGTGAAATGAGGCCTTACAGAAAATTATTTGTAACGTGTTCTTACTATTTAACATGAACATAAGGATTAGGCAGAGTCGTACTATATGCACAGTGCACATCCACGCTTCGCCGGTATGTTAAGGTCCCAAGTAGGTAATAGGGGGCGAGCCTATTGCTATTAACCGGGCACAAACCCAGACTCCGAAATGCTATTGAAAATTTCATAGAAAAACTCAATAATACTTTGCTCGACCTAGGAAATGAACCCATGACCTCCAGCGTAGCAGTCGCACTTAGGACCACTAGACTAAGGACGCAGTCTAAATGATATAAATATATAATGATATAAATATAAATAATTATGTCTAAGTGTACTACGTACAGTCCGAGGAATTGTTTTGAAACTAAATACACTCCTAAAATAACTAGATAATATCTGAATATTTTTATTGTTATTGCTAATCGAGTCAGGTATGCAACTTGAGTGCTTGTTTTAACAATCAAGTACATTCAAGGCGGTCCGGTGAAGGCAGGAAGAATGCAGTCGGCACTTGAATGAATGAATTATCGTTATTTTGCCTTGTAAACATCGATTTCAATTTTTTTTCTGTATCGCATGTCGAATAGGCAAGTAAATCGAATCATAGTATGGTCAATCGTTGGCAAATTTAAAATCCATTGGAATTAACAAGGTCACTCTGTCCTTTAGTAAGGCAACTTACAACAATTTAGTATTCACTCGCTGTGGCCCGCAGTTTCGCTTGCAGTAAAATAAGGATTAACTTTCTAAAACTCTGCTTCTAGGCGGCGTATAGTACTGAAAATCCTCATGGATTGTCTGCCTGGAAGACGAAAGGGATTTACTCGCCTTCCGATACAATCGTGAAAACTGTATCCAATTTCGTACAGTAGGTTTTGCGTGCGTGCAAAGATACATACATACAGACAGACAAAAAGATAAGTGTTTGAGCTTCTATTGCTCATAGAAAGACACCATGTATTAAACTCAAATATATCTGATTAAAACTAGGAAATTGGCTGAAAAAACTTTTCGTATGGTGGATGTAGATACCTACTTAAGGAGGTATGTTATTAAATGCATCAACGCGACGTATAAAAACAAAACGAAACATGTAATGCCGCAGTACTCAGCACATAATTTTAGTAACTTGTTTTTCCGTCTCAAATTTTCGCAGTGATGACGAATTTAAATAAATTTATGAAAAACAAAGTCTAAAGAATTACCTGAAAAGCTAGAATCTAATCATCATTGTTTATAGAGATGACGCAAATTCAACTCATCAAGCCTACGGAGCGTATAATTTCAACAATGATTCATTACTTTTGGTTCATAAGTACACACAGATTGAAATTTGTTTCTTACTTGATAATATTCACATTAATATTGTAACTGTCATAATCAATCCTGCGCAAGTCTTATGACTTTGTGAAACTTGTATATTTATTATACTTAGGTAGGTACTGCAATATGATTTAGCACCTCAATCTCAGCATAGTAAACCCACGCTTTCTTCTTTACATACATAGTACAAAACAAAGATGCCCCGCCACTGTTTGTACGCTTAGATCTGTTAAACTACGCAACGGATTTGGTGTGATTCAAGACGAATGTTTATATGTAGTATACAATTACATAAATATTATAGTAGAGAAAAACTGAGAAACCACGCGGGCGAAGCCGTGACCGGAAAGATAGTGTTTTATAAACTGACTAAAAATCAGTATTGTACTATAAATCTAATGTTGTCAGGTGCTCAAGTTATAATTGCGCTAATCAACAGATCTGTAATATTAAGATACGCCTGCAGCAGTCACCTGCACGTATCTAAATACGTCGTTCCCGGTTGTCATACGAACATCAGTCGTCGCCAAAAAGCCCAACCACCAGTCTATCCTGCGAATATCAAAAATTGGGTTGCAGAGGTCTCATGGCAGTCGCTTCTTGTAAACTACTGATTTTCAGCCGTATCTGGTTAGACTGGAAGCCGTCCACCACATGACGGATAACAAGGCTAGGAGGAATATTATTTAAGTTTACTAGTATATAATCTGAAATTATATGGTCCATTATGATGATATGTATTAACCATTGGTCTCACCTGTTTGGCAGATTCATTTAAATGGTTATTGTTTCCTTACGTGTACTATAAAATTATTGCAGCGGGCGCGGTGTGCCTCAGGCATGTTACACGTCTGTTGGTTAATTCCTGGACAGCGATAAAGGTCAGCCTCTAATCGTAGACGCAATCGTGAACGATGATTTGCGGCAGAGTGCGCGGACCGTTGCACAACCATCCCATGTTTTGAATCTGTTAAACGTGTCGACTATAATTGGCTATAAAGTGAGGAATGTTGGAAAATTACAAGAGTCCTTAAGACGCTAAATCGCTGATGTGTGCTGGGTTGATCATCGGCATGCAAACGGTACTGCATATTGTAAAGTATTTCTGTTGAGCGTACTAACACGGGCATGTCGAATTAAATAGCTATCAGGTGGTGCCGTGTGTGGTCGTGCTCGGAGGTTCGTGATGAACATGTACTTATTCGAGGCAAGTAAAGAGTTAAAGTGGAGTGCACAATTATTACACCTCAATAGCCTAATTCTCTCATATTTTTTTACAGTCCCATAAAAAAAAAGAACGTAAATAAAGCCGAATAAGAAAAAGAAAATTAAAATTGGTTAAAAAATAAGCATTCTAATTTTATACTAGACAGAGCCCAAACTATAGCACGTGACGTCACACCGTGCGTTCGACATACTAATACTAGATATATTGACAATAGTTTTGTGGGATAGGGATAAAGCTCTCAATCCAAGAACTCTAACAGCTTATACTTACTTGAAACTTTGTAGGTCGATTTCAATTTTTTTTTTTCAGATTACGATTTCTATTATATTCTATTGTTCACTAAACACCACTTAATTACCCTATTAGGCTGTTAGCCTAGTTAGTTAGTTAGTGGAATTCACAATGAAGTACCTACGGCTACACATCAACTATACACTCATCCAGTATAAGCTGGCCTTGAATGATACAGAAAATCTTTACAATGGGCGGTCAGTCTAAAGCTATACAAATCCGTGTACAGAACATTTTCGGGTTGGTTTGTGGGTAGTTCCCAAACTTCATATATGCTAACACAGGCGACTAGTTGTTACCTAACTTTGTGTCAAGTCTGCCTCCCACATAACTCTGAAGTATCTACACTGAGATTACCTAGGTATCTAGATTGTATTTGAAATCCTATATCGCATGTTCACATATAAATTGACTCATGAGGGAGGGACTCCACTCGACAAACTCAATTATGATTGACCCTTGATCTCGGCGCGGGCGAGTCAACCCAATATGTGCTATCATATTTTACTTATAGGAATACTTATACTTACTTACTATATAGGAAGGGAAACTGCTTGATTAGTCTAGTGGTCCTAAGTGCGACTACTACGATAGAGGTCCTGGGTTCAAGCAAAGCGTTATTGGGTTTTTCTATAGTCTTAGTAGCAGCTGGGAGTCTGGATTTGTGCCTAGTTAATAGCAATAAGCTCGCCCCCTATTATATGGAGCCTAACATACCGGTGAAATGTGGGTGTACATTAGTACACCTCTTCCTAACTCTCCGGGGAATACAGGCGTGATGGTATGTAGAGAAACTTTTGCGGATATTTGCAATGACGTTCTAATTTTTCGCAAGATAGTGAAATCTTCAAAACACAAAAGGCTCCAGTCTCTTTCAGTTTCACTATTCATTTACGAAGCGTAGAGACGCCCGCTTTTATTTAAAGCAGAATAGTGGTTTGCCAACGAGAAAATAGCTCGTGGCTCTGTTGGCGGCGGGGCTTAAAAGTGTAAATTAAATTTCTCCGGAGCATCAAAAGCTGAGTCGGCTTATCTAAATTGCATGACATCAGGTTTTCATGAATAATAGCGGGCACCGGGAAAACATCGAGATATCAACGATTTTCATAATTTATGGTTACGAGATTTTCATGTAACTTTAGGGTCAAGTATCAAAGTATAGTGATAGGATGGCTCGTAAACCTCGAGGGAGTTTCTCAACAAAAGAATTTTATAGTTATTTCCAAGGCTCGGGTTTTTATAAATATCTTTCTATTACGCAAAGACCGTAAAGGTCACCTGGTGATAATATTTTACGTTTTTTTTTGTGGGTTTTGTACTTATGTACCTAGAAAAAATTTGAAGCAGGGGAAAATTTGTATAGTTTTACTTTATATTATAAACCACCAAAAAAAAAAAATGTTTTTGTGTAATCGGTTCTTACCTTTTTTAGATATCGAAATTGAACATTTACACACGGCTACAGGTCAACCTATACAAATTCAGTTTAAGCTGATCTCGCATTGTATAGGCTTCCTATACAATAAGAGACCAGCGTAAATTGGTTTTGTGTAGCTTGATGTGTAGCCGTGTGTACACTAATATTTTAGTAAAAATTCCTGTTTTAATCCCTAAAAGTCGTATTGACTTAAGCCATAAGTATTCGAGACAAACTTTCAGACTGAAAAAAGATTTAAAATCTGTGTGAAGTCATCACAAAATCATATGGAAATATTTGACTGTTTGTATAGCCTGATGTGCTGGCGACTGTAGGTACTATTCTATTATTTATACCATGTAGGCACTTGACATTATTTTTGGTGAATAATAAAGAATATTCTATCTATCTCGTATAGCACAAAAACCTCTTGTAGCTCTCTCCCTCAGCCACATCTCCCAAGCTGTAATTTCTATACAGTCTTGCTTGTTTATGGGTACTCTATGGTGTGGGTCGTCGTCCTTAGTTTCACTTTCATAGGGTATCAGAGCGTTGCCATGGTGATGTCGCCGTAGTACGGCTCGTGCGTTCCGTAATTACGTAAACGCCATGGCGGGTCCCAGTTTCACTTTCCAAGAAAAACTTAAGCACTATTATGATACAACTTATATACTGGGAATTTGCGCGCGTAAGATTTAAATTATGGACATTTTCGTGATGAAAGTCGGTATATTTTATCTCCATTCAAAATAGTATTACTGAACACCCAACAGATCTTAAAACTAAGTTAATTAAGTTATGACAAGTGTAACACCATTTTTTCAACTTATAAGTGATATTTTTTTGATGGAACGTTTCTAATTTTGTCATATATTCAGCGGTTATTGATAAGAACCATGAACAACTATGATTATCAACTCGTTGACTGTCCCACTAGTGGGCACTAGCTACACTAACTATTTGTAAAACATACAAAATACATAACTACATACAACTGCTATAAGTAATTAGGCTTTATTCACGTTATCGATACCGTATTAAGGGAAGTGTCCCATTTTAATGGACACACTATAGGTAGTAGTGACACAAAGTGACTTCTACAAGTCTAACCTCTTCTTCACTAATGAGGTAAGTCAGGTAAGATAAGCCTAACAGATTTACAGACCTAGTTAACCTTTACTAATTCTCAACGAAGTGTACTTAATTGTTATCGAGTTTGTCGTTTGCGTTACGTAATTGGTTTACAGATAAGCTTAGACACTTTATCAAATTTGGTTTTGGAAACTAAGTCCAAGATTTTAAGGCAGGGATAGGTGAGACGAAGGGATAAGGCTTATATTTAGAGACGAGACTAAGTTTGTATTGGAATTTGACACTGAAGATAAGTTTTTGCATTAAAATCACGCTTGTGAACGAAGTTGTGCAGCGTTTGTGCCAAATGACAACGTAAATAGGTCTTAATTATTATATGAACTATCATTCTACATGTTCTGTGGTGATCCACCAGGGACCATCCATCATACCACCGCTTAACTCACTTAAACGGTGACGGAAAATATTGTGAGGAAACCTGCATGCCTGAGAGATTTTCTCGACGACATGTGAAGTCTGCTAACCCGCAGATGGCTAGCGTGGTGAACTACCCATAGCTTAACCCTTCTTCCTTTGAGAGGATACCCGTGTCCAGCAGATGATGTAAATGATGATGAACATACACTACAAAATCTTGTAGTTAACAGTTAATTTAATAACAACTTAATAGTTATCGAACTTGTTGCTAGATTCAATGTGTTGGCACGCTCCTTCTACAACATAGTCCGCATAAATTGTAAACATACCCGATTACTCGTAACGTAAAACAAAGACATACGAGAATACGCGCGTGTTTGCCAATAGCATTCAGGGTTTAATCATGTCGTATGGCACTACCACGTCGGGCAGACGATGTCATATAAAAAAAATGTCAACATAATTATGTATATAATTATAGCGTAAATGCCATTTTTCGGTAGATTTTTCAGTGGTAAAATGTTGAAAATTGTTCACGTTAGACGTTGATTCTTTGAATTTTGAAGACTGCGTTTTGACATATAGACGCAAATAAGCAATAACTACTCTTGACTGCCTCATTAGTCTAGTGGTCTAAGAGCGACTGCTATGCCAGAGGTCCTGGATTTGATTCCCAGGTCGAACAGTGTTATTGGGTTTTTTCTATGAAATTTTCAGTAACAGTTTGGAGTTATGATATTGTGCCCGGTCAATTGCAATAGGTGCGCCCTCTATTACATGTGTACACCTCTGTCTAATCCTTTTGGGAATACATGCGGGATGGTATGTGTATGTAAGCATTAACGTATTAATTAATCAACATTTTTTTTTATAAATTTTGTCAATAGCATATTCGAGTTCAGAAATATTAATTTGATAAAAAAATTCTGTCAACAAAAAAATAAGTAAGTACTAGAATTAATTACCCATTAGATTCGGATGTCATAATCCATTATGTATACTTACGTAGTATTACGTGGTATTAAACTCTCTATATATAATGAGAATTTCACTGAATCTTATTACACATAATCTTGCGGCTGCCTCCTCTCATAATAACCATGAATATTCACAAATTGGAGAGGTCAGTGACTCTGTTGCGTCACTGTTATCATAAAACTTTATTGTTTTGTAATAGATATCATACAATCGTTGCCGGAAATTGTGTCGTTAAGAGAAAAGTTATCACGATTGAGTGTCTCAATAGAAAGTTAAGAAAAAGGCCATATACCTATATAAGTTATTAATTTTATGAAGGCGTCATTGAATTTCAATTAAATAGCTTCATCATCTTCATCAATACTTTAAGAATTGATGGATATCGATATCTTTAATCTATACTAATATGTCTGCCTGTTTGTTAGGTTTTCACGTTTAGAACCGCTGAACTACTTTTGATGTTTCCTTGTACAGAGATAGGTTGGATCGTGAAGAACATAAGCTATATTTTGTCGCAAAAAATCTTTTGCTAATATATTTAGCACAAGCTACAATATATACTTTTATCTAAAACATATTTTTATCTACAATATATACTCGTTTGTATAAAAGTGAAACTCCACTTACTGATTAGTCAGTATCTGAAACTATAAAGCCTTAAAACTAGAAATTTGGGAATGGATTTTGGGAAATCGTCACGAGATTAACACCGCGGAGAACCGTGAGTTTTAAATAGTATGTTGTAGAAAGTAATGCACTTGCTAAGTTCTAGGTCGCCTAGCCCACATCGACAGGTTGCAAACAATAGCACGATTCCCTCCCACGTTGATCGCAGTTTCGTAATTCGAACATCTGTCACGAATCGCTGATATATGCGCATGCACAATCATGTTTACATAGTGGCCAATGATGGCGTTATCGCGACACATCTGGGCCAACGATGCGAACCTCTTTGGCAACGTTTCGCGTTTTATTGCTGAATATGTTCATTCATAAAGGCACGATGGTAGTTTTTCATAATATACCATCACGGTTGTATTCCCCAAAGGGTTAGGCAGAGGTGTAATGTCCACCCACCGTTAACCAGTATGTTAAGGTTTCATGTAATAGGGGCAAGTCACATTTGTGCCCCGTTATACAAATCCAAACTCCGAGCATGACTGTCCGGACACAAGAAAAAGTCTGAGTTGCTAATGAAACTAGCTAGAAATCCATGGAGAAACCCTTTTCTCGATCTGGGAGCTGAACCCACGACTCCTAACGTAGCTGTCGCGCTTAGGACTACTAGACTGATGGGGTACCTACTACCTAATTTAGTCTAGTAACTAGACTAAATTAGGTAGTTTTCCATAGTACTGAAGTACTTATTTTATTCTATGACTTAAAAAATAAATTAATTCAATCATTTATTCGGTATACATTTATAACGCAGTAACGGTACGTGTTATTTGTATTATTATTTTTATATACCTACATACTACTACAAAAGCTCAAACTGCGGTAAATCCTAAGATGTACTCTTAAAACTTAAGGTTTACCAACTCTGAATGGTTAATCTGGAATGTTTTGTGGTCACCGTTTATTTCGAAATCATAACACATTTCTAGATTTTGCTATCTTTGTTATCGTCAGTAAAAACTTGCAAAATACGAGTATCTTTATCTAAAGTAGAAAAGGCGGTAGTCAAAAAGTGGCTTTATATCAAATATGGAATTGATAAGATAGTTTCAGGTATTTTTTTACTAATTCTTTGAACAGCCTTTTCCTTAGGTCTTTAACTTTTATCAATTAGAGAAAATATACCAGTAATTTATATAACATTCTTAAAATGACATAAGCACCATCCCTCGTGTATCGATTACCAAAAGGGTTTCCGCGTCCATGTAAGTACTAGGTTCGAGCCCGAGACAAAATTGAGGCTCCGATCTACTGAGAGCTTTCCAGGACCTGGCAATCGAACGTGGTCCAACACCCTTGCAACCACTAGACCAGCGACGCAGTCAATTTACTCTCTAACTCAAGCAATAAAGTGTTCCGTTATAAAAACAAGTCCAGTGACTTAGCATGACGTATTTGTAACATGATATTTTTAGTGACTAAGAATTCTTTACTAAGCCGTCCTAGAATGTTCGTGTCACATGATAACGAGTGTTCTTTCTAAGAAAATCAGAGCGGCCATAACCCAATTAGGTGTAGCTGTAACGAGAATTTTAACTACAGCCTTTTTGGCCACAGCATCCGTTATCTCGAAGGCCGTTCATTATCAGTGTCACGCTGCCGTGTCTTTTATTCTGTTATCTGTTCGTTACACGACCTTGTGGTATCGTAGTATATCTCGGAAGTTTTTGTTGTTTGTGAGCTGTTTAGAAAAGTTTTGATTGATCATGCGCTTATATGACATCCTCTCTTTAGTAAGTATAGATTAATTTTAGAAAGAGAAAAATGTATTGCAAATTTCATCATTGTTTTTTTATAGCTTAATCATCGTCTTGATGATGTTGTTTTCTGCAAATTTCAGAACACTTGGTAAAAAAAAAATCCGTAAGTAATTCCAAATAAATTTATAGTGTCCTGATAACGAAAATAGCGTCTAATGATTTATGATTTTAAGATTCATAGTAAATTCCTTGCAGCATTGCGTAGTTTATTTACGAGTAAAGTTATCAGGTTGATTTATGAGCTAGACACGAGATAAAACCTTATTCAAATAGGAGTGTACATTAAATTTTAAGATTCATGTATTTTAACCTAAGTATATAAGCGCGGCCTACACACCAAGAGACGTAGAACAAAGAATAATAGTTCTATGCCGTGAGGGGAAAAATAACTATATAATTCAATTTAGAACACTAACAGTATCTACACCAAAAATATACCGTATTCCCTAAAACATCGACGTAGGTATGTAAGTGAAAGATGTCGGCGTGTCCTCTACTGCTCAGAATATTAAATACATGTCCCACTGCGCGTATTGAACTTATGCGTACAGAGGAATGTGGCGCATGACCAGTGGAACAATACTTATCACATAAAATAAGGTCGTACTTGCAATCGACGCGTGTATGTCAAGATGTTTGAACGTAGAAGTGAGCATGTGGTCTTCTGTGGTTTCTGCCTACACCCCTATGAAAAAGGCGTGAGTGTGTACTATGTAATGTATAAGATTACATTATCGTCGCCCAGAAAATAGATCGCTGGCTCAGTGTGTTTTGAATTTGTGTCTTTGATCCAATTTTGAATTATGGGACTTTTAAGTTCGAATTATCGGACTTTTCAAATTGGAGTTAAAAAACTTACCAAATTATTCATGACTGGTTCAGAAATTGCTTCAGTGCCTCTTGCTTGAATGGTAAAGGAACCTGAAATGACTGACCTGAATCACTCGCTTGTTTTCCTAACAATATAAGCAAAGCAGAAAGATAAACATTAACTGATATTGAATAATTTTGTACAAGAATGAAAAATAAACAGACAGCCTATAATAAAGTTGTTGTCCCGGTGAACAATGGTTTCTTCTGCATTCATCATGTAATTAACACCCATTGTTCGAAGTTTAATTGAGACATAACAAATGATAAGACTTATCGAGATTAAGAGGTTAAGCTGCGTTAGCCGTAGTCAGTCGTAAGATGGGTAAATATTATAAGCACATACTCGTAGATATCCTTCATGCTTAGGAGAGCACTTTAAAAGTCCCTATCACATTCGCCATTGGTAGTAGGTAAGCCAGATTACCTTACCTCGGTATAGCCTTAAAATTCGGCCTTGCCTTGTGATTACTTTTCGTCCTGTCCGCAAAACATAAACCCTTCAAACGCTGTCTCAATCGATGTTCGTTATAATTAAGTCAGTCATTAGCTTCCGCATTGCCCATTTGAATTTTCCACTTGTCCGTCAATCGTCAAACTATGTCTCTTATTTAGTATATTTATTCCCATTTCGAGGACATTCTACTTCATGCGGTACACGCACTCATTCATTTGCATTAGGAATTATTGCTCACTTGCTAATAAACACCGTTAGCGCATTCTTCATATATGTTTCAATTTGTAAAACAAGTGTGTCAATTTAATTTGTATCTAACAAAAGTTTAATAAATATGTATGCGTGATATTCTTAAAAAAATCATTGTGATTTGACGTCGACAAAGACAGAATTTTAACATTGACTTAAGCAGTGATGTGACGATTTTCGTGCGTATCTTTGTAGAATAATATGTTTATATACGAATAATAATATTTTTCATAATTTGAACGACGATTGATCGATTCAAATGAATGAGGTTTTGTTAAAATGTTTTTAATTAAGATTCCTTTTTTAAATATTGCAATTTGATATATCGAAGCCGAGTTCTTTTACTAACAAGTGGTCAAATTGTACCGTCAATACAAGAAATTCATGCCTGCTTTTCATTTAACGGAAGTCGTGTGAGTAGTTTGTTCGAGGGCAGTGGGTTAGACGTTGATTAGCGAACTATTACGGGTCCTTTGGCTAGCACTTTGCACATAATTTAATATACAGAAACTTCGTGTGTAGCCTACATGAAGTTTCTGAATGAGTTTGAAGGATATAATTATACATTGGGGTCTAAAATACTTACCTCAATTTCGCAAAAAAAAATTCGTACGAAATTAAGGGACGCCTAAATAAAAATAGGCCCGATTTATTTATGGCACTTATTATATCTTAAGTTTTATCATTCATTTGTTTCATGTTGTATCAAAGCTCATTTGTGGACTAATAATTGTAAGGTTGACAAACATGTCGCACCAAGTTGTTGTAAACACAACTGTTCAAATAAGACAGAAACAATTGCCTACTTAATACATTTATAGGTACTTCCCTGATTTACTTGACATAAATTGACTCTGAGGCCACATTTCACCAACTCGGAATAAGTTCCCGTTAAAAAACTCGGCAGTTAATTTCATACATTCCATTCCAATTTTGAATTTATTCAGAGAGTATATAGGTATATGTTTTGACACAGTGAAATGCGGTCTGACACTCGTCAGAAACCCATCAGATAGGGTCAAAGCACTTAAGATTATATCTAATGGCTTATCAAAACTAAAAAAAAACGTTTTTATTGTTACTATTAGTTTTTTATAGTAGTGCATAAGATTTCGTTAGGATCTCATAGTTTATTTTGATGGTCATTATATTTTGTTCCCGATTATAATCACGTTTAGTGTGTTATACATTTATGTATATGACACTTTGTTATTAAGTGCTGTGTGTATTTTGTGACCGTTATTTATATTTGTATGTATAGTTATATGTGTTTATTTATATGTGTATTGTGTAAGTCCAGCCCGCGACCGCCACATAGTGTTTATGTCCTAATGCGGGTGCTCACTTAAAAAATACAAAGTACCTTCCTAAAGTTTCTTGAAAATAATATTTTTTTAGTAAGTAAGTAACGCAACTCACAATTATAAGTTACACAGTTATTAATTTGAAAGCATAAAACCGTGATTAACACTAAATTTCAAGTAACGTAGGAAGCTGAAGGCGTATTGTGCACAGAATTGTACAGAATGATCATTGATAACACTACGCAACTTATCACCATTCATTGTTGGAAAATGTAACGGTAATGGTGTAAAAGGTGTGTTTCACACGGGTGAAGGCCTATCTATGGTAGATGAGGCTGAATATCAGTATTTTAACAAGAATTGATATCAAACATAAGAGTTCTCATCCAAGACTGACAGATTTTTCGTAATCATGTGTGTGGTAATAAATTCATTCGCTTAAAACGGAGAAAGGAAACCTCGTGAGGAAACATGCATAACAGAGAATTTTTTTCGAAGGTGTGTTGAATATGCCAACGTGGAGTGAAATAAAGTACAATGATTTTATTGTTTTATATTCTTCAAAATTACTGCAATGAAGATATCTAGATATCTTCATTCATTGTAGTGCAAGTGAATTCAAAATACAATTAAAATGATACCCAAATCTGGTGAAGGGGTTCCATAAACCTCTCAGCCATTACAAGATAGAAAATACCTGCTTGCGTGGAGAAAATGATTCACACATTCCTATTATTTTTGAGCGTGCATGAAATATATCACCACTTACTCATGAGTGAGTTTAAACAGCAATTGAGATATTATGTCAACAGTATTAATATAGTCTGGGTACTTCTGTCAATTATCCGCTTACACATAATTTATTTAGATTTTTAAGTCTCATCTTATACAGAGGACAAACGGACTAGAATGACTGCAATACAAATTAAATGCTAACGTTGTTAAGACAACAATGCTAAGCATTCTCTTAAAAGGACATGTTTATTTACGCATCAATTCCATATGCATTCCTCTGGCATCTAATAACATGATATTATATATTCAATTGCGGTTGTATATCCATTTTTATTTTTACAATGACAGTAATATGTTGAATTCTTAAGCGTTGATTAATTATGTATCGTAATTACTTACGTAGCACTTAACTTGTTATTGTATGCTATAAGATAATGATAAAATTCTCTGAAAAATCTTGGACAATTAAGTAACTAATTATCTTCGTAATTTTTCCGCGGTTGATTTACTGTGTAGCATCTTGTGGACTAAATCAAACTAGGACTAATTATTATACTAAGGATAGACCTTCACTTAATGTAAGTATAAATTGTAGTGTACCTTTGCAATAAAAATCTTTTTATAATTCATACCTAAGAAATGGACACACATAATCAAAGTAACTAAAGTTACTTTGATTATATTAGGTATGGATCCATGATAACGAAACAACTATTCTTCTACAGTTTTGGGAAATTCTTACAAAAATAAGACTCATCGTACTCATATTTATATTGTTATAGGTACCGTTTTCAACACAGTCCTGTATAATTGCTATCTATTAATAGCCAACAAACCGACACAGAATATAAACACGACTTTATTAACTTTGCAACCCATACGGAGTTCGTAAGCTCTACATGTACCATGTATACTGGTAATACCCAGAACACGTGCAGCATTCAGCCCTTTGAGCCTCGCACGTGTCTCTGAATAGTTAATTAAACGACCGACTTTACATCCACCAGAATTACGTTAGCCAATCAAAAGCTTCCAATGAGCACTTTGTTTAGCTTCTCTGTGTTCAGCGACAGTATTAAGTGATTTTAGTCTTTTATCGATGTAGATATGTGGCTAAGAAATAACTAAACTGATCAACTGATTTGCAAGTTAAGCTGTGATGGTTGACCATTATCGTCGAGATACGTCCGTTCTTCGAAGAGTACGTCAAGCCAAGGGTACCGGTTGTCATATGAACACCTATGGCAATAGTAACCAGGGAGTAGACCAAAAAACCTGTCATCCCAAGCCTATCCTCAGTATATTGACCAGAAACCAGGTTGCGGAGAAAAATATACCTAATAAAAGTTTGTTGGACCTTGGAACCGAACTCAAGATCTCAAGCTCAATTGCCTCGCTTGAGCCACGGAGACTGAGATATAAGTATAAATAGAGAGATATTTTTTATAGTTGCATGCAATTATCTATATTTTGTCAGAACGCTAACAGGTTCCTGCATTGGGTATCAAGATTGACCACAAAACCGATAGTGAAAACAGGCGTAGTTTCTTTTACCGTTAGCGTTCGGTCAGTGGGCCATTTTTTTACCAATTATTGGGCGCAAGCGCATCGCTAAACCGACTGTTATACTTCACTTGGGTTACAGAATTAATGTTATGTGGGCCAAGAAAACGTGTTCATTTGAAGACTTGTTTTTCAGCAAAAACTAGCGCTAGTTTTTTGTATGAAGTTTGTTTATGAACGCTTAATAATTAATCGGTGTGCAGTCGACACTCCACATATTATATAACGGTTTTATTTATTTACAGCAATTCAATGTCTTACTTATGCACCATTTTAAGCATATACCTATATATTATTTAAACTATACCTAAATAAGGTTATGGTGAGTTTGTCATTTAGAAAATGCACAGCACTCATTAAGGAGCCACACATTTCATTTAGCAATTTATAGTTATGAAAAAACGTAATCTAAATAGTAACAATACAATTAAGAGATATAGTATCTAAAGTGGAAAATAATTGAATATAATGATAGATATGTGCACATAAAAAAACATTTTATGTTTACTTGTAAAATACAGTCAAACTAATTCGCGTGTCTACATGAAAAATACCTTTTTACTTTCTTTTTTTTTCACTGCAAGTGTACCTGTTTAAAGTCAAGGTTGGCGTTCTGCGGCTCATGTTATTAAGTCTGTTTTTATGCTGCAGTAAAAAATAAAAGTGAAACCGGTAATTTATCCCTAATTTTCGAACATTTTGTAGTAGCCTTATTAGTGGTATTTAAACTTTATAAAACACTATAGTAGGTACATACTAACCTTTAATAGGATGTGCGGAATATAATTGTAGAAAGTGCCTGGAGGGGCGGCAGGGTATGTCGTTCAAAAAAGTCCTAAGGTGAAAGACATGTAAGTCAACAATGTATGTAATGTAGTCATATAAGACACAAAGTATATTGAATTAAATTAAGTATTATTATGAAAGACAGAATAACTGTTCAGAAAGCAAGGGCTATAAGCAAGCACGGCTACAAGCTATAAACTAGTTGAAGTTCCCATTATCTTTACTTGCCTAATCGTAAAAGGCAGAATAGATACCGTATGCCGTATTCACTGATTACGTTTTACCACCTTGACCTCAGTGAAATGTACTACGTTGATTATCCGCGAGCATTTCCCACGCTCATCAAGCTCCGTGGCTGTAGTGCCTTTAATTTCCGTTCTCCCACAGAGAGTAAATACATCAATACATACTTTTGCGTTGCTTTATAGAACTCGTGAGAGAGAAACACTGGTTACAAAAAGCTCGACTCGAGAGTTCAAGAGTAACGTCCATCTTTATTATAATTGCTTATAAAGTTTGCACTTTTTAATTATTGTTGCATACTAAATATTTATTTTTAAGACTTAATTAGAACCTACAAGGTCGGCATTTTCTGCAGAAAAACGCCGAAAAGAAACTTTGATTCAACTATTCAAGACCAGTCATAGAAGGTAGTACGTCTTATCAAACATATCGTAAGCAATTGAAATTAAAAGTTCATGGATAAATAATTTATCCAAGAGCTTTTAATTTCAATTGCTTATTAATTATTAATAATGCAGTATGTAGGTACTAATAATATACTTAGTTTAATGCTACAAATTGAACACTCAATTGATAAAATAATTATAATACCATCTGTCATTCAATCTTGCCAGGTCGTATTTTTGTATTTCCTAGAACACTATTTATAAGATAAAAGATGTTTTTGCTATCTTTAAAATAATATTATATAATATAATGTGCTTATCTATTCTTTGCAGATGTAGCACCGCGATATCCTAAAGTGATATAATATAACGTATCGATGTGTGATAAAATCTTTTTTCTCAAGCCAAAATCTATGGCTTGAGAAAAAAGATTTTATCTATATGATATATATGAGATATATGATCATCATCTATTACAACCAACGATATATAAACTAACTTCTTTGATTTCAGCTACTTTTGAGATCATAGTGCCATGTATTTTTTTCACTCACCACTGTTTCTGCGCCAAATTGTGGTCTTCATTTTCGGACCGTTCTGCGAAAGGAAGATGAAGTGGGCATGTCATATGTTAGATGCCCACTTCCACGCGATCACTCTGACTATGCCGATCAACTTGGTACGCTCCCGCATCACCGTATTACGGACTATGTTTTTGCCGAGTTGGTAATTAAAGCAATAAGCTTGTCCCCAAGGGGCTACAAAGGTCTCTTTTTATGAATCATATATGATTCACATCAAAATCGACAATGACTTTGATTGACTGGTTTTGAAGGAGTTGCATAATGCTTCATACGATGTAGGTCTTTGGAGGTTGCGCTTTTTGCATAAATATACTTTAGGGATAGCTACCTGCGTGATAGTATCTAATGTTGTAATTATTTTAACTCTACCATGAAGCTAAATAATCAAGTACCTATATGAATATTTTTAAAACCTTGACATACTAAAAGGCTAAACATATATTTTTTAAGTCTCAATACACGTTTTTATTAAAAATACTAATCAATAAGAGGAAACCATTATCCGTACTTCCACGTTAGAAATAATTACATTGTATAAAAAGTGGCAGGTGCACGCGAGCCCGTTTGTTACATTCGCAATTTCAATGTCATTTGCAAGCCCATGTGTCTAAAGCAGCATACTGTTCTTGGCTATTGCATGATAAAAATAAAAGACAGAAGTAATTTTTTACTATTTTGTGTCTCTAAAATTTTGCTCCTGATTATTTTTCTCATGGTTTTATTCTATTAAAATCATCTCAGTGCAGTGCAGTGTTAGCCTAGTGATATGACCCTTGGACTGCCAAGTCAAAGGTCTCGAGTTCGAATCCAAGGCACGCACCTCTGACTTTTCGAAGTCATATGCGTATTAATAATTAATTATCACGCGCTTAAACGGTGAAGGAAAAACATCGTGAGGAAACCTGCATGCCTGAGAGATTTTCTTGACGGCGTGTGAAGTCTGCCAACCCGCAGTAGGCTAGCGTGGCGGACTGTAGCTATACTATAATCCCTCTCGTATTGAGAGGAGACCCCTCATCCAAGATTAACGTTGTGTGGTAGTTGCATGCGGTGACGTAGCTGGTCCAGCGTCATTTGGACGCTGACATCTGTCCGCATTTTGGAAAGTATAGGTGTTTCGGAAGTTAAGTTAAGAAAACATGCAGTTTAAAATACATTATATAATGTTATTCAAGTTTGGTTGCAGTGGACAACTGAGTCGATCAAAATAAAGCAAGTTACATAAAGCAAGTACAAGCAGTTACACAAGTTTAAAAAAAGGAAATTCTTGATTCGGTAACTTTTTTTTGTTTTGTTACGTTACATCTCCAAATCTTTAAATGTATATATAAATGCATCCCTGTTTCCCTTGGTCGCGCCATAACTCAAGGATGACTATACCGATTTCATTTTTTTTTCAAGTTTCCTAATGCATTGGTGGTGCTTAGGGTAGCAGGTGTTTACGGATTTTTTTTATTAGAAAATTGGGTAATATCTGAAAACTTTTATTATTTATGCCTGTTCGAATTGAATATTCATAGCTAAGACAGGAAATTGTCTATCAGGTCAGCTAGTAGGTAAGTCGATAATTGCGGAGTTCATAAGCTAACCTCGGTTCTGATTTTCCCACTCTACAGCGTGGGGTATCCAACACGAAGATAAGTACTAAAACAATATCTGATATGCAGTCAATCAAAGATAATCTAGATTTAGGGAAAACATGGTATCGCTTACATTATCACTAGTGACCGCTACAATGAAACACGATTTTATCATACGGCCCGCGCCACTTCGGTACGTACTTACTTAAACATTTCAAAACCTTTCCTACTTTTCCTTAGATATCAAAACATTTTACATTTGTGTGTGTTTATTAATGTGATTGTTGGTGCATCCTAGTAACTTTGTCGCGTAACTTGCAAACAAAGTTTATTCAGTGTGACTTCTAGAGCTCTGAGCTTGAAGTTCGCGAACGAAGTTTGACGTGACCACGTGGATTCAGTTGCTTTCATGGTAGATTAAAATCTTTTGGTTATGGAAACATCTTTATTCGAATAAAGACGTGAAAGTTATCTTTGTGACAAATTATACTGTGTATAAAAATACTAAGTTATGTAGAGAGCACATTGTTATTTCAATACCAAGTTCAGTGAGTAATAGACACCAGCATATCTGTCAGACTGCCTCATTGGTCTAGTGGTCCCAGGTCGAGCAAAGAAGCAGGTCAGAGTCTTGCTTTGTGTCCGGTTTAGGGCAATAGTTTCGCCCCCTATTACATGAGGCTTAAACATACCGACAACTGTAGGTGTACTTTAGTACACCTCTGCCTAACCCTTCGGGGTATACAGGCATGATGGTATGTAATATCTGTCAATTCTTATGTAGGAATAGCTTGCATAATGTTAACCTAAGAAGGTTATCTAATGATCACATATGGGGTCAAATTATCAATTTCACTAAATCACGATGCCATATCATCACACATCGTGCCATAAGTTCTGTAATGAACTCTCATTGTACGAAAAGCCTAATCTATACGAGGTCAGCTAATACTGGATAGTGATCATATTGTGATACTTCAAAAATTCCCATTTTAGCCCACTGACACTATATTGTTTTGTATGCACATCATACAAAAATATATTGATACGCTAAATATAATGAACGCCCTGGCCCTTTTTTGGCTTAGCGGTCATAGCGTTTGGTGTACTTAACCAGAAGATGCAGGTTCGAATCCTGCCCGCGGTCGTATTTTTCGTAAGTTATAAGTTGTTCTACGTAGGAGGTTTTTAATTGGTGGATATAACCACACTTTCACTATTCAGTCCTAGGAAGTGTAATTTTAAGCTGGGACTACTAGCACTCTTATATTTGCTATTTGTATTAGCCTGTACGATGTAAGATCACCAGACCGTGGGATATCAGTGTTTAAGCTAGCTCAATTTAACACTCGGCCGCGCGCGAGTCACACCGCACTTAATTAATTGTTTATCGGCGATTGCTCGCGCATGCGTCGATTGAAAACAGTCGCCGCCTGCGCAGCTACTTGCACAACCACCACAACGTAATATGGTTTAATTCTGTAATTAAAATATTTGTAATTAAGAGCGCATCTTATGACGCAATCTCATAACTGTTAGTGAATGCGTGGCCTTAGTTAATGAAACATTTTTGTATGATTGGCAAATGGTTTACCTAGAAAAAAATCAAGGCAGGTATGTTATGTAAGACGGATGTGATAGTAGGTATCTGATAATAATAAGCAAAAACAGAGATGACATAAGTTATTTAAGTGAAGAAAAAATACGACCGCGGGCAGGATTCGAACCTGCGTCTTCTGGTTAAGTACACCAGACGCTATGACCGCTAAGCCACCGCGACTCCCACCCGCCTAGTCGAAACTTGCCTTCACATTTTTAATTTACGTTTTTGAGGTGACGTCAGTGACCTATGTTGAAAATTTGCTTCTCAACCAACATGACATGCTTTACACCAAGTAGGTACAATGTCGTACGATGCCACCTTACCTTTTAACTATCTTTTTGTATTTTTTAGGCATTTTCCATGCAAAGATTAATAAGTTATTTAAGTGAAGGAAAAATACGACCGCGGGCAGGATTCGAACCTGCGTCTTCTGGTTAAGTACACCAGACGCTATGACCGCTAAGCCAACTATAACTTAATAATTTTTGCATGGAAAATGCCTAATAAATACAAAAAGATAGAGATGACATAATTTGAGAAAAGCGGATAAAGATTAGAAATACTTTATTTATCATCATGTTATCGATCTGTTAACAGCACTTGAACCGTAATGTTAGTTAGCTTGGAATATAAAAATTAAAACCCAGAAAATAAGACGTCGCCGCTACTAATTATCTATCATTAATCAACAATATCGATTTTTACGACTTAGTCCAAATTTTCATCAAAAGAAATAAATAATTTTGAAAGAAAAACAACGTGAAGAAACCTGCATGCCTGAGAGTTTTTCTTGACGGCGTGTGAAGTCCGTTAACCCACAGTAGCTAGCGCTAGCGTGGCTAGCGTGGCTACCTAATCCCTCTCGTTCTGAGAGGAGACCCGTGCCCAGCATTGGGTCAATGTAATGGGTTGGGTGATATGTATAGTCAAAATTTTCAGCCATTCGCACTAATAGTTATTAGAAAATGTACTAGATGTACGTGATGTGAGTGGTGAGAAGTGGGTCAGTGTATTGCATATAATGGCTCTCAAATGACTGTACGCATGCAATGTCGAGCCACGACAAGACCGAGTCGACAGCTGATATTGATTATGAAGGAAATGGAGTGCGAGTTATCTCAACAATCAAAATCACCGAATTAGAAAAAGAATACCTAATCGCATTACATTCAAAAACTTATTTTCCTTGGCCATAGTGTTCGTTGTCTCAGGTCAACGGGCGAACTCAGGAAACAAGCAAACGGCAGACGTCATCTTGCAACTGTAGTTGTACTAGAAGTCTCGGTATCGGAGAGGCAGATAAAATCATCTATTGTTTTGCGATTTAAAGAGGGCAATAAGGCGATATTATATAGCGCGTAGCTCACATACACTATCACTCCATTTGCTAAGACTCCGCGACCATGATGCTGTTGGCACGACATGATGTAAATGCGACGTCTTTTACATCCCTGTTTGCATGTTCCTATTCCCTTATTCATGGGAAGGGAATAAGAAATGAAAGCAAGACTTGGCTTCGTCTTTGTGGATCTGAGGTGTTTTATCTGTATGCTTAATGGTTTTAGGGATACCTATGCTATCATTACGATACTTCCTTATGCTTTTAAGGGCATGGCAGAAATTGTAGATGTTAATTTACCAATGTCATATAGGTATTTAAATATAGCTAGGTATACTTACATTGATATATAAAACATTATCTAAGGATGCATGGCAGCATTAGAAGCAAATTGTTTAAAACTAGAGTCATGACACTGAAATCTCAGCAAGCCAATCACTTCCATATTTGGACGCTTATCATCGTAATTGCTTCGATTGTAACATAAATCTCGCATGGGGGAGATTGCCTACGAGACTATGTAAGCGGTACAAATTACATACGGCGGAACGGTAGCATTTCGTAACAATAATTGTGCCGTAGTTTTTCTAGAGCACTTCCTCATTAAATGGAACGATCCGCAGAGCGAACGAATGAATGAACGCTTTTGTGGGTTCGCTTGCATAGAGACAAAAGCCCTGGTGCAGACGGACACTCCAGCAAACAAAGGTTATTAAATAAGTTGAGTTCGAAGTCGAGTATTGTTTTCACAAATAATTACTATACTTAGGTTAGGAGTTTTAAAAGCCTAAAAGCCTTATTGACCAATTTCCGTAGACACAGAAATAAAACTCCGCATTTAATCACGCGATGAACGGAGACTATAATGGCTCTTTTAGGTCTCTGTAATTAATTCATATTTGGAACTGAAATCAAAAAGGCTAACGATGCTACTTTTAGTGGATCATAATTTATGATTATTTTTGGAAATTTTCTACGGAATTACCACGGGTACTGAAAAAATATGTATTGATTTATAGAAATAGCTTCATATGACAAATTTTGCCCTTTTAATATTTAGATTGAAGCAGGTTGAATGATAGTATAACGTGATCCTGCTGTTCTTCAGGTCTCCACAATTACCAATCATTACACAAATAGGCATATTACTTAAATTTTATTTTAATTAAGAATTAATGCTCATGTTTACGGAATTCCGTAAGTATTGCAGATTTGTTTTTGAAATAAAGAATCATATTTCAGTAACTTTCACTTATTATTGCAGTGAAACAAACGTTTTATTTATTAATTAACGACTGAGATTAATTATACAAAACTTGATACTTCCATATTTTGAGAAATTATTTAAATCGCACGCCATAACATAAGTCAGTTAGTCATCGCAACGCGAACTTGTCATCATTCGGTACTTATATTTTTTTCTCAACCATTGTTTGCCCCACTGCAGGGCAAAGGCCTCTCTATTCTCCTTCCACTCCTCTCGGTTCACTTTTTGCGGCCAATCCCTCCAATAAAGATCTAGCTCGTCCCGTCCCGTCGTGCTTACATTAATACAAGCTTTTATTTAACTTGCAATAGTGGTATGTTTGTTTATGTTGCATTAACTCAAAGAACCTCAGTTTTCCATAGCTAGGCACCTATATTAAGCGCTAGCACTTTCTAATTCAGCTTCAATGGAAATCTAGTTATGTCTGCTTTCCGCGACAGCTTTCATCCGCTGTTATGGGGAGATATTGCATTCCCATTTTCATTTTTTATCATTTACTAGCTTTTGCTCGTAGTTTCACCGTTTTTCACGTCCGAAAAGTTTTACTTAGTCGGCTTCTAAGAGGCGTATCAAGATAAAACATGCACCAAATAATAACACCTCATCCAATTTCGTACAATATTTTTTGCGGATAAAACTGCAAAAAAAAATTGTTTTAGGTTCTGTTGCTAAAATATCTATCTTACTCTATCTAACTATTAAAGAGTGATTGGGATAGATAGCTCTTTGCAACATTTTTTGTCGTCAGTGGGAATGCAGGGTCCTCCGAATATTAGTTTTTCTTCAATATCTAAGTATAATGTATCTACAGTCATCGGCCTGTTACAAGCACAGCTTTCTTTGTAACAACGAAAACAAAATTAAAAATCTATTCAGTACTTAGCTCCCCCTTACTACGGCAAGGTAAAGATCAGCTGCCCTCTACGTAGGTGAAACAGCTCAGGAGTCGAATACCTATGCAAAATCAAGCACACGGTATTAACTTAAACAGAACTTGTTCTAGTTTAAATACAAAAGTAAAGTGAGTGTCGAGATTTTAATCTACTTCAATGTCAAGAGAAAACAAGTTATAATTAAGTACAACTTGATTCGTCAGATATTACGCGGACGTAAACTATAAATATAGCAATTAAATTCTTGTAAGTTTTGTGATTTTTTACCTCATTAGACACACTATTTTTATAGACAAAGACATACCATCACGCCTGTATTCCTCGAAGGGTTAGGCAGAGGTGTACTTATGTAAATACACCCACATTTCGGTGTGTTTAGGTCCCATGTAATAGGGGGCGAGCCTATTGCCATTTACCGGGCACAAATCCAGACTCCGAGCTGCTACTGGGAATTTCATAGAAAAAACCCAATAACACTTTGCTCGACCTGGGGATCGAACCCAGGACCTCTAGCATAGCAGTCGCGATTGGGACCACTAGACTAACGAGGCAGTCTAACAAACAACTAACAAAGATTAGATAATAACTGTTTCATAAAACCTGGTAAGGTTTGGCCTAGTAATGGTTGTGTTGGTAATACTTCTCGAAAGTCGAATAACCATTGACAACCTCCAAAAAAAGTTATGGCTGACTTCAAAGAGTTGAAGTTAAAGTTGAAGACCTCTTCTTCAATTATGTTACACCTTCCGTCTTATTTCACAATTTATTTTCAACCGACTTCAAAAAGGAGGAGGTTCTCAATTCGTCTGTATGTTTTTTTTTTTTTTTTTTTTTGTATGTTTGTTACGCGATATCTCCGCCAGTTGTGGACCGATTTTAATGATTGTTTTTTTGTTTGGTAGGTCATACTTCAGAGGTGGTCCCGTTCAAATTTTATCGAAATCGGTTAAGCAGTTTTGAAAATATCAACAAAAATCTAAAATTTGTTTACATCGATGATATTATCGTTTACTCCGAAACATCGCTGTCTTATTGGAGCAGTGCGTTTAGTTGGCTAACAAGTACTTCTAAACAAACTTTCCACTAAAAATTACAAAATAAAATTACTTTTAACAAAAAAGTTAAACCGCCTTCAAAAAATAATAAAATAATTTTGTCTAAAACAGTTTGGGAAGTCGGTGGCGAAAATAAAAGACCCACTCAAATAGAAGTCACCGACTTCCCAAACTGTTTTAGACAAAATTATTTTATTATTTTTTGAAGGCGGTTTAACTTTTTTGTTAAAAGTAATTTTTTTTATTTTTTTTTCTTGGATTTCCTTGAAAACTAATAATAATAGAGCCTCGTTTACAATCTTATAAATTTAAACAAAATTAATTCATATTAACAAAGAACGATAGCTGATTGTAGCAGTTACACTACGTAAAATACTATCTCTGGAAATTCCGTAGGCTTTGAATAAACAGACAGTTTCATTCGATAAATAATATTTATAAAGTTTATAATTAATATAAATGAACTACTTAAGCCTAAAATAAACTAATTGTGTGGTAGACTTATTACCAAGAATATGTCGTAAGGTAACGTGCTGGGTCGGCACACTGATGTAGTCCGGCTACAGTCGCTACGGTACATGTCGTCAGTTTCGCGATTCGTAAACGACTTGGAAACCGTTAATGTTGACAAATCGCGTCATTGCTGAAAGACGTCGCGGCAAGGCCTCCGATGCTGCCGACAGACATAGGTTGATTCCTGTTTTAGTATTTTATTTATTATTGTTTGTCGCGGTGTGTGGGTCACGGGTATGATTCCCACCCAAGGCAATACCTAATGTATGTGTTCCATGGATATTTGTTTCAAATCTTAGTTGGTACTTTGTTCGTTAAGTCTCGTAACAGAGGGGTGCTAGGTAGTGCAGAAGGTGTCTTTAAACAACCAAGAGGCTTATTATTAATTGAATAAACGTATAGCAAATAGCATTACGTTATTATTATTTATTATAGTAATTTACCAATGTTTGCGTCATTTTTTTATAAAGCTATGTGGGCCGCTCATTTCTAGTATCCTCGTTAATCCCTCATACTAAGCTGATGCTTGTATGACGAGTGGGTCCAAGTCAGTAGTGCAATGGGTGGGTTTTGAACCGGCAACAAATTGATCGCAAGTCCGACGCCCTAGCCATTAAGCTACCACCCCTTTTAAAACTTTAAGGGTAGGAAGGCTAAAGTAGGCGAGACGTAGCTTTCAACTGGCTATGGAAAATACTATTATCATGGGACATAACGCACAATGCAAAGAACTCTACCTACTAGATATCTACACAAATCAACTCAGTTTATGGTATGTAGGTCATTGGTTATAGGTAAGTGTTGGTCCATCTCTATTGAAAACATTTGTTCATGGCTTTAGTGAATGTATTACTTTGAAAGGGGCACGCTCAATGATTCAACTGTTGTTGTTAGTCTGTAACACTTTTCATTGTCAATGTAATCAGCTTATGTAATTCAGATTGCGGACAGTGATAATATTACAAATTTATCGTTATTTTTTGTTGTGAATTTTATTTATTCTAATGTGAATGTTATCTTACGGTCTAGGTTTCAGCTTTGGGCGCCAAATTATTATTTTTTATTTTTCTCAAATTATTCGTCTATAATACATCATAAGTACATGATAGTAGGAAGTACGTTCTCAATAATAACTTATTCGCTGTTGAGTATTAAAACTTTTGCTAGAAAATCGTTATCGTAGAAGATTTTACAGTAAATTTATAATTTTGGCCAAATCTTCTATTTTACACCAACATATTCTAGGATAACTTATAGGAAAAAAAAATAATGTGGCGCCCAAAGCGGAACGATTTGGTGCCTATTAAAATCGCCTGCTTCATAAGTCTAGTGACCCTAAGATCTGGCCTCGATTCCCAGGTCGAGCAAAAGTTTGTTGAGAGATTTTCTATGAAATTCTCAATAGCAGCTCGGTGATTGGATTTGTGACCTGTTTATGACCACTCCCATAATAGAGAAGTGGTGGACCTGGTACTCGCCTAAGTAAAACTATTAAGAACGACTCTAGTTATTCAACGGTAAAAAAAGGTATATAGACAGAAGTTCAATAACCGCGTGTATTGCGCAAACATAATTTTCTGTTTGTAACTGGACTTTCAAAAGTTTTACACTTTTGTGTAGGCTCAAGGTCCAAACCTGCTTACCGCTGTACCAATGACACTTATTGTTCTACCATCAACTGCTGTCTCAAGCATGATTGTGCAATTATAACGCTAGTACTTGGGCCACCAAGCTCTGCTCTGACTCTGATAATTCATTGTGTTAAAATCGTCATCCAAATACTAGAAATTTATTGATTTATTGTTATTAGTCTTAACATACCATCACGCCTGTATTCCCCGAAGGGGTAGGCAGATGTATACTCATGTACACCCACATTTCGCTGGTATGTTTTAGGTCCCATGTAATAGGGGGCGAGCCTATTGCCATTGACCGTGCACAAATCCAGACTCCGAGCTGCTACTGGGAAATTCATAGAAAAACCCAATAACACTTTGCTCGACCTGGGGATCGAACCCAGGACCTCTAGCGTAGCAGTCGCGCTTAGGACCACTAGACTAATGAGGCAGTCAGTTATTAGTCTTCTTATGCCTTAATATTCTTGTGATCCTAAGCACGACAGCTACGCTAGTGGCAGTGTTTTATGTAGTAGTAGTATAGTGTACAAACTTCGAAATCCTACCATATTAAAATGAAATACTTAATTCCCGATTAATGGCAGACTCGCTCCTATTACATGGGAGCTAAATATGCCAGCGAACTGTGGTTTACATCAGTAGATACACCTCTGCCTAACTATTCGGGGAATGCAGGCTTGATGGTATGTTGTCTGTTTATTGTTGACTGGCAAATCAGCCAGTTCTTCTGTCATTAAGTGTCAAGAACGATCATTCTGATATTAGTGACCTACAAACATACAAGCGCAGCCCACATCCAGCAATGTAGTGACCTACAATATTATATATATCTTATTTAGCAGATTTGAGACCCCTGGTCATAATATAGTTTTCCTGGAAATGAGACTGATCTAACTAGTAGATGGGTTTTTCGCTGCCGTAAACTGCCACATTGTAAATTTTATCGAATATGTAAGAGCTTTTTTGGAGAACACGATAACAAACAAGTTCATAGGTATTACTCGTACTCGTAAGCTCGTAAGAAGGTATTATAGTAAGAATCTATACGATTAATACAGATACGGGTAACATTAAAGTTTTAAACTTTCTTAATAGTTGTGCACTTATATTTTACTGAAGTTCTGCACATAAGTTACTGACTATAGTTTTACTTCGACAATCAAACGTACAGTTTCTGCAGCTCAATTTCTCTGTTCACTTATTAATGTAAATTTGACTTATGAAGCGTACAACGGAAAGTGGCTCTTATGAACGCTCCACTAGAGTTCAAAGAACGAAATAAGGGCTTCGTTCATCTGGCAAATGAATTACTGGATAAGGATACTAGAGACTGCGAGGCAAACTTTCCAGAACCCTCCGAATGAATGTAGTTAATTTAACGGTTCTTCTTAACAGTTACATAAATCTTCCAAACATTTGTCAGAAGAAGGATTATAAAACAAAGTTGTGAAACGTTCTATCCGGAACTTGATGCCAATGTAAGCAAATTCTAATGAGCTTCTTTTGTTATTTCCCTTTATATTTAAGTTGAATGTTCCTTTTTGATGCCAATCTTAATACCAGTTATGTTAAGAGCCGTCGGTCGTGCTCTTCGATTCCCATGTAGGCCAGGAGTACCATGGGCAGCGGGGTCAACGACCTCCCCCCTCCCTGACCGCATCAACTCTAGACCCTGCACTACTACATTTCTCCACTCAGGCGCACTGCACGAGTTATCCGCTCAAGTGGCTCCCTCCGTCCAAACAACTAGTTTAAAATAACTTTTTTATAAATTAGAAATCTTTATCGACCAAACAGTTATCTGATCTCGTTGTTTAATTGTTGTAATAATGTGTGAACTCTGGTTGAATAGTCGGAGAAAGTAATGCTTCGCAGCTCGTGTGTTCAATATTGTCAAGAGATGTACCTATATGAGGATTTTAAAAACATACCATTGCCGTCACGGCACGCAGTTTAAAACATTATCTTTGACCAAAAATGAGTACAATTGTCGGATTAATAGCAGTACTTGATTTTTATTGAGTTTACGTTTGGTATTCATAGTAATTATGGTAATTTACAGTTTAAGTTGTGGTTTTATGGGATGTCGGCTATGGCTGAGTGGAGCCAAAATTACTCGGTTACAGATCATAATGGAGGTTAATCGGGTTATATCAAAGAATTCTCGGCACGGGCTGGACTGACGTGACCAAACGATTGGTAATTTCCTCCTTAATTGGATTTATTGGTTGCAAATTTTAATAGAGTGCTGCATTGCGAATTTTATCTCCTGGCGCTTTAATAAACGGAGCGATCCTGTTTGTAAGATAGCTGCCACCCTCACATATATATATATAATGGGATAAAAAACCGATAAGCAAAACCCGATAGGTACCTATTTTAACTGCGTGCTTTATTTGAGAAACTATTTGTGCTTTCCACCAGGTAAAACTAGCATTCAAGTTAATAAAAACATAACCTAAAGCGAGTAACAAAATTGTGGCGAGAAACGAAACGTATTATCCATGACCGCAGTATGATAAAGTAATATCGAAACTGCAAACGACGAACCTCATATTCCGCCACAAACGACGAACGAAACGGCGTAAACATAACACAATCGTCTCAGAAATTCAAGCCACGTCTTTCTTGCGTGCAATAAAGTACGATATAGCTGTATGAAGCTTGGCAAGTAAAAAGCCTCAGGCGGCAAGCTATGTAGCATGACAACCTGCATTTCTGCCACTTTCTCGACTGACCTATCACGGGTCTGGTCACTGTTTTACGTCCGCAGCAAATCAATTGATCATTTTTGCATACAATGCATTTGTAAAAGATCGAGATAAACTGAGAATATACTAACAAGTTAAACGGTTATTTGGACGTGCAATATCTTCATTATCTGTCTACTCACAACAACTACTATCAACGTATAGATAGAAATGAATCCCTATTTACCTCATATATAAATTAATCCCTATTTCCCTTGGCCACGCCATAACTTGAGATCTACTTTACCGATTTCATTCATATTTTTTTTGAAGTTTTCTAAAAAACTTAAACTCGCTTCATTTGTAACAATGAAAATCTAGGTAACATTTGAATAGAAAAATGTTTAAATTATTTACACGTACCTGTCTAAAGCTAATGCGAAAGTCTAAAAAAACGTTGATGTCATCGCCTTTTACATTAAGTTATATAAGAACATTTGCTTTTATTAGGAACGTATCTATTATGAATGCAAGCATTTCGAGAGAAAGCTCATATTGTGTTTCAAAGCATATGGGTTGTATACTTACGTAAATATATGTAATCATCTGCAGATGTACTTTACTGTTCACAATGGTGAGTTCGCAAATTGAAAAAGCTGGGTGTTCATGTTTGAGGTCAATAAACTTGGTACATAAGAAACTGCGAAAGTAATCTTAGATTTTGATTCGAAAATATTCGTTCAATCCTTAATAGGTACATATAGCAAAGTGCATAAGTTGAATAAAAACGAAAAAAGAAATGGATGTAATTTTATGTTTTATCCTAGCCGTTCCACGCCTTAGTAGTGAGATACTTAGTAAGTACCAAGTTTCCAACAATTTGTAACAATGTCTGCCAAGTCCAGACTCCTGCTGGTCATGTCCTAGTCACAGAATTACGGAGTTTGGGCAGTAAGCCAATGTGTGCTCGGACAAAGCTTCAACCGCAAGTACCGTGCTACAATAATTGCTACTGCGAGTACCTACAGTAATAGGGCAGCGGACGCTTCTGCCTTAAGTGACTTTCACCAGGCAGCAAGTACCACTGGCACACATCATGGCATTGTTGATGTACACACGACGAATATGAATGCTATTCAACCGAAAAATGACTTCTAAAATCAAGACAATACAGCCTAAAATACTGGCATTATTTGAGACACGTAAGTTATGCAAATGTGGAATTTAGGCTATTTCGTGTAGAGAATGTGGGAAAAGGGATTTCAAAGGAATTTGCTATCTTCGTTAAGCATTTTTGATCAACTTAATTTCGGCTTGCGGAGCTACCTACAGGGGTAAGCCAAATAAAGGTACTAACAGATGTTGACCCTGTCGCTTGTGTGTAAGGCTTATCTTTTATCGCCAGCTACCGCATTTCATGTCCGTTTATATATTTATTACCTAAACCTTCTGACCTTTCCACAGGTAATGCCTTTGTTCGGACATTTTTAGATTAAGGGCCAGGTTTAAAATACATTTCGCGGATGAAAAATTATTATTTGATGGCTCATTGTTCGATAATTGCATCCGAAATAAGGTTTAATGAATTCTTGTGTAAATCTTGACTGACCTCAACTATCTTAGACAAATGTAATAAAATTTTCAATTAATATCTTTAAAGATAAAAAATACATATCGTAGAACACGTCTTCTTTTTGTTCGTCCAATGTGTTCTATCTTAATTTTTTCGCTTATAAAGGTCACTGAGAATTAGGTCATTAAGGTCACTTACGCAATAGCCTAGTGACCTGTACCTAACTCAAAGGTATTTATAAATTATTATACTAAGTATCGTATACTGTTGCCACGACCTTTCTCTTATTACGACATACAACAGAGATATTTCTACAGCGCATCAACTATTCAAAATAGTGAAAAGAAAAATAGCGAAGCGTTCAAATATCTCGAGGTCGCTTTGTTTACGCGAGGATATGCAAAATTTTAACATTTTCTCAGAGGCAGCACGTTTGCTACAAACAGTTATTACTTGTTTACGAAGAGGGATTCAAGGAATAAATCGAGTGTTTTGTTTATTGAAAAGGGGTACGATATACGGAGTGAGAAAAAGCTTGTCTATCGTCGCATGACGCGCGAGCATCCGGCGTTGTCGCGCGAGTGATCTCACGCCATTCGACACCTTTGTGTGGTCTGCAGGAATATCTTGACAGGGGTGGCAAACCCATATAGATATTAGATAGGGAATATCACCTATCAACTTCACCTAACATATTTTAGCTCTAAGAATCCATAAATGCGATAGTGACTCGGCTTGTATGTCTGACGCTTTCGTGCCAAAACCGCTGAATCGACTTTGATACAGAGATGGGTAGTCCATCTAATTGTCTTAAAAAGTCCTATGGGGTACGAGTGAATTCGCGGGAAACAGGCAGTATGTTGTCTGGTTGTCATGACATGCTAACAAAACCTAACCTGTACCTAAATATATTTTTTCTAACAAATTTTTACTGAGGACTGCTTTTAATGAGGACTACCTAAAAATCAATTCGATCAGGAAGTACTACACTACAAAGTTTCCTTTGGTATACCCATCCTTGCAGTGTGCCTACCTATCATGCATGTATAAGCATCTCAGTATCAATGGAGCTATGGTTTCCTGCTTAGCTTAGCGCAGTATTCAATGAAGCTTTCACAGTTCGTGTGGAGACTAACTTGATCTAGATATGTGTTTCAATTGGTGCTTGTATCATCAATAACACAAGCGCCAATATACGATAGTCGATTAATGTCCTCCGGTTTATCTGGTGCGGTTTTGTTTTCCTAAACTAGACAAGACAACAGGTCGAAAGGTTATCTCGCAGCCCGCTTGTTACTTATATAATGATTATATATCTGGCTAAGTTTTGGATTGTGATACTGGAAGCAATACCTATACATATTTTACTCTGCTAAACACACGTATAAGTATGGCTGGGCCTGAACGCGTTAAGCCTGAAACGTTGCCTGATGGGGGAAAATTGGAGGATTGGTACAACGAATCTAGCGCAAAATACAATTAATTATCTTTTAATAATTTCACATTATTGGGATATGGTGTCATTTTGGGTAATTAATTATAGATTAACATCGACTGAAGTGTAAATGTTTTTTTGTGAAAATACCGGCAACTTGTCTCATTCGTGGTTGCGGGTGTCTATAGGCGGCGGTAATCGCTTACCATCAAGCGATCCATCTGCTCATTTGTCCCTATCCTATAAAAAAACTTAGTCTTAAAAACGTTCGTAGTTGTAGTAGGTACTTACCAAAAGCTTTTTGTGTTATTTTTCTATGGAAGTTATATTTTCTTTTTCTTTTCCAGCCAACGCAGTCGTTCGTACGAGTCGGACGACCATGAGAGGGGGGCGTGCGAGTGGTGCGAGTACGCGCTGGTGATCACTCTCGCAACCATCCTGCTGATCGGGGTGTCGGCCCTCACCGTATTCTGGGTGTTCTACTACCGCGAGGGCTATGCCTGGGCTGATGATCTTCCCGACAAGCAGTTCAACCTGCACCCCACGCTCATGGTGGCTGGGTTCATCACCTTCAGCGGTTTCTGTGAGTATTATTAAACTAGCGACCTGCCCCGTACGTAATGTAGGTACTGTAGAAGCACCAGAAATATTACTACGGGATCGTAATGTTTCTACATTAAAAACACTCGATTAGGGAAATCAAGACTTTTGTATTGTTTCAAGAAAAAAATCTTAATCTTATGCGGTAATATAAAATTCTTTTCTAGACATATTTCAAACACTACTTACTTTTTTTGTTCAAATATTCTACGTGCCGGGACGCGCACTTAAAAACTTCTTGTTACAAACTCCTACAGTACACACGGCTACACGTTAAGCTATAAATCCAGTATAGGCTGGCCTTAAATTTTACGGAAAGCCTTTACATTGGGAGAGGAGTATAAACTGATTTTTTATAGCTTGATATGTAGCCGTGTGTACGAATACTATCCACATAGTGAAAACCGTATCAGAATCAATAAATGAATTCTAAGTATTCTATTCTAATGCGTCGGGTAGTTAAGAAAAAAGAAAAATAACAAAGAAAAAGACGGCGATACCGACTTTGTTTAATTCTGATATTATAATATGTTATTTTATTTTCTAAATCCTTAATACGTTGTTAAGTATTTCATAGTTGTAGCGTTCTCAAAAAATGTATTTACACAAGTAACTATAACTTATTCAGTGCCTTGACCGAAGACAACTTGAACCGTAACGATGAACTCGAGACGAAGTTATTTTGTTATGTGAATCTCTATCGTTGTTGGATTTTATCGATGATACTCCTTTAACGTCTGCTATCGAACTCATTAACCTACCTTGTTATCATTAACTTTTGCGAAGGAAATGCAGTTTTTAGAAAAATCTTCTTTGTACCTGATTTAATGTAGGTACTGGCTCAATTAACGATGGTATCTATTTACATCTCTCTCTCTCTCATTTAAGAGCTCAGCTCTTGTCGGTGGAGCAATCGCCACTGTTCTCTATTCTCTGCCTTCTGTTTGATCTCTTGATACGACTCTACCTACTTCCACTTTTACCTTCACTTGTTCAATAAAACTTCTAGGTTCATTTATTTACATAAAGCAAGTAAATATAATCAATTTGCATAAAGATACGCCAAGTTTAAAAACTGATTGTAAAACATATACGACTTCACATACCACGACTACAACCATTTTACAATCTAATTTTTCGAGACGAGTCGTATAAAAGATATTGCTTCTGGCATTTTCCGGCGGATAAAGGTATTCTTACATGGAAATATCAGACAGGATAACAGGAACGCTGCAAGGCACCTGGTGTATAAGCCCAACATATTTTTAATATCTAGGTACTTATTCAATATATTTTTAATATAGAGAAAAACAAAGTTAAATATGTTTGGGTAATGCTTAGAGAGAGAGTGAGAGTCATGTGCTTATGTGAGCAAAGAACAAGTTTATCAGCAAATATCGTAGATCCACAGCCTATAAGTATACCAAGGATCCTATAAACGTACCTATCCTCTATTTATTTTAACAACAATTAAAGTTTTACCGCCGTCGTTATTTCGATGTTCCTAATCGTCTATTAAGCTCCTTTACTCCCCCATAAATACAGAGGAATGTATCTAATTTACCATTTAAAAAGAAATTTAATTAGTAAAGTGCTAAATTTGTGTTATTAAGCCTTTATTTCGCAATTATTTATTTAAATGTAGTACACAAGGCTACACATCAAGCTATACAAAAAATTGTAAAGGTTTTCCTTACTCTTCAAGGCCAGCCTATACTGATTTTCAATAGCTTGATGTGTAGCAGTTCATTTAAACCTAGTATCTAGAGGCAATTATTTATTTAAATGTAGTACACACGGCTGTACATCAAGCTATACAAATCCAGTTTAGACTGACCTCCCATTGTAAAAGTTTTCCGTACTCTTCAAGGCCAGCCTATACTGGTTCTTATTAGCTTGATGGGTGCCGTTCGTTTAACCTTTTGAACGCCAGAGTATTAACGTATCGCCGTACCCCTGACGCCAGGCCACTGTTTCTGTCAAATTACACAAGGTAGTGAAAACACACTAAAGTAATGATTAAATTGTTTATTTCATAATATGGTGCGACGTATATTTTGTCATATATTTGTGACGTTGGCGTTCAGGGTAAGATTTCGTTTGTCACATATATGTGACAATGGCGTTCAAAAGGTTAAACTGATTCGCATCGCGTAAAATTCGCCTTCGCGTTGTAAATGTTCCTAATAATCAGAGATTACATCTTTCAATATTATCACCATTTTGTACCGACAGCTGTGCTCCTGTACCGCATCTGCCGATGCTTCAGGCGCATTTACGTCAAGCTGCTACACGCCATCTTCCATGCGCTTGCGTTCCCTTGCATCGTCATCGGATTCCTGGCGGTGCTCGACTACCACAACAAGAAAGGCATCAACAACTTCTACTCGCTACACAGCTGGATCGGCTTCGTTGCAATGGGACTGTTTGGAATACAGGTAATTATTTTATTTATTTGATTGGAATGAGTACCTAATCATGGTAAAACATAAAAGTTAAATCGTTGTTGCCTAGGATAGTCCATCTATAGGCTGTCAATTTAGTCCAGGGATGATTTTACCCATCGTAGATAAATTTGTGAAAAGTTAATACATCTTCCTATCAAAACTAGACATACCACATTTAGGCATGTATGAAAAAAGGGTCTTTTTTAATCTAGTCTTATCAGTTATGGGTTTTTATAGGGAATGATGACGGCTAGAGTCATAAGCCTGTAATCCTAAGTGTTCTGAATTGGATCAGTAGTTTCAGATTACCCCATACATAAAAAACTCACAAACTTCTTTATATAGGTAATAATAAAACCACAGTATATATTTATAGTGATAAAACTGAGCAATTGTTCCTTAAACCAAAATCAAGAACGACTTTTAAAATGAAATCAAGGGAGTCATTCCTCGATGATATAATGTTCAAGAGGCTATCTATAAATTATGTTAAAAGAATAAGCAAGTGCCAGCCCGAAAAGTAGGTACCTACCTTTATAATAATGGAAAAATATGCGCCGACATAAAACTTCTTTCGTTGCTGCGGACTCACGGCCGAGATTTATGTTAATTTATGATATTAGATACGAAAAAATAAACAATATAAGTAAGTAATGTGCAAAAATTCCTTAAATCCTTAGCCTCGGAAAGCTCGTTTTATTTGGAACTGATATCACTAAGTTATGTGCGCAAAACCAGCGTGAAGATAATGTTTAAGTGAGGCACAACACAACGGCAGATAAGCAACCGGCTCGTTAGTGTCAGTTACGACAGGATGAGATAAGCTAATCGTGGATCAAATTCTCCACGAAATTAATTTGTTCTGTTGCGAATGATTCGCTTCAAAAGCTTGTCAAGAGCTCTCCAATTACGACGATGACGTCCTAAAGTTTATAGTTATTTGATATGAAAGGATAAACGAGACCACAAATATTCCAAATATTTTAGGGATAGTACTTAATTTGTCTCTTTGGTCTAGTGGTCGCAAGCTTGAGGTCCTGGTTTGGATTCTCAGGACAAGCATCGTGTTGTAGAGTTTATCTATGAAGTTCTCAGTAGTAGCTCGCAGTTTTATGTTTTGTCAGGCTAATGGCCTGCTCGACCTCTTTTAAATGGGATCTTAAACCATTCCGGCTAAGGTAAGGAAAGGTACACACTACATCGCGTTATACTATACAGTTACACGACAAAAATAATCGCTATTGCTATGCAATACGGGTGGTCCAATTGGCAAACTGTATAGCTCGATGTGTTGTCATAATTATGTAGATAGGTAAGTACTGTACAACCAGTGTACTTACCTATGCTGGAGAATGTACACCTCTGCCGAACCCTTCGAGTGTACTAGCGTAAAGTATTCCAAGCCTCTGTAATGAGGTTCGTTATACCTATTTTACTATTTTTTTTTGTTATAACAGAAGCACGTTCCTTGGTGCCATGCCGGGATCACGTTTCTGAGACACGAGAGAACTTGAGCCGCAATCAAAGGCTGTCTTAATTAATATTCCGAGGAACCTGCCGCTATAAATAATTATAACAACAATTACTGTAGTTGTGTAAAAGCTTTTAGGTAGATAATAAAAACAAGTGAAGTACTTAATTAAATAAAAATAAGTTGATGATTATTAATAGGTACCTACATTCAGAATGAAGCTTCTATCTGAGAGTAGCTTATTTTCACATAGACACATACCTACACGCGCAAAAATGGCGTTACGCAGCCAAATAGAGTTATCTCGCGTCGATAGAGAAGCATTATCTACTATACAAACTGCCATTTCAATTTGCGATTATTTTTACAAATGGCTAACTTTGATGAATGAAAATATGATTCACGAGGTCTCACGGACAATACCTTTCCAATATAGGAAAATTTGAATTTGTATCTAAATGTAGGGAAATCCCAAACAATGGAACGTCAGTTTCTACTGGAAGTGTTTGGGCCGTTGAGCGTTGTGAAGCTGGTCAGTATTGTGTGTGAAAGAGGGTCTTACAGACAGACATTCAAGTACTTTTGAAACGTCAAAAACTAATTGCCCGGTTCCAAATAGTAGGTTTTATGGAGATGAGCCGGAAACTCCATAGGTACTCTTTTAAATAGTCATACTTACAATGTTTTTGATCACGCTATGAAACGATATTGCTGCTGTGAAGGCTTAGGAAGGTACGAACTTACGAAAAATCCTAATATTTTTTTCGTATTTTCCACAGTACGCTGTCGGCTTCTTCAGCTTCTTGCTGTTGTTGATCTGCAATAAGGGAACCGCTGGCTTCCGCGCCTCCCTGGTGCCAGTCCACGCGGCTTTCGGAATCCTTACCTTCGTGCTTGGAGTCTGCGCCTGCCTCACTGGACTTACTGAGAAGGCCATCTTCAGCCTCGGGTATGTAGTCTTTATATGGAGAGGAAACCTCGCCATTTTTATTTGCTTTCGTCATATCTATTTCAGTACCTATCATAGAAGGAAATTATATCTTTAGTTCCTTTAGTACAAATGTTTAAATTGACTTTTATGACGTCATAGTTGCCACAGTAGCATGTCCAAAAATATCACAACAGTTTAGTGTTACACCCATTTCAATAATTATCATCATCTTGAGTAATGCACTGTGTTTGTAGAGTGGGGGCTATTTGAAAACATACGGAGCTATTGGGATTAAGTTATACATATACATACATAGTAACTAAAGTCAAAAAAGTTTTATAAGATTTCAATGTTTTATTTACAAGTGAGAATTACTAATTTACTATTTCTGCAATTATTATTTTCTAAGTAATTTCTAGCTTGGTATTTCGTTTGGCAGTACCTATAGCAACATACTTTAATATGCCGATTAGCTCTAGTTTCAAATAAGCCCCACTCTATTGATATATGCAGCACGTATGCTCGTTGTTACTACTGCATGTTATTTGTAGATTGTCATACATCTGTTAGTCTGTATGTTTGTCTTGTCTTGTGAGAGTTGCTTGTAAGTGTCCGTATCCACAGCGCGGAGAGGTACAGCGGCATGGTCGACGAAGGAATTATCATCAACGCCATCGGGGTTGCCTGCATCGCCATTTTGGCAGTCGTCATGTATATCTTGTCGAGGGACAAGTTTCGCACGCCGGAGTCCCGCGGACAGCATATAAGGGCCTCAGTAGATCTCTAAATCTTAATCCCTATTTATTAGTCCCTATAGGTTAGTCTTCTAATTTTATGTGGATAGTTTTAAAATGCAATTTAAAAATGGAAAGTTATTTATGCGATTGTAAGCAATGGCTTCCGATATCTTATAATTCGAACATTTAAATGTACCTACCTACACAACAACGTATTGATACAGATAGACTTAATTATTGTTTTATTTCATTTACTGGCAACTGGCATTTTTATAGTTTTCTTTTTATATAAATATGTACATATGTGCAATTTGCCGCTAAGATGAGAGACATGTACTACTACCCACGTTGATATCATTAAAGAGGTGGGTAAACATTAGAATAAAGAAAAAAAAAAATTAATCATTTAACAAAAGAAATACAAGAAGGAGGCTTTATTGTATCAGCTTTGATCTGTATCAGATCAAAACAACTTAGGCATTAGGTAATTTTAGTAAATGTAGAATTACTATAAAATTATAGGAAATTAAATTACGTAATTTAAGGATCACACTGTATTTTTGTTGCATTAAAATAAATGTAAGTTAATTATTGACTTTTAATTTTTTATTGTTTAGGGAGGACGTTTCTTGGAATTTTAGGCTCTCTGGCCAATAAACCGTACCATATAAATAAATATTCTTTGTTTAACATCGGACATCGACGAATAGTTTGCGTTGTATTCTTAGATTTTCTTTCATGTCTGGTACGTTGCTACTATAGTCTGTATGTTACGGTTTAGGGGACGAAAACCATTACAGATATCACTGTCTCTGTGTGAGTAGGATGATGCTTATACAAGTTATACAACATGAGTAGTTTTATCCTTTTCTAACAGCAGGTATTTATTAACGTATTCTCGTAATTATCCTGTTTACTCGACAACGAATAGCGAGGTAAGTGACTTGCATATAAGTAGGTACCTAACTGGCGCGGGGATATTATCACTACACGCTGATTATTCATTGGCAAAGTCGTCAGCTTTATTAAATAATTTTACGAAAACTCGTATTATTCTATATTTGCTTATATTTAATCAGATAATCAAAAGGCTGATGATTAAAATATTCTGTATAGGTTTCTGTTTGAATGATAGAAGGAAGGGAATTAATTGGTAACTTAAATGTAGGTAAGTATTTTTAAATAATAACTGTTGTAATGTAACACTTTCCGTATCTGTATCTAAATTCCAATAAGACGGGGTACAAACAACACTACTTACATATAAATATAAGATGGTATCAGATAGTGTTTTATGTTATGCAAGTTTTTCGCTTTATGTGCTTGTAAATAGTTCCTGCATCTATGTTCATGCTTGCGGTTTGCACTAGAATTCTGATTCACTTACACAGTATATTTATATGGTAAACGTTACATAAAAGCTGAAATCTCAAGTCATCGTTATGAACCCATTTTTGCAGCCCCAACTGCTGGGGTCTCCTCTCAAAGCGAGAGGCAGGGGTTGGCAGTCCAATGGTCATATCACTTGGCTATCACTGCTTCCTGTTTTTATCTCATACTTATTTTATTTCAATAGATATTTAGGTACTCGTACGATGCACGCTTTATTATATCAACTAACGTAAGTATGGATGGTGAAAGGGTTGCTGCAGTTATCTATAATATAATTAATAACTTATTTATGAAAGTATCTGCTTAATTTTTCAATCCTAATGTTATGTAAAATTGGATCCAGATTTGAGAAATATTATCCCAGTTCCAAGAAACATGTTAATTAACCAGATTGATAATGGAAGTATTTTTTCTCTTATTCATTTATAATATTAAATACACATGCGTAATATTAAGTATCCTAGACTAAGCTTTGATAATAGGTATGACACCGATAACACTAAGCTTATCTACTCTTATGCAGACAAACACGCAGGGGAAAGCTAGTAGGTGTACTTGTTTTACTACAATTAATTGCCAATCAGGATTGATACTCTTAATTAAATAACCTGCGATTCTCAAATACTGGATTCCTGTATTATGTTTCAAAGATGATTACTAACTAATTGGGGCATGCGGTGTACAGGAGCGAGGTGTACGCGACGCTCAACAACGAGGCGATCGTGATCAACGCCATCGGCATGTCGATCGTGGCCGTGGCCATCGTGGTGTTGTACACAGTGCGCGGGACCGGCGGCTACCGCCTGCGCAAGGTCGCCGCGCAGCACCCCAGCTAAGCACCCGGCGCGGGCGCAACAACAACGCTAGCAATAATCCACTAGTTTGGTGACAAATTCTTTAAGAAATATTGATGAGTGTGTTTGAATTGTTCGAGAATAATGTTCACCAAGTAGGTATAATGTGAAGAGCAATAATAAAAATAGGCAGCCTAGACTTAAAGCCCATCATCATTCATTCAAAGGCTCGCACTTCTATTTTCAATTCATGAACCTAATCATGCTAGAGATTTTAAAAAAGCTTTTGAAGATGCGTAAAATATATCATCATTATATATATACGAGTACATGTAATGAATATATCAACATATTATAATAATTTAACATATTATAATTACAGGTTACCGAACAACGCTAGAAAATATTTATTTCTACAATAGCCTTTTGAATGAAGCAAGATATGTTAGTTATGAATAAGTACCTTAAAATTAAATTCATCACACTCGTCAATATTTCATGGACAGAAAGATTTTCAGGGTTCTTTCTGTAAACATTCGACACATCAATTTAGTTCGCCGCGTTTAGAGACAAGAATGAAAATCGGAATCGCTGACGGTTTCCAAAATAAGTAAATAAAATGGAGATGAAAATATTAAATAAGTAAAGGCTATGAAAGTGGATTAGGCAATTAAAAATGATTTGACACCAAACAGTTTTCTACCATTTTTAAAGTTTGTAAGTTCGTTTTTATGCTCGAGGCGAAAGAACACCATGACTAAGAACTAGTTGTTATAATATCATAAGCATAAAATCGAATAATAAAATAATTCTTCAACTTTTAATAATTTCCATGCGCAGTAAAAGACAAATTAATATCTATTTATTATTAAACACGCATTGTGTTTAATTCAATTAAAGAATATAATTATCTAGCTCAATTTGTTAACTTAAGTTATACAAATTCTATTGTGGTGACATTATTTATGATTGATCTTGCGGTTGTGCGTTGTTCCATTTTTTAAATCTTTAAATAACATTGTGGTGAGTTGATTCCGTCTTAGTCAAAATTTATTCGACTGATATTGGAATTGTAGTTTTTTCATTTCTTTGCAATTAAATTATGAACAGCATTAAATAAGTACCTAGCTATTGAACGCAGTAACTTTAGTAATAAATGCAATGAATGTGAAGGTGAAGGATTTTATAATCCGCTATGATGAAATATGTATCGAATTAGCAAGAGATGTGGTTTTTATTCAACTTTGTACTCGCTGTTCTGTGGTAAAATAATATTGTTAGCGACTAGCGGTAGGATGTTGCTATGTAAGCAGAATGGAATGATATGATGCGTAACGGATTGTCAAAACATAATCAGTACTAAAAACAATACCCATCTTTATCTATTGTTTTCAAATAAAATGTCAGAGGCCATACACATGATACTTTTGTTGGTATCTTATTAAACCTACGTAGGGTTGGTTAGTTAAGATATGTTAGATGTAACTTGTATATAAATTTTAATCTAATTTAATGTAATGTGCGAGTGTTCGATAGTTGTAGAATGTGATGAAGTAGTAGCAAAAATACCATTTTAATATTTATAACGATCAGTAAACATACCTATTTATCAGAATATAAAGAATACAATATTAACATGATTGACATTCTTTTACATTTCTCAAGTTTTTCAAGCAGGTATATTTTTATAAACACCGGTCTATAAACAATTTGTATTATTGATGTGATTGTATTGCGGACAACAAGCAATTTTATTGAACTGTGTGAATAAACTTTAACTTTTTTTATAACCTATTTATTAATAAATAATACAAGACATTTTTTGGAATTTAAACTTGAGAAATGTTTAAATTAAAAGATTTAAAAAAATCTGTTGATATAAACATGTTTATTGATAGATAATTGCATAAGACAAGTGTTCATCCAAGTTGCCAAATTCGGTGTAAAGTCAAGTGGTCATATATTTGTTATAATCAATTATTACTGCGTATTACATAAAAGTAGCATGTTTATCGATAATTGTAGGATAATGCTCAACGTGTTAATTTTATACGAGGGGTACCGAACGACGCGATCATTTCATTTAAAAATATAAGAATTCAATTTTGTAAAATTGCATTCCATGTAAGCGTGTGTTTTTTAACAATTCTTTGATGAATATACAATCAGTACTAAGACTGCATTCATAAGTAGGTCCTTTTGTAATCAATAACAGGATTTGCTATCATTTTTGCAAAAGATATTTACAAATTTAAAATAATTCTAGTTTTTGTGGATCCCTTTCAAATGCTGGGGCCAAGTTTTTATATTATTATATATTCCCCAATTATTGTTGAGGCAAGTTTCGTTACAGTTTCATTAGTAACAAAGTTTATTACCTATTTTACATTGAACACTATGGAGTCCGAAGTTTCTTTTGATTTGTAAATGCACTAAGAGATTTAAATATGGTACCTGCTTATTAATGTTATAGTAAGGATATTGTAACAATAAATAATTTCCAGTTGTATCCATGTGTTGCAAATGGTAGATAAGAGATTAGTCTCATGTACTATTTCCCATTGTAATTATTTTGAATAATATTGAAATATAATTTCGCATACTTAGTTACGTTGATTGCAGTTATATTGGTTGAAATATGAATTTTATCACTGTTTTACATTTTGAAATATTTATACGGCATTCATAAGGTACATTAAATACTTGTAATAATTATGAGTTGTTTCATTTTCTGACCCTGTTCTTATCATAGGTCCCACGTCGTTCACAAAAGCTGTTCTTAACCCCGTTGTACAGTCCCCACACTGTTTTGTTTCATTTCGTTCAAAAACTGAACGAAAGAAACAAAACATTGTGTACCTTACCTATAAAATTTAAAGGTCTCCGACTTGAGCTTACTCCAAGTCCAAACCACATGAATATATTAACTTCAACTATATGCTTATACATACTAGCATACAAATCATCTTCATTCTAAGTAAATAAGTATAATATGAAAACGAAGTCATCCTGAAATCTAGAATAACGATAAATGAAAAGGTGTCAAACTATTCAACTTCTAATAGGATTTTTTCCAATCCAACATAACTGAAATTTAGTTACATGCTAAAGTATGCAATACAGCACACTACCGCCATCTATAATATCGAAGGAGTCATTACTTCAGCTTAGGGATATGGTAGTGACATTATTTAGTAATTAATAAACAAAAAGGACAATCGAACATCTTTTATTAATGATTGACAACCTTCATTCTAAATATTAAAGAGCATTCAATATCAATAAATACTTATCATAGATATAACTTGCGCAGTAAGTTTAAAATGAGACATTGTTGTATTTTAAAGTCAAAATCAAGTTGATTTATAGAAATAATAATCACGTAAATGATGAGTATTAAAATATAATGTTTGAAGCATATTATGGTGCTGATTCTGTTGCACGTCCTACTATTTTTCAATTTTATAATTTATATTCCATTTCAACAAAATGACATTAACATTGAAAATATTTAGAACTGTCAAATTAATCTATGATATTCTGGAGAAATAGTCGTGACATAAGGTTATGTAGCCACTAGGTACTCAAGTTAGCGACAAAATTCACAGAACGTAATATCTTCTATCCTTATCTCATATATTTTGTTAGAAAGAGACGTAGTGCTATCAAAATAAGTTGGTTTGCTAACAATTGTATTACCGCCAGGCGCCATTTACCATTACGTACTGAAAAACTCTCGTTTACAAAGTAATTATTGCATGATAATATTTAACATTATACACAGTTGGCATTAAGTTGACCGAATTATTGTACGAATAATAAAGTTAATCTAAATAAATTTGGCTGCGTCTTTGAGCACCTTTGAAAGTAAACGATAAACATTTTTGTACGCATTCATTTCTGCTTCTAAATTTAATTTAGGCCAACATCGATATAAATAGCAAATTTATTTATTAACATTTAAATAGAAATAGACGATTCAATAAATCTTATTTACCTAACATTTTTATATATTTCCAATTTTTGTAATGACAACATAATCTAATTTCGAATCATTACAATACTTTTATTGTGAATAGGATGGATATACACTGTGATCTTATCGTGCACTTGTAATAACGTTCTACAGAATATATATATAACAGTTTTTACTAGGGACACCCTGAAATGTTGGTCGATGATGAAATACAATATTATCTAGAGAATAGACGAAAAGCAATAGTATCTTTATAGTAAATATATCTATAACCCGAACACACGGCTGCAGGACAAGCTATACAAAACCAGTTTCAGCCGATCTCGCATTGTATAGGCTTTTCATACAAAAAGTGGCCAACGTAAACTGGATTTATATAGGCGTGCGGACATATTGTGTCGACGGCGGAATGTTTTGGTACAAACTGTTCATAATTATCTGCACTACTAGGAAAACTAAACCTTATCTCAATGGAATAAAAAATATGTCAGAATGATAACTGCCGTGTATGGTTGTCATCCTTAGACACCCTTTGTGTCTTTGAAATGAAGTTTAATTTCCGTAGTTGTTCAGATTATTTTGAACAGTTACCAGGGGCCGTATTGCCACGTATTAATGCCATCATTTTTAAGTTGTGAGAGAGGGATGCTGCTCTACAGGTTAAATAGTGGCATCCCTCTTTCACAACGTAAAAATGATGGCATTATTACGTGGTAATACGGCCCCTGACAGTCGTTTTACTACTTTTAATTTTTTAACAGAAATACTATGATTGTACAATGATATTTGTTACAGTGATTACGATAAATATATTCTGAGATATTATCATCAATATTTACCTATTCTAATATACCAGTATATTTATCATTTATCCAATTTTATATCGTGTCAATGATTTTTGACTAGAAAAATATTACTTACTCTGTTTTATAAGTACGAACGCATGTAATATTACTAGGTTTTACTGAAAAAATTAGGCCTTATCAAATCAATCAATTACCAACGATTGGATTTTTTTCAGACAAACCTCATCATTCCTTGGCCTCGTATGATTAAGAAAAATATTGAAAGATCTTGTTAACCGTACAAGTAGTTTTTCAAAATTGAATAATACCTACCTTTAATAATGCAATAAACAGAAGACTTGACTGAAAAAAATAATTATACGCTTCTCTAATAAAATATACACATGGCTACGCATCAAGCTATATAAATCCAGCTTAGACTGACCTCCCATTGAAAAGGATCTCCGTATAATCCAAGGCCAGCCTATACTGGAAATGTATAGCTTAATGTGTAACCGTGTGTACCGGTAAAATATTACTATCGATGATGGTTCATGGACTAACCTAGTACAATAATAATGTTTGATAAACACACACTTAATATAATTAAATAAGCACTTATATTTCGACATATAATAATATAATAGAAGAGCATAATAGCAAGTCTTGGCACAGCCCGTTATAAATAAAATAAATTATTTACATTACATCTTCGAATTACAAATACAACACACATATTAATAATACTGACTGATAAATATACCTACGTTATTCAGGGAAGTAAAAATAATACTTATTTATTTTAATTTTAAATAATAAATTCAAACGTCTATATGGCAATTTCAATTACGTGAATAAAGTTTTTTTTTAAATAAGACCTATTAAAATGAGTGTTTATCTGCAAAAGTTATAACTAAGAAAATACCTATCATATTGTAATGAAAAATATGATTGTTGTTGCTGTGGTACCCTGCGATTGCTATAATTGTGTGTTATTAGAAATTTAGGTACAAATCTAAATAAATGACAATCCAATTGGTATAATCATTAAGAATTAATTATCTCAAGGTGTGATTGTAATGAGTGATGACCTGAGGAATCCATTTAAAATTTTACACATTTATATTAGGCCGATAAAATTGTTTATGATGGGATAAAATTGTTTATGATGGCATAAAACTGGTTATGAAGAATAAACATGCTTTTTAGCGGACAAACTTTAAAGCATTTTATTAATTGACTGTTGAATGAGTATATTGTACGAGGAATTCAATTATCTTTGGTAGTTACACGGTAAAACTACATTCTTATTTACTATCATTTTTATATTATTTTTACTTTACTTTTTTCAAAGCCGCTTGTTGCAGACAATTAAAACAGTACTTTTTAATGGAATATTTTCCGTTGATTATTTGTTGATATTTTTAACCACAGAGCTATCGCATTTGCCTAAATATATTTTTGTGTATTAAAAAATATACCAAAGTAGACAAAATAAATGCATTGTAAATACTGTTAGTATATTTATGAGGTGAATTAGTAGATACAATTTTCATTAAATTTTGTTGTAATCTAAGACAATAAATCTCAGGAAATGACATTGACGAATATGCAATGAGTAGATATATGTTATCTTTTAATATGTACAATTTATTGAATATACTTATACTATTATATATTGAAATGCTTGTGCAAATATGATTGCATTGCAAATTATATAACTAGTTGTGCAACATTTAAAAATTCTACTTGACAAATATATAGGAAGAATAAAATAATTGCCCTGCAAAGCAATTCAAACTTCACTTAGTGAGACTCTAAGTAGCATTCAGTAAAACATTTTTACGTATATAATATTGATCTTAACCATTTATAAATACCGCCTCCGTTAAACCTCCCTCTATATATTTTTCGGAAGTATTTCGACATTTATATCAAGACATAAACATGCAAAAGTTTACTAAAGAGGATTTAATACAGTTTGAAGCGGTTGCCACTGGATGAGATATTTTAATATTTTTTTTTACACTAACTGATATATTTACCACATCCATTATCCAAGGCTCCGCTTGCCGCTAAAGCGTATAGAACCCTTAAATTTTAACATCAACGATATTTAATCAATCAAGATCCTACTGTATTTTGAGGAAACCTCTTTACAAAGTAGCACAGCCAATCCAAGTGCATCCCAAACGATATTCGCATTTGAACACATTGTTATTCGAATATAATTCAAGATTTTTCTCTAGTAAGGTTGCCAGATCTTTGGTTTGCTTATTAAAAGTAAATTGAGTACCACATTGAGGCTTAAAAAGGTTATAATTCATGACACTTGTCGACTAGAATCTTTACAACTTTGAAAGCTCTTTACACTTGTAGGATGGTTTCATAGTGCCGCCGGCACTGTGTGTAGGAGCCTTTACAGCACAACAATTAATCGCAAGTACGAGCCCACTTATCTGCGCGGGCGCAGACATCACTATGAAATCAGCCATAGAGATCTGACAACCTGTAACCATCAAAGCCAAGGGGTACCTTTAGATCTTAAGGCTTGAAGTACTGAGGGAATTCGTTGGTGATGGCGCGCACGAGGGCCTGGTCCAGTCGGCTGCAGTCTCCCTCCTCGCAGAAGATGCGCGCGAAGCAACGGAGCAGGTCATCGCGCCGGTGGACGTGCGCGCCGTATTCAGTGTTCCGGATGATGCCTTGCAAGATCCGCAGGTATTGTTGGCGCCGCTGGGGAGGTGATGACGAATTTCATATTATTAAAAAGAAATGCAATTTAAGGCTAATGGTTCAGCCTTGGGCGCCAAGTTGATTGTTTTTTCGTAAATTTTTCGACTATCACACATTCTAGGTACGGTCGCCAGCACATCAAGTTACCACAAAATGTCAAATTTTCTCAGTTGATTTTGAACCGAATGATCAACCGTTTAAGGTTTAAAATCATTTGGAGAAATTTGACAGTTTTGTATAACTTGATGTGCTGTAAGGCACGCATCGCATCGCAGTAAAATGACGACATTAACAATAAATTATTCTCGATTGAGTATTAAAACTTTTGCTTAAAAATCGTTTTGGTGTAAAATAGAGTATTCTGCCGAAATTGGCAATTTACATCAAAACTTTCTACGATAAAAATTGACGAACGACATTTCCGACAACCAAAAAAAATTGCGCCCAGGGCTGAACGATTAGCCTTAAATAATTGCGCCAAAGAAAACCAAACCGTTTGGGAAATTAACAAGGTTTGTTACCAGGTCTCCAGGTGAGAGATCGGCCAATTGCCTCACGATGATATCAATGGTTGCTTTCACATCGTTGGTGTAGAAGTGGCCCGCAGTTTTCCTGCGACTGAATACGTCGATCACCAGCTTCAGCTCTGAGTGCGAAGGCGCTGGTTCATGATCGAAAATATGAACTGGGTCCTCTGAAATTTTCGAATAAATAAATAAATATTTGAATTGCAATAAAACTACTTTTTACGGATTTTATCGCGTTATATTGAAAAACCGTAAAAAGTCGTTTGTAACAAACCTTTTTTATAAACAATATAATCTTATTCATCGACAACCATCGCCATCTATCAAGCAATAGATGTAGTAAGTTAGTACCGCACTCCGGCGCTAGATGGCGATGTGCGAGTGACGTCATTTTCTGAATGGCGGTGTTAAGATTCTCCGTGGTTTAATGACCTTCGCTAGTACATTGTAATTCTTCTGAACTATATCTCGGTGCATCAGTGGATCGCATCCTAATTGTGAACGGTCACACAGAACACTTAGAGATATCTAGTTTACGCTATACCTAAACTATATTACCGGTCTTCCAGTTTTATAGTTCTTTTTGGTTAGAGGACTATCATCTCCCGCCTTCGTCCTCGCTGGGAAAAGGTGTTGTGGATTCGTCCCTATTTATATATATTGTACCCGGCACTTGTAAATAAATCCAAGTTAACCTGGTAACTGGATTTCATTGCGTCGGCACCGGGTCCACATCCACCACTCCTACAATCTGGCGACCAACAGTGGGCCCGAAATCAAGCCGAAATTCATCACGCGTTCCGGCCGAATTACGACGACAACTGTAAAAAGGAGGAAAGCAGAGATGTCCGTCAACTTGTCCGACGCTCAGTTCCAGGCCCTGCTGGCGAAGATCTCACTTCCCAGACGTAGATCTTTTACTACGTGTACTACCCAATACGACGGGATCAGAGACTCTGAAGTCCTGGAAGCATTTCTCGCAGCAGTTTCGATTTTCAAGTACATTGAAAATATCACGGATGCTGAAGCCCTTCCCGGTATCTCATTCCTACTAAAAGGTGAAGCTGCAATATGGTGGCAAGACATTAAGAAGCATGTTTCTACATGGGAAAATTTTAAGGAGCGCCTACGCTATGCCTTTGCTCAAGACACAGAACAGGAAGATGCTTATAATACACTGAAACAACGTTCAACATCAACACTTGTTTTAAGACAAGCAGACGAAACCAAGCCCTTCATCATAAAGACTGACACCAGTAACTACTCCCTCGGAGCAGTTCTAGTCCAGGGGGAGAAGGAACATGAACACCCCGTTGAATATGCGAGTAGATTACTTACAGCAGCTGAAAGAAACTATTCTACAACCGAGCGAGAAGCACTAGCTGTAGTATGGGCACTAGACAAATTCCGAGTGTATATAGAAGGTTTACCAGTCACTGTTATTACAGATCATCAAGCACTAAAGTGGCTTATGAGGTTAAAGTCACCCTCAGACTGTTTATTTAGATGGACTCTACTACTCCAGTCATTCAACTTAAACGTTCTTTGCCAACCTGGTAAAATGACTACTGTTGTGGATACGTTATCCAGGCAGCAGCTCCTGGCAGGAAACGAGTACGTGGACGTCCTAGAAAACAATAAAATCCAGTCCCTCTCGCCGAGACGTCTTCGGGGACTGAGGGGGAGATTGTAACAAACCTTCTTTATAAACAATATAATCTTATTCATCGACAACCATCGCCATCTATCAAGCAATAGATGTAGTAAGTAAGATGTAGTTAGTACCGCACTCCGGCGCTAGATGGCGTTGTGCGAGTGACGTCATTTTCTGAATGGCGGTGTTAAGATTCTCCGTGGTTTAATGACCTTCGCTAGTACATTGTAATTCTTCAGAACTATATCTCGGTGCATCAGTGGATCGCATCCTAATTGTGAACGGTCACACAGAACACTTAGAGATATCTAGTTTGCGCTATACCTAAGCTATAATACCGGTCTCGGATTTTTATAGTTCTTTTTGGATAGACATCTCCCGCCTTCGTCCTCGCTGGGAAAAGGTGGTGCGGAATCGTCCTATTTATTGGTATATTTTGTACGTCAACTGTCAATAAACCAACAAGTAAACCTAGTACCTGGTTTTTATTGCGTCGGCACCGAGAGACAGCAGCATCACCTCCTACAAGTTTTATTTCAATGTCTAATATTCGCGTAAGTGTTAGAAATCAGTATTTGAATTGTAATGCAAAAACCCAGACATTATAATTTCCTTCTGGGCCACATAATCAGACTTATAAATTGTAGAAAATTACATGTATGTACATGTATGAAATAAACTGTCGAAAATAATATAGACTGATTAATTAAGAAAGCATCTTCAACAGTTACTAACTTAACTTCAACAGTAACTTTAAACGGTAAGCTATACTTTGAAAGGTAAGGTTCCCGTTGACAATTTGCCGTTACATTTTTGGTTAATAAAAAAATTCTCGAACCTAGATCCTCGCTTAGCAATGAGACAGTTCGGCTTTGATAATGCGTAAGTATATATAAAATTACCTTCACGGTTAAGAAGTAGAAGAACTTTCTCACAGAAAGTCTTTGCTAGATCTCTCATCTCTAAAGCATTCAGGAGGAGGTTGTCTTGTGGCTCTTCAAATTGTAAGTTGTATGCGAGCAGCAATGTCAGGAACAGGTCAGGTATTTGTTCGTCCACATCCGTCTCTGGTGGGTTTTCGATCAACTCCAACAGAAAATCAGCGAAGTCAGCGCCAAGTTGTTCTAGAAATATTATTGTTGTAGGGTATTTATTTCTACGAAAATTGCACCTTAATTTTAACTAGACCACATTTATTTATACTGGCTTTTGACCATGTTTGTCAACATTTACCAACGATACCGACGTCTAAACAAAAGATTTATAACTGTAGTTTATACGATTACTACTACCTAGAATGCGATATGTACCTATAAATTGTGAAACGGATATTGGAATTCGGCGAGCCACAGAACGCCTTCACGGTAGGCAATTTTTTTTCGAGTGATCGTTGAAGTAACAAAGATCGCTCGATCGCTCATCATCAACCGGTTTTATTGTTTCACTGCAGTGCTGGGAACCGGCTTGCTCCTCTGACAAAATGAGAGTGACTAGACTATTATTGTCCACAACGCTGGCCTAATGAAAGTTGGCAGACTTTACACGTCCAACAAGGAAATCTCTTAGGCATGCAGGTGTCTTCACGATATTTTCCTTTACCATTTAAGCGCGTGATAATTAACTAATAAGTAAAAAGTATGCACATGACGTTAAAAATTTTGATGCGATTTAATTTGATTTATTTTTGATGCTATTGATTAAAAAAAACGTATTTTTTTTGTTCAACAAACTATTTATTACTATAAGTCAGAGGCCTTGCATTCAAACTGAAGAGCTTTGACTTGGCCGTCCAACGCGATCGCTAAAATTGCTAAGAACTATACTGAGTCAGATAAACTAACCAAAATGCGTGATAGGCAGCTTATCCCCCATGGAAAGCACCATGGATAGTAGCAATGCAGAGTGGGACAGGCGGCTAACAGCACGAGGGTTGTCACGCATGTCCCGTGCTATCTCCGCCGGCAGGGCTGACAGTGCCAGGGTTGCTAGTGCCGTCCTCTCCAACCCACACATGACGCCGAACGCCTGAACAAAAATTACTTTATTTCCTTTTGGGGTGGAGTTGTACAGTCGACGTTTCACAAATGCAGGGCAAACTATAAATTAACATACAATTAGGCTAGGCTGAAGTGTACTTAATGTACACCCACATTTCGCCGGTATGTTTATGTCCCTAGCCATTAGGCTACCGCCGCTTCATTATAATTATGTTCGTGAATCATATTAAGATTCATCAAAAGTGGTTATTGTATCTCCTGTGTCTTTCATATATCAGGAGAGCTTGTGTATGTTTGTTTCTCACCTCATATAAAAAGGTTTATCGCATTAGCACTTAGTAATTATATTTTTAAATAGCCATTACCTGCAATAGGAGTTGTCGAAGGGGCCACCTGGTTTCCATCTGGTAGTACTGCACTAGAGTTGTTACATAAGCGTATTTGTGGCTGCTTATCACGTGCTGAGAGATGTTCACATCAGCATTTGACTACAATAAGATGATAAAATATTTTAGAGAGGTTTTTCACAGAGAAAATTGTTCACATTCTAATTGTGTAACAATCACCTGATTTTGAACATTCTAATTTACAAAGTACTGTACTTAAGATTAAATTTCAAAGCTTATTTACACTTACTATTATTGTAAACAAAATATTTAAAAAGGAAAGAAAGAACCCCTTCACGCCTAAGCCGATTAACTGTTTTGATGAAATTTGGCAAGGAGATAGATAATATTTTGAAGAAGGACACCGCTTGCTTGGTGTCTCAAAAATGTTATTAAAAATTCTGACGTGAGTGAAATCGTGGGCAACAACTTGTATAATATAAAATTAGATGGATAATAAATGAAGTTAATGAAAATGCCTGCTACTCACCATAACTGAGATCAGTTCAAGTAGCTGCGTCTGTATATCGTGTGCGTCGTCGTGTAGCGCCCAGCCCCTTTGCTGAGCGTCGTTGGCGGCCTTCGACAGAGCATTCAATGCCGTCATCATCCGCAACGAATCTGGTGCTGCGTCGATAGCATTCTTAGGACATGAGATGTTACTATTCACTTCTCGGAGCAGTGCATCTATAATTGATCTTGCTGCGCCACCTGGCAGAAATTCCTGAAAATTAAAGAAAACCTTGTAACATATGAAGTGGCAGCGGACTAGCCATATCTATATGAGAAGTGAAAGTTTTCTCGAGTGGAGATTGCGACTTGGCAAACGTAGTGTTGGACGCTCTCCGGCAAGATCGAGTGGTGATTTACGAAAGGTTGCTGGTAGAAGCTGGATGCGAAAGCGGAGGACATAGTGAAATGGCGCACTAGGGGAGGCCTACATCCAGCAGTGGACTAATATGGGCTGATGATGATTGTAACATATGGTTGTCTGTTGACACAAATGAAAAAAGAATCGGTTTATCAACAAGACGAATGTAGGAAATAATTGATTATTTTATGGGGCAGTGGAACATTTGAATAAACAATTTATTTTATTTGTGTATTTTAACTTTTTGATTTTTTTCTAGTTTTTAATTATGCCCGAACCACGCAACTTGGAACCTCTATAAAACGCTCCCAATTCCGATTCCTACTACATAAATGAAGCGTGTATAAGCACAGATGTGTGCGTAATGTGAACTTAATTTGTTTAACATACAACAAACGCAAAGTGGGGTTAGCAGTTAGGTATCGCACCTAGGGAGGGGCAGATAGTGGTACTGGTATTGTAAGTAATATCAGTTATCCGGAAATGAGTCGAGTTTTTAGAGCTCAACATTTTTATTTGGATAGTAGGTCAACAGAAGTACCAATTCCTCGTTCTTCCGATCAGTCCGATTTTGCTGTCGCAGTTCTTGAACTTCTTTAAAAAGATCCTTGAATTCCACTTTAGTTTTTTCAAGGAAGGTGACCATGGTGTTCAAACTGTTAGGAACCGACTCCGTGCTAAGAGAAAGAGTACTCTTGAGTTCTGCTACATCAGCTTTCAGTTGGTGCAGGTCCTTTTGTATTAAACTAATTGATGACAGCTGCGTTTGCATGTTGGTCACTTTTTGGGATATTTCACTTAACATTGTTGCATGTGATTGATCTGTGGGTGGAACTCTCATCATAACCAGAGCTTCCGGTGTAGCAACTTCCGGATTCAATGACAATCTTAAACTCATAGACATACCAGGAGAGTCCACATTTGATCCAGGTATTTTCTGCTGAGAATCTTTTACACCTTCACATCTTGCACAAATCCAAGATTTCTCAGGTCCCAATATTGAAATATCACTTTCAGTTGTTCCCGAGCATTTGAAGTGGTACTTATATTTACATTTTGAGCACTCGGGGCCATCCGCGACCGTTTCTTGGCATGAAGCACACAGAGACTCGGAAAACATGGCAAAATGTTGAAAAACCGACGACGCAACACTCAACACTCGTTTTGTTACAATGATTACTGGGACGAAACTGTTAATCGTGCGTGGGATGGTTATCGGGCGTGCTTATCAATAAATAAAACCGGCCAAGCGCGAGTTTGACTAGAACATCCATGGTTTCGGTTCCATAAACTAAGGAATGGACTTCTGTGTCCTGGGATTTAAAAAAAAATAATCTCCATATCGTGAACTAGCGCCTGTCACTGGTAAATTACAGGTACTATTTTTGAAGTGTACCATTACTACTATAAGTAACCATAGTAATAGGTACTATGTTTCTTTTCTCGATTATTTAAGCTTCTTATTTTTTCTCATAAATTTTAATTTTGCAAACATATGAGTAACATAGAAGCGGCGGTAGCCGCGGTAACAAAATAACAATACCTGACTGAAATAAAATAATACATTTAACCCTAAAAAGTGTCAAACGAGCTATTCAGCTATGCGGGAATAGGGACATTCCCGCATAGCTGATGATAAGCACGAGTTATCAACGATACCTACTTAGTATTACATGCAAGTGTTCTTCAGAACATTTGCGAACGTTGATAGCAGCGACGGCTGTGCGGGGCGCAGGGGAGGAAACCCCTGTGCCTAATATTGTAAGCGCGTCAACCAGACTAGTCTGGATATAAAAAATGGGGGGGGGGCCTTTGCTCTATTTTGAGACAACAACATATACATACAGACGTGATGACAACGTCTTTTATAGGGGGCGAGCCTATTGCCATTAACCGGGCGCAACTCCAGACTCCGAGCTGCTTCCGAAAATTTCATAGAAAAACCCAATAACACTTTGCTCGACCTGGGGATCGAACCTAGGACCTCTAGCGTAGCAGTCACGCTTGTGACCACTAGACTAATGAGGCAGTCTGTCATTTTGAAACAAATAAGGCTAAATAATAATAATAATGAACCAGTTGATAATATGTCTCATTTCAACACTTCCAAGATAGTAAAAGTATTTAATCATGATAAAAATAAACTAAAGGATTATATAACAAGAATATCAGTTATCATTGATAATAACGTTATAAAGATAATTACCATGATTGTTTTATTTTAGCAAAAATTATAAATGATAATGACCTAAAGTATTATTAACTTACTCTCAAAGAAATCAGCACAGTTTCAACAGCTACTATAGACATCTCATGACTGAGCTGTGTCTCTTTTCTCACACTCTGCACAATTTCATAGATAGCATTTGGCTTCAAACTCTCACTGCTGTCTTGGCTGTCGTCCTGGTTGTCAGTATCTGATGACACCTGGTTGGATGCCTTGCCCATTGTAGGTTTCTTGCTATATTCTTCATTTTCTGAGTATATAATACAAACAATCTTTAAGTTATTATCCCATAAAACTAGCTCCTAAATAAACAACCTTATTTTTATAGGGCTGAGGCAGCCCGTGCTGCCTGGTTGAGTGCAATGGAGTACATTCTGCATGCTTAGGCAGAATGTTGTGTCGTTTGCAGTCAAAATGGTTCCATGATTATGTATGTAATTTTGCTTAAATTATTTATACCGCATTGGTACTGAATGGTTCAGTTTTAAAGTTTAAAATGTTCGCAGAAATGTATTAAGTTGGACTGCCCTATCTTGGCCACCAAATTTAACTGTTTATAGTTGTTTACCAATTGTAGGTCTATAACACATTCCAGATACATGGCAGTATAAATTGCAGCATAAACTACAACTTATTCACAGCTAAGTACAAAATTTTTGCTTAAAAATTGTTACCATAAAAGAAAGTAATGTATATTGTCAATTCTGTAAGACTCCTTTATTTAACACTACTACCAGCCACGATAAGGATTATAATCCAAAGTTAAAGCAACTTTTAAAAGCAGTTAAACGAAGCCACTCATTGATTTATTAAAAACAAGAAAATGTAGTATGCAAAGGTATACTGGATGTTTAGCCACAAGACTCAAGAATTGTTGATGCCAAATATAATAGAAAATAACCAGTTAATAGATTTTAATCAAATCTATTTGTTATTATTAATATCATTATTTTTTTATTTTTCTGTCCCGTTCAGTACCTGAATTAAAAAAGGAGCGTGATGGAAACAGGAATTTGGCAGTAAAAGAGAGAAAACTAGTTGTGTATAAAATATGTACCAGTACACACGTATGTATCAGTATTAACCTCACCTTAGGATAGCAACAACAACATGCCTAAAATAGTAATGTTTCATGCACATGATGTTTTTTCAAATGTTTACCTTTAGGCACATTATTATTAGGCTTAGTTGGTGATGTGGAAGACTCTCTCTCTTCACTGATGTGCTGCTGAGAAACTACAGGTCGCAAATCAAAAGATGGTGACACACCATTAGGTGGAGTGCTGTCGTCCAGTCGTGGTGGAGGCTTCGGAGCTTGAGCCTTCTTCCCATGGGGCCTTAAACTTATCTGAATTTGTTTTTTCTTCTCATTTAACTTGGCTAGTAAATCCTGCTTCTGCGACATTGCATTGTTTTCACAGATACTTTTAATGCAATCGTTCAAGAACGCCAGATAGAATTCGTGGTCAACCTGTGTTGAGTTTGAACAACATACTGATGTTAATAACAGAATTATATCGAGTGTTAATTAAGCCAATGAGTGTGAGCCATTACCTTGACTGCGGCGACGTAATTCGAGGGCACAAATCCAACTTGACCTTTTTTATTAACAACATGCCACCAGTTCCTCTGTTTGGCGTTACTTTGTTGAAGGAAGAAAAAATCACCTTCTGTAAAACTCAGAGTTTTGGCCAACGTTGCCTCGAAGTCGTACAGTGCTTTGAGCATTTCAAAATCATCTGTAAACCAATTTATCGAGCATTTATTCACACCATTCCACACCCTAACATATAAATTAATAGAAACATATATAAACTGCTACCTAAAGAGTTTTGTCCGTCACCCATGATTACAATTAATGTAAATAATTATTCAGAGTATTTGTTTAGTTTAGTTATTGTTTAGTTCCTGCACATATTTGTTTATTTTCAGCGTTTTTTAGAAATGCTGCAATCAAATCAACACAACAAATCAATTTTTTTGACAGTTGAGTTGACAGCTGACAGTTAGACTGACTGACACAACAATTTTATAATATTGTGCGTATCTGGGACCTGGGTATGTGTAGTTTTATACTCATACTCCTGAATAATTTCTAATAATAAAATTACAATACAGCAAGGAATACCTTGACAATTTTATTACAAACTAATTAATAAATCATACAAAAATCTTATGGAAAAAAGGACGTTGACTGTAATTTTTTTCCCATAAGCACCTCATTGAGACTGTTCATCATCATCATCATCAACCTATACTCTTCCACTGTTGGACGTAGGTCTCTCCCAGCGCACGCCACAAAGCCTAATCTTCGGCTTTCCTCATCCAGACATTGCCAGATACGTATTGAGACATTATTTTTTAAGAGCAGCCAGTAATAATAAATCAGTCTAGCCTTCTAGAATTCGATGCGATTACCAACGAACAGCACTTAATTTATATTTATACCTCTAAACATAAATAATGTCGTAGTACAAGAGTACCTAAGCGAGATCCATATAGGTACCTTGTTATAATTCGAGCTGGAAAAGCACTTTTATCAAAACCACGATGTTGAGTATTAATAAGTACTTATAATTATAACCAACTGAAGAATAGATTTCAGGCGGCAAGGGCGTAGGGTAAAGCGATATAAAGGACTTCCTTCGCTAGCAGTTTGCCTTGTTTTTTTTATTAATTATATGAATGTATGATGCCGTATATAGAAACCATTATTCCATCGGGACGTAAGCTTGAAGTAAAAAAGCTTGTAGGTATCATCCATTTTCTAGATCAGTACAAAAAAATCTAGTAGGTAGGCGTGTTTTTACCCGACTGCGCTAGAAGGAGGGTTATTAAGTTTCATAAATTCAGGTGCAGTCATTACCTAAGTTGGCAACTGATTGGCTGTACTAATAGAAAGGAATTTCATGGTCATAGAACTAAAAACACACATACATACATACTTAGAGACAGTATGTTTTATTTTCTTATACCTATATTGGTCTTATCATGTTATCAGTGTGGCAATGCTAGATAAACTAGAGGTTAGAGAGTTTGAGGTCTATCGATTTCCTAGATGCACTGTATAAATACTCAATTTCTAGTAACTAAGTATTCATTTCCATTGAACGGAGATAAGAACCGGCCATTTGTAGCAATGTTAAAAATTTTAATCGCTGTGTCGCTGTCGGTGTTGTTTATCACTGAATCCTCTTGTCATCCAACGTTATTGGATCTGTTACTTAAAAAGGATAATGAACAACGGGCTCCGGCAACCTATGACGTTAAACTAGATCCTAACACAGAAACAGCACCCAGTTTAAGTTTAACAAGATTGAGAAAGTCGTCGAGCATCGATACGGAAGCAGTCAATGTGGTGTTCACCAGAAATGCCAAGCCAATAAATGCCGTAAGCCAGCAGAAATTAGGCAGCCAAGAAATTCTTTCGCGGCTCTCCAGAAGTCCACAATATGATTATTCAAGCGAAGAACGTTTCGACAGCCGAGAGGCCATTGCGCGCCTCTATAGAAATATTGATCGAGCAGTCCAACATAAGGTGAGTTTGATGTTTTTTTTATCATATGGAATAAAAACTCCTTGTTGATACGTTAACGATTTCACTATTAATATCTAGTCAATTAGCAATAAAAAGTGATAATAAGTATTCATATCTACTTAGGTATTATCACTTTGTTGCAAATTGATTATATTGTTTCTTAAGAATGATGATTTTGGGTCTAATTATGGAGAGTATTATCTTAACTTTTGTCATTGTTTACAGTGTTATGAAAGGCGAGTGCCATCGCCGTGCTGCTGTGGATGGAACTGCTGCCGCTGCACTCCCACATGCCAGTGGTATTCGAGGGTGCAGGTGCAAACAAACCCACCATGTCCGCAAAGGACGTGTCTGAGAGATACATGTGACCATGCATATTGGCAAAGATGTCAGGAAACATATCATTTCACACCCAGACCGTGGAGAAAGTAATACCTACTTTTCGCACACAGATGACATGTTACCTAGAATTTGATTTACTCTGAAATTATACTAAATAATTATCTAAGGTTTATTTTGTCGTCCTATCACAGCTACAGCTGCCTTATTGCCTAAAACTTTTTGGAAAAGAAAATTATTGCAAAGGAGTTTCAAAAAAATATGTAGACCTCGTTAGCTGAAGCAAAATGTATAGCTTTGCTGTAAAAACTTATTCGAAATAAAAACGATTCAACTAGATCTTTGAACTTGATGAACTGAGATGATTACAGAGGATACCACTAAAAGTGATAAAATGATAAAATACTTAGCAATAAAACTTGAATTACTCATTTATTGTAATTTCCACATACAACTCCCTATTAATTCATTATTTATCAGTTACTAGCTTTCCGCCCGCAGCTTCGCCCGCGTGGACAACACGATTTTTACTGTTTAGTTTTTTCCAATTCTGGCGGGAAATTGCAAATTATCCTTACATATCTTTCCGTCCGCTTCTTTGCTCGGGTAGACCACAAAATTTACTTTATAATTTACTGAAATATAAACGCAGCTTATATCCTTTCCCAAGTTCTAGTCTATTTTATACAAAATACAAACGGACTTTAATCCCCTATTTCATCCCCACACAGTTTGAAATTTCAACAACCCCATAACAAATATTTGTTTATTTCTTATCAAGTTCCTAAACACAAAGTTTCAGCGATTATCTTCAACAATGACGAACTCCCATACAATTTTTCATCCCTTATTACAACCCCCTTTTTACAACAAAACGTAGCTTATATCCTTTCCTAAGGTCTAATAAATTTTTGTACCAAATTCATCATCATCATTCGTCAAAATCGGTTCCGAGGTTGGGCTTCAAAGCGTGACTTTGTTTGGACTTCCATATGAACTTTCATCCCCTATTACATCCCCACACAGGTCGAAATTTTAAAAACGCTGCAACAAATTTTTACTTTTTATCAAGTGCCAAAATTCAAAGTTTCATCATTTTATCTTCAACAATGACAAACTCCCATACAAATTATCATTCCTTACTTCAACCCCTTTTTTACAACAAAACGTAGCTTATGTCCTTTCCTAAGGTCTAGTCTATTTTCGTGCCAAATTTAATCAAAATCGGTTCCGGGGTTAAACTTGAAAGCGTGACTTTGTTTGGACTTCTAAACGAACTTTCATCCCCTATTTCATCCCCACACAGGTCGAAATTTCAAAAACGCTAGAACAAATATTTATTTATTTCTTATCAAGTGCCTTAATATAAAGTTTCATGGTTTTAACTTGAAAAATGACGAACTCCCATACAAACTTTCACCCCCTATTTCATCCCCTTCAAAACATTTTTTTTGCAATAAAATGTAGCCTATGTCCTTTCTCAAGCTTTAGTCTATCCCAGTACTAAATTTCATCATAATCGGTTGAGTGGTTTAGGCGTGAAAGGGTAACAGACAGACAGACAGACAGAGTTACTTTCGCATTTATAATATTAGTAGGGATTACATTATCGTACTTGAAAACTGCTGCGTTCAAAATGCTACAGTTTCAGGAAGAAACTTTGAAAAAGTACTACTTGAATAAGTAGGTACTAGGCCTATATTATTATCTAGCGGACCCGGAAGACTTTATCCTACCCTAACTCGATCGCAGCGTCACCTACCGCATCCAGTTGTAAATCTGATCTATACACATAAAATTTTATCAAGATCTTTTTATTTTATCACGTTGTTGTGGTAGGGCCACGCTGTTCGCAGCATGAATGGGCCGGCTTGACCGGGGAAGTACCACACTCTCGCAGAAGACCGGCGTCCGAGTAGTAGCGTTTCGTTACTGCGCTTCGTTCGGTGAGCGAGAGGGCCGGAGGCCCAATTCCTCCCCCAATCCCCTTCTTTCTCCTTTTCTCCTTCCCCTCCGTTTCCCTAAATAGGCTCGGCAACGCATCTGCAACTCCTTTGGTTTTGCAGAGGTCCATGGGCGGCGATGACTACTATCAGGTAGCTCGCCTGCTCGTTTGCCTAGTTATCCCATAAAAAAAAATCTAGGTGTTTAGGAGGATTTTAGTGATACACACAGTCGCACACAGAATAATTAAATACCATAAACATTCTTCGACCCTGGATGGTTTAGATTTACAACAATCTGAATATCAGCGTGCATTGGAACTGAGATTTGGGGGAACAGAACATGTTATGCTGTATCAGCTGATTCATCATAAAAATATCAGGAAGGTTCATTAGAACCTTTTTATTAATTCTTATAAAATAATAAATAATATAAAACTGACCTAGTAAGTTTCTAGCTGCAGTTATTCATACATTTTAATTAGGCTGCAGATCGGAGATACTAGATATTACTATCCTAGGTATTTCGTTTTACCAAACCTAGACAAAAAAATATCCCGGAAACATCAGCTTAAATTAGAAACAGTTATGAACGTACGGAACCTACGTCATGCCTAGATAAAGACGTTAGTAATTTACATTTCCCGTCGTCAAAGGTTACTATAGGGTTCAAACACCGATTAACTTACTTTATAAGAAGCATCAAGTGCGCTTATGACACAGATAAAAACACTTGTAAGTATAAGGCGTTGTTCACACCAAACGTATTGTCCGCCGCCGACTGTGAGTATGCTCCAAAGCGACAACGGACTACGTAATAGGGTTAGTCGCTTCTGTGTGAACGACAAGTTAAATATATATGAAAAAGCGATAAACTTCGTAACGCGCGCTCACAGTCAGCGGCTGACAATACGTTTGGTATGAACAACGCCTAAGTGACTGACGGATCCGCGTCTGTGCTCCTATTTAACTAGTTGGATGGCTTGCAGTTAGTTCGCAACTGCCTTGTTAGAGTAGTCGTCCTTAGCGCCACTGCTAGGCCCTGGTCCCTGGCTTCGATTCCCAGGTCAGGCAGTCTTATTGGGTTTTTTATAGGAAATTCTAAGTAGCAGGATTTGTGCTCCGATAAATGGCAATAGGTTCGCCTAACATTGGACCAAAAACTAATCTACCTAATCCTTCGGGGAATGAGGCTTTATGGTATTTTAAGTTATCAAGTGACGCGACTGCTACGCTAGAGGTCCTAGTTCGATCCCCAGGTCGAGCAAAGTGTTATTGGGTTTTTTTATAAAATTCTCAGTAGCAGCTCGGAATCTGGATAATAGGTAATAGGCTCGCCCCGGTAATGGCGCCGACTAGGGAAAGCCTAGGTCCAGCAGTGGACTGATATAGGCTGATGTAAATGTTGATGATGATATTAAAGAGCTCATGGTTATTAAACTAAAACATATCAACGTATAGACACGACGCAATATTATGTCTGTGCATATAAATTGTTTTATCATTTATCGCTGTGCCGATGCTACACGAGCAAAAGGTTAGGTCAAGTCAAAACTCACCAGGTTCTTCCCTTTCTCCAAACGACAACTGTTTTCATGTTTATCAATTACCCTGAAGCACTATATAAATACTCGATGTTGTTTATCTGAGTATTCACTTCAATTAAATCCGAAGGAAGAAACGGTTTGTCACAATGTTTAATTTTTTTACTATTTTGGCCATCGTGTCAGCGGTATTAGTCGCTGAATCAACATGTCATCCAACGTTAGAGCATTCTCCGATCACCAAGCACCGAACTCGTCGAGGAGCTGCATTGTTAGACAGCCAAGAAACTCTGTCGCGTCTTACCAGAAGTGTTGAACAACTTGGTGCTGCGAGCCAGCAGCAATTAGACAGTCAAGAAACCCTGTCACGTCTTACCAGAAGTGTTGAACAACTTGGTGCTGCTAGCCAGCAGCAGTTAGACAGTCAAGAAACCCTGTCGCGTCTTACCAGAAGTGTTGAACAACTTGGTGCTGCGAGCCAGCAGCAATTAGACAGTCAAGAAACCCTGTCACGTCTTACCAGAAGTGTTGAACAACTTGGTGCTGCTAGCCAGCAGCAGTTAGACAGTCAAGAAACCCTGTCGCGTCTTACCAGAAGTGTTGAACAACTCGGTGCTGCGAGCCAGCAGCAGTTAGACAGCCAAGAAACTCTGTTGCGTCTTACCAGAAGTGTTGAACAAGTTGGTGCTGCGAGCCAGCAGCAGCTAGACAGTCAACAGTTAGACAGTCAAGAAACCCTGTTGCGTCTTACCAGAAGTGTTGAACAACTTGATGCTGCGAGCCAACAGCAGTTAGACAGCCAAGAAACCCTGTCGCGTCTTACCAGAAGTGTCGAACAACTTGGTGCAGCGAGCCAGCAGCAGTTAGACAGCCAAGAAACCCTGTCGCGTCTTACCAGAAGTGTTGAACAAGTTGGTGCTGCGAGCCAGCAGCAGCTAGACAGTCAACAGTTAGACAGTCAAGAAACCCTGTTGCGTCTTACCAGAAGTGTTGAACAACTCGGTGCTGCGAGCCAACAGCAGTTAGACAGCCAAGAAACCCTGTCGCGTCTTACCAGAAGTGTCGAACAACTTGGTGCAGCGAGCCAGCAGCAGTTAGACAGCCAAGAAACCCTGTCGCGTCTTACCAGAAATGTCGAACAACTTGGTGCTGCGAGCCAGCAGCAGCTAGACAGTCAACAGTTAGACAGTCAAGAAACTCTGTCGCGTCTTACCAGAAGTGTTGAACAAGTGGGTGCTGAGAGCCAGCTGCAGCTAGACAGTCAAGAAACCCTGTCGCGTCTTACCAGAAGTGTTGAACAACTTGGTGCTGCGAGCCAGCAGCAGCTAGACAGTCAACAGTTAGACAGTCAAGAAACTCTGTCGCGTCTTACCAGAAGTGTTGAACAAGTGGGTGCTGCGAGCCAACAGCAGTTAGACAGTCAAGAAACCCTGTTGCGTCTTACCAGAAGTGTTGAACAAGTTGGTGCTGCGAGCCACCAGCAGTTAGACAGCCAGGAGACATTGTCATCGTAGAAGTAATAATATGAGACGGTTTAATATTTATGTATATAGTCCATTGGAAAATACTAGAAATTCCTAAGCAAATAAAGTATCTAGCAAAACAATTCACTTCTTTCTTTTCCCAAAAAAAAATTCTTTTTGAAAGGAACTTCCTTATCTGTATAGATAGAAGTAGTTGGAAGGAGGTTAGGTTCGGTAGTTCCTTTTTTATTGTATTCCAGCTGATCGTCTTGATTTCTACTTTATTAACCGACTTTAATAAAAAAAGAGTTTATCAATTCCACCGACTCGTATGTATGTAATATTGTTGGAATTGAATAATATTCGTGTATTTTAGTTCATGGAAGCGTCTGTACAGATTTACTGTTCATCATCATCATCATCATATCACGAAGGCCTCCCCCATAGACTTCCACACGACCGATTATATGCCGTCTGTTTCCGTTCGACTCTAGCATCTAGGGAATTAAACGATCCGACAGACACCGTCACCATCACGCTCAAACCGCCGGGAAATTGCAGAGCAGTCATTAATAAAGATACAAAATGCAACATCAATGTCTGCACGGTAGTCATGCTTTACAGTTCAAATTTCTCTACACTTCTCTTCCAAACCCATCGGGGAATAGAGGCGTGATATTTTGAGTATCATAAAAAATGTGTATAATAAACACATTTACAGGCTTATTCCGTCATAAAAATATAAGTAAAACGTCTAATATGCCTCTTAGAACTGTAATATATTTTTCCTTGTTTGTTGTTATTTTGTGACAGGTAAAAGAAGACAAATCACAATATTATAGCTATAGGAATTTTCAATGAACGTCTTATATTTTTATAAATTTTACATAGGTAGGCGATAAAAACATATGAAGTGTTTAATTGGTGAGATTACCATTAATTTTAATGTAGGCACTATTCCGTATTAAATAACCAATAATATATTTGTACTCTGACTGCCTCGTTAGTCTAGTGGTCCCAAGCGCGCCTGCTACGCTAGAGGTTCTGGGTTCGATTACCAGGTCGAGCAAAGTGTTAATGGGTTTTTCTATGAAATTCCCAGTAACAGCTCGGAGTTTGGATTTGCGCCCGGTTAATGGCAATAGGCTCGCCCCCTCACATGGGATCTAAAAACATACCGACGAAATGTGGGTGTACATTAGTACACCTCTGCCTAACCCTTCGGGGAATACAGGCGTGATTGTAGGTACCTATGTATATTTGTACATACATTATACTGTTACTAACATGTTATGCATTAAATTTATTTATTGTTTAATACTATCGACAGTAATTTTCCTGTTTATAAATAGAGAGCAAAGATCATCGTGTGTTTGATTAACCCACTTATATAACAAGTTCACGGAAATATAGGAAAATTCCAAGATAATCTTAATCGTAATACAAGATATTGGGCTAGTCTTAAATCGTAATAAATAATAGATATCTATTACTCGCCATAACTGTAAAAGAAAATCTTAAAGGAAACTGTATGCCAGAAGAGGGATTTTCTCGACGGTGTGAGAAGTCTATCCTTATATCCATCCACATTCATGCTCAAAAGCAAGCAGCTCTTTTGCAGCCCATCAGTCTGACCCATTAGGAAGATGGGTCATAGCATATCATCTCGCCCGTATAGCCCAACGGGTTAAGGGAGGCGTGACGGAGGAATAACAACTCACTCACGTGGCCCCCAGCAAAAGTTGTACGGCGAAACATCTGTGTGGTATTGGGTGGAGTCCGACACATCCTGTTGTCTTCCCCACGTGGCGGAAGTCAACGAGGATTGCCACACGATATAAAGAAGGTATACTACTGCCCACCCACCGTTCGCCGGTAGGTATGTTTAGGCCCCATGTAATAGGGGGCGATACTATTGCCAATTAGTGGGCTCAAATCCAAAATGCAAACTGCTACTGAGGAATCATTCAAATAACATTTTGCTCGATCGGACTATCAAGATATAGGATCACTACAGGACTGATGTATATACTTTTTCTGCATTACTTTAATACCCCATAATATTGTTTCATACGTTTGCGATTTTTACGAGAACGATCATGTTCCACGAAGGATATCGAGTCGAGATCTTGGTCTGGGTCATCGTGAATTATTCATGAGGGTTAAACGGACAAGACCCTCCCGGAGGGATAACATAAACTTACAAGATATAGTTGATAACAACGAGTTCGAGGGTATCATTTCAAAGATGAGATTTTAATTTCTGGCATCTATTTGTAAATCCGTAGAATTACTATTGTGTACGAAAAGCGAAATAAGTTAAGTAATCGAAGCAAGCTTTGCCCTGCGGTTTCAACCCCTTTTGCTTCGCTCCTAAGGGTCGTCTTCCTCAAGAACTGTGCTTTTCAAATCCGACGTGTAGTTCCAGAGATTAGGGCGTTCAAACTAACAAACAAGCTTCAGCTTAATACTACTTAAGTATTAGTTGAGATAAAGAGTTTGGTTGTTGCAAAGATGGACGACTATGTAACTATGGGGCTGGAAGCAGGAAAAATGCATTTCGCTACCTTCGATTGGTGCAGCGGCAGACTTGAAGCATCGACCAATTACAGTAAAGTTTGTAAGAATATGTAAAAACTAAATAAAAAATAGCAATTTCGACAACTTACAATGTGTTCACACGGTTACACGTCAAGCTATACAAATCCATAATAAATTGACTTCGCATTGTATAAACTGCCTATATAGTGAGAGGTTTGTTTATACTGGATGTGAAAGATTATACAAAAACGGGACGAACAGAGAGATTTATTTTTTGTAACGTTATACTCAACGTAATCAAATTAAGGGTTCAGTAGTCATTGATTCGGTGTGTAACTGGTGTGTTTGTATCAAGCAGTAATAAATTATTAAATGGAATCTTTTAACTAACTTTCAGTAATTTTGTCACGACTGACGTAGTAGCTTATCGAATGGCTTCAGCGCTACGGGTTGCGGATTAGATTCCCGTACAAATCAAATCAAATATTTGATGAGACGTAAGCCCATCCAAGTTACCAGGAGAAAATCTTTTCAATTGACATAACAATGTATAACATTATTCTATTCATTTCTAGTTCAGACAAGTAATTGTGTTGCCGTAACAAAAGCAGTAATGAATGCCAATATCGTAATTAACGAGTAACTCAGACCTTGTTCTCCCGAATGAAATGAGTAATTGACGTCATGTTCCTACAGCAGTTCACACAATAGTCGACAAGCAATTAAAGTAATTACATGCCTTAGATCCTTGTGTCGCAGCCAGCTGGAGAAAGACTAATTACCCACATTATAGCCTGTTAAAAATCGTCGAGTACACTCGCGTCGAGGGGAAAGTCTCGGGGATAAATAAAAACTGCGCCTATCATTTTATCTGCAACGTTAAGCTGCCATTCTGGCTAAAACGTCTTGCTTGGACGCGAAATTCAATTTTTTCTTGGTTCTTCGCAAATTATTCGTTGATGTCGCAGTTTCTACCGCCTTGTGCATACCTAGAATGTGTTATAGCCGAAAAAATTTGAAGCCGAAGCCTGGCGCTTTAGCCTTAATTTAAAGAGTACGGTGTACGTAAAGTCACATCCACTATATTTTAACATACCATCATGCCTGTATTCCCCGAAGGGTTAGGCAGACGTGTACTTATGTACATCCACACTTCGCCGGTATGTTTACACGGACCATAGGAGGACCATATAAGGAGCTGTAAAAAATAACTACCCCATTAGTCTCGTGGTCCTAAGCGCCACTGCTACAGTTTGTTCGAAATAAGTAAGCCGATCGGAAGTTAGCCGTTCCGAACTACCGCGGTGATAAAATCGTTTAATTAAGTGTTTTATTACATAAATATCGATATTAGTAAACAAAATAATTAGAAATGTGAAACATATACGACTCTAATTATCCTTACACCGACTCTTTCTATTAAAATTACCCACTTCTAAACCACTTGCAGACAACTTCCGATCGGCTTACTTATTTCGAACAAACTGTACACCTGGCTCTGAGTTCAATGCTCATGACGACCAAAGAGTTATTGTGTTTTTCTATGAAATTCTCAGTAACCGTTTGGATTTGCACTCTGTTAGTGGCAATAGGCTCACCCCCTATTACATGGGGTCTAAGCATACCGGCGAACTGTGGGTGTACAATAATACACCTCTGCTTAATCCTTCGGGAAAACAGACGTGAGAGTATGTTTATGAAAAAATCCCTTTACGAAATATTCTACATCTATTTTGTCAAATGCGTATTTTGTAAAGGCCCGCTACATAACTTTTCCTTTTGAATAATTGACGAAAACGTGACGACGTCTCACTCGGAATCTTAATTTACATTTCGTGCATAAGTACGTGATTCTGTTTCCATTATTATTCGTTGTAGAAAAAAACTTACATAAATAAATAAGTAATTTCACACCATTCTAGATTTCAATATGACTAGAAAATTGTTTAGAAATAATTCAAATTCTTTGCAAACAAAATCTATTAATGGTAATAGAATCCCCTTATTAGGTATTTGGAAACTAAACGGACTGCGCCTGGACTGTACTCCACGTTTCACTCAAAGTATTAGTACACCTCTACTTAACCCGGGGGCATACAGGCTTAATGGTACGTTATGTTATAGAAATCGAATCAACTTAATAAGCACTGCCTCGTTAGTCTAGTGGTCCCAATCGCGACTGCTACGCTAGAGGTCTTGGGTTGGTTCCAGCAAAGTGTTATTGGGTTTTTCTATGAAATTCTCAGTAGCAACTCGGAGTCTGGATTTGTGCCCGGTGAATGGCAATAGGCTCGCCCCCTATTACATGAGACCTAAACATACCGGCGAACTGTGGGAAAAAAAGCTTCATTCAATTGACAACCTCATTAGTCTGCTGCAATTGTTAAGCTAAAGGTCTCTGGCAAATAATTTATTAAATTAAATTAAATTATTATTAGGTTCTATGATATTCTTAATAGATCGTAGCTCGGAGTTTGGATTTGTGCCCAGATAATGGAAATAGGAGCCTATTTCCATTATCTGGGCACATACTATTACATGGGACCGAAACATTCCTGGGAACTGTGGGTTTTACATTAATAGGTACCTTACATCTCTGCCTATCCCTTCTAGATTACAAGCGTGATGGTATGATAATACTGTCAATAACATAAGTACCTTAGTTTCTTATTTGTGAAATAATAAACGATATTTCACAACGGAAACCAGATTTATAGGAATTGGATGTGTAAAACTTTCTTTTAATAACCACTTTCTAAAAGATAGGTTACTTCCGCGGTAGAAGTTGTAAGGGTTCATTCATTACTAAGGGGCGAGGTATTCCGCATAGGCAGTTAGTGGTTTTCGCTTGGTACGACAGAATACTTAGATGCAGCGTTCGAGATGGAAATTTCTAGAACTCGGTGCCTAGAAGGCGGTGTACCATTTAATATTATGCAGCAAAGCCTGAATTCTAACCGAGTTGAATTCATTTTGATGCTGCGGACTTATTGTGCCATCGTTTCGAAACAGACGAGGATAATCAAATTATACTTTCAACTCGCATCCTCTTTCTTCTTCTTCTTTAACACCATTATTTTAGCTTAGAGTAAAATCTATGCCATGTGGCAAATGAGCGATTAACTCATCACGAGTCGACTCGAAGGAGTCGGGCGGTTGAAACCGCGGGACTCAGTTGGTTGTTAAATACAATCTATATTTTACTGACAACAGTAGGTACATAAACTAATACATTAATGTATTATTTATTAAAACTATCCATCCATAAACAGCACATCCGCTACATAAATAATACATTAATGTATTATTTATGTAGCGGATGTGCTGTTTAGATGGTTTTAGAACACAATACATAGTAATGGAACTTGTGTGTTCTGTAACCACAGACGCTTAATGTAATTACGACTTCAGGTACATAACGTTGTATTTACTAATGCATATCTCCCAATATCCGTATCCATGTTACGCATACTGATGTTAAGATCTAAAGATCATTCCAAACGTAAAATACTTCTATGACAAATGTCAATACCCTAGGTAAACTAAATAGGTAGGTAAACGAATTTCAATACTAGGGTATTAAAATTCGTCAATACCTAGGGTATTGAAATTGAAAGGGTAGTGAAACTAAAAAAGATTACAACCTTTTTCTTGTAGTCAGTACAATCCTCATGGATCGTTTGCCATCTTTGGAAGCCGCGTACAGACTAAAAACCGCAGTTGCTTTCCCTAGCCTTATAGTTACGGCCATGGCATTCGCGACATTCGCCAAGACCAAGACATGGGGTGGTCCAGCCTTCGCAGGATCCCTTCGAATGGCGAGGGTTTGCCTCGCTTCCTTCTTGGTGGTGCGAGTGTGGTAACCACGCACGGAAGCAAAAGTTTACGCTTAAAATCTTCTTTGAATAGCCTTAGTATGTAAAATATTAACCAATAAAGCGTGTGAGCTTTTATATTTATAACTCTAGAGGCTAGCTATGTTTCTATAAATAGACGATACGACATACTATTGTCTAAGTAAGCACAGCTAAGTTCGGATTAACGAGAAAACTAGCACCTGTTACGAAAAAACTAATATTGGTTCACTTAGTTGCAAGTTACGTGCAACGCTATTTATGTATCGCTATATCGAAATTAATGTTTTTTTGCTAAATAAGTTACTGAAAGAGCATTTTAGTATCTATATAACTATTATATAATTAAAACCATAGTCTTGGTGCGACCGATCTAGAAGTGAAGATAATATAATCCAAAATTACCCTATTAGATAACACAGGAGAGTCAAAAAAACTTGACATATTTAAATAGTACCGTCTTCAAAAAATAATAGTCGAATTATTATTTGAATATCCCCATATTTCATAATGGAGAACAAAAGAACGTGAAATCGAACCCCAGTCGTTGCATTATCTACTAAGTTGATATTACTAATTCATATGAATATGTGATTATTCTTCTTCTTTCTATTCTGTCACACATCGCATTAAATTCCACATTTTATTGTAAAAGCAATTCCTGTATTGCAGGTACCTATACATTTTTCACACATTTATATGTCTATGTCACTGTCAAGCTAGACAAACGTATTGTATGTACATCCAAAGACACAATAAAATGGTTGAAGCGTTGGTATAATGAAAGATTTAAAATTACTGATTGAATTTCTTTTGAAAATCGGGTCTTAAAAAAACACACAGATTTGACTTTTTACTTTTTTATCGTTATACTGATAGTCAGCATAAAAAGTTAAAATAAGTACCTATTCTTGAATTTAAACATTTTAAAATAGTTATTTTAATATTAACTGGCTTTTTAAAAATTTCATACTTACTTATGTTCCTAAAAAAAATGTGTATTAATTTCTGATGGGTGAGTGAATAAATTATTGAAGAAAATTTATATTTTCTGAAATACATACTGTGTTTTTTTTGCTGACTGTACCTTAATCTCATTGATGTATAAATCAATGCACCACTAAGAGTGGTTGGCGATGTTATTGCACGAGTAGATTTCAAGCCCTTTCTCAGTGATAGAAACTTTCTTGACATTTTTCAATTTGCAGTAGAAAAATAAAGCTTATTTTTATATGGTTGTAAAATGTCACAGTATTCCACCTCTCAGTAAAAGTATTGATAGAATTTTGTATACTTATTACGCGTGCCCAATGGCAGCCAATATATGGGATTTGTGGTTTTACTCTTCAAGAGGCTGAAAATCATATTGTGTCATATAAGTTTAATAAAAAATTAAACTAATTAGTGTTATTGAGTTTTTCTATGAAATTCTCAGTAGCAGCTCGGAGTCTGGATTTGTGCCCGGTGAATGGCAATAGGCTCGCCCCCTATTACATGGGACCCAAACATACCGGAGAACTGTGGGTGTACATTAAGTACACCTCTGCCTATCCCTTCGGGGAATACAGGCGTGATGGTATGTTATGTTATGTAATAAGTTTAATGTCGTAAACGCGACTGCTACGTTAAAGGACTTCGGTTCGCTTACCAGGTCGAGAAGTGATATCGGGCATTTCTGTGAATTAAGAAGTAGCAGTTCGGAGTTTGAATCTCAATCACTCACTCTGGCTCAGGTAGTGGCAGTAGGTGAGATCAATAATACATGAGATCTACACATACCGGCAAAATACAGGCAGGTATGTAATGTAAATATCCATATCCTTCGTAAAAACTGCTTTTAATTGATTTTCCAAGTCAAAATAAGTTTTATCCGGTTCCGAGTTTTGACTACAACAAATACAATACGACAAGTATGCCACTGCAGTCACGTCGCGTTTTCCTGCAAAGCGCTTAATATTGCACCGATGTCGACACCGCCTCGGACAAACGCCACCTGTATATACACTGCAAACGTAGTACTTTGACCGACTATAGATATTATTAGGTTACATAAAATATAAGTACCTATATGGTATTTATAAATAGTCTGATTTTATTTTAAATGCCTCAGAACTGCTGAATGTGAGGAGATGGCTTCGAAGTAACAGTTCAGGCTTTGGATTTGTCTCCGGTTAATGGTTGGTCCTATAATTGTGTTACATGGGTTCATAATGATAATTATTAGGTCTTTTAATACACTTTTACGAATTTCGTTTTGTATTCATGATGCAGGGCAAATATTATCTGAAATTGTCTTTTCACTGCTAGTTGAACATAATTATTGGTACTTACTTTTTTCGGAGAGATTTCTGTAAGTCGGTGTACGAATAACGCGGCTATGGCAGCAGACACTGTCGTCATTGTATTCTCTGAAGCAATTGTATTAAAATAATATAACCATTTCAGGTAATATGCGGAGAGAACAGAGACAGGTAGGGGCGGTCACGTAGCGTTGCAGAGCGGTTTCAATATTGCATTGATGTTCGTGCAACACCTGGTCGTCTGCACGCCGAGCACGAAGACACTTCCATATATTGTTGAATATAAATATTATTGCTTTGCGACACACTAAACGCTAAATGCTGTGATAGCCTAGTGATATGACCATTGGACTGCCAAGTTAAAGGTGTCAAGTTCGAATACAAGGCACGCACCGCTGACTTTTCTGTGTGCCTAAAAGTATGTGCGTAGGTATTAATAATTAATTATCACGCGTCTTAACGATGAAGGAAAACATCGTGAGGAGACGTGTATGCATGATAGGTTTTCTTGACGGTGTGTGAATTCTTCCAACCCGCAATAGGCTACCGTGGTGGACTATAGCCTAATCCCTCCCATACTGAGAGGAAACCCGTGCCCAGCAGTGGCAAAATGTAATGGATTGATGATGATGATGATGACACTAACTGCTTCAAGTGACTAGTCGCTGGAGAACCTCGGTTTGATTCAAATCAATTCAAATTGTTCACTCATTCATTAATCATCAATCTATTCCATTGTCCCACTGCTGGGCACGGGTCTCCTTTCATAACGAGAGGGCTTAACCTAATCTATTAGGCGTGCAGGTTTCCTGACGATGTTTATTATCATGTTATATATTGATATTATTTAATTGCCAACGTTTCAGAATCTTTACAGCGTCTATGGTCACGGGTAGGCTGTGGAGTCTACCTGTGAAAATTAAAAAAATATATTGTGAACAACATGAGTGCAAAATAAATGAATATGAATAAATTATTGCATCCAGTTATTTAGGGTTAGAATTCAAAGTTTAAAATATTAAGTTATCTCGTGTACATGAAAGCCAAATGAACCACACGTTTCCTGCTATTCATAATCAGTGATCACTGGATAATGCAAAATGTGTTGTTGTTTAATTGGATTTCAACCTAATCGTTGACAGACTAATTAATGGACGTCAACTACAGATGAAATTAACATGGTGTACAATGTAGATACCTACCCTATACACTTATTTTATATTAACTTTATTTATTTACTCTGTTTACGCCGTACTAGTAGTCATCATCATCAACCCATTACATTGTCCCACTGCTGGGCACAGGTCTCCTCTCAGAACAAGAGGGATTAGGCTATAGTCCGCCACGCTAGCCTACTGCGGGTTGGCAGACTTCACATGCCGTCAAGAAAATCTCTCAGACATGCAGGTTTTCTCACGATGTTTTCCTTCACCGTTTAAACGCGTGATAATTAATTATTAATACGCACATGACTTTGAAAAGACAGAGGTGCGTGCCATGGATTTGAACTCGAGACCTTTGACTTGGCAGTCCAATGACAATATCACAAGGCTATCACTGCACTAGCACTGCACTGTACTAGTAGTACATAGTTTTTATTTTTTATATGTAGAATGTGTTTATTCCATTTATTCAAGCTTCAAGCATATTATTATTATTTTTTTTCATATGTAGAATTTTCGTTGCTGTTGTTGTAATTGTCCGTGGCATCACTTAAAGTAAGGCCCTATCAGAATACCAGCGCTGGGGCATTTGCAATGTCACAGCATTATGCTGAGATGGGGATCCTTTTTGGCCTCGCGCAGGGTTGCCATTATTGTTTTTACTGTATCTGTCCATTTTATGTTTTAATCTTTGTGCGGGTCAAAATAAATAAATATATTTCTTTCTTTCTTTCTACATATTAGAAAACATAACAATTACTACTAAAAAAATATGAGTTCGTACTTATTATAACGTGTAACATAATGAGCGAAAGACCTTTGTTTTATAACACTAAGGTGGCTAACATGCAGACGGCTCCCCTGATGGTAAAGGTTACCTATGGAAAAGCCTATGGAAATTTGCAATACCAGGGTTATCACTCGTCGCCGACCCTTAACCTGAAAGTAGTTTGTTCAGATGAATCGATTAAATTTTTACCATTAATATTGCGTTTGAGTGTAGTCTCACTCATTTGCCATAAGGTTCAGTTTTCTAAAACTGCATCAGCTGATGGATCAGAGGGGTCATAATTTCAGGACTGTAACTGATTCAGTACCTAGTCGATTCTGAACAAATACTTTCCGGTCTTGCGCGTATTCATATGACTTCGTTTAGAAATACTATTTTGCTAATTTTTTTATACGAATTGGAATTGGTAAATGGCACAGTTTTACGATGCTTGCAATGTTAATTATTTGCTTGTAAATAAAATAATATACACATTTAAAAATTCATGCAATATAATGAGTGACAGCAATGAATTCGAAATAAGTCATGACATCATAAATTCAGATTTGGTTTAAGCCTCAATCAGTGGTAATCTTTATAGATAAATTAAATTTCCATAAACGTTCTCAAAACTAAATTCAAAGAGCAGAAAAAATATATCTAGGTATTTTCTAAACGAATTAATCTTCAAATTTCATTTGAATTTAGAATTCTGCACGTTTTAATCTCGGCTTTTAAGAAAAATAAAATGTCTCTGGAAAACTTTTTTCAATTTCTCATATCAGATTTTCTTGTCAGAGCGCAATACACGTGAAGTTTCGGTCACAAGGGACGAAATTAAAGTCATATTTCAAAGCTTTAAGATGCCTGGCGTTCGCAATGAGCGAGCTTTGTAATGCACATTTACTCAAAAACGCCAAGCTGACGTCGAGAGAGCGCCAACAACTTGCTTAACGAGCACCGTAAACGATAGAATATACTGTCAATTAAATAAAAATATGAATAAGACACCCTGTTTCCATATATTTGACATTATGGGGATACCACATTTGATAGTAAAATGAACTTACCGAAATGGAATTTGATGTTGATAAACTCATATTCGTCGAAGAGATAAAATCAAATATTTTTTCTTTTAGTTAAATTCATTAATTTAACTGTAACCAACACACACTTGTAAATAAATAAAAAAAAAAAATTTGTTTGATACAAATACATTTTAGTAGAATATAATACTTTTCTCATAGTTACGCTGCATTGGTATTTCTATTCTAACATTTCTCAGCGTCGATGTAAAATTGCCATTCAAATTGCTTGAACCGTAGAGGTTACGGCTTTACACCTGACCTAAATCAAACTACGGATCGCTTAGGTAATGGACGCGGATACTGAGTCAAGCTAAAGTTCACGAATAACGTTCTCAAGTCTTCCATCGTAGTTGAGGATAACAAGAAAACCTAAAAATGTTGGTATGGAATAACTCGGCACAAAATCAAGCGAGCTCCCTGGTAAGTAGTCGTCGCCGCCCAAGGACATTTGCGATACCAAAGAGGTTGCAGGAAAGGAGAAGGATGGGGAAGGACAAGGAAGGGGATTGAGGGAAAAACGCAACAGTATACTACATACTGCTACTTGACGTCGTCCAACCAAAAACGAATTACATCATTTTCTTGGCGATGAGTGTACTTAGTCTACCAACTCACACTGGGCCGTTGTGCCCAACTCCGCTCATTCTGTTGGGCTGAACTAAAGCTGTCTGAGACCCACACTCAGTAGTTGGCCAGTATCTAAATGGGTACTTACCTTATTCGGGGAAGTTCTCCATCTTCTTCTATTGAACAGCTTTGCTTTTATCACACGCCATATCGGTTATTTAAGTGGTATGGGAGTAAAAGGGAAATATTGCATTGAAGATTCTATATTCAATGGGATACGAGAAATAAATACGTCATCTAGCATAGTCCTTGTAGGATTTGTAAGGAATGCATTCTTCCCATTTATTTACGTCTGCTGTGACATTTGCAGATATTGCATTCTCAGCTTCAACCACACAGTTTTCCTAGATCTGCATACCATCACGCCTGTATTCTCCGAAGGATTATGTGAGATGGTATGTTTGAGGTGCTATGTACAATTACATTTTGCCAATAGCTTTGGTTCCAATATCATATATTATTGAAGCCAAAAAAAAAGTTTTAAAAATCTCAACAAAAAAGTATTTTGTGAAGAGACCACCTCTGAAGTATAACTTACCAAACAAAAAAGCAATTAATCGGTCCACAATTGGCAGAGATATCGCGTAACAAAAATGCAAAGAAAAAACCAACATACAGACGAATTGAGAACCTCATCCTTTTTGAAGTCGGTTGAAAACAGAATCCAATCCTAAATTCTATTAAAGGTTGTCTGGTAGAAAATGCATAAAGCATTAAGACCGTCTTGTACAGTTCAGTACTAAAGTATGAATAAATAAATAAATCCTAGATCTAATTAAAAACAAATAAATATTTCTTTATTTGTCCTCGATCCGTTACTGTACTATTCAAAACTAGCGAGTTGTATTGACCAGTAGCCCGATTCACGTAATTGAAACCGTAGCGATGTCGCAGCGACTTACTTGAAGCGACTTACGATCCGTTGAAACAGTTTTCCAGTTTTATGTGAATACTGTCAAGCCAACGTTTTACAACGATTCTCGCCCAATGAACATGTGTGAATACGGTTTAACGATATTTTAATAGGACGAAATCTAATTCGGTTCCGATCGACGGAATATGAATAGGAAAACTGTTTCAACGATTAAGTCGCTGCGACATTTCTACGGTTTTAATTAGGTACGTGAATAGGGCTACAGTCCTGTGAACTATATTGTGTACAACCGCGAAATTTTTAAGAGAAAAAGTAATAATGTAAGGTATTGAAAAAGAAGCGTTGCAACAAATCGTACAGTTATGAATAAATATTACTATACATTAAAAAGTCATATCGCTTCATTGGATATATACGAGTATTGCAGATAGCCTTTTCTCAATATATATTATATTGTCTTGGATTTTTAGTGTCGAATGATTCAGTATGAATGTATGTATAACGTGACTATGAATATTAGGATAAAATTGTATGTCCCCTCGCCGACCCACTATAACACACCAAATTCAAAGTTGATACGAATATAGTGTTTATAATATTTCTTTCTGTATTCGACGTCTTAAAAGCAAACACTGTTCCCAACGTAAATCAGGCTTAAAAAAGGTAAATATTTGCATCAAGGCAGCGTATCGTGCACCGTACAATAAGCGCTTTGTAATTTATGCAGTAATCACTACTGAACCACCGTAACATTTTAAAATCTCGCCTATTTTCATTAATCATCATTATTATGTCTTATTTTATACCCTTATTTAGTCAGTGTAGGTAATTATTGCTTCGCATGATAATCTTTCTTTGCCCTTTACTCGTCATCTCTGATTTTAAAGATTCAAAAGTAATATATTTTTCGGTCCTATGCTAATCTTTTTCATGTGTAACTCATGCATTTCTTAACGTTATCGATCAATCTTGTTACCCGATTGCCCAGATTATATCTACATAAAAGAGTTTCTATCCAACCCCTGATGACAAGTGGCCCAACCTTGATGGTATTACGATTTGAGATTATCTCGCCTCATTCTGTTTAGACTCATGTCGACGGTATAAAAAGTAAACCACGATTATGAATAACCAGATGAAGATGAATATGATGAATAACCAGAGCCTGACATGATGGTAGCAAATGGCGCGAATAGCCGTGACTATAGCGCCAGGGAACGCAAGTGCGGATTTTAGTCGATACGAGTCCGATATACCGCTGACACTGGCAGACTATTCATGAGGATTCCGTTCTATGAAAAAATAAGATCAAAAAGGCGAAGTGAGCTTTTTTACATAACTGATAATTTATTCAAACTTCGAACTACTACTGAGAAATTCGCAATGAAAGAAACCCAAAGCATTTTACTCGACCTTGTTATAACGCTAAGAAGCTGCGATTGCACAAACCAATAGTCTTGTTCATCTCAATAACATAGACAACTTTATATATTTGATCAGTTGCGTAAGAACTTTAATTAAAAAAATAGTAACCCGATTTCTGGCACATATGAAAATCGTTTTAGCGCCATTTTATTTATATTTAATCTAGAGGATTAAATCGTCGTTTGTTCGCTATCATTTCCCGGCTCTATGGCCTTTACGTTCAAGTACACGTGCCTACTTAAATTCTCGATATACTCGTATATTGGCTTGTATTTTTAATGAAAATTACATGCGCTCGCCTGTGCACGGAGGCGCAATGCGAACTTATTAAAGTTAAATTCAGCGCCTACCGAGCACTTACATCGACCGTTATACCTCTAAATTGGCCTTACGAACCTTTTACATACCACCCGAGGAAATGAGGGGAGATAAACCATAAAAATTTACACCAGTAATATTGAGTAAATCATCATTTAAAAGAGCGTAATAGCAATTTAGTCGCGTTCTTCGTTGATTCAAACTCTGTTGGTTTTCTATTTAAATTGCTCAAAGATGTAGAAAACGTTTTTTTGGAGCGTTCGTTACTCTTTTCGAAGTAATCAGAGAGGCTTTGTTTTACTCTCTTTTTGACGTCACTTTGTAGTCGGACGCGGTCTAAAAAATGGTCAACTTCAAAGCATTGTTGTGTAGCAAAGTAATTAAATTCAGTGTAATGAAAATACCCTTTCTGCATAAAATAGAGTGTTTGGTTAGGTAGGCGAAAGGACACGCCGTGTTGTAAGCCGGCTTAATAAATTCAACACTCCGAGTGTCAAAAATTTACGTGGACATTTTAAAAAAGGTTGGCAACATGAAAATATAAAAATCTGACGCTGTTCACAATTTTATAAACGACCACTTTTTATCACAAAGACTTAAGTATCCACTCTAAATAAAAAATGCAATAAAATTGTAAAGCGGGATTTTAAATTGTATTCAGCTTTATTAGATACTATTGTACCGAAATGACGCGATCAAAACTAATACAATTTTTGTATTGACGACAATGGTCGTAGAATAATGCTCAAAGAATTTTTCGATACAATGAAAAACACAATAAATTATTTTGAAATGAAAACTAGATAGTTACTTACATCGAAATTCATATAGGACTTATAAGCTCGATAGTTGATGGTAAATAAAATTACCTTTTGAAAGAAAATAAAAATAATAGTAATGGTGATGTGACGTAATTAAAAGTTATTAATTGAATTTATTACAAGAAATGGTTCTGGTCCTATTTATACAAGGTCTGAACTGTTTAAGTACCTAATAATAATCGTAGTATGAGTTGAACTTATACACAGTTCTTCAAGTTCTTATCTTGACTTCTGTCTCTTTAACATATTAGGAGCACCATGCATTATGAAATATTAGTACCTAGGCAATACACATGGTCAGGGTCAAGAGTGTTGAAGAGACAACAGAAGGTTGTCTGGAAGAAATCGCAGATCGCGATAAGGCCGCCCATTGTATAACATCAAATACAAAAACTTTGTATATATTGTAATAATACTTGGTGTACAATAAAGTATAAATAAATAAATATAAATAAATAAGAGTGGGCGGAAAATAGTTAATATATAAAATAAATATTTAATCACTTAGGTTGTAATCTGGCCATCGTAAGACTTTAAATTCACTATATAAGTTTCAGGAAGGTATAATAACTTACATAATATATTTTAAAATAATTATACTACTTTCACGTTGTTGTATGTAATCTACTTACCTACTTGAGGGTATAGTTATTTAAAACGGTATGCCGTTATATAATTATAGTACTTTCAGTTAAAACACTATTATAATTCAAACCAACGATTTCACGGAACTTAATCGTAGCTGCATTTTACCACTTTGCAATCTAACGATAATTTGTAGAAAGCGCAACGGCAAGGTGCATTAAAATAATAAACACTGTGGTCTGGTGAATGCAATATTAAAAAAGAGGAAAAAATTACGAGTTTACGTAATAAATTAATCACTTCAAAATAGTGATGTGCGATGCTTGATCGCTTGTTCCGCAGATAAGAAAGATTTGCCTCAAATCCAACTGATACTGATAACATATATATATGTGAGAGATATTTAACGGGATAACTCGGCATACGAAGAGGCGAGCCACCTGATGGTAAGTAGTCATCGCCGACCATGGACATCTGCAATACTAAAAGAGTCGAGATGCGTTGGAGCCAAGGAAAAGGGAGGGAAAGGAGAAAAGGAGAAGAAGGGAATGTGCCTACATTACTCCACACTCACCGTACGAAATGCATTCTGCTACTTGACGTCGATACTCATTATGTTATTTATCGCAGTTTACGGTAAAGATCGACCATTCGAATGTAGGTATTTCAATTATTTTGTGTTAACTTAAACATCTTTAGGATAGGACATACCATTTTTTGAAGACAGATTAATAATTCTTTAAAATTATTGATTTATAAAAACACTAGCTTTCCGCCCACAGCTTCGCCCGCAGGTTTTCTCGACTTTTCTGTACCTATTATAATATGTATGTATTGTACATATAAACCTTCCTCTTGAATCACTCTAAACTATTAAAAAAAACCGCATCAAAATCCGTTGCGTAGTTTTAAAGATATAAGCATACATAGGGACAGACAGACAGCAGGAAGCGACTTTGTTTTATACTATGTAGTGATTTAGCTACACGACATTTTCAAACGTTTCAAACAAAACCCAATAAAATAAATGTTCGACATTTTTTTTCGTAATATCTTATACTTATCCGCGATTATTATGGGATGATGTTGTCATTTGAGTCTTTGGCCTTGTGTTGAAAACACGACCACGATGGTTTATATTAATTTATTGCGGTCGTAGGGTTTGACAACCGAATAACACATAGTATATCTACTCACTATGCGGTACCTTGCTACTTGAAGCAATTTCAGTTCCAATGAACCTAGTTACCTTAAAGTAGCTATGGTTCTTTTTTCAGAAGTATTCCATTTCAGATATGACAGTCGTATATATATTCGTTTCTGTAGTGCTTAACTTACAAAACTGACTTAAAAAAGAGGATTATATCAGAGTTCCTTCTCAATGTGTGTTTAAAAATCTATTTACACATATAAATAGGCGAGATAGTCTAAAACACTTTCTGTCGTCTTGGTATGAAGACGCCCAGGATAGAGAATTCTGGCCGAAGCTAAGGGAGGCTTTTGCCCAGCTATGTGACACAAAAGGGGCTACATAAAAAAAAAACAAATTATACCTACACCTACCTACCTAATAATATTTTTGACGTATCATTCACATGATTTTAGAAATTTCATAGGTTACATAATATATATGAATAAAAAGCCCCTAATTTTTGAAGTTCGAACATGACCTCATTCGTAATTTGACCCAGTTAACCCATTACCATATTATAAGGATTCCAAACATAAATATTGTCTACCTCTAAAAGGCCACCCTGTTTAAAATAATTTAGAACTTACTAGTTTGATATCAATTATTATATCGTACGTTCATATATTAAGTCGGTCTCTGATATTATAAAACAGGCACGTAGTAAATAGAAAAAAAAATTCAAAGATACTGAAATTGTCTTGTCAATTTCAGTATCTTTGGATTTTTTTTCTGTGTGATCTGTGATATTACTATCGACTTTTTTCGTTTACCGATATCGAAAAAAGAGATTCTGATCTGCGCGGTTTCGCATAGGACGGATTATATTGTCAATTTACACAATCATCTGCTATGTTTTACTATTCAGCTGTAAATACATAATACGCAATAACGAAATTTTTACCGCCAGGAATTACTAAAATTTTTATTATTTGTCTACAATTTGCGAAAAACCAAATACATTGAATTTGGCGCGAGAGGCGAGACGTTTCGCCTCAAAACAGTAGCTCCCAACTTTTTTTGACCAGGGACTATACTGTAAATAAGCTGAGTCAATCTAATTTTAAACTTTTAACATAAGTAAATTATTTAATTCTTACGCGGTCATATTGTAGCTCTTCTAAATCAGTAGTGGTCGGACCACAGGTTGGGAACCGCTGTCTTAAAACTACTGTACGACCACCTCATTAATGTTTGAGATATCAGGACTCTGTAACAACCGACGTTACTTAGCCAGCACTCGCGCTCTAGAGGGTTAAGTAATTATCATAGACCATTCGTCTAGCTGGTACTTCCTCCCGTGTCTACCTTATTCTCCTAAGTAATTTTGAAAAAAGAAATTATGTTACGCATCTATTATAATGTAAAGAAATGGAATTTATATCGAAGATAGAAGATTTACAGGTTCCTCTGCACTATAAATGAATAAAGATTAATGCGTTGGATTATGCATCTGGCATACGATACATTTAACGAAAATAAATGCGCTGCACTTAGCAAGGCTCGTCGCGAGTACATCACCCTTTAATCTCGACTACAAAACTAACAACGTCATGGCTGGATTCTTGGACATACCATCACGTCTTTTTTCCGCGAGAAGTTAGGCAGAGGTGAGAATGTACAGTCGTACCCCACATTTCGCGATGTTTTACTGTTTTTACATGTCTATTGATACAAAGGTACTACCTTACTGGATACAAAACGGATATTCTGTTATTAAAGATGATAATTCATGACTAAGACCCTAGAACAAGTATCATAAAAATACTAGTCCCAATGAAAACACTCCTTTACACCTGCACGTCACATATCTCTAATATTACTACAACAAAAACAAAGCAACAATATCAAGCAATAATATTTTATTAGGTATCAATCAGGCGATACACCTACTGATTGGGAGAGTTCGCAACCTCGCCAAAGTTCGGGAAACTTCGACAAGTTTCGGCAACTTGCGTCCGACGTAGACGTGACACCTGAGAACTTTGCTATTACACAATACATGCGACTTGGTTAAATAGTTGGCGCTTCGAGCAGTACATGAGTATCGAAATACGTGACGATTCAATTAACAAGACATCATTAACATAAGTTCGATTTTATTCCTCTGAGACACCATCGTCAATAATTCACCTGTAGTATTTGAATTTATTTATTTATTATATTCATATTTATAGACATAACAGGTACTTAACCCAAAGCGTCTATAAACAAGTTATAATATACATGTTACTTATACAACACTTACTATTCAGTTACAATATGGTAGTTTTAATAATAATAAATAAGATATGTATTTTATGACAGTACGTTTTAAACATGGAATGCTACAGTAACATTAATGCAATGAGGAATAGGTAAAGTGGCAGAGATCAATTTGTGTTAGTTTTGCGAAAAAAAGTCCACATCTTGTGAGGATATCAGTAGGTTGAGGAGCGAGAGAGCCTCGTAGGAGCATTCCGGGCGGCGCGAGTGCGTGTTGTGAATTCGGCTAACAGTGGTCGTCGCCGCCCCTCTAGGAATATAAAGGCGTATATGCGCCAGTGCTGAGGGACTATCAATGTATGTTTTCGTTGATATGGGATACTTCACTTCGAAGAGGTCTAGCAGTTGCTGGACCACATCATGGTCTTGGCGAATGTCACGAATCCCATGGCCGTTACGATATATAAAGGAAAGTGCAGTTTTGAGCTGATACAAGGCCAAGATATACCTTGCCGCCTCCTCAGGCGGTGGAACCATAAATATAACCATATGGATCCGTAGTAAGTATAATAATTAAAAAAAACAAAAAAAGGTTAATTCACTGGTCCAATACAGGGGACGGGTTTCCTCTCAGGATGAGAAGGGGATGGGCTATAATCCACCCCAGTGGCTCGCCAAGCGCCGGCAATATATAATTAGCAAAATGTGAGGTAATAAACTTCTCTAGGAGCTTCGCTGGCTAAGTGCACATAGTCTACGGGAGTAGGTTTTCTAAGAACTAAGATAGTTTGTTGAATTATTCTTGACAGTTTTAGTTGCTGGGCAAAAATTATTCCGCTTAAGTCAACCCAAAAAAAATTTACCACTAGAATATTATGATGAGTGTATAATGATGTAAAGTGCTTTTATTCTTAATAGGGGATGCAGTATGCAAAGCCATAAGTCAAAGCTATCATAAACATATAACATAATCTACCAACACGCCTGTATTCCATGAAGGATTGGGCAACGGCGTACTAATGTACACCGACATTTCGCCGGTATGTTTAGGTCCAATGTAATAGGGGGCGAGCCTATTGCCATAAACCGGTCACAAATCCAGACTCTGCTACTGCTACTGACATAATTACTGCTTGCTGCTACTAACTGAATTTCATAGAAAATCCCAGTAACACTTTGCATGACCTGGGAATCGAACCCATGACCTCTCTTGTAGCAGTCGCGTTTTTCTATTAGTAATGGTTTAACTGCAAACTTACCTATCAAAGAAATAATAAACCTGTAGCCTTTGTTATTGTTTTTCTTACCTATAATTACATTGAATACTTACCCATAATTCCTAATAATTATACTTAACTGTATTTGAAACCTGAATTCTGTTAGCTTAAAACTATGCAAAATGTTATTTAAATCCAGTGTCAATGTATTCTAGATGTCGAATAGTAATCTTCTAAATTACCAATCAACATCTATCGTGAATCATTAATACATATATTGTAATAAAATCACAAAAGTTAACCATTGAAAAACTGCCGAATTTAAATATTTACGACACCAAGATAATATTGGTATTACTTATAAACCTATTTACCGTCCTGTTTTTAAAATGTACAGTAAATCGTTTTCTGAGTAGGTATTTACTTAATCAATTTCTCAGTATTTCATAATAGCATCGAGTTTCGAAGTATCGTTTTTTTACACCTAACACCATCAAACCTTCTACTAAGGTTTAATAAAACATCGTTGAATAAAATTTCTAGCATGGCCTTAAATGTAAATGTAAATAATTTACCAGTTAGATAATCTGTAACTACATTGAGATTATCCAAAATGATGAATTTAAAGGTGACTTAACAATTACAATACTGGCAGTGTTGCGAGTGCCTTTTAATATTAATTAACGTACTACATAACTGATGTATTAGATTTTTTTCTTAAAATTATTGGACGCAAAACCTCCATAATTAGTTGCCAATTTATTTTATGTGTTAATTTTAAATAATATACATGTATGTAATCACTGATCATAAAGATATGAATTTTCTATTGAAACAAAAATTCGGCCTCAGGCAGGGTTTGAAGCAGCGTCCCTCTGGTTAGGTACAGACGCTTTACCAACTAAGCTACCGAGACCACTGCCTGTGATGTCGAATTTCTCTTCCACATTTTACCTCTTCAGGTGACGTCAGCAACATCTATTGTAGACATTACTGTGTCTTTCAACCAACAGCACTTACTTAAGCACTCACCGAGTTTTTCGTAAAAAAAATAGGTTTTTCATTAGTAGGTAGTAGTAAAGTAAAAAGTTTGCTAGTAAAGTAAAAGAGTTTTGTATTAGGTATATACCTTCGGGTATTTTGCTACTTCTTATGCAGCTAGCGTAGTCTCAGTATTTCTTAACCTACAAACGAAGAAAATAATTTCATTCACTTAATAAACTAAGGAATAAAATTATTTAGATTCAGCAAACGGGTCTCTGTTGGCATTCTTGAAAGATATTTTGTACTGTTTTATACTCGTTGAGTTTTATATTTTCAACTTTTTGTGAAGCGTCTTGATTCTTGAAGATAACTTTTATAACGGTGCCTCCCACCTCCGCACCGGAAGAAAAATAAAAATCTTTGTTATTCAAAAGCAGTTCGGATTTTTTTCAACTAACAACCATCGGTGTACCCCGGGATCACTTTATTTTTGCGTATTTAAACACGATACAAACGGTTTATTAGACTAGGGGTTAGACTGCCTCATTAATCTAGTGGTCTTAAGCGCGATTGCTACGCTAGAGGTCCTGGGTTCGATCCCCAGGTCTAGCAAAGTGTTATTGGGTTTTCTAAGAAATTCTCAGTAGCAGCTCGGAGTCTGGATTTGTGCCCGGTTAATGGCAATAGGCTCGCCCCCTATTACATGGGACCTAAACATACCGGCGAAATGTGGGTGTACATTAGTACACCTCTGCCTAGCCCTTCGGGAAATACAGGCGTGATGGTAAGAACAAACTGTTCATTTTCCATTCATTTTTTTATGAAATTTTCCGTAGTTATAAGAGATGAAGTTAATCTAATAAGTCGAATTTAATAATATGTTTTATCTACTATAATCATCCGTTTTTTTACTGCCTCAACATTCTATTAGCATTTTGTCGTCTATGTTACCTCGCTGTCACGTCTTCCGTCTTCCAATCTAATCCGATGCCGCTGAGTATCAGCAATTTACACGAAGCTTTCATCAAAGCTCCGTAAAGGATGAATAAAATACATAATTATGAGGCTTTTTTGGCTTCTAATTACCACTACCAATTCGTTATTACAAGTGTTATTTATTGGGACCAATGGCTTGTAGTATTCGAGGTACGGAGAGATCTTAATGTGCTAAAACAGTCACCCAAAGGAAGGTCAGGTGCGTAGTACCCGCAACCGTCGCATGTGTATGACAAGATGTATGAATGTGGACGAAGAAAAAGAAGTATGCAAGAATTTTAGCAGATGGCGTTCTTTAGTTTCTGCCTACCACTATAGGAAAAAGGCGTGAGTATGTGGTCACCCAAATAGACATTAGATTGACCGAGGTAAGCACAACTGAACTTCGTAATCGATTGATCAACGTAATATCAATTTAATTAAATAAAAGCTTCACAACATTCGTTATTCCGAAACAGATTGACATAATTGTCTTAGTAATGTGCGCACATTTTGTGCCTAAGTCTGCCACACTAATTAATTAAGTAGCAGCTTATTTGTAGGAACTAAATAAGATGGAGCTTTTTATTGCAAGGTGTTTGAAATTACTTACAATTTTATGACTGACAAGCTCTTTGTAACAAGGTTTCATTTTGGTCGAGTATTTTTATATATTTTTGTTAAAAAAGCAAAAATAAGTATACTAGGATTACTTCTGCTTGTATCATAGATGCGTTTATAAACACAAATTCTCGCAATCTCAAACACCCAGCCCTGAAACAATTACCGATCTCTAGGCCATTCGAATATTTTTTCTATGCGGGTATCGAACCAACGATCCATCTATCGAGTTCTCCAGAGTAATTATACTTACTCTATCGAAGAAAGAGTCGTCATAATCGATATATATAAACAACAAAATGATGTGTGAACATAAATAAATATACATTGAGAAATGTCGCCTTTTCTTAAAATCACGTCTATCTTAAAACCCCATTATGTGACATACGAGTATATTTCCGGTCTGCTATGCTACTATGTGACATATTTGTCCCTATGTGACATATTTGTCCGTCCGAGTGTTTCCGGACGTCAATAAAGTTTCACTTTCTGTGATCGCGTGCTACCCTCATCCATTTAAATCTAGCCTATCATTTTCCCATCTCAGTAAGGCTTCTTTTTAGGTCGAGTACCAATTGAAAGATTACACGTTGGTAAATAATGACGTACCCTTGAGCTCCTATCGAATTTCGATATTGTAAACAAACAAAATTAATGAGAATGATGATATTCTATCGACGGTATTCGAATTCGCTCTAATATGAATAATTTAGATAAGATAGTTATTAGAATTATTGCGACAAGTTAAAGTTAGGTAGATAGTAGAATGGTTTTGTGGAAACAATAACCAATTATTATTCATTAGGGCAGAATTGTGAGGACTCTTTAAGGTGATTGAATGGCTCTGTATCACACTGATGCGTAACGTGATCAGCGATACCCCTAGGTAGGACACTTGTCAAGCTACGAATATATATATTTTTTTTTGGCTCTAATAGTAAACCAAATAATTTATCCTAAATGAATCCAGCTTTTAAGTCAATCAAACGTAAACGTGTTAACATTATCACGTACCTAAATAAAACATCTATTTAAGCCATTTCGACGAACAAACTGTTCTTAATAAAGTAATTAAGTTTTGTTCATGTAGGGTGGATGCGGTATAATCTTGGCAATATTCCTACAGTGGTCTATTAATGAACAAAGTTAGCGGTGTTCAAATGTGGTATTGTGATTTATGCAAAGAGTTTAGCCACGCCACCACACACAGTTTCCATTCGCTTTCTACAATTACAACTGAACCAATTCTATCTAGTCACTAAACAGGTACTTGTTAAACTAAACGTTATTATTTGCCGTATGACATATTATAAAGAGATTTAAAAGCGGACATTACAATATTTTTTAATACAAAAACTTTGATGCCGATTTGATTTGATTTTTTTCCTTGCCATGACGTATTTTACGAAAACATTTGAACTTGATGTTAAGAGGTACCTTAATTTCACTAAGTAATGTTTAATTAACTGTAGGTATTGTGTTAATTTTATTCACCCAAAGTCTCAAAATTCGCTTGTATAACATGTACACACGGCTACAGGTAAAGTTAAACAAAGCCAGTTTAAGCTGATCTCACATTGGCTTTCCATACGAAAAGAGGCTAGCGTAAACTGAAATCCAGTTTAACTCGACACGTAGCCGTGCGTACAAAAAAAAAATTTTTTTTAAACCATTAATATTGATTATCGTTGATGCGCTCATAAGCGCGACTGCTGAACAAAAGGTCTTGGATTCGATTCCCGAATTGAGAAAAAAATGTTTTTTCCATAAAATGTCCATAAAGTACCTAGCATCTTGGAGTTTAGGTTCCTGCCTAGTTGATGGCAATATTTATAATAAATAAACCTGTGGGTGTATCTAAGTACACCGCTACCTAACCTTTTGGGGCTACAGGCGTGATGGTATATTATGTTATTACATAGCTAACGGTTTTAAATAAATCTTACCTTTATTAGGTTTACCCAAAATATGTTTTATTCTAAAATGGTAACCAGTAATAGAATAGCAAATTTTTATTTTCCTCATCTATTTTCAAACACCTTTTTAATTATAAGCGCTTTCAAGATGAAGAGGCTGGCGGAAAGAGGCCAACAGAAATATTAAAATTGCACCTAGAATTTTTGAAAACTAGGTCAAGCTATAAGTTTAGGAAAGTGGGGAAATTCACTACCCGAAAGTTTTGAATTTTTTATGACTTTAATATACCTACAAGGGTTGACGATGAACCCACTTCGACCTGCATTGCTGTAAATTGAAGTAAGTGTAATAATGACATAAGACTGCCTCATTAGTTTCGTTGTCTTAAGCGCGACTGCTCCGCTAGAGGTCCTCGATTCGATCGGGCAAACTGTTATTGTGTTTTTCTATGAAATTCTCAGTAAAAGGCTCGCCCCCTATTATATGGGACCTAAACATACCGGCGAAATGTGGGTGTACATTAGAACACATCTGACCCTTCGGGGAATACAGGCGTGATGGTTGTTATGTTATGTAATAATTAGATAAAATCTTTAATAATATCTGCCAAAACGTGCAGCCAATGGTAACAAATTATTGAACATACAAACTCAATATTCAATCGATAGTTTTAGCAACAATCTTGTCTCCGGCAACCGAAATCAATAGATTTTCTATTGTGTCACAATAGAGAAACTCATAATAGAATAATTAAGACCCATCACAGACACGATTTGTGCCTATAATGGGTCAATTACCACGTCATTATTTTAACCCTCTAATAACAACGGTAAACCTAATAATGACTACATCATTATGTGTGTAATTAAATACATAAGCCTGCCCACTAATAATAAAACATAAAATACTTTTTTCACTTCATTAACCTCTTTGCTGACATTTGCACGACACGTTAGATTGCGTTATGGAATTAATTAAAAAAAAACTCGCTTGACACCGTTGATTAAATTCAATGCCTATAACTGCAAGTCAGCTTCGCTTCAATTAATTAATTTAAGTTAGGTACGACACTCAAAATAAATAATGAATATAGATTACATTGTTTATGATGGCTTTAAAGTTCATTTCTTAATAAAAACTAATTGGTGATCACAAAAATTGAAAATTTTATATTAACAATATTTTATTTTGCAGACAAAGAAATAAATAATAAACAATTTTATGATTCGTTGCAAAGTTTTAATTAGGCACATTACCTACGGCAATTATAAGAAGTAGTATATTTATTGAAATGATACTTTGATAACGTATTTTACAAAGGCGTGTTTGGCTTTATAAAAAAAAAAAAAAAGCTTCTTTCGTAGTCATATTTTGTTTTTAAAATTACCTACACGTGAATAAAAGATTATTAGAATGACCTACCTATTATAAAAAAGGTAAAATTTGTTATTGTGTGTCTTTATGTTTATGAGAGGTAAATTTTCAGAGTCAATGATGCGAGTGACAAATGGCGGTAAGGTTTTATTGCAATAATATTATTATGGTGACACGAACGGAGTTGTAAGCAAAAACTAATTAGGAATATTAAATTGAAAGCTCATTTTTAAAACGAGCTTATTACAAAGCAAGAAAATTAGTTCACTTATCTGATTTGGGCATTAATTGAATACGTTTTAATTGAACAATTTATGACGCATTAAATTGATATCATGGAATATCGATCCGCAAACTGAGGACACATGTTTTGGGAGTTTAATGTTGTTCATATTTATCACAGTGTAAAACAAGTGTTAGAATTAAGTAGTCAATTAAAGTTTTTGGTTTCCAATCGTGTTCTGTTAATGTTCAGTTGTTGAACGGCGGTTGAAACGCGCCTTGGGCGTCGCTCGACGGAGACAGTCCCTCGCGAGTCGATTTTCATAATAAAACCATCTCGCTAAATGGACCCGCGGCAAATGTCGTCGTTTCGCGCTCTCCCAATAGCCCCTGCCAATTTGTTTTATACATTTTTTTCTTATTCCCCGCTAACAAATCATTGATCTCTGCGGCGTTTCAGAGGTCTTCAGTTAGGTAGTGACTTAGTACTTTAAATCTAAACTATTGACTTTTAGAAATGTCTTTAAAACTTCGCCGAAACTTGATACCTACTTAGATCACATTGCACGACTCAAATTATATTTGTATTTATAATTTTATTTCTTAAGTGAACACGTTTCATCTCACTTTTTTAACTAAATTCGACCTTAGGCAGGATTTAAAACGGCATCCTCTGGATTTAGTTACTACAGTGAACCTATCAAAGCTATAAATAACTCTGCTCGTGATGTCACGATATTAAGGATTTTTCTTGCCCATTATCCGTCTGCATCTATTGATGACGCATTAATATGCATTTCATAAAATGATTAGTTAAAAACTATGAAAAAGGGCAAAATAAGTAAAAAATAAAAATTATAAAAAAATCCCATTTCTGCACCTACGTACCTTGCATGCTTAAATTAATTAACTTTCTTGCTTTGGAAAAATTGCAGCTAAAATTACTATTTTCCCTATAAAGCGTACAGCAGAGAAATTTCGAACATTTACTAGTATCGAAACACGCGTGTTGCTCAACAATGTTAAAAGAATTCGCCAAAAGACCGTGATCGATATTCTGATTCAATCATATCGATTTAAAAGTAGATACAGGATATCCTTGTCGGGTAAAGTTACCTGTCAGGCGGAGGATAAAAGAAAGTGTTACGTATCGGGGTCGCGGTGGAGAGCCTTCACTTCAACGGGATAGCAGGCACAAAGAACTAAAGGTTTATTTACCTTGTGACAGCGTTTAAATAATCCGTGGTTTAATATTTGCCCGTGGTTTCGCCCGCAGTGTAAATGTCGTCTTGACCTTTTTTCAATATCCTTTTCCTAAGTGAATGCTGTCTCTATACCAAAATTCATCATGATTAGTTCAGCGGTTTAGGCGTAAAGACTTAATAAAAAAACAAAAGGATAAACTGACAGAGATCGCAATTTTAACCGATACCAAAAAAGGAGGAGGTCCTATGTTCGTCTGTATGTATGTTTTTTTTTTTTATAAAAGTGTAAATGGTATGGATGTAGTTTTACAGTTAAGTAGCAGTATGGATACCTGCTGTTGCATTTCATTCGGTGATTGGGGACCGTAGGAGGCGCAATTCCTCTCTCAGTCCCCTTCCCCCTCTTTTTCCTTTCTCTCCCTTTTTCCCTTATGGTAGGCAGTGGCATGGTTGTGTTTTTTTCACATTGTTTAGATAATGCTACGAGAACTAAGCTAGTCTATGGATGGCGGTTTCAACTTGCCATCTGATGGGATGCCTGTTCGTCTACAGGTGATTGTAAAAACATTGTACTTAATTATTATCTCGCTTAGAAGTCATTTACCTACCAAAGAAATATTTTGCAAATTATTATATTTTTTTCGTATATCTACTAGTCTAAGAAATTACTTATTAATTATAATGAACTCATTAAGATGATCGTGAAAGTAATTAGTAGGTACTCGCTGTTTGAATATTTATTTGGATAAGTAGTTTGTTTTGGTGGATATACTTTTTTTTATTAATGTTACCCACACCAAAAACGTATCCTATCAAAAATAAAGTTTTTTATTACTTTGACGCTTTGGGTTATCATCCAGAGAATTATACATAATATAAGGTACGTTCTTGCAAAATGATTATGGGCCGTAAACATAAAAGTCAAGGTAACTTTTTAAAACATTCACATCAAAGAATCATATCACGGAAATATTTCGTATTCCCTTTTCCATTAAACAGAGATACCAGTATGAAGAAATCATAACATCCATTTATAGCAATCATATTTTTTACATTTATTTTGCTCATATATAATAAAAAAATCCTCGTTGATGCTCGAAATAAACGGGCATACCAGAACCCATAAATATAAATAGATACCTACGTAAGAACGATAACTGTGTATCAAAAATTTCAAAGTATAATTAATACTTTAATTAAAACCCATCTGGGCAAAGTTAATTAAATCACAGATGAATTATGGTTGCAGTGTGGAATATTTACAAATTTCACTGATGGCTGAAGCCATTTGTGTTTTGTACAAAGGTTTTGAAATTTTAGTTTAATATTATGCATGAATATTTTAGCAATTACCTTTTTATATATGGTACTAGATATTTTTTTAAAGTATATTATATTGTATTTTTTTATATTATAATAAGATGACAAATAAGCATATTTACATATTTATTTTAATATCTTATTTATACCGTCGTAAAACATTAAACAGCCAGTAAGGTTGAAAGCATAACTGCCCGACTGCGAGCTAGCATGAATGGTCACGATGTAATTTTGTCGTCACGTTAACTCGTCTGTAGGCATAGTTTCGACGCGAGATAAGCAAAGACTAAATTATCAGTGAGCGTATGGCATTCGATCTTAAAGTCTTAAATTAGATTCAGCCAGACTAACCCTTTGACTATTTATTTTATGACAATATCACTGACGACAACCACTTAATTATGGATTCTTATAAAAAGAGTTTTGCGTAGGGCCTGGGCCCCAGGTGATCGATGGAGAAATACAGAAAGGATAATAGTTGTGCTTGACATGATGCTGATATGATCAACTATTTGGACAAGCAGTGGTCCTATCACTTGCATTATCAATCGGTTCGTTAGATTGGTCTTGATAGATAGATTAATTTTTTTATGGGGTCGTTATCAATCTTGTTTTGACCAAATAAATGTAGTGGGTAATTACTATATAATTAGGTATTTTATTTAGATACTTTCGATTTATTTTATAGTACACTTATCGATGAAATACTATCTCCATATCAAACACGTAGCTAGAAGGTGAAACTTTAGTTTTGATAGAAATTTTCAAATTCATGAGAAACTTTTCATGCAAATTTAAGCAGCGAGTGCTGGCGACTGGAGAATGCATACACCGTTGCGGAATCTATCTCGCAAACAGATATGAACTAACCTTTATATGAACCTTCATAGTAGGTAGTCATTTTAAAAGAGTATTTTCAAAAATTACCTCATTTCTTGTTGGCGTCGCTACTAGTCTTAGTTCTGATTCAGTAAAACAGTGTCATGTAGAATTATCAATGATTTTTTTACAGCAGCTCGGAAATTAGTTTCATACAGCCGCTTGAGACCGTATACGTAAGTATTAGTTTCAACCTGATATGTCCAGGCGTTCCTGAGAAAAAGAGTCTTGACAAAGTCAGACAACGAGGTGTCCTACGTTCCTTTTTTTTTCTTTTTGCTTTACTGAAGCCTTAAAAGAGATGTTATTGAAAAAAGATACTACAGATGAAACCACCTTACAAGCCACTTCTGTCTCACCTGCCATAGTAGGTACACCTCAATAAGTAGAAATGATATCAACATTATTTTTTTCAATCAATTTGTGCCATCGCGGTAAGAATAGTATAACGTATATATAATATATAAAGGAGTGCAAACTAAAGCTAATTTATTTGTCTAATGGACATCCCTCCGGCGGGCGCATAAACAGTGGGTGGACAAATAAACGGTTAAAACGCTGTGTCAATACAAGGCCGCACCGCCGATAACATTGCGACGTATCTGTATTTATTTTGTTCCATTGAGTGTATGTGATATGTAGAGTGCATTTAGAGAAACAACATATAAAACAACAAGAAAATAATTACTTATGTTATCGTTTTCTAAAGTTGACATCTTTTAACAAAAGATTTCCTGTTTAGTGTAGTGGCCCCAAGTGCGACTGCTACGCTTGAGGTCGTGGGTTCAATTCCCAGGTTGAGCTGTTATATTATTGTTAGAATTATAATTAAATTGACAGTTATTGATGTACTTCACAGTATGTAAAAGTTAACCACACTAGCCCAACGGCTTTGCTGTGCTGGAGAGCCAGTCAAAATGCAGACCTTAGCCAAATATTAAACCCTTTATATTATTCTGAGAGGAAGCACGTATCATTTGGGACAGTAAATGGGTGGAGGATGAAGAAAAACTATATCCTTTTTTATCAATACGAGTGCTTTATTAAGTTTCTAAAAAAATATATTTGAAAAGTGGATTATTATCTATCCACCTTTACTCTTTCTTACCAATCCTGAATATGATAAAGAAGTGCGTTCTAACTTAAGCCATTGTAGCACAAAAAATCAAGATCAACATAAAATATGACTTTCCGGCGGCAGACAAAAAGTTTGTTAACTATACTTTTGTACGATTTATCTTAATACCTCAATGTTTCGTATACAGTTTCCGACGTTTTTGTGCTGTACAAGAAACCGCAACCATTTTATGAGCTTCGAGGACAGATTGCCATTTTAAGTGCGGCGCTTTACTATGAATTATTCACGACTGCGTGAAGGGTTTAGATGTAGAAATAAAAGTTTACTGAAAGCTCGCGCTCTCGTGTTTCTAGACGTCACAGTAAAAAGATTAATAGCATCTTATACGTCAATGGCTGTAAACACTTTACATTCAGATTTACGAAATTTTATCTTAAATTGCAAATAAATTATTCAAATAATATTAGATTGATAGATCGATTGTGAAAAAGGTTTTCATTTTATAATCTTTTTATTTCCAGAAAAAGTATTATTTATACATACAGCTAAATGCTATGGTAAGATATATTATGTACACAAAAGATTTAACATCTGGAGCCGAACTAGGATGTACCTGTATTTCGGCTTACAGCGCCATCCCCCTCGAGTTACATTAAATGAGGTTTCTTAAATGCTAGCACTTCACAATTCAGAAGATTTCTTTCTTTATGAAGTATCCATTATTCAATTATTAATAGTAGTTGTGATCTGATCGTCTCTTTTTGTGATGTGCTAAAGTGAGTGAGTGAGTGTGAGAGGGTGTGTCTATTGTTGAGTGTGAGTGTGTGCGTGTGTGTGTGTGTTTTTATGAAACGAATGGAGTCAACGATTTTAGAGAATACGAATATATAAGTTTTATTGTATATTATAATACTATATTAAAATATTACACCATGTGTATTATGTGTATATACCTTTTATTATAATATACTATTTACACAAACATTACCTATAGATACGATGTTGCTTGATGCCTATCTCTGCCAGTGATGTGAAATTTCCCTTGCACGATGAAGGTGACGTCAGCAATATCCATTGACGATACAATACCTGTTTTTTTATTGTAATTAACATAACATACCATCATGCCTGCATTCCCCGAAGGGTTAGGCAGAGGTGTACAGTACACTCACATTTCGCCATGTAATAGAGGGAGAGCCTGTTGCCATTTAACTGGCACAAATCCAGAACCTGAGCTGCTACTAAATTCATAGAAAAACCCTTTACTCCACCAGGGAACCCAGGATCTCAAATCCAGAAGTCTACAAGGCAGTCTTCTTATTATTGTGATTACATATTTAAGGCAAAAGCTTGTTGACATTCGGTATCTATCGAACCAAACAATACGAATTCCAAAGTTAATTGATTTCGTGAACCTGAAATAATAAAAAATAAAATAAAATAAAATAGTATAAAATATAAATAAATAAAATAAAGTAAAATGAATTTATTTCAGGCAATGTGTACCCATAATTTACATGTCCGATTCGTTAGTAACAAAGGTCTTAATAACTATGTTAGTACCTACTTACATATTTAAAAATTAAATTAAATCAAAATTAAATCCTCTATTAATTATTGTTATAAAAATTTAGGATAAGTCAGTCTAATCATTAATCGAGAATCCTGAAGGCGTTATTATATTGTACGCGAAGAGCATTGTAGGCCCGCTGCGTGTAGTTCACCCATAAAGCGCTGTTATAAAAGCTTTGACAATAAGCTCTATAGAGGGTCACTTTAACTTCTGCTGTACACCTCGCAAACCTATGTACCAACATGTTAACCCGGACCGACAATGCCCTTCGCTCCCTCTCAATATCCGCGTCATCACACAGGGTATCGGCCACAATGTGACCCAGATACCTAAACTGGGAGACACGTTTCAAAGGTACACCATTGAGATATACCGGTGGTATATACTCCGGTTGTTTATTTTTACCTCTAATCAGCATATACTCACTTTTCTCCTCGTTATACCTCAGGCCGTGCACCCCAGCGTATGACTCGCAGATACTGAGAAGTTTTCTCAAGCCACCAACCGAGGGACTCAGCAGCACCATATCGTCCGCATAGCTAATGTTATTAACACATACATTGTCTATATGACACCCGACATGGGTACTACTGAGCTCCTCGATCAGCTGATTTACGTAGAGGTTAAAAAGTCTTGGAGAGGACAGGCCCCCTTGCCTCACTCCACACTCGAGTGTATATTCGTCAGACTGTACATTTCCCCATTTCACATAATTTTTCTGATGTTTGTACCAGTGTGCAAAGATGTTAACTAGTTCAGCAGGTGCCCCAGTCTCTCCAAGTTTACCCCATAGCACACCGTAATCGACTAGATTGAAGGCCTTCGACAAATCTAGGAAACCTATCAACATAGTACGATACAGCGTGTTTTAAGGTTAAAATAGCGCTCTCAGTAGACAGAGACTTACGAAAACCGAACTGAGCATCGTGTAGCGTTACATATTTACTTAATTGTGCATCCAATAGGCAGTCCAAGACCTTCGCGATTACATTCGCCAGGGAGATAGGCCTATAATTGTTTATATCTGACACATCCCCAGTGACATTTTTTGCAATTGGCACCACAATAGTTTTTGTCAATATAGACGGCAAGTAAGAGTGCCGTATACAAAAGGTAAATAGCATTGCCAGCACTCTAGAAAGATGTTTCCCAGCATTCTGCAAGTGTTCAATGCTGAGTCCGTCGCTGCCCGGCGATTTCCCTCTTTTCATGTTTTTAATAATTAGTTCAACATCTTTGCTCGTGAAACCTAAAGGTTTGTTGCGGGCAGCGAAGAAAACAGCATCAGGCTCTGTAGCATTAGCTACCAGTGGTGAAATGACTTTGAAATGGTCTTTCAATACCAACAGGCTCGCTGCATCCGCCTACACTCACTGGCAAGCTAACCCTACCATTCAACCTTTTAGTACCTTTCCAGAAAGCGCGAAAATTTTTATTGGCTATTTGTGACGCTAATAAGTCCATTTTAATTTGCTCTTGATGTTTTTGACAAAACTTCAACCTGGATTTGAAAAATTTTCGCGTAGTACGCATACTTTCACAAAATGGTCCATTATCAGGTTTTCCTTCCAAAAGGTAAGTTTGGTATGCTAACCTAGCCTTACTGTGTGCTTCTCTTATGTGCTTGTTCCATCCTATTACACTCCTACCGTTTTTTAACTTTTATTATTTTGACTTTATTATTGTGATTACATATTTAAGGCAAAAGGTTGTTGACATTCGGTATCTATCGAACCAAACAATACGAAATCCAAAGTTAATTGATTTCGTGAACCTGAAATAATCAAGTGCTTGGTACTATGACTTTGAAGAATGTACTTGAGCTGTCTCATAATTTATTTGTCATTCCAACGTGATTGATATTTGATGCTCAGCCTCAAACAATAGGTTTTAGTAATACATACCCTTGCGGCGTAATGATAAATTATGTAGCCAAGAAAACTAGTTCGTGTCGACCGTTCCAAGGATATTTATTCGACGAAAATGGAACAACCGATGGGTCGCGGGAACCGATTGCATTCACCGAACTTATGCATCGGTGATGAGTTCTAGTTCGACGGCAAGGTTGTAGCAAAAACAACACAATGTAACGAGTAGATACACTCGATTCTAAGCGATACATCAATTTCAAAAGCCGAGTTTAAGTTTAGGTCACTATACGAGGCGTAGGATCCCGGTTCGTTAACAATAATATAGTTTTCTGATTCAGTGTTTATCGTTTACTAAACAATCAAATCTTTCCTCTTCATGTCTTAGTATAGATATACATTGTAATATTTTTTGTTTTACGTAAAAAGTTATGCGTGGTCACACATAAAAATGGTTTTCTCCACCTGCAAAACCATTTTTGCATAAACGCTAAGGACTTTAGAAAGTAAAATAGTATAAGTAATCAGTAGTGTACAGGTATGCTTTTTACATCAGTATTTAAAAAGCATACCTGTAAATGCAGGTCCCAGTTCATAGTGTACCTATATGTGTCATGCATATTTTAGGGTATGAGTCCATCACCAATAAACGTCCCTAAATGCTCGGCTTAACTGAGATTTCTTAAATTTAATAATCACTCTGCTCGACTTAGAAATCGAACACAAGACTTGACCCAGCAGTTACGCGTGGGACTACAATCATAGGACATTAAGTAACAAGTAATTAATATTTAATTACATGCCTTTAGTACGAAATATTGCGTCATTCCTTCACCGGTAGCCAATTAGTAATAAATCAAGACTGTCGCAAATACTTAGTACCTACGAATTAATTCGCCTAACATTTATATTCCTAAAATATACGGAGTGAGGTACGTAACACTGAATTAATATTAAATTAACATATCAATGAAAATGTTATAAAAATCCGTACTAACATTATAAAAATAACTTCGGTCTGGCTGTTTGTTTGTTAGATATTGCCGCCTAAACTACTGAACTAATTTGAATAAATTTTGGTATAGAGATAGACTAGACCTTCGAGAAGGATACAGGGTACCTTTTATCGTAAAAGTATTTTGAGATATTACTGAAAAAAAACTATTTAGATATTACTATTACTATTTATATATTACTGAAAAAAAACAAAAACTAGTCAGATATAAATTACATATGTGTCCCTTATTAATAGTTGCAGGAATGGAGTGACGGCCTTGCCCTACTCAGGCTATAGGCATTCGTCACGTTATCTTCGCGGCTAGGCCTCATAACAGCTAAGCTAGAAATGTACGACTAACGCGAGATATCACGCAGGCACGCACATTTGCCAAACAACTATTTTAAGCGTGCCCAATGCGGCCAGATGGCGGGCTTTCTGAGGAATTGGTTCTTATTAAATTGTTTTGGTAAGACTTTTTTTATTTGGAAGTTGGATGTCTGCCTCGTTGGTCTAGTGGTCCTAATCGCGACTGCAACGCTAGAGGTCTTGGGTTCGATCCCCAGGTCGAGCAAAGTGTTATTGAGTTTTTCTATGAAATTCTCAGTAGCAGCTCGGAGTCAGGATTTGTGCCCGGTGAATGGCAATAGGCTCGCCCCATATTACATGGGACCCAAACATGCTGGCGAACTGTGGGTGTACATTAAGTACACCTCTGCCTAACCCTTCGGGGAATACAGGCGTGATGGTATGATGATGATGATGATGAAGTTGGATGTTTTGTGTGAATCGGGGCGGCTGTATTAAGCGATGAACTTTTTCCCAACTATGCTTAGATTGTCTTCCAGCCTAACCAGATGCCAATATATTACACGAAGCGACTACCATCGGACTCCGAAACTCAATATCTGGGAAATATCAATATCCTAATTGTAGGTAGACTGATTGTTATAGCCCTTCAATAATATTAATTCATGTATATATGAGAATAATGTACTTAAAAATCATAATTGTTATGTTTCCGTTATACGAAGCTTTCGATAAATTTCCCGGAACCCATGATTCCATGCTACTGGGTATATTGTTATTAAAGTACCTACTCCACCGGGAAGTAAGTACACTGTTTTCTGTATATTTAAATATAAATTATGGTTTTATTCTAGAATATTCCAAAGAAATTTATTAAATGTTTGTACATACCATGACGCCTGTAATTCTCGAAGGGTTGGGCAGAGTTGCACTATTATGAGCCTATTACCATTAACCACTATGGGCATAAACCCAGATTCCGCGCTGCTGCTTTGAATTTCATAAAAACTCACAATAATAATTCTCAACCTGGGAATCGAACCCAGGACCTCTAGCGTAGCAGTCTTAGGACAGCTAGACTAATGAAGCAGTCTTAAATGTGTTCATTTTTTTTATTATTATTATTCCTTGTTGTCAAATTGATCCGACTTTCAAAAAGGACCGAAATGGACAATTCGACTGTATTTTGTTTGTAGTGTACATATATGTTGTCCAATATCTTCCCTGATCGTATATATGTATTATGATAGGACATCGGGCCTTGTTTAAAAATGTATTTTTTAAAAAGTTTTAGAAAGATACATACATACATACATACCTACTTTCTAATTGGTCCTGTATAAATTTCGTTCTGACACTTTTGCTTTGAAGATAATATGCTACAGAAAGTTTAAAGTCAATTTTCTTTTTGTAAAAAATAAATTATTGGTCAGCTGGTTGATAGCGAAGCTCATTTCCTAGGCTGTGACAGAAGATCAACAAACAGCACTTTAAAAATATAACGCTATAAACCTCACGGAGCCCGAGACCTTTCCAACGAATGCAAAACCGTGGAAATCGGTTCGTGCGTTCTGGAGTTATAGCGTCAGGAAGGAAAACCCGACTTATTTTTATATAGTAGATATAATAACGTTTGATACCAACATTCTCGACCGACACAAGCGGTTACTAGCGGCGGAGGTATATTGGTTTTAGTATTTATATGGGCAAACAAGCAGATAAACCATCGGAAGGTTAGTAATCACCGCTGCCCATGGACACCTGCAATACCACAGGAGTTGCTAATGCGTTGCCGAACCTAAAAATATCTCAACGGACTGAAGAAAGTGGAGCCGCAGCAACCAAAGGGAAGCTCTCACGCGCAAAATTCGAAACACACACTAAGATGCTTGAGGTACGGTTGTATTTCATAATCAAAGGCGAACCCATAAGAAGTAAAGTTTTAATTAAAATTCAAAACATCTAGAGATACCTTTCATCTCGGAGAAAGGAAAACAATTAAGCGCCGATCGGTAAACAGTCTCTTATTACATTCCGTTGGTGGCTTCCATCATTCTTGGGATCACAGTTTGAAAATCAGTTTTATTTATTACTTTTACTAAATTTTTCCAACATTTATTAAAGCTAAGCTATTAATTAGTTATGATTTTTTCTCAATTTTGAAAATAGAGCATCTTTTGTAAATAGTCTTACCCCTTTATACCCAGTATTACTTACATACCATTTACCTAAATGCTATATACTAGTTGACTGCCTCGTTAGTCTAGTGGTCCCAATTGCGACTGCTACGCTAGAGGTCTTGGGTTCGATCCCCAGGTCGAGCAAAGTGTTATTGATTTTTCTATGAAATTCTCAGTAGCAGCTCGGAGTCTGGATTTGTGCCCGGTGAATGGCAATAGGCTCGCCCCCTAATACATGGGACCTAAACATACCGGCGAACTGTGGGTGTACATTAAGTACACCTCTGCCTAACCCTTCGGGGAATACAGGCGTAATGGTATGTTATGTTATGTTATATACTAGTTTAAATTACCTACACGTATATTAGACATTTAAATAAAAGTACTTTTTACAGCTGTTAGTAATTTTAACCATAAGACTAACACCTTAGTCTACCCTTGACCACGGATGCTGTAAAGGATTCGAAACATCGGGAATTAAATCATCTCATTATAACGTGAAAAAAAAACACAGACGAATGGAGAACCTCCTCCTTTTTGAAGTCGGTTGAAAATCCGCAAAAAGTAGTTTTATTTCATGTTGAAAGTATAGTTAAACTGTTTTGTTGCTTTTGTAGAAATGTTATTTGTATATAACGAGACAAAACAATGTAACCACGCCCTACACTTATAAGTATGTACCTAAGTAAAAGGATCAGTAGAGGTCATTTCGTTTTTGTTTTAATCTGGGTGCTGATCAAGTACTAAATGTTCCTACTTAATTTCGAAAATCATTTTTTCTAATTTAGTAAATTCGATCCTTACATAACATACATACATACCATCACGCCTGTATTCCCCGAAGGGGTAGGCAGAGGTGTACTAATGTACACCCACATTTCGCCGGTACGTTTAGGTTCCATGTAATAGGGGGCGAACCTATTGCCATTAACCGGGCACAAACCCAGACTCCGAGCTGCTACTGGGAAATTTATAGAAAAACCCAATAACACTTTGCTTAGCTAGGACCTCTAGCCTAGCAGTCGCGCTTAGGACCACTAGACTAATGAAGCAGTGAAATTCGATCCTTGGTTCTTAAATAAGATCTTCGACCATCATGTAGTAAATAATATTTTAAGATAAACCTTGGCACGAATATATTGACAAAATATTTTTGCATTTAATTAATTTTGCACCGTCGCTGAATTACTGATTGATCATTACTTTCTTACTTAGTGTAAAACAAATTGCAAACATTTTACTCAAACATTTATCGTTAGATTACGCTCTGTTGATCTAACAAAAAGCGCCTCGTGTAAATATTATCGGCTATTATCCGCCTAACACATTCTATTCACTGTCAATTAGTTCGACCAACTACTATCAACTTTGGCAGCTGTTTACTACTATAACCGTTTAACGTGAGTTTTACTAATGACAGATTATATTTATTTCAGTACATGTTTTTAACTAATTAGATGGTGCCAGTATTTCCTATCTGACGACCTCTTAGAAGAAATGCTGAAACAAACTCAGAGAATCATGAAGAGATCATGATTCTCTAAGTTTGTTTCGGCAGTTACAGTATCTAGAGTCTAGGGAGTAGAAACGTAGTTTAAAATAAATATCTGAACAGATCTTTTGAATGAAGAGCCAAAGCACTTTGAGTTGATCTGTTCAGACTGACGGCACGCATACATCAGTCATCGTGAAGCTTAACCATTACTTAGGGAGTTCAACGTCCCGTCGCACGACGATACCAGATCAGCAAGACATTTGCGTAGGTCATGTGAAATACTCAAAACTATCAGAATATTTAATTATAAATATTGTATAATTTTAAAGTAACTTAAATATTCAAGTGCCAATATGAAGATGGATTAAAGAATAGGAACCTTAATGACCTCATTTCTTTTCTAAATGAACCACAACTCGCGTCTCTTTACAGATTTAATCTTATATTATTTTAGCTGCTGCCCGCTGTTTCGCTAAGTCCCAAAAGGATACTTACTATAACTCTAACTACTAACTCTAGGCGACGTATCTAGATGAAACATGCACTAGTTTAAATATAGATAATCATATATATGTATTTATGTAAATGGCCCCACACAACAGGGAATTTAAAAAACATTCTCCATTTCAAAATGTTAACTGTCGATTTTAAAATGTAAATAACTATTGACGTTTCATCAATAGACCCATTCATGTAAAAATTCACGATTGAATTGTTTTAATTACCTCTTCGTGTTTAATGTTGGATAACATTGATGTCTTTGTGTGGGGTAACAGTAGTTACCCCCCTGTTTTCATTATAAACACACACAGTTGACTCACAAACGACGAAACAATGTCACTAACTATCCGTTAGCAAATTTCCCAATTACCCGCCAAAGTTTTACCAACTCCACGGTAACTACCCACATTAGAGCTATTTTGGTATTAATTTTTGGCCAATTGCTTTCTACAAACGATTTGGCGCAGAAAATTTAAACATATGCGACGTCCCTACAAACAAAATTAAACCAACGTACTATTAAGTGGCCAGCGTTGTGTAAAATTATGTGGGTTTACTTGAACTAGGTATAAAAGTGGGTTTTCTATACAATTCTCAGAAGTAGCTTGGAATTTGGATTTATGATAGACTGGGAACAGAACCTAAATAAACATTAATAGAAGCTGTAAATTAGTGCTCACTTGTGCCTCACTTTTTGGGGAATACAGGTGTGATGTTATGTTCGTGATAATATGTTAAAATATCGTCACTTGTATAACAGAAAAACAATTGAAATCGACGAATTAGTGGGCTCTAAAAGTACTGATTTCCTAAGTTTCGCCCACTCCAAAAACTGTTCCGATGTAAGTCACCGTCTTAACTTACTTAGAGAATGTCCTGATTTTTTGAAATTGGAACATCTGCTGGCGCTAGACGCGAACGGGGAGTGAACTGAATAGTTCAGTGAGTATGAAATTCGGTCAGTTAGCGGTTTAAGACAACGAAACATAAAGTACTCGCTTGTATAGGTATTATTGCAGGTATAATTTCTTTTTGCTGTACGATACACAATATTTTATGTAATAAAGGCCCGTCCTTAATATCATAGGGATGAAAGTAATTCTATTTTTCTGGCACCTTTTCACGTCTAATTTAATTCAACAACGCCAAAGCTGGTCCCCGGAGGCCGGAACTATAGTTTTTGCACTATCGCAGTAATATAGGACTTGAAGGGTTACATTTTTTTGACAAAGATAAGAATTTTCTAAAATATTGATGATAAAACAGACCTCTCAAAAAAAGAGAGAGTAAAAAGTCGTTTTGGTAAGTATACGAAATCGTGACAACAGCTAGTAACTTTTAATTACGTAATTTTTGAGAATAACCTTCCTATAATTATATTTAATAGCTATATCACTTTTGAACTTAAAAAAAACTTTTGAAGTCGGATAAAGCAGATTTACTTATACTTATTTATGCTTGAAAGGAATACAAAGAATTTTCCCTATCCACTTCGCTGTCAAGATCGTCTTCATTTCTTTTTCCTTGCAGATGAAATAATATTTCAAGTGGTGAGGTAAACTCAAGTAAGCGTTTGAATGAACAAAGGGAACAACCATAGAGGTTGTATTCCGTAATAACATAAACTTTAACAGATTTTGCATTCACTTTGATATTTTTTAAATGAATTTAGAACGGTAATATGACGGTGTAATTGACAATAAAACCTTTTTATTACTTGGGATGAAAATTCGAAAATGTATAGGCCAGTGGTGGTGTACAATTTTATACAATAACCTTTTTGTTGATTCAGTTAACTTTTACCTCGAATAAACTTGTGTTGCCACCAGTGTGACCTGGCATCATGATGTGGTTTTATATTGTGCTGACAGAGTTTTTTTTATTAGAGGTATTTTTTTCATTATTTACCTTCTTTACTTTGGTCTCAGTTTAGGAAAATTCCATCCTAAACTGATACCAATTAAAACATTACCTACCTTTATTTAGTGAGTACCCTAATTATTGAAAAAAAAATGCGTTAATAGGTAGCTTTTTATATATTTATAAAATCAGCCAATGTGTGAACGGCGATCGTAATGTATGCTCTGCATAAAGGAATTTTCAAAAAAAGCGAGCTTACGGGGAATTTGAAAGGGATTTTAACTACTGTGGACCCGAAACCTGCGAAAGCAACGTGTTGACCCTGTTTCCGCTAAATAGGTCAATTGCAAACATTACTTCCTAGATTCGAGGCTTTATCCGATTTAAATTAGGAAAAATTAATATTCATTACGGCATTCGCACCTCACCTTTTGTTTACGTGGAGACATCATCAAAGCTTGTTGCTAAATGATAACCATAGCAGTAGGTTGATTTTGTGCAACACTCTTAAGGGTAGTTCTGGTGCCAAGTTAAAGAAAAATGTTTAAATTATAATTATAATCAAATTTTAACGTTGTAAATGTCAAAATTAGGTGATTGTTCGGTGGTTAAATATGTTAAACCATTCACGTTAGACATTAATTGGTAATTTAGAACCATTTAAAACTTATGATACATTGAGATTGGAGTTTAATTATATTTTGAACGGTTTTTAAGTACCACAATTACGCTTCTTTCTGTTTCTTTTTTACAACAGGAAAAAAATTGGGTCAAAACAGACAGTCTACAATAAATTACCTTAGCGTACCGGCTGGTATTTAGTAATCACCTTATTGTAAAATATCAATATACAATAGTATCTGATTAGACTGGAGAGCAACTCCAATGATATATTATTATTAGATACGCCATGTTCATAGTTAATGGCATTTAGAATTGAATCGCACTACGTAACGTTAAGCTGTTAATGCACACATTTCTACACATTGGCTTGGCCAACCAGGCATAAAATTAACGACAATTCAACGTTCCTTTTGGATGCTAACAGCGTGTCTACCTTAAACTATATAATGTCATTGGGTGAACCAAAAATAGTCGGGAAAAGAATAGGTGACGAGATATTTAAGAAGTGAAAAGCTTGTACGAGACAGTTGAAATAAATTGCATTATTCTAGAGATAAGTTTACGCCAGAGCAGCGTAGATAATAGTGCAATTTACTTTTCTATTTCGTATGTATATGTCGCTCTCGGCGACTGCAAATGGAACAAGTAATCTTAACAGCTTTGACGTAAGTTTGTTTATCGTTTCATATGACAGTAAGCGACGTACAATTGACGTCAGATATAAAGTTTTAAAAATACTTTCATGTCATATTATTGCATCATAAAACCTTTTTATATTAGGCATTTTCCTTTCGTGGATACCTGTCAATTATCCCAGTATAAAATAAATATAAGAAAATACTTACGAGAAAACATTATAAACGAATTATTTAAAGTTAGTAGATAACATATTTCGATGCATGCCATATTAACAAAAAAAATTCCAACAAAGAAAATAGTGTGAGAAGTGAAAGAAAAATACTCTAATCCGTTGAGTAAACTATTAATTTAAACTTATAATCAGTTAAACTTTGTCGGGATTAAAGTTCATTAAATAAATAGATGATATAAATTAGGAGGAGGTTAAAATGTATGTTACCGAGTTAAATATGTAGGTTACATTTGGTTGTTAGTCGGTTCCTCTCGCAGCGCTGTTTACTTATCAAACCGAATCTGAATTCATGAATATGAACCAACCGCTACCTATATACAGATATTGCTGTAGACAATATTATGTGCTGGAGGTATTTACATACATACCTATTATTCACCTGTATGAAATAAACTTCCTACGAAATATGACAATATTTTATACTTGGCTAGTACAGTTTTATTTTCCCCTCTCATGTTTACTCTTTTTTGTTTTCTATGTATTTGACCCAAAGGTTGACTGGCAGAAAATGTCATTAGGGATATATTATATTATTTTAATCAAAAGTATAAACAAATCGAAATTTATTTATAATAGATTTAATGCATTCATATCGCTTTGAAATTCTCGACTATATTCATTTACAATTTCTCATAAAGATAACAAATACCGAGATAGTTCAATGACAAAACTGCAAGGCGATCCAGTCTGACTACAGATGGTTCTATTATGGAAATTCTTCAGTCTCAACGTAGAGATAAGTGAAGGTTACATATAAATTATACAGCGACCGCCGCTGAATTACTATTGCATATCGACGGGATTTCGGCGATCCGTATCACCCGAACGTGGACGTGTAAAACAAGGAGAACGACATTACACACGTTACATTCGAATGGAGCACATCGGCGTCATATTTCATTAGGGCGGCCGCTCACGAGACTGGCATAAGAATCCGCGGAAGCGAGATACACACGGCGGCAACCCTGCGGCTCAGCGAGGCTGGCAACACCAGTGTACTCCCATCCTAGTACGGCGTGTTTATTCTGCCGCGTATATCGACCGGCGGGCGGTCCGGGGCGCGCGCCGCCCGCTTCAGTCGCCATCGCCGCGCGCTACAACCCGCTCGTCTCCTACACCTGCATGACAGCTGCCGACGACAACCCACACAACAATTCGCTGTGTTACAAACACTAATAAACTGTCACAACTGATATCAGTATTTGATTGAACCTGACCGCGCTACAGACGTTTACGCGTATGTGATCGAACCAAACAATACGTTGTGTCATGTGAAAGTGCTGCAATTGCTTGCAAATCTTCAGGCGGCTGTCTATACGGTAAGACGTTAGTTTTATTACAATAATTATAGCTAACTTTTATCGAAGGTTAATGCACATAGTTGTTAGTATATTATCGTATAGCATGTGAAGTTGTGCAGGTAGTAAACATGTAAAATTTTGATCTTTGATAAGAGGTTACGATAACCGCTAAAAGCCTTTATTTTTTACGACAAAGAAAATATTTATCGTAAATAAGCTTTTACATGAACAAATGTAATGATAAGGGAATATTAATAAAATATTTTACTTTATTAGAAACTAATGTTTGGTATTGATATCCGAAACTGTATCTTGTAGTACAATGACCGTCTACGCGGTGTAGTATGACGCTACGTCGTAGCAACTTCGTAGTAGCGTGTAGCAATTAGTGTCATATTGCCCGCTTTATTTATGCCTGTGGGAAGATTGTAAGGTTCCGTTCGATAAGTAGCAGCCTTTGTTTATTCTCCACTTAGGGCACGTCAAGTAAGCGTCGAACTTTTTTACAAGTCAGCATTTAATGTTTAAAAATGTAGCGGTTTTAGGAGTTGCTACTTCCATTCCATCAATATAATTAATTTATACATACTAAAAAGTTGTTACCGTGGCCAGGAATGAAGACCGGAGTGGTTGGCGCTCTTTGGGGGAGACCTATGTTCAGCAGTGGACGGTAATAGGCATGAAGTTGTTAATATTTGAAAAGAAAAATGAATATTTTATAGTTATTTATTTACCGACGTAAAAAGGGAGAGGTTCACAATTGGAAGCGTGTATTTTTTATGTATGACCATTGACCACGCATAACTTTTTTATGGAAGAGGGTCTACCTCGAAGTACAGTCCCATCCCTAAGGGTAGATTAGGGGATTTTTATTTTTTCCCCTACTGAATGTACCTGTGAATCTGCTTGAAACCTGGAACATAAATAGTTTTGATGATACTTAACACTACAACATAATGAAGACCTAGAGTTGGTCTGCTGATAGAGACGCATTACAGTCAAGGAAACTAGTCAACGCTTAAGTGTTATTTTATTTATTTTATAAGGAATAGTAGACCTTTCTAGTTTGAACTAAGGTACATATGTAAGTGCAGTGATAGCCTAATTATATGACCATTAGACTCCCAAGTTAAAGGTCTAGAATTCAAATCTTAGGCACGCACCTCTGACATATTAAATTCATGTGCGTATTCATAACAAATTGTCGCGCTTAAACGGTGAAGAAAAATATCGTGAGGAAACTTGCATGCCTAAGAGATTTTTTTGACGGTGTGTGAAGCCTACCAACCCACAGGAGGCTCACATTGTGGACTAGAACCTATTCCCTGTCGTTACTACTGGGCACTGGTCTCATGTCATACTAATTTTATATAGATAATGCAACATCAATTCAAGTTACAAGTAAATAGTTTTATAGTTGTCATATAATTTTTTAATTGAACTACAAAACAAAGCCAAGTTTATTAAACTTAAAGTTTGTTTAAAGTACACTCTACTATTGTCGATGTTTAAAACTTTTTGAAAATTTAATATTTAAAGGATATAGATTTATTGGTATATTGAATAGCTTTATATTTCTGATACCTACGCCAATGTAAGAGTAGACTAACAGATTACCTTGATTAGTAATCATAAATGCTATAGACTATCCAAAACTTGGCTTAAATCATCAATGCATCCTCAGATCAAATAAAAAGTTAAGATGAAACTTTTTTTTTTTTTTAAAAAAAGCTTACTAGCAATGTGGGTCGCACATTACTAGTAATCTTGTTAACCCCTCGTACTAAGCTAAATGCTTGTGTTACGAGTGGGTTCACGTCGGTAGTGCAATGGGTGAGTTTCGAACCGGCAACCACGTGATCGCAAGTCCGACGCTCTAGCCATTAGGCTACCGCCGCTTCAAAACTTTGCGTGTGAATCTTGTCAGTCGAGCTTTCGATAGCTTGATAGACTGACAAGATAAGGCGTAGTTTCGGTATTGTTATATAGTGTAAAATTGTGTTTGTAAACGGCTAGGCGTAGTTTTAGCCGGCATCACTTGTATGTTCGAAAAGTTCCATCTTAACTTGTTATTTGATCTGAGAATGCATCATTTATATCCTCTTCTTTCTCTCAAATATCGGGAGCATCAGACCTCCTCGTCAGGGCAATACTGATTATCTTCAGGATAAAATGGTAGTCAGGCTTTTTGGGCGCTCCTGACTAACACAAGTGATTGTCATAGGTGTGTTTGTATAACAACCGGGATCGGAGCTTTACTTGCTCTCTCAAGGGTATCGATAGGATAAAAATGGACATCCATCCACACACTGACCGCGGCAAGCTCAGCTTAAGATTGCAGATAAATTAATCAACTAAGTTATTACTTAGCAACGAGCCCCTCATTTTATTCCCTTATTTCATCAATACAACGTGATTAAATCCGTAAAAAATAATTTTATTTCAGGATTCTATTTTTCCAACTGTTGTTTATAGAACTGCTTCTTTCATTCATGACGTTACTACGTTTTTGCTTACTACGTTTTTGTTTGCGGAACTTCTATTGTTTAGTCTATACCTTTTGTGACCTTTCGTTATTTTTATATCACTCCGCAATCGATGAGCACCTTGGGAAAATAAAATGATGTTCCGCGCCATAATTATATTACCATTAATAGAACTAAGCCTACGGTGTCATTATATATAGACTATTAAGCAAATTACATGCATACATATATGACATACTCATGCCTTTTTCCCGTGGGGTAGGCAGAAACTATAGAAAACTTACTTTGTCCATGTTGTCATACATGCATGCCAATAGTTTGACTTTTAAATTGAATAATCATTAGCTGTCTCTAAGCATTGACTAAACAATGCGAAGAAATCACAACCAAGTGCTGCATACTGTAAAAGAGACCGAAGGGAGAAAATGAGATGAAAGGGGGCAGAAGGAGGAATTAATGTAAATTTATAAAGAAAATATTAACCTAAGAAATCTTAAACAACAACGGCCATTAATATCATAAGACGGCTTATTAATATAATGCTTATAGGTACCTGCCTAAACATTTCAACAAAAGACAGAATTGGAACAAGCAAACATTGAAATCTTTGAACCGAAACTAAATTATACATCGAAGATTTAATGTCTGCGCGAGTCGAATTATCAAATGCGGTATTGTAGACATTTACGTAATATTTCATTATAGAGAGAAATTGTTCAGTTTAAATATTTGATAGCGTTATGCATGCAATGCCGTATTACAATAATCTAAATTGTGTATCTTCATTTTATTTTTTCGGTTCGTTTAAACCGAACGTCATTTTAAAATTACACTGAATCTTAAATAACTCAGCGACTTATATTTTTAGAACTACCATTTTGCATGGTATTTTTCTGACGTCACCCTTATAAGGTATTGTCATCGGGTAGTGATATTCTACGGCGTAATTGGAGCAATTTGTCAAGCTAGGTGGTGTGACAAAGCTCTGTGAGGACTGCAAATTAATATAATTTAGAGTAATAATAAGCAGGATGCTTACAGGTTGATGTAGGAAGTAGAGAAATTTTATGCTAGGCTTTGTTTAAAAATTGCGCACTGGGATTCATTTATTATTTTGTTAGGAAAATATTGTCTACACAATATGTGTTTTGCTGACTGTTTAGGGATTTAGTTTTCTCGCTTAGTTTCACAAAACTGAACCTCAGATCATCATCATCCACAGCCTAACTTCACCCACTACTGCTAATAGACCTCTCTTATTTTGTACCATCCAACACGGTCTCAAGCTGCCGTTATCCAAATATATCTTCTGAATTGAATGACGTCGTCGAACCTCAGATAAGGGTAAATAAATGCAACCAAAACTTTATTTAATCCTTCGTTAAGTGAGTTTCTCTGTCATGATAGTTTATCGGCAGACGAATAGAAGTTTAAATAACTTTAAAGCTTGCGATATGTACGGTCGCTACCACATAAGGTTTCCATAAAATGTCAAATTTTCTCAGTTGATTTTGAACTTAATCGTCAACATTTTAAATGCTCGAAATCATTTGGAGAAATTTTACAGTTTTGTATAACCTGATGTGCTACGACTGTACATATACAACAGAATGCGTCACTTAGACTTGATTGAAAATAATGTAAACTGTGCTTATTTCTGCTATAGTTTTGGGGTAAAGGGTTGGTATTTATACATGGAAGCGGATAGTTGTACCCGTAAGCACATTTGATTTGAAATGAAATGATATTGATTTCTGTAAATAGATCATTCAAAGACACTTTCGCCAGTCAATGTTTTACATTTTTTTTTAAGCTAGATTGCGCCGGCTTTTCCTATCTGACGACCTCTGAGAAGAAAAGCCGAAACAAACTCAGAGAATCATGGTCTCTTTTAAAGTCCAGATTTATAAAGAATCTAGTCAGATTGTAAAATGACAGAGGTTGTAATTGAGTATACAACAGAATAATTCCATATAGGAGATAAATAAAACGGATTTATAAATAACCAAATTATAATAAAGTATATAAAAAAGTATTACGTAAGTATAATGAGAACCTCTGCCTCTTTTAAATTAGAGAATAACAATTAATTAAATCCGAATACTCTCCGAATATTTCTAAAATGACTCATTTATATTTTACTACGCTGAATATCTGGAAGTTATTTGTGACTATATAGAATAATTTTCAATTTAAAATCATCCGAAAAAAACACATTAGATCGTTACAAACTACCCTTATTTTGCGCCTCATTTACGAATTTATATATCAACCCTCGCCATGTGATTGTAGGTGAACCCAAAACATTTAACATCGGAAACCTTAATCAATTCTGTGTGCCTTGACCGACAGAGTCGTGGAGTGGGTAACCTACCTGATGGTAGACGGTAGCTTGTTATTTATTCACGTCTACGTCACTTCCCTTCCGTCCAAGAGCGCTCGCAAGACTTATTCTTCACCTTAACCTTAAATCGTAAATATATTCTAGACTTCAATCCTTCAAGGCTAACATAATATAACATACCATCACGCCTGTATTCCCCGAAGGGTTAGGCAGAAGTGTACTAATGCACACTCACATTTCGCCGGTATGTTTTAGGTCCCATGTAATAGGGGGCGAGCCTATTGCCATTAATCGGGCACAAATCCAGGCTCCGTGCTGCTACTGAAAATTTCATAGAAAGACCCAATAACACTTTGCTCGACCTGGAGATCGAACCTAGGACCTCTAGCGTAGCAGTCGCGCTTAGGACCACTAGACTAACGAGGCAGTCCTGCAAGGCTAAAGGCTTCCATTACTTAGTTTACTCTTTAACTTTAATGGGCAATAGCTTACTATCACGTTTGTCATCCCCAAAAGGTTAGACAGAGTTGTACTTTATGTACACCTACAATTTACTGGTATATTTACATTTACATGCCGTTCAGCGGGTACATATCCATACTCCGAGCTGCTACTAGAATTTCATTGAAAAACTCAATAAAACTTTGCTTGATTTGGTAATCAAACCCAATGGTCTAGCGTAGCAAATAGCGCTTTATCAAAATTTTAATCAGATTTTAATGGTCAAAATTAGATAATAATAAGATAATCTTGTTTAACTACCACAGCTCAGTACATTTTTGGATTTTGACCTATCGAATCCTAATTTATAAACAAATGCAACACGAATTTGATATTTTCTTATATTGCACATAACGATCTTACTTTTCATTATAAAGCTCTGACGATACTCAAGTATATTTTTTGGTTCATAAAAGAGTGGTGTAAGTGTATCAAAACATATTATACCTACCTACAAACTAGAACACCTAAAAATACTATTTCCTATTTGCGGAATGGTTTTCAAACAACGAATGCTGCTAGTTTATTTACTAACGGCTGCAAAGTGAAACATATGTCCGGTGCCCTCGGATGCCAACAACTATATTAATCATTGACGGAGAACCATTCCACTCATTAATTTAATTAAAAACCTAACGAACCGTGTCGCTTTCGTAATTGCACCCTTTAAAACGCGCTATTTGTCTTTAAACGGGGCTAAAAATCACATTGAATATTGCCTCAAATTCTTATTTAAAACTATTGGACCCAACAGATGTTTTCCTGTCTGAATTCGATCGCAATGCCACCTACTAAGTCTAGTCAATTTAAACCACACAGGAACTCGTTCAACAAACAAAAAATCATCAATATCGGTCGAGCCATTTTCGAGTTTGTGCGAGACTAACGAAGAAAAATTTATTTTGAGATATAAGAAGAAGAAGATTCCTAGGAAAATGCACTTTTTAGGAATCTGCCTCATTGATCTTTATTATAATTACAAGCGCGACTATTGAGCAAGACAACCTGGGTATGATTGCTAGGTTAAGTATAGTATGAAAATAATTATTGTGTGCCCAGGTATTGGCAATAGCCTAAATACAGACAAAATGACGTGCAAAAGAAAAAAACAGGAGAGAGAGAAGCCTACCCCTAGCATTGGATGATCAAAGGCTGATAAAAAAATGAAATGGTAATAGGGAGTCATTCCTATCACATGGCACCTGAAACTCTTGGTTTACCAATTCCGCATTGCCAATTGTTCTGCCGTGAAGGCGCTAAGGGAGTGTGCTAACGTTATTGTACGCAGGTTATAGGGATTTTTGTAAACACTTCAGGGAATACATGCTGAAGTATGTTAAATATGTTGTTTACGATTTTATAACCTCTGAACAAAAAAAAAGATATTAAAGCAATATTTTTTCAATGTTTCGACCCTTTTTCCTGGATCCAGGGCAAGTGCAGGCGAACCACATGTTGTCATGGTCTTGGTGAATGTCAGGAATTCCATGGCCTTAGCTTTATGGTTAAGGCCATGGAATTGAATTGAATTTAAATGGAATTAATCAGTAAGAGTCCGACATACCCTGTCGCCTCCCGAGGTAGAAGACGATCCATGAAGATTTCACGATAATAGACCACAGTAATACTAGTCTACACATTGAAATTGAAATGATATAAAAATGTTAATTCAAATAAATGTATCTAACAGAGGCAAGTTACCTTTTGAGCCTTTTTCAAATGCGCGTATTATAAAACAAAAACACATTAATTAAATCGACTAGAGAATATAACGAAGAAATATTGTTTATACCGGTTATTCATTTTAACCTATTGTTAGAGAATAATATACGGTAATTGCAAAGCCTTTTGAATGCGGTGTTTTATGAGAGATGAAAAGAAATAAGAGAAATAGAAAACTCCGTAATAAAAACAGCATTCAATTAAAATTAATGGTACGAAATATCTGGTCTAGTTGACGAGATAAGCGGTTTGTGGGCTCGATTCTCAAGTCGGGTAAAGTTATTGGGTCTTCCTATTATACTATTTTAAGTAGCGACCCAGAATTAATATTTGTATCTTCTACTTACTAACTATCTTGTTATCTACTACTTTTAGATAACGTAGAATCTAAACTAATTATAGAGTTCATCAAACGCAACGTGGCTATACAATGATATTATATCTGTACCTAACCTTTGGGGAAAGAAACGAATAATAATCATCCGCGTTTTCCCAACCATGATAGGTGGTTCAACGAACCAACTGCACCAATTTCTGGGCAGTAGCGAAATCCTGAGGTTAGTACGGTTGTACTACTCACATACTTCTTGGGCTTCTAGATAAGAATAATCATTGTCACTAGATAATCATTGTTATGGGTATGACTACCGAAACCAGCAATTCTACGTAGTCTCTTATAGGCACGGATTGGTTTCGATGTGTTAGTAACGGTCACCCATCCACAAACAGAACGCGACAAGCACGATAAGCTTACCTTTCTATTATTTAACCGAGAGCCCCTAAAAAATCGAAATAGTACCTATATTAATCCAGAAAAACCCGTATCGACCCCCGGTGTTCAGAATACCAAAAATTAAGCGTTAAAACTATAACAAAGACCTGTTCAGATTTTGCCCTGCATATCTAAATACCTACCATGATTCTCTGAGTTTGATTCGACATTTCTTTTCAGAGGTCGTCAGACAGGAAATGCCGGCGCCATCTAGTTTAAAAAAAATTAAAAACATCGACTTTTAAAAGTCTTTAAAAGATATATTTACAAAAAATAAATATCATTTAATATAGATGGTTGATTGAAGGGTTAATATTAATTATTTATCAATAATATTTGACCTTCACAAAGTTGTTGGGTCGCTAACAGCACGGTGGGCGTGCGTGTCAATCATGAAGGGAAACGAATATTCTTGGATAAGTTACAATATTTTTTCGTGTAACTTTTATTAGGTACTTATTATGTAGCAAGGTTGTTACATAACACAATATTACACGGTTTGTTATAGACGTTGTGAACATTTACATTTAAAACTAGCTTCTAGACGCGACTTCCACTGCGTGGACTTTAGAATTAGGTTGAATTTAGATAAACAAAACTTAGAAACATGGTCCAGGCTATAAACTATCTGTGTTTAAACTTTCGTCTTAATCCTTTCTGCGTAAACATCCAAATTTTTTTTAAAATAAATAACATAATTACATTTTGTAAATTAAGTCCCCCGTCGCGTCCGTTTATTCTCGATAAACTCAAAAATTACTGAACGAATTTTCATGCGGTTTTTACCAATAGGGAGAGTGATTGATGCGGAAAGGTTTAGGGGTATCATTTGTAAAAGTTTTGTGTCAATTGGTCACAATATGACGATAATTACCCGCTGTGGCTTCGCACGGTTGTAGTGTAGTAATATTTAAAATGCACTCTTCAGGTATATGGCACCATATATATACTACCTCTTTACAAAGATAAGATATTCATATGAAGTAGGTCGTCGCTCACTTAAATCAGAGCCAATATGCAGGACTTGAATCCTCTCAAGCATTCCTTTAAAAACGTGGATAAATTCCGTACTGCATCCAGTTAATAAATTGCGAAACGTCTGCTGCCATTCTTCGGTTCCATATATTGAATTATTTAAAACGGAAAGGGGATGTCTGAATAGCATAGGGACAACGTGCATAGGCGACCACCTTTATGTCCAGCGACCATTCGTTCCCCAACATAATTTCCTCGTCGCATTATCTCGTCTCTAGCTTTTATCTTAATATGTAAATATACAACGTTAGTTTTTATTTAACCCGATAGCCGAAAGTAGTTTGTTCGGAATCAGTAACAGAATCGATTGCAATGGTTTTTAGCCTATGTTATATTTTTGTCCCAAAACATGTTAAAAATTGGACATCCATTTTTATTACGAAAATCGGCGCAAGATACACCGAACGGGAAGTTCAATCACTCGCCTGCGCCGCCCGGCGCCCTATGCTACTTCGTACCCGCCCGCAACAATTACCTAATTGTTAAATTAGGATAAACATTTTATATTTTTCATGCTTTTCAAAGAAATTAAAGTTTGGGTGTTTCGCTTTGGGATAAACAAAAATAAACGTTGTATATATACCATAAATATACTCACGGTTAATGTTCCGTTCATGTAACAGGAACATCCAACTGTGCACACAACAGGTCAAACAGCTGGTCGCCACAGTCAAACTGTATGCCTATCCGCTTGGTTGGTCGCTTTTACATTCAACCATGACTGCGGTAGCGATAGTGGTCGCGGCCATGGTCGTAACGTAACAGCATAGTGTAATAGTATTGAAGTTCCTTTTTAATTATTTGCTGATGTATTCAATGTATTGATGGAATTACAATTTATATCAAATACTTGCTATCAGTAACAATTTATTACTTAGTTGTTGATCCTTAATTACAAGATTCATTTTTTTATTGTTTTCATGTTGAATGTCGCCTATTTTTATTGGTTTGGCTTATTTGCCCGTTGTACTCAAACAGTTCGACATCATTATTCAATATTTAATAAGATTGGGTCCATTAGGAAACCGTATTACGTTTCGTTCGTTTGTTAGAAAGCGAATTGGTCAGTATTTCAGTTTGTATTTTTAGCATTTCGTCCTAAAATGCCGCGTGGTGACGATAAATTATAAAACACCGACGCCCGTCCATTTTTGTTGACATAAAGGCTCGGAGCTGGGTCTTGTTATCACGGTGTTTTCCCGCTTGACATATAACGTTTTTACTTTTCGGACGAAATTCGATACGACTAAAAATATTTCGGTTACATTTTTAAGCACCTGTCTTTTCTTTTTAGGAAATTTCAATTGAAAAATTTTTAAGAGCTTAATAAACTTTTTGTATTAAATAGTGCGACTAACTTAATCTGCTATCATTCAGTTAACATTTTTATAAACTTACGTCTGTATTCTCCGAAGGGCTAGGCAGATGTGCAATTAACGTACACCCATAGCTAAGCGGCGGTATGTTTAAGTCCCATGTAATACGGAGCGAGCCTATTGTCATTCACCAAACACAAATAAAAATTTTTTTTACTCGACCTGGAAAACGAACCCAAGATGTCTAGCGTAGCAGTCGCGCTTAGGACCACTAGATTAATGAAGTAGTTTTTATAAACAGTAACATTAAATTTAAAACAATAAGAAATATACAGAGAACTACAAATTTATTTGAAGAGTACACTAAAATTATTAAGCAAATAGAGTAATTTGCTGATCCCTGTAAAGGTGAAATTGTTATTAGGGGGAGTTTAATTTATAATTGAACTTTACTCAGTTAAATATTGACCGAAGTAATCTGATCGGCTACTGCATTCTCTATAAGTTATTTTATCGTATCTATATATACGTATTTCTACTTAAATTTTATAGCCAACAACGAACTATATAAATAATTACATAGATTTTGTTAAAGATTAGTGAATAAAGAAAAACATTATAGATAAAATAATAATCTTACGCCATCTAAAACCTAATTCATTCGAATAATAATAATAAAAACTTATACCGTAAAAAGAAAAACGTTATTCCATCATAAAAACTGTCGCAGCGAAAATAATTCTCAATTCCAACTAAAGGATCAAGTTTTCAAAGAGAATGTGTTATCTCAGTCGTTCTCGCTAATGCTTTTTGAATCGTCGTTCCATGGGATATCCAACTTTATAATCTTGATCCCAACTTTTCGATGCGAACAGAAAACTGCAATTTCTCAAGTACTAAGTTTTTATGATAAATTATCGATAGAAAGTAGCAAAAGCACGTTATTAATGATACAGAATCTGATTGAACACTGTACTGGGAATACTTAAAATTACTTTTCTCAGAGTAACCTACCTACTTCGTTATTAAGAGAAATAGAATGAAAAAGGTGGATTTGTGTTCTTTTCACTTCATTGAAATTCACTTGTTCCGAGTTGAGCGTAGAAAAAGCACTTGAGGGATGAAAAAGGTTTTACTATTTTATTATTGACTAGTCCGCCCGCGGCTCTGTTTGCGGAAATACTGTTATTCTTATTCTCAAGTAGATTAAATTTTGAATTTTCTCCGCTGTTTAGACTTACATTGTAGATGCGCTTTAATTTTGTGTTTGTTTTGTATTCTTTGTTCTCGAAATAAAATAACATACTTTTTTATCGTTTCAAGAGATATTATGACGATTATGTTATCGTCACTTAATTTCTGAGCAAACGCAATCTCTGTTAAATGTAGATGTCGCTAGCTGCTTGCATACATATTTTTTCTGCAATCAGTACAGTCGTCAGCACATCAGGTTATTCTAAACTGTCAAATTTCTCGAAATGATTTTAAACCTTAAGCTGTTGATGATTAAGTTCAAAATGAACTGAGAAAATTTGTCATTTTGTGGTTGCTTGATGTGCTGACGACCGTACATCGTGTGGGTCAAAGTTCTCGATATATTTTGTGATCTCAAATATTGTCACACTTGAGTTATATCTTCCGATGGGAGTCGTCTACGTGTGAAGAGATGCTTGTTATTTTTGAATTGTGCAGAACAGAAATACAGCAATTGCAATTTTTCTAACACATCTGTTTTATGAAATATATTGCCCTCGTCTGGTAAGATATTTGAACAATTTATTTTCGGCATTAAGTATATAAGTTTGTTTAATTTGGTCATTATAAGCTTAAATGAGTTTTGCCCAGTAGAAAATTAGATTTTGCTATTTTTTCTTGGAAAAATATTAATTTCTACAGCTTAGAAGACTAAACGTACTTTTTTTATATAAAATCCTCCATACTTAATCGACTGTAGTTAATCGGTGGGTAAACGTATATTTGACAAATAATTTAGATTTTTGGGTAAATATTTGTTTTTAAAGACAGTAATTAAATAAAATTAATACTAAGTTGGATTCCAGGTTAATGACTGCAAATCAGACCTCAGTATTCCAATTTCTGAGCTGTAACGATAATTTAAGAATAAGCTTTTTAGGCTTTTCTAGTTTATTTATTTATAAATATTAAAGTTGGTAGGCAATACTTTTATGCTATGAAATAGCGTACAAAGTGTTCATATTCACCTTCGTGCAATTATACCAGCAAAAGCACTTCGCATACAAGATTTTCTGCGAGATTGCCTCTTTCAGAAAGGAAACTGAATATCCAACATACATATACATATATTATAACGCAGACTGCTTTTATACATAGTGTCTATATTACACTAGTAGATATTGAGCTACTTTTACGAAGGTAAAGTAAGTACATACTACATTATATTCAAACAAAACACAAAATTCAATTTGTCCAATTTCCGTGAGTCTAAGCATAAAAACATCCCGAGGGCGTTAAAATTCCGCCTCTGAAAAACATATTACAAACTGTACGGTGGAAAAAAAACATCTCCTTTTCTGAGGCACAAAAGGAAAGCCGATTACCTATACCTGTGTCTTATGCGTAGCCGATGTCATCGAAAACCACTTAAATATTTACATGTTATTCACCGATATACATATGATTACGGTTTTTGTATACAAAAGTCTGGAAAAGAGAACTGTAATATTGTTGTACCGCCTTTATCCGGGAGCGTCGCACGCATTCAAACTCATGGCTACGAATATAAGTGCTACAAAGCTACGCGGCTACGAAGCTACGCGGCTACGAAGCTACGCGGCTACGAAGCTACGTGGCTACGGATGTGTATTGTCGTAGTAGTTTTATTATGAGCGATACATTGTTCGAGCAATCTCAAATATTATGTTACATTATTGCACGAATTTTCTTGAAGTTTACTCTGAATATGTTTGAAGCTGAATATATATTAAGATTTGTCTCCAGGCATATCATCAGTTTGTAGAATAGAAGATATACATCAAAGATTTTCAAGTTTCCTTGAAATATATCGCTGAATAAATAAATATATCTAAAATTGAGGTACATTTATTTTGCATCAGATATAAAATGTTCGAAACTTAATTATTTCTGTAAATCCGATATTAAGCAAAGTGGTATACGAGTAGGCTATATAATAATAAATTTGCCAGCCGTTAATTAAAACGTGTTGCTAACCAGGAGTTACTTGGATAACGTTACATTTTTTAATTCCATTCGGATTATCGGGTTGCACAAACTCTCAAAGTTACCCAGTTTGCGAACATTTTATAAAATAAATTATGAACGCCCCCAATTTTTTCTAGATCCTTATTTTGTGGACTCAATTATTCGTTAAACTTATTTTAAACAAAAAAGGATGGTACCTAAGCTCAGCAGAAATTAATTTGGGAAAAAACTTTTTCCTTCATTGAAATATTAAAGGTTAAAATCTGCCCGCCCGTCTTTTCTGAAGACTCAATATTTACACGTTTAAAAAAAATGGTTTCCTTGTAATGCGAAGTAGGCTCGGAATTATAAGATTTCCATTTATACATTTTAATTACCTATATGTTTGAGTCCGACTCAAATACCTTTGAAGTACGTAAGTATACAAAGTAAGAAGTGACGTAAATCCTTAAGTAAAAGGCTCTTAAATTAAATTATACAGGTTAATTACGAACCGTAACTTTTTCTTGCTACCATGCTTCAGTAATTAAATGAAATATTTCAGAAAAAAATGTATGAAAACGTCCATTAGGCCGTAAATTATTAATTTATTCAACACGGCTATACGGTGTTCTATTCATTTTCATATTTTCTCGTGTAGGTAATGGTATCGACTTGGAGACGTGAACTAAATTCAGTAGAAGCTTCGCTTTATAGCTTCCGTACTTTATGTTAATAGGCGCACAGACCACATTACGAATAACTTACAATAATATCGAGAACTTTGTGAAATTCCAAACCTCTCGATTATTACTTCGTTGGCTAAAGATATTCGGTTTTATTTTATATTCGTTAAAATGATAAGAAAATCAAAAGAGGTGCTTATAATTAAATGGTGTAATGAGAGCAGTAGAAAAAGCACTTGAGGGATGAAAAAGGTTTTACTATTTTATTATTGACTAGTCCGCCCGCGGCTCTGTTTGCGGAAATACTGTTATTCTTATTCTCAAGTAGATTAAATTTTGAATTTTCTCCGCTGTTTAGACTTACCTTGTAGATGCGCTTTAATTTTGTGTTTGTTTTGTATTCTTTGTTCTCGAAATAAAATAACATACTTTTTTATCGTTTCAAGAGATATTATGACGATTATGTTATCGTCACTTAATTTCTGAGCAAACGCAATCTCTGTTAAATGTAGATGTCGCTAGCTGCTTGCATACATATTTTTTCTGCAATCAGTACAGTCGTCAGCACATCAGGTTATTCTAAACTGTCAAATTTCTCCAAATGATTTTAAACCTTAAGCTGTTGATGATTAAGTTCAAAATGAACTGAGAAAATTTGTCATTTTGTGGTTGCTTGATGTGCTGACGACCGTACATCGTGTGGGTCAAAGTTCTCGATATATTTTGTGATCTCAAATATTGTCACACTTGAGTTATATCTTCAGATGTGAGTCGTCTACGTGTGAAGAGATGCTTGTTATTTTTGAATTGTGCAGAACAGAAATACACCAATTGCAATTTTTCTAACACATCTGTTTTACGAAATATATTGCTCTCGTCTGGTAAGATATTTGAACAATTTATTTTCGGCATTAAGTATATAAGTTTGGTCATTATAAGCTTATATGAGTATTGCCCAGTAGAAAATTAGATTTTGCTATTTATTATTGGAAAATTTTTAATTTCGACAGCTTAGAAGACAAAACGTACTTTTTTTCTTATAAAATCCTCCATACTTAATCGACTGTAGTTAATCGGTGGGTAAACGTATATTTGACAAATAATTTAGATTTTTGGATAAATATTTGTTTTTAAAGACAGTAATTAAATAAAATTAATACTAAGTTGGATTCCAGGTTAACGACTGCAAATCAGACCTCAGTATTCCAATTTCTGAGCTGTAACGATAATTTAAGAATAAGCTTTTTAGGCTTTTCTAGTTTATTTATTTATAAATATTAAAGTTGGTAGGCAATACTTTTATCCTATAAAATAGCGTGCAAAGTGTTCATATTCACCTTCGTGCAATTATACCAGCAAAAGCACTTCGCATACAAGATTTTCTGCGAGATTGCCTCTTTCAGAAAGGAAACTGAATATCCAACATACATATACATATATTATAACGCAGACTGATTTTATACATAGTGTCTATATTACACTAGTAGATATTGAGCTACTTTTACGAAGGTAAAGTAAGTACATACTACATTATATTCAAACAAAACACAAAATTCAATTTGTCCAATTTCCGTGAGTCTAAGCATAAAAACATCCCCAGGGCGTTAAAATTCCGCCTCTGAAAAACATATTACAAACTGTACGGTGGAAAAAAAACATTTCCTTTTCTGAGGCACAAAAGGAAAGCCGATTACCTATACCTGTGTCTTATGCGTAGCCGATGTCATCGAAAACCACTTAAATATTTACATGTTATTCACCGATATACATATGATTACGGTTTTTGTATACAAAAGTCTGGAAAAGAGAACTGTAATATTATTGTACCGCCTTTATCCGGGAGCGTCGCACGCATTCAAACTCATGGCTAAGAATATAAGTGCTACAAAGCTACGCGGCTACGAAGCTACGCGGCTACGAAGCTACGTGGCTACGGATGTGTATTGTCGTAGTAGTTTTATTATGAGCGATACATTGTTCGAGCAATCTCAAATATTATGTTACATTATTGCACGAATTTTCTTGAAGTTTACTCTGAATATGTTTGAAGCTGAATATATATTAAGATTTGTCTCCAGGCATATCATCAGTTTGTAGAATAGAAGATATACATCAAAGATTTTCAAGTTTCCTTGAAATATATCGCTGAATAAATAAATATATCTAAAATTGAGGTACATTTATTTTGCATCAGATATAAAATGTTCGAAACTTAATTATTTCTGTAAATCCGATATTAAGCAAAGTGGTATACGAGTAGGCTATATAATAATAAATTTGCCAGCCGTTAATTAAAACGTGTTGCTAACCAGGAGTTACTTGGATAACGTTACATTTTTTAATTCCATTCGGATTATCGGGTTGCACAAACTCTCAAAGTTACCCAGTTTGCGAACATTTTATAAAATAAATTATGAACGCCCCCAATTTTTTCTAGATCCTTATTTTGTGGACTCAATTATTCGTTAAACTTATTTTAAACAAAAAAGGATGGTAAGCTCAGCAGAAATTAATTTGGGAAAGAACTTTTTCCTTCATTGAAATATTAAAGGTTAAAATCTGCCCGCCCGTCTTTTCTAAAGACTCAATATTTACACGTTTAAAAAAAATGGTTTCCTTGAAATGCGAAGTAGGCTCGGAATTATAAGATTTCCATTTATACATTTTAATTACCTATATGTTTGAGTCCGACTCAAATACCTTTGAAGTACGTAAGTACACAAAGTAAGAAGTGACGTAAATCCTTAAGTAGAGGCTCTTAAATTAAATTATACAGGTTAATTACGAACCGTAACTTTTTCTTGCTACCATGCTTCAGTAATTAAATGAAATATTTCAGAAAAAAATGAATGAAAACGTCCATTAGGCCGTAATTTATTAATTTATTCAACACGGCTATACGGTGTTCTATTCATTTTCATATTTTCTCGTGTAGGTAAAGGTATCGACTTGGAGACGGAAACTAAATTCAGTAGAAGCTTCGCTCTATAGCTTCCGAACTTTATGTTAATAGGCGCACAGTCCACATTACGAATAACTTACAATAATATCGAGAACTTTGTGAAATTCCAAACCTCTCGATTATTACTTCGTTGGCTAAAGATATTCGGTTTTATTTTATATTCGTGAAAATGATAAGAAAATCAAAAGAGGTGCTTATAATTAAATGGTGTAATGAGAGCAGAAACCGAATAAGATTCAGTATTAAAAGAAAGAATGAAAAGTTTATTCGGGCAAACGGACTTCATAGGGAAAAAGGCGGGGTAAAAATAAGCCTAGCAAAAAACTGCTTTAAAAGTCTAATGAGTATATTATGTCCATTAGCCACATATGGATGTCAATCAGGTCAACATTGATGATGAATTCACAAAGCAAACTAAGTTATTGTTGTATACATAACATTGTAGTATATTCAGATTATGATAATTCAAGAAATATTACAAGTATTTATTAGTATACAAGATTTTAAAATCATATAGTTATGCAATATTATGATATATATAAAACCTTTTTGGCAATTAATAGTATAACATATCTACTTCCATCATTATCCCAAAATACTGACTGACCCATCCGAAACATTCATAAGTGTATCTTAAAGATTTCCTTCACTTTGTGGAGCCGATAAAAAAGGTACAGGCAGACTATATTGTACAACGGTGTTCTCAATAGAGATACAACACAGAGAGCGACCTTTGGGGCGCTCATTCACGGAACTCCGTGCCCTTTAGCGCACAATAGCGGATCTGAAGCCGTCGGCGGCGACACAGGAAAGTTGCTTGTTAGTTATCACAATAGTACGCTATATATTTCTTATATATGTATCGAAAAGCCGGATAGTGTGACGTTTTATAGCACACTTTTATCTTTCGGATTTTGCAGTTAGGGTGTAGGTCTCAAAAAAACGCACACACACATACTGGCACACAAACAAACACTACACAATTGAATGTTTTTGTATTAAAATACATTTATGATTTACTATCATTTTTTTTTATTGACACAGTTGGTTGACTTGCTATATGCAATTCAACTGTGAATTTATTATTATCTTGAATAATCTGAAAATATTTTTTATGTCCAAATTTTATTAATGACTGCATTAAAACAACTTACTGTATAAAAAGATTACCTAAAACCATTACTGTTTTACCCGAATTCAAAGTTAAAAATATTTCATGGGAATATCATGGTTTATTTAAAGACCTTCACCTTGAATTCAGCGAAAAACACATTAAGTGACATGCAAACATTTTTATATGCCGAGTCATTGCGGATACTCACAGTCTGCCGTAAGTGTAATACTATAAACAGGTCTCCACTGAAAGAAAATTGGCGACTTTTGTGTAGTAAACATGTGTGACAAATGTTTAAATATTGGGAACTTTCTTTCAATGGACATCCGGCTTTAAATACCATAACACCTGTTTTCCCCTTACATTTTTGGTTGAGGCGTTCATTTATGTACCTACAGCTATCACAGTTCACCGGATATTTCATGTAGGTTTTTACGTTTCATGTATTAAGTGCAAGCTTACTGAACCTTATAAAAACGCGCTCACGACTTTAAGATTACGATTATGCAGTCACGGAATCCAGTATATATATAAAATAGTAACTTACTACTTTAAACATTTGCTTTACAAGGACGTACCTAGGTACTTAGACAAAGACATTACAAACGTACCTACCGTTTTGCAGCACTTGGCCTTAACTAAACTAAAATTGCGAAGAACGAAGCACGATATTGCATATTATGGAAATAATGCACGCTATTAATACAAACTATAATGAAACTGTAGCTTAAATTTTTGTATGAAGTATTAAGTTAATCATGACGAGGTCAAAGACGTGACCTTTACACGCTTTCCGATCGAACTAGGTATAATTATAACTAAGTAATGCTTTCTACTACTGATCAGTTGCTGATCAAGGTATATATATTCATGTTTCACGGGTGGCTATTACTACTGTTATTATTTTGCAATTATGATTTTGTTATCTGACTATTGTCATTACTTTATGATTGATTCCAGACTCGACATAATTTCTTACTTTCAAATACTGTTTAAAAATTGAACCTAAAATTCAAATTTCATTTTGCTGTGACCTTTATCGAATTTGCGTGGCCCGCAGCTGGGAATTCAAATTGTTCAATAAAATGTGAAATTCGTTTTACAATATCCCCGTATATTTCCATTTGTAGTAGTGAAATATAATATTATTTTACATACAAAGTAGGTAGGGTAAAAATCTTAAAAATATTTCTAGTAAGTAGTTAAATTTTTAGTAGATTGTATTTACTTATAGCTTCTACTATGTGATTATTTATTGATTATTACTTGAATTTCAATGATTACTGTTTTCTATTATTACTTCTGCAAAGCTCAAGATCAAATCAGGAAATCTTAAAAACTGTATAAGCCTACAATGTTGAAATTTGTCATGTAGTTGTGAAGTTTAGACATCTGATAAGAAAGGAATTGTGAGAATTCCCAGGAGATAGCGAAAACGAGATCAATGCGGCAAGCACCGCGGGGCACAGCTAGTAGGTTATGCATATGTGGAATGTGCTCATATGTATACAGACGACGGTGGTCTACTCAGCACAAGATATATAAATGCACTTAAGTTCGTATACGAACAGTGCATTTTTTAAACTAAGTTTAAGAATGCACATTTTACAAAAAATAACATACAAAATGTTAGAAAGTCTATTCTAAGTCTATTTTGAGCTCTCGAAAAGTGCTGCTTTCGGAGATTCACATATCACCAAAAATTATTCTCCTTTCCTTGGGCTGGGAGTCAAACCCAAAACCTCACGTGATCGCGCGTGTGACCAACGACCAGCATGGTACATTCCGATATTCCGTGTAAAACAACAATGTTACCCTAATTAAAGAACGGAATTGGCTCGCAGAGGCTCGCTTTTTTACGACCAATCATAAAACAGGCTTTTAGAGTACATAAAGTATACCTACCTACTCTGAATTTTTACGGGATTCGGACGTTTTAAATTACTGTATAATTCACAGCTTTTGGATTTTGTATCATGTCAAATAGCAAATTACTTGGCTACTGAATAAATCTTCTAACTTCTCTTTTTAACCCCCGACCCAAAAACGACGAGGTGTTATAAGTGTCTGCGTGTGTGTTTGTGTGTGTCTGTGGCATCGTAGCTCCCGAACGGATGAACCGATTTTGATTTAGTATTTTTTTTGTTTGAACGGTGCATTAGTCGGGATTGTTCTGAGCTATGTTTAATGAAAATTGGACAAGATATAATGCAATTGTCAGGGTTTTGCTAAGTCATATTATGCCCAGTAATTTCAACAACATTGCCCTTCTAACCAAAACACAATAATATTAACACATTTTTTTGCTTAGCGGCAGTGGACCTTGGTACCTTAGACTATAATTCTCAACCTACTATTCCCACTGCTGGGATACAGACCTCCTCTCAATGAGAAAGAGTGGGCCGTAATCCACCACGTGGGCCCAGTTGGTAGATGTCACATGTCTTCGCATTTTTTGTTTAAGGTGATGAAATAATTTACACAAATTAAAGTGCCTGTCTAGGTTCAGACCTACGATTTACAACTCGTAAGTCCGCTCTCTACAAAATTAGTATAATGATAGATTACTGATTTATGTTATGTTTATTGAAGGAGTTGAGGGTTATTCTAAAGCGATATTAGTATAGGCATGTTTCTAATGTATGGTTACAACAGAACATGAAGTCTCATTATTATTTGTTGTAACATTAACCTTCATGGACGGACCTAATAACTATTTATGGTCAAGGTATACATTAAAATAATTGTTTCGTTTTCAAACCTGATAAATGCGAAAGTAAGACTGTGTGTATATTTGTTTGAATCACTAAACCAATTTTGATATTGATCTGGGTGTCTTTTAATCACGAGTGAATCTGTTTCTTCTAGGCAATCGCGCTCCATCGTAGATCGCAGTGTCGCTTAACAATCAGGAATAATAAAAAAGAAAAGATAGATTGGCCTTGAGGTCCTTTTGTCTCAAAAAGTCTTTTGGGATGCAAGTAACACCGCAAGCAATAGCTAGTAATAAATAAGAACCTCTTAGAAAAAAAGGACTTCAAGCATTTTGTAATACCTAGGGTTCATATTTATAGACGATGGTCAAACACCAATCAAATTTATTTGGAACAATTACAGCAATTATATATTCGATCAGATAAAAATATAAGTCGAAATTAGATAACGATCGTCGAAGATATCGTGATATTTCGTTTGTTTTATTATTTTCTTTTCATTCATTAAATACTGAAAACATTGAAGTACATAAAATAAGTATGCGAAACGTCGGGAATTTAAAATAATCAGTATAACGCGATAAAATCCGTAAAAAGTAGTTTTATTTCAATGTCTAATATTCGCGTAAGTGTTAGAAACCAGTATAGGTATGCTCTTTATGAACTTAGCGTTTGTATTAGTAGAGTGATATTTGGAAATATATTTTCATCCTTGCATTTTCCCGGCCCGTGTTCCAGGTTGCTTTGATTCCAGAAACGTGATACTGACTTGCTCATTAGTAAGCGTACATCTTGTTAACATTAATTACGAGGCTAGTTCAAGTTTTCGCAGCTTGCTTATTCATACCCGGGGGTCACACGAAGGGTTAAATTTAGAGTTGACCCAATAATGTTAATAGTCTGGGATCGGCCTTCATGTGGAAATAGCAGTAACGTGACGTGATCGTGGGCTCGTAGTCGTACGTTATTAATAAATATACGGCAGTGCATTTGAGCCTTGACCTGGCCTTCACACTCCCCCACCTACAGTCCTACACAGTTCACAGACATTTATAAGTATTACTGAAAATGCATTATGTATAAGTATACAGGTTGTCTATAAAAACGGGATACCTGCTTAAATGCAAGAAAGGGATAAATACTAATATAGTATAACAAAAAATCATCTATTTTAATGTTATAACCGTCCAAAGTTGTGAATATACTTAGTTGTATTATCACCATAATTTTGCATAAATTAATATTTTGTTATTAATTCAGCGTTTAAATACATTACTACATACAAAAAAATTATACCGCATCTTAATCAAATGGATTTATGTACTATACTGCCTATTTAAGTTTATTTGCTTGCGCGATGCAGGATTCGCTTCGTGATTAATTGTCAGATGCTTGATCGCGTCACTGGAGATTATCCAAATAAGTACCACGATAGATATCCCTACGCATGTCGTACAAATAATGGCGTACAAATATGAAAGATGTCATTTTAATAAAAAAAATATTTTATGTTAATAGTATGCGTCGGGATTATAATTTATTTCGTTTTCTTTCTTTCTGTATGAAAGTGTGTGTGATAAACCTGTATATCACACACAGTTTGACCTGGCACAGTCGGATAATTTCATTAGTAGATCTCACCATTTGACCTTTTCAAATTGTGCCTTGCGTTCCCACAAAACCTATATATTTCGCTCTTTGTGTAGTCACCTACATGGTGCAAAATACCTGTCTGAGCCTGTCCATTCTATGTGTTTTATTATGTATAGAATTATAAGCTGAGATCAAACATTCAAAGCTACATTAAAAAATATTTGATACTTTGTAGTCCCCTACCGCGGTTCGTGAAAGGAATAAAAACGTACATTCAAAGGAAAATACAATTAAACAAAATATATCAAAGCATTTTTTTTTTGCAGCTGTTGTAAATGTTAATACAGGAAAGTCTTCTTTATGTCGCTCCTAAAATATTTTTTAAATCTTTAACTTTATAAAATACTGGTTATGCTATGTGTCCAAGCGCGTTATAGCGTTGCCTATACCTACCTATGTGTCTATGTTACAGTCCATTTTATTCTCATTAAGTTAGTTGACAATAAACTATCACACGGGTCACACGTAGTTTTATTGCAATAAATCTTGTACAAACCATATTCAACCTTAACGCCGTGAACATATGGTCCTAATTCGAGCGGATACGAGCCACTGACCGGCAGTAGTGCACCGCATCGCGAGAACAAAAGAAAGGCTTAAGGATTATTATTAGTGCTATTCTTAGTGAATGCAAAATAGTTTTTTACGTGCAATTTATTGAACTGTATCAAAACACAAACATAACTAAGTACTTATATTATTCTGTGAGTGATTGGACTACGAGTTTAACGAACAAATAAGTGCATAGTTAATAAAAAGTGCAGCGTGTGACTACCTTATATTTGCGGATATTGTGAACATACTTTGACGATTTGAATTACTTTAATTTACGTTAACTGTCGAGTTTATTATAGTGAAACGTTACGTATTGCATATATTACGATGGAAGAACTTTTAGTTTATCAATATGAGCTATTAGAAAACTTAAAAAATGCAGAAAGAAACTTTAGGAAGTCTCCAAAGGACAGAATTAAAAGAACTTACCTAGAAACGAGGTTAGAATTACTGGAAGAACTTTGGAAGAACTTTAAAGACGGACACAAAAGTATTATTTTAAGTGTCACTAAAGATGAAGAAAGAAAAGATGCATATTTTAAGGAGAAAATATATGATATATTTCAAGAATTATATGTGCAGTATAAAGCATCAATGAAGGAAGCACTTCAGCCATTTCTCGATTCAACGCTTGAAGCTTCCATGCTCAGTGCTGGTCAGGGTCAAGGGTCATCGGACTGCAACGAAATTAAACTGCCAAAGATTAAAATACCTACATTCAGTGGCAAATATGAGGACTGGCAGACATTCTATGACTTGTTTTCTTCCTTGATTCATAGAAACACAAAATTGTCACCAGTACAAAAACTGCACTACTTGAAGAGCAATTTATCAGGAGAACCAGAAATGATACTACGTAATTTTACTACGACCGATGCTAACTATGATGACGCTTGGAACGACTTAGTGAAACGTTATAACAACAAGAGGTTTAATTGTAACGCAATTTTGAGAGTTCTTTTTACACAAAAATCTGTTCATACCGAGTCTGCGAGCTCAATTAAACACCTGGTAGATACAACTTCGACTTGCTTGAAAGCCTTGAAGAATTTAGGTATTGAGACTGACAAATGGGACTTGATTATAAATTACCTAATTGTGTCCAAGCTAGATCCAGAATCAATGAAGCAATGGGAACAACAACTTAGTACGTCTAATATTGACTTACCCACTTGGCAAGATTTGAGAGATTTTATGGAGTCGAGGTTTAGATCGCTAGAAATGATCGAGAGTAATAGAATAAAGTCTTTTCAACCGAAACCAGTAGTTAAACCTAAGGCTTTCCATTCGAACGTCAATAAGGATGACAAAAAAGATGGCAAGGAACGCCAAATAAAGTGTGTATTATGTGACAGCGATCACTATATTTACCATTGCAAAACTTTCGCCGACATGTCTACTAAGGAGAGACAGGAGTACGTCAAGAACAGCAAATTGTGTTTCAACTGCCTTGCGCCATCACACTCGGTGAACAAATGTCGACAGTCAGCGTGTTGCAGGAGATGTGGACGGCGGCATCATTCGCTTCTCCACTTCGAGAGAGAGCAAAACACGGAGAAATCTAACGAAGGAGAAGACGCGGGTACAGGTACCGTTACTGATGTGCCTAGAGGTAAGTCCACACCTTTATCAACAGATGCGCATATTGTTTCTAATTTTTGTGAACATATACAAACAAATACTGTGTTATTAGCAACTGCAAAGGTGTTAGTAAATAGCAAGAACGGTTGTAAACATATTATCAGGGCTTTGTTAGACCAGGGGTCGCAAGCTTCATTTATAGCTGAGGCTACCGTTCAATTATTAAATCTTCCACGTAGATCAGTGAGTGGTTGGGTGTCCGGTGTGGGAGAGGGGCAAACTAGGATCAAACACATGGTTTCACTCTGCTTGAAGTCACGCCACAATCCCAGAGAGTTAATTCAAGTGAATGCGTATGTATTGCGAACACTGACAACACTGCTACCAACCATTAATCTTAAATTTCCTGAGTGGTCAGAACTTCGTCAACTGGAGTTAGCAGACCCAGGATTTACAACACCAGGTAGAATCGATATTCTGCTTGGAGCTGAGGTTTACAGCGACGTCGTAGTAGATGGCGTTATTAAGCATCCTGAGGGTAATCTATTGGCACAAAATACAACCCTAGGATGGGTGGTATCTGGAAGACTGTTCCAAGAATCCACCTCAGCAAAGAGACACGTTACAACCTTACACGCTCAAATAAAAGAAGATGAGTTGTTACGACAATTTTGGGAGATAGAAAAGGAACCTAACAGCATACAAAAGAAGTTTTCAAAAGAAGAGGATAGATGCGAAGAGTTTTATGAAGCTACTACAGTCAGAGACGAAGAAGGAAGATTTGTGGTAAGGTTGCCGTTTCGCAATGAAAAGCCAGAATGTCAACATGGTGGTTTAAGAGAGATAGCCGCTAAAAGGTTCAATTTTTTAGAGAAAAGGTTGTCAAAAAATACTAAGTTTCGAGAAGAATATCACAAGGTAATGAACAAATATATTGCTTTAAATCACATGATGCAAGTTGATTCTTTAGATATTGATAACCCCAAGGCAGTCTATCTTCCTCACCACGCCGTAATTCGAGAAGATAAGACTACCTCAAGGCTTCGCGTGGTCTTTGACGCATCTTGTAAAGGTTCCAATAACTTTTCTCTGAACGATAACTTGTGTGTGGGTCCTCAACTACAGCAAGACTTGCGTCACATACTAATGAGATGGAGGACACACAAAATCTGCATCACCGCAGATATCATTAAAATGTATAGAATGGTGCGTGTAGCGGAAGAAGATACGAATTACCAGAGGTTATTATGGAGATCTACACCGCACGAGCCCATAAAACACTTTAAGCTTTTGAGATTAACCTTTGGCACAGCGTGTGCTCCGTATCTTGCTGTAAAATCACTTCAAACACTTGCTAACGAGGAGAAATTAAAGTATCCTATTGCATCAAAAATAACCAAAACAGACTTTTACATGGACGATCTTCTATCAGGATGCGAGACAGAAAAAGAAGCTGTGATCATCTATAACGAGATGAACAACCTCATGAACTCGGGAGGGTTTCAACTTCAAAAATGGAGCAGTAATAGTAAGGCTTTATTACAGTACATTGGTGGAAACAAACGGGATGATAATGAGTTGCGTTTTAAGGACAACAGTGTTGTTAAAGTCTTGGGAGTGAGCTGGAATCGGGAAGCTGATACCTTTGAATACACTGTGAACTTGCCAGAACCTAAGCAACCCGTAACCAAACGGCATATTCTATCCGAAATAGCTAAGCTGTATGATCCTTTAGGTTGGATAGCTCCGGTTGTTATAATAGCCAAAATGATCATGCAGAAGTTGTGGAAGACAGGACTAGAATGGGACGAACCCATTGATGGTATTTTGTTAGCAGAATGGTTACGATATCGAGAGAACTTGGCACACATTAAACGCCTTAGCATACCAAGATGGTTGCACTACACCAGTGTGTCAAAGGTCGAGTTGCATGTTTTCGCAGACGCGTCGCAAGCAGCATACGCAGCAGCGGTGTATATGCGAGTTATTATCGAAGAGCAAGTGTACGTAAGCCTAATATCCTCCAAAACAAAGGTAGCTCCAATTGAGAAGCAAGTTTCAATTCCGAGATTGGAACTTTGTGGTGCTGCATTAGCCGCTAAACTAATTTCCGAGATATCTCAAGTGTTGTGTGTACCTAAAGATAATTTATTTGCATGGACCGATTCTACAATCGTGTTAGCTTGGTTAAAAGGTGGACCAAGTCGGTGGAGCACATTCGTGAGCAACCGAGTGTCAGATATACTGAATATTGTAGATTACGAGCAATGGGGTCACGTGTCTACAAATATGAACCCAGCTGATTGTGCTTCACGAGGTTTACAAGGTCAAGAGTTATTAAATTACTCACTATGGTGGAGTGGACCAGAGTGGTTGTCTGGTCTCAATATTAATGTCAGTATTCCTAATATCGAAGACACACAAGAAGAGGAACGCGTGAGAACCTTAACTATTATTAATAATACTGAAAGGGAGTTTATCTGGTTTAAATATTCTACTTTATCAAAAATGTTGAGAATAATTTCATATTGTAGACGGTTTCTCAATTTTAAATTACCTAAAGACAAACGTGAGCCTTTGTCTACATTTATTACGGCGAGAGAGTTAAATGAAACATTAAACAGTTGTGTTAAACAAGTTCAAGCTATGGAATTTAATGATGATATAAAACAGTTAAAATCTCTCGGTTATGTACCTAAAAGAAGTAAACTCCGCAATCTTTGTCCCATTATCGATGATAGTGGGATTCTAAGAGTTAGCGGACGAATTCAAAAATCTCAAACAAATTATGATACACAGCACCCTATAATTTTGCCCGCTAACAGTCATCTTAGCAGGCTAATAATTCAGGATGCTCATAATAGAACATTACATGGTGGTCCTCAAGTAATGCTTAACTATTTGCGATCAAAATATTGGATACTGAGAGCTAAAGACCTAACTAAGAAAACTTACCGAGAATGTGTCACTTGCATTAGGTACACGAAAAGAAATAATACGCAACTGATGGGTCAGTTGCCAGACGTGCGAGTAAAACCCGATCGAGCCTTTAAATCAGCTGGTGTCGACTACGCGGGTCCCATCAACATTCGTTTTTCGCCAGGCAGGGGATCTAAATCATACAAAGGTTATATATGCTTGTTTGTTTGTATGATAACACGAGCTATACACCTGGAAGCAGTTACCGACATGACCACGAAGAGATTCATAGCAGCCTTCCGACGATTCACAGCGAGACGAGGCCATTGTCACGATATTTACAGTGACAATGGCACCAACTTTGTGGGAGCAGAGAAGCAGCTGCGAGACATGGTCAGGAATGCCAAGTCGTCGATTACTGGTGAGGTGGCAGAGTTGTTAGCTCTAGAGCGTACTACATGGCATTTCATACCCCCCCATGCACCCAATTTCGGTGGGTTATGGGAGGCTGGGGTGCGCAGTACAAAAACTCATCTCAAAAAAGTCATTGGTGATGCTACTCTTACCTACGAGGAGTTAGCCACAGTGTTATCACAAATCGAGGCATGTTTAAATTCCCGGCCAATAACCGTATTAAGTGATGATCCTGATGATCCTCTTCCACTAACGCCGGGCCACTTTCTGATTGGCGAGCCTTTGTTAAACTTAAGTGATGAAAATTATACAAATTGTAATATATCTAGTTTAGATAGATGGAGGTTAACGCAAAAAATGGTCAACGATTTCTGGAACAGATGGTACAAGGAGTACCTCGTAAATTTAAACCAAAGATATAAGTGGAATATGAAACATACTGATCCAGAAATCGATGACGTAGTGATCTTAAAGGAAGATAATATTCCTCCAAGTAAGTGGATATTAGGTAGAATAATTAAAAAACATGTGGGCCCCGACGGCATTACTCGTGTCGTGTCAGTTAAATGTAAAAACGGTATTTATAAACGTCCTGTAAGTAAATTGTGTATCCTACCTAAACAAAATTCAACTTAAATTTACCTACATATTGCTTAATCAAACTAAATGTTGTACTAAAAAAAAAAAAAAAATTACATAAATACTAAATGTCGCATACTTACCTATTTAAATAATGTTGTCTAAGTATATGTAATATTCTATTAAGTCATACTTATTCTAAGAACATACCTGTTCATAATGAATGAAAATTCATAACTTCTTACAACCTATCTACAGGTGTGTGTGCTTATTACTTAACAAATTAAAAGGATGAATAGTAAAAATTAATTTGAAATGGTGGGCGGTAAGAAGTTACGAATGCAAAAATGTTGTAAACACCTACCTTCACATAAAAAAAAAAAAAGCGAACTAGTTTCTTATTGAACTGTTGATTTATATTATTGTTAGCTACATATCTGTTATAATACTTGTATCTTTACCTATATACATATACCTATGTTGTAATGATGAACGAATCTTTGTTTCTAATGTCTTGCTCTTGGTCAGGGTTGTATAGCTTAGGTATATTGTAGTTTTAGTTTTATAGTTTTCAATTTAAAGGATAAATCCTTTGGTGGGCGGAATGTCCAAGCGCGTTATAGCGTTGCCTATACCTACCTATGTGTCTATGTTACAGTCCATTTTATTCTCATTAAGTTAGTTGACAATAAACTATCACACGGGTCACACGTAGTTTTATTGCAATAAATCTTGTACAAACCATATTCAACCTTAACGCCGTGAACACTATGCGTTGTAATACTTCCGTTTTTTTACTAGAAACCTTCGTAGGGGACCTGCACCACAACTTCCCTCATCGTAATATATAGGAAAACAAAGAAACTTTAATTTCAATAAATGGAGCTAGGTATAATGTTTTACACCATTGTGTGAAGCATTCTTCATTAGCAAATCTTATCATAAATAACAATATTTGTCTACTGTTTATTTTACAAAGTATTGACACAAACATTCATATGACAAGCGGTTCTTTTAAAAATGCATTATTTAATTTAATTTGGAAAGCCTTTTTTTATTCTTAAGGCTACGCTTGACTGCCAGTTCGCCTGATGGTTCGGGACACTGCGACCTACAATGGAGCATGATTGCCTAGAAGAAACCGATTCACTCGTGATTTAAGGACGCCAAGATTATATCCATCGGGAAAGACCCACTCGGGAAGCTCATACAAAATTTCCAAGACAAACTGACATTATGGTCAACATTTGAAGCGGCGGTAGCCTAATGGCTAGGGCGTTGGACTTGCGATCATGTGGTTGCCGGTTCGAACCCCACCCATTGCACTATTGACGTGAACACCCTTCTCGTAACACAAGCATTTAGCTTAGCACGAGGGGTTAACAAGATTACTAGTAATGTGTGATCCACATTGCTTAAGCTTTTTTAAAAAAAAAAAAAAAAAAAAATAACGGAAATAAAAAATAATGTTTTACCAACAATATAAAGGTAATGATAAAAATTAAAATTTACTATTTTTTTAATCTTTAGTAATTAAAACTAGCAAGTAGCAAGTCTACAATAAACATTAAGTATAAGCAGTTTGCTGAACAGCTTTTAAACGAGCCATGTTAAACATTCGAAAGTACATACGTAAATAAGGTTTAATAATACTGAAACTAGTTCTACCCTACAATTGCAATTTAACCAACGGGGAACTAAATTACATAAGATAAAACAAATTATCGAGCAAGACGAATGTTGTTTCTAAGTTTATCTATCTATTCTATATCAGCGAAAACTAAACTAACGAACATTAAACTTCTACTTACATATAAAATTAAATGGAAATCACTCGTCTGTGCATTCATAAGTTAGTCTATTCAATTAAATTAGTGAATTCGCTCTGTGAGTTGCTATGTCTATATATCAAATACTTATAAATTATACCACGATTATATGTAGATAATACACCAAAGTTAATAATTATACTATTACTTACACATAATAAAGCACCAGACTAAAATAGTCAGTATAGTATTCCTTAAAGAGATTAATAATTGTTAGACGTAGGCCGCCACCAGAATAACCGCTTCTATCCGAATAAATTTAAAAATGGAAAAGATTTCTATGAAAAACCTGCCGTGTCATTTAATGGGAATTTATTCGAAGTTGGCGTCATATCGCCTAAAATTAAAATAACAACAACACTTTTTTATATAGTCTTTCTGAAGAGGTACACATTGAGTAGGTACATCTCCCTTGTAGATGTAGATATTTATGTACCTATACTGCTGTATAAGCAGTAACGCTAAAGCAATCGCAATACAGTTTTACCCATGAGCTTTGCTGCGCTCAGTATTGGTTCTCACAGTTTTATAGTATTACTTCCCATGTGAATGCTGCCCATCCCCAATAACGACTTTTATGTTCAAGAAAGTGATGAAATGGCTTGCAGGATGACGTCACTTATTACTCTACTGTATTTGAGCTGATAACAAGGCTGATTTATGAACCTTATAAAATTAGAAACACGCCACTATACGTATAAGTATGAGGTTAAATAAAATTGTAGAGAGGGGTCCCCTGTATCACAAACAAAATAAATTCTTCTTCTATAAAATTATCTGCATCATAAGAATATACACAATAGGACAATTTGAAAAATGTTCATCATTTCTATGTTAAAGTTCACACTCAAAAATCATTGATTCAAAATAGACTACTAGGTTGTACTTTTTGAACGTAATTTTTACAGTTTAGTCAGCCCCCAAAAACGCCCCTTCACTGCCTCATAGTTTAATCGCGTCATGTTTTAAATGGGAAGAAGATTAGGCGCAACAAACTCCTCGGTAATACATTTCTGTCTGTTTATTTACTAAGGCGTTACAGTTTACATAGGTATAATTACCTATACGCAACTTGAATTCAATCTCAAAAATATATTCCATTTCAAATTCATTTCAAAGTCGCACAACTGCAAATCTCACATTCGTTTGTCGAATAAGTCAACATCTCACTCTACGTAAAGTTGCTATGTAATAGTCGCTACTTCTAAAATATGTATACTTTCCTAAAATTTAGGCAGCCTGCAATCCGTGCTTTACTTCGCCTTGTATTGCCAGTTTAACAAAGGTGAAAACATGTAAAATGAACTTATTTTACTGCTAAGTCGTAAACCGCCACAGTATACTGCACCCATTTCGTGTCGACCGCTGCGAATTTGGAAGCAGCCGTGATTTCCTGACCATATACATTCGTGTTCTTTGTAGGCATATATGCTAAATACACGGTAAGAGTATTTCTAATGTAATTTTCATGTATTTTATCCGTTGTTACAGGTGTAGGAGGCGCTCCAAAGGTCATGTAATATGGTATGTCATTACGTACTTAAGCTTTATTACACGGTAATTTATAGTAGCGCTTTCGAGTATTTTGAACCATTTGCAACAAATTATTGTGTGTTTATTTTATACGCGTGGTATTAAATCGGTTAATAGGTATTTTACGTTGGTGGGCACTCAACATTATTCTGTGTTTGTGTATTGTAAAAGTTTTGCATTTTATAAAAATATTTTGATATATTTTTTAAAATAGTTTTTAGTACACGAAAATATTTACATTTTTAATCCAATAAACATGTTATAAGTTAAAAAATGAATAAGAAATACAAAAAAAATATTCATCTGCGTTGTAAGCTAACGATATTTTGTTACAGATTCCATTTAATCAATTCACGAGAAGAAAATGAAAAGCCCTCGGGCTATTTTTATAACATTGGAAAAGCTGAAAATTTGAAATGACGTAGAAGATTTGAATTACGGCGATGTGTTAGTTTATTATGGGAGCCGCATGGAGTCGCGTGCGCAGATGAATCACACGCTGCCGACCAAGCACCGGCCTGAGGCAACCTACAGGAGTTGCTCGCAGTCCTTGCCGCTCGATATTCTGTAAGTGCAGTTTATAATGTTATGGGATTTTATCACAACTTTGTTATGCATTTCGTTAGCAATATAAACATAATATGCCATCACGCCTGTATTTCTCAAAGGGTTAGGCTTTCGCAAAGGTGTACTAATGTTCACCCACAGTTCGGTATGTTTAGGTCCTATATAATAGGGGCGAGCCTATTGCCATTAACCGGGCCAAACTCCGAGCTGCTACTGAGAATTTTAGATATAGAAAAACTCAATAATACTTCGCTTGTCTTGTCAATTGAACCCAGGACGTCTAGCGTAGCAGTCACGCTCAAGACAACTAACTAGACCAAAGAAGCAATATAAACATAAACAAAACATAACTGACTATTCAATAATAACATTGTTTCGGGGAACAGGAATCTTGGTTGATCAGGGTTGCAAAAAGAATGTATTCGGACGAAGTGAACGTAGCTGGTTCATTAAATACCATGTTTTTAAAAACTTTTACTACTTAATAACCCTACATGTAAAATTGTAACATTAACAAAATACAATACTTAATTCGATTAATTATTCGATAAGGACTAAACACAACCACTTTACAAATTATTCTACGATGTAATACTTAAATAATTCTAATTTCGAATCATCAACTAAAATATCTACAAGAAAGCCAAAGCTACCTATTTTCATAATTATGTTCACGTATTTAGACCGAGTCAGAACTTCAAACATTAAGAAACATCTGATTTATGTAACCTTTTGTTTCTTAATGAGGTACACAGTCAATGAAATAGGACTTGTAATTCTCAAAAATATCCAAATATAGAGACAGCAATTTTGTTACGCCTACGCACAGATGTGGGAGACCTTCAATTACATACATTTGAAGTTTATTTTATAACATAGCATCACGCCTGTATTTCTGAAGGGTTTAACAGAGTTAGGTATATTGATGTACACCGTTAACCGTTCCTATGATAAGTCTTCGTTAGGTTTCATGTAATTGGGGGCGATTAAGAGGCCAACAATCCAATCTGAGAATTTCTTCATTAACACTTTGTTCGACCTGAGAATAGAAATTTAAGAGCCTATAGGCCTATAGCCTAAGCCTCAACCTGTGCCTAGTTGTGGGACAGTAAATTAAATAATGATAAAGACTATGAACGAATCAAAAATCTCGGCCTAAGGCTTCATTCAGACGTAGGTACAACAACTACACCACATCGATGCGACAAAAGGTGGTCAAGCAGTGGTTACTTTTATTTATTTATTTATTTGGGAAGACAAACAATCGTACAATAGGTGTTACATATATGTAGTATAACTTAAAAATATGGTTAATTGTACAATCAACAACGTTTCCACAGATTACAAAAAAGAATAACAGCGCACATAAAGTAAAGATTGAACAAAATGTTAAGAAATAAATTAAAAGAGGAAGAATATAGGTAGGGTTCATATGGAAAGAACCTGAATTAATTCCTTCCTAAAGTTACGTGTGAATAGTTTCGCTGTAGCTTTTTGTAGTTGCGTGGTGGTTCCTACAAAATGTGAATGATGTGTGCGATGTGGCTGATCACTTGTTCGCGGTGTCGCGTTGTGGTTGCGACGTGGCTGCGATGTGGTCGGTATCGGACACGCGGTAGATAGTGACGGCAGAAATGTGGTCCGTGTGAATCGAACTATCTAAATATATCTAAATATATATAACTCAAAGGTGACTGACTGACTGACTGACATAGTCATCTATCAACGGACAGCCCAAACCACTGGACGGATCGGGCTGAAATTTGGCATGCAGGTAGTAATTATGACGTAGGCATCCGCTAAGAAAGGATTTTGATTAATTCTACCCCCAAGGGGATAAAATAGGGGATGAAAGTTTGTATGAGAAAACACGCGGGCGAAGCCGTGGGCGGAAAGCTAGTTAATCTATATAATTAAAAAATAATTACTCTATATAAATAAATAATAATCGCCGATATGTAACCGAATTAGATTATTTTTATTTTTTTGTGTTAGTTATTGTGAGGAAAAGGTTTGTATAAAAGACGTTTTTTTTATCAAATAGGGTTTCCATTTAAATCTTATAATATATATCGGAAGAAAAGAGAAATAAGAAATATGGCGGTACAAAGTTGCTCGGGTCAGCTAGTCTTCAATAAAAAAAAATGCGCCCTCCCACGTGGTGTGGTTGTAATGTGGTTATGGTACGTGTGAGACAAGCCTAACAGTCAGTGTTATGACAGATGGTTGCCGCGGTCGTCGTTCCGGCCGGCCGAGGGCGAGCTGGCAGACTGCGTGCTGGTGGTGGGCGTGTCGCGGCCGAAGCTCGCCGCGGCGCTGCTGTCGGTCACGCTGCTGTCGCTGTTCCTCACCTTCCACGTGCTGTATGACAGCGCGCTATACAGCATACAGGTGAACACGTGCACCGCTCTGACGTCATAATCGCCGTAACGTTGGTATCACTCACTAGTGTTTATTTCCATTCTTCGTGCTGTATGACAGCGCACTATACAGCGCGCGCTGTACGGGGTGTGGGGTATTACCATCCCCGCCAAAATTAGCCATGGGAAACTTCGCTTTCTTGCAGTGTTTCGTCGTATTTTGAGACCCTTATACAGCTTCGATCTGACTACTACATACTGATACTATTTAAATGACGTCGGCCGTGTATTATAAATATAAACATAAAAATATGATTATTCTAGTGAAAGAAAAAATCGGCCTCACTTAACCGGAGAGACTCACTTTCCAACCCTACCAATTTTCTCAAAAACTCATGTCTTCGTGAATATTATGCATTACTTAATGCTTAAATAAATAAAAATATAGATAAAATCATTGTTTACACGGAAACTGGTTCCGTTTTCACGGCTACGTTTGTCCTTGACATCACTACTACGAGTAGGTAAGTAGTATACTGCAGTGACCATAATATACACATAAATTGCTTTTTTACACGACATACACTTTTGTATATTGCATTAACGTTATGTAGCCACTGAGTTTCGATTTTAAACACGCTTCGACGATAAATAAAAGGTTTTATTTATAAAACAGGAAAATTTGCCAGAACGCGGAAATATTTTCAACATATTGGACCAAGTATCAAAAAGGTTTTTCCTCATCTCTTTTGAAAGGATTTTATATAACATAAAAGTAAAATATTTTTTAAATATCTTTTCCTGTATACCTAGCCGTTACTGAAATTACAAAAGAGATACAAGCTTCAGGTTTGAAATATAATTTTTCAGTACAAAGAATAATAAAAATATATCGAAGTTAGCTGTGTTATATTAATCTTTACTTCCTAAAATAAAATTATGAAAATTCGTTCGTAACATTGAAGTTATTTTTAAGAAAATAAAAAGGTTAAAGTTTAATTATATCCAAAAACAAGATTTTGGATTTCTTATCTGTCTGTTAGGTTAAAACAATACTGAACAGATTTTAATTTTGTTTTTAATGTTAGAATGCTCCAACCTAAAAACTGCAGTACATATCTTATTTCAATTAGTTTAAAAAAACTGTTTTCTAGCAATGTGGGTCGCACATCACTAGTATTCTTGTTAACCCCTAGTACTAAGCTGAATGCTTGTATTACGAGTGCGTCCACGTCGATAGTGCAATGGGTGGGTTTCGAACCGGCAACCACATGATCGCAAGTCCGACGCCCTAGCCATTAGGCTACTTCTGAGATAGAGCTTAAGTTCTCTATAGTACGCAAATCCATATAAAGAAGAGATCATCACTGCTGGTTTCTGATTAAATTCATTACATTCATCCACGGGAACAAAGCCGTGAACAAAAGCTAGTTTTACAATAAAAACATTTCATAGGAATACATAGTGTAGTGTTAGGCATACATAATATAACTTCCATCTGATACGATCTTCTGAGGCCGCAACACGCCCCGTACTAAGCCGCCCCGAACTATAAATTGTACGTGGAACACGCTTCCCATATCGAGCGTGGTAGTCTTACAACCCTTTCGGCTAAGCGGCTTACTTCCCTCGAGCCAGCGTGACTTCCGCCGTGCGTGGCTCGCCGATCCCCGAGGCGTGTCTGCCAAGCCCATGGGCATCACTAGCGGGCTTCACAACAAGATAAACAGTAGATTCGATATGATCATACGAACGATAATATACATTATAATATAAAAAAGCGATTTCATTATACTGGTCACAAGCTAAAATATAATACAGTGAATATAATATTCCTTCTCAACAATCAAAAGAGAAATTTACCCGAAATTGCACCAAATAATTAAACTACGGTAATGACTATGGGAAACTATCTCGCAGCCCGCATTTAACGACAGATATCTTATGAGAGCAATATAATATATGTGTAAAGATTTACCCACATAATTTATATAGATTAAAAATCGACCTCAAATAAAGAAAGGCAATAATTCCTGACTATAAATTGACTAAAATAAAGAACTCGTCTACATTCTACAATTTACTGTAAAAGCCATTATCTTGGACTTCCTTATTGCGCTGTGGGTTGAGCCTTCTGTATCTTGTTATTTTGTTGTGACTCGTAATCGTAATTAATGTTCTGAAACGTTCTCCACAGATAACGTACCACCGCCCTTTTTATGACACCCTTGTTTTACAATGTAACCGAGTTTTACGACATCAACAAGTAGGTGGAAGTTACGAGTAGGGGGACGAGTACATCAATATATAGGTATATATAGCCTTGGGCCTCAATGCCGGAAGGGGACATGTAAAATTTTTGCCATGCAAAATTTTAATGAGGCACACATGTAGAGAGTATATTTTATTACATGCAACACCACAAGGTTAGACTTGTACGAATTATAGAGATTTAAAATATGTATACGGCTAAAGCTCTATATTGAAAAAAAAATTGTGATTTCTGACACGTGAATTTCAGACGTTAAAATAAAACTACTTGAAACGAGTCTACCGGTGACTATAAAGATCCGAAGCGTTGGGATTTAATCAATATCAATGCAGCACGATAAAATTCGTAACAGTAGTTTTATTACTAAACTAGTGTACCCGACAGAGGTAGTCCGAACTCCTTCATAGCGCCTTCATACCTACCGGGTCCAATTGTAAATATAAACCGTCAAATAACCTAAAAAAAAACATCAAGATCGGTCGAGTCATTTTCGAGTTGTTGCGAGACTAACGAACAGCAATTTATTTTTATATTTATAGAGATGTCAAACTATTGCCTAAACTTGTACATATCATACTTACATGAATACTGGTTCATTCAGTAGATTGCAAGAATAGATTTCGCAATAAACACATTTATGTATGAGCACATTTTGTGTTCTTGCTAATGTACTATCTGTGTTTACATACCACACAATCCCAAATACTGCAGCTACCGAATATCAGTTGCTACGAGAAACAGTGGTATCACTTAATTGACTTAACCTGTTCAGATGTCCAATAAATGTAAGCTTGTTAGCTCGGCATTTAGCTGTAGGCTTGTAATTCCACTTGAGGATAAACTTGACAGTTTTCTGTGGTTTTGTTATGTTCAAAGCTCAATTAATGTTTTTATTTCAAATGAGGTTTTACAAGCGTTTATATAACGTTCTAAGTGTAGTTGCACGGTTCCAAAAAGCTGATCCTATAGTGATGACTCGGGTAAGAAACTCCATGGACACTCTATTTAAAACAAGGGATGTTTGATTCTTCGCTAGTACACATAAAGCTATATAAATCCAGTATAGGCTGGCCTCGCATTGTGCGGAATGCGTTTACAATGCGAGGTCTTTGGATTGGTATAGCTTGATGTGTAGTCATGCGTACAAAAACAACAATATTTTATAGTGATAACATAATGTGTGGACATTGAATATTATGCCTACTGTACTATTCTATAAATGAATGTATTTGTATTTACGAAATTCACTTATTTATTTCCTATTTATCCATACATAGTCTTAGCCCAAAATTAAACAACTTCTTCGTTACAACAAATCTATAAATCTAAGTATAAGTCCGGTGAAATTGATTTATTGCTGTAGAAACTCAATCTCGATATTCTGTTAGGCGGCAAGCATGGCATCGGCTGCGAGCGAAGGTCGCAAGATCCTGCAGAGTCAAGATAGCAACACCCGCACCATCAACCACCCCATGGCGCTACGGAAGCGGCTCCGACCTCCTCGGCAGCCAAGACCTGCACGCAGACTCCCTCAGGTGATATGATATAAAAATATGATTACATTTATCCCATTATAACTGTTTCAAAGCCTTCTGGCGGTAGTTTGACGAAAACGCTGGACACAGTAGACGCCACATTGCTCTGTAATTATGACGTCAGTTGGCTGTGTAAACAAATGCGCTGATATATTTTGTATGACAGTTGACACTTTTTAGTTTACAAAACGGTATGTCGTAATAACATGGCGGCTACTATTTTATGGTGTTATAGAACAGATTAAAAACACTGAAAACTTTGAATTGAGTTTAAAAAATTGTTTTGATATTTTTTTTAACCAAAATTATCATTCTCCGACTGCTTTTTGCCTGAACTATCTCAATACATATTTATATAGATTTGTCGCTATAATTTGTTGTTATAATTTGCTAAATGTGGCCCTGTTCCCATAAACGCAATATTGTTGCCGCTGTGGGTAAGTACCGAAAACCGAATGAGTATGATATTTCTACTGTTAAAACCTACAAGAATATCGTTATCGCTATGTTCCACAATAAAGCGAAAACACCGACGTCATATACTAGTCTTGTATATAACTAGCCGTATGTAAGTACATATCAGCTCATTAACAGCTCCTATTATGGGTCTCCCCAAAGACCGGCAACGAGCAATCTCAAGGGGATAATGGCTCGATCATCATTCAAAGCCGACGCATCGGTAATCGTAAATGGCATCTCCTCACGTATGTGTTATGTTGTTCCTTTAACACTTCACAACCTAAGTTTGCGTATACCGCAAACCCGGAAAGTAGTCTCATAATAGTTTTTATGATCAACTTTTACTATTTAAATCGACAAAATATGTGGGATAGCAGAATTTTTATTCATCACTACATAGTATAAAACAAAGTCGCTGTCTGTCTGTCCCTATATATGCTTAGATCTTTAAAACTACGCAACGGATTTTGATGCGGTTTTTTTTAGTAGATAGGGTCATTTAAGAGGAAGGTTTATATGTGTAATACATACATATTATAGTAAGCCGTGGGCGGAAGCTAGTATTAATATAATAAGAACTCTTTTATATTCATAATATTCCATCACGCCTGTATTTCCCGAAGGGAGGAGACGGGAGGCAGAGGTGTACTAATGTCCACCCCCACTTATCCGGTATGTTTAGGACCCAAGTAATAGGGGGCAAACCTATTAACCTACTCCGAGCTGCTACTAAGAATTTAATGGAAAAACCCAATAAGACATAGCTCGAACTTGGAATTGAACCCAAGACCTCTAGCATAGCAGTCGGGTTTTGATGTACATTAGTATAACTCTGAGTCTGTCTTACCCTTTGGGGAATACAGACGTGATGGTATGTATGTTCATGTTAGCGGGTTCAGACAAGTTGTGTATCATGGCTTAGGAAAGTATTTTCTTAAACAATCGTTCCTACTTCTTAGCGTAGTTGCGACAATTCACGCATACAACTTAAAGGCAGCGCAAATTTAGCCAAAGTTTTTAGGTGCATTACGTGTGCGTCCTGTGTTCTGAGTCAGTAAGCTTACATTGCAAATGATGACGTCATACGGTCGCCATAATCGTATTACGCTTAGATCTAGGTGTCTCGATGTCTTTTTTGTCTCGTCTTTTATTAGGTGAGCAGGTGAGCTACCTATTGGTAAGTAGTCATCGCCGTCACCATGGACATCTGCAATACCAAAGGTGTTGCAGATGCGTTGCCGAACCTATTAAGGAAGGGGACGGAGAAAAGGAGAGTGAAAGGGACTGAGGAAGTAATTGGGCTTCCGGCACTCCACGCTGACTGTACGTAACGCAACAGTGCCACTTCACGTTGATATTCTGCGGGAGGGTAGTACTTCCCCGGTCTTGTCGACGCATTCATGCTGGCACGTAGACATGCCAGCAAGATAGTACTACTACAAAAACAACTTTGTTTTTACCAGCTTTTTTTTTTGCAAAGGCTCTTATAATTGGCGTAAGAAAATGCGGCACCCGCGCATTGCTGGAGATGCTGTACCTACACCCCATGGTTCAAAAGGCGTCAGGAGAAGTGCACTTCTTCGACAGAGATGAGAACTACGCGTTAGGACTGGAGTGGTACAGAAGTAAAATGCCGCTGTCCTTCAAAGGGCAGATCACGATAGAGAAGAGCCCGAGCTATTTTGTGACTCCAGAGGTAAGATACAATCGTTCAATATTCGACCTTATATCATTTAACTTTAAAAATATTAGTAATTGTATGCCTTATATGCGCGTGTGTATATTTTGTGTTTAACATATTATAAATGTGAAAGATTGAATTGTACAGCACTTTTGCAAATCATACTGTATATTATTATGGTTAAATAACGAGATAACAGTGTAACCAGAGCAAAATATGCTTAGATAGGATTCGAGTAGTATTGAGCATTCACCACTACGGGACGAATTTTGCCATAATACTGAAAAAAGAGGGTACCTAAATAAATTCTTATATTTTTGATTTAACTGAATCTGTGTTTTCTGAAGGTACCTGAACGCGTACGGGCGATGAACTCATCAGTGCGACTACTACTCATAGTCCGCGAGCCAGTGACGCGCGCGATCTCGGATTACACACAATTACGCAGCCGCGCCACGCCCTCGGCGCCCGCGCACCCTCAACTAGCCACCCACCCAGTACCCGACGCCGCAAAACCTTTCGAACATCTTGCCATCTCACCCGATGGTTCCATTAATATAGCTTACAGGTTTGTTGGAAACAATTTGTTAGAACTTGTTTACAGATACGATGAAACAATGTGTAAAATAGCAACTCTCCGTTTCTGTCTCAAGTCGTAAATCAAAAGGTAGCGAGCCAACGAACGAGGACCATGATTACATGCTATGCACGAATGTCTACATATGGAACAAAGAAAAGGCCTAGCTGTTCAGTCACATATTTGGACCATCAACTGCTAGACGAAGGCCTCCCTAACGTGCACCATTTCACACTGTCCTCGGCTCAACGCGTCATATCTAAACTTATATTATAAAGAGGAAACATTTGTGTTTTTGTATGTATGTTTGTAATGTTTTCACACAAAAACTGATTGACCGATTTCAAAAATTATTTCACCATTAGAAAGCTGCATCTTTACTGAGTGACATAGGCTATACAACATTAAAAAAATAGGGATCTCTAATAAAAATGCAATAATATAACTCAAGATGTGAAACCGCGGGCGAATCTGCGGGCGGAAAGCTAGTTTATAATGTAGTTGTGATAGGCATCGATATCTATGGTGTGACCATAGTTTAAATAACTATAAAGATTAAATTGGTAAACCGAATTACCATATACCTGTATATGTTTACAGGCTACCTTATTTTTTTTAATCTATGACTAATGTCTATATATCTATCTTACAAATGTCTATTGTTCCTAACAGGCCCATAGCCATATCTCTGTACCATGCATACCTGCACCGGTGGCTAGAAGTGTTCCCTAGGGAGCAGATACTCGTTGTGAACGGCGACCTGCTGATTGAAGATCCGGTACCGCAACTCCGACGCATCGAGAAGTTCCTCGGACTGGAACATAAGATTGGTAAGTTATATTGAATATCGAATAGGTATCCACAGGTCCTAAATAAAAAAATACAATGTTATAATAGATCGGATTTGATAGGTATTGAAATAGGTGCTCAATTGATTTTTTAACCCCGACGCAAAAAAAGGGGTGTTATTAGTTTCATTTATCTATCTCCCTCTATCTAACAATGAACCGATTTTATTATCCCAGCAACCGGCGTAGACGCCCAACGTCTCAACTGGCATACCTAAGTTGTATTATTATTATTATAGCAGTTAGTCATTACTGACAAAAATCCTACTGAAAATATTTTCTATGTAGAATATGCGTATGTGTACATTTATTTGTGTCCTTTCATTCAATTATTAAATGATAACCGAATAAAAGAAATAACACTACAATATATAAAAAAAACATATTTAATTGGTAGGGGGTTAAACAAAGCAATCTTGTATTCGCTCACTACGGTGTTAAAACAAATCTGCCAATATTTTGAATGCATATTTTATCCCAACAGGTAGGAAGAATTTTTACTTCAACGAAACGAAAGGCTTCTATTGCCTTCGAAATGACACTACAGACAAGTGTTTGCGAGAAACGAAGGGTCGGAAACACCCTCGTGTCGACCCAGCCGTCGTCACTAAGCTAAGGAAGTTCTTCATCCAACACAACCAGAGGTTTTACGACCTCATTGGAGAAGACCTGGGTTGGCCTGAAGACTAGAGAAGAATATAAACGTCATCAGCCGAATAAAATGGCTGAACTACTTCGTTGTGATCAACATATCAAATACATATCATGATACATATCACTAGTCAGTAACTTTTTTAAAGTCGTTTATGTATACATATAGTATAAAATAGCTTAAGAAACCCGAAGAGATATTTTATTTATACCTAGCAACATTTTTATTATATTAGTAAACATTTTAAATTTTAATACGATGATAAGCAATGGTTTTATTGTTACTTTTCGGTCGTTTATATGTAACGTAGATTCGAATTCGAAAGGAAAGTCTAAAGTATGGGAACAACACGAAATTATGGTATGTGGTGTTTAATTATTTAGATTTACCAAAACATATTATTTTATAAACAAATTAAAAATAGATTTATTCACTGGCAACATTAGCGCACTGATTTGATAGACCGACACACTGAAACCCTGAGCAATATATTTTTATATATAATTAAGTACTGTATTAATTATACAGCGTTTATTATACAGAATGTGATTTATTTAAACGTTTGTGATAATTTCATTTGTTAGGATTAATGGATTTTATATAGGTGTAAGTAATACGAACTAAATGTAACAGAACTATGTAATATTAAATATGTTCAAGTGAATGAGTGTTGTACATTTTTGCTAAATACTTTAGGTGTCGTGATTTTTGGTCGTGCGTTGTACTAAATGTGTTTTATTTATTAGTGAATGTGATTTTTCCGAATCTTAGATACTTAATCTATAAATCAAAATAACCTTCAGCAAAGAAATTAAAATCGTAGCCAAGATATTAAAAGATGTCGTGTACTAAAAAAATCTATCAAAATTTTTAATCCAGAGTATTATGTATGTCTATAGCTTATAGTGTTCATCGACTTATCTTTGGTGTGTGTTAATTTACACCAAAGAATAGTTAAAACACGCAGACTCTACATAATTTTACAAGTTTTGGAGAGATATAAATTCGACGCGGGTTTTAGAAGTATTGTATTTAAGTGTAACGTCCAAGACTGAAGAGTTAGTTGAATAAGTCTAAGTAATACCTATTTAGCATTAAATGTCCATAGGTAGTACGCGAGATGGCGAGCCCTGAAACACAGCTTCTGAAAGCTTTAAGTATCTTGTAAAATGTGAAACACCGGGTTTTTCATATTTTGTTGGAACCCGATATTAATAACAGTGCCCGTAACATAATTTATTTCATTATGGTTCTTTTTTGTAACTTTCCTAACAAGGGGTAATTAATGTTTAACTATCGCTATCGGCAAAGAGTGTTTTGTTTAGCATGTATTCGTAAAACAAATACCTATTTATATATATGTAACTTTTATATACATATAAATTTTCTAACACATTTTATATTGGAAAAATATGAAGCAAATACAATGGTATTTGCTTCATATTTTTACAGAAATTTTCAGATTAGTAGAGGATTTACGGGACTACCACATGAAACATTTTATTCGCTCAAGGGCTGTCTGTTAATAAAAATGGTCCTCCGTTATTTCGAGATTGTGTCTGTAACGTAACAGCACAATATAATTGTTATTTGACAGGTTACATTGACATTGACGTTGACACACGGACTGAAATGTTTGGTCGTCAAAACTGTCAAACATCCACAATAAAATTCCGAAGTCATTAAATTGCTATTTTGACACAATAAGATAGACGCTTTAAAAAAACAATTGTTTAACATTTTCACAAAGATAGTATTTTGATGATATATAACAATTAATAATGTACTGTGTATAACCTCAGATCAAATAAAAACTTTTTATTTGATCTGAGTGTATAACATTGATATAATTGAACAAATGTGTCGAGAAAAATACTTTAAACAAAGTGACGATTAAATTATAGTGATGCATCTGAGTGTTTCATATCTTATAATATATGAGGTACTTGATCTATGCAACACCTACCCGCAAAGCTGATTAGGATCGAGGCGCATAGTGTAAGGGTGATTTTAATTTAAGTAGAATATTTGCTTCCAAAATCCAAAATCAACGAATATTTATATGTTTTTATTGTCCCTTTTATTGGCGCATTTATGAGAATATTTGACATGATATTTCAGCAAACCTATGAAGTAAAATTAGTCTATTTATGAAAACAACGGATTTATGAAAAGCACTTGCTGCGTATTTTATGGCAATTTTTTGAAATTATTTCAAGGATAGTCATGATAAATCTTTTTAAATCATGTGAGCCGGTGAAGAAAATTTGTGAGAAAAACGATGTCTGAGGTATTTTCTCAGCGGTGGGTCGTGTGGTTACCTACCCTCTCTCTCATTCTGACCCATACCCAGCAATCATAAGTTAATTGATTGATGGTCATGTCAGTATGAAAAAGTTGAAAAGCTTAATACAATAGAAACGCTACTAAGAATTAAGGCGAACTTCACACTGCCTTGGAATAAAAAGTGTAGTGGTATACGATAATTCATAATTTTACCTACAAAATACATAAAATAATATACCTACATCAATAACTATATTATATAACAAGAACTGACTTCTAATTACATAATCCAATTAATTTCTAGGCCCCTAACTAAAAGTTTTGAACACTGTTCATAATTTTGTCTACCTACGAAACATTTCGAGTACACAATGTGGATAAAGTTTCGTGTTGATTTATAATCGTATTTCTGTAAATGACTGTACTTGCAAAATAATTTCACCAAATTGCCTGAAACAAGAATATCAAACATATCAAAAAATTCGATAAATATAGTTAGGTTTTAAATTAATGTAAGATCTATAATTAAGTTAATCTTTTAAATAAAATAATTAGATTATTTATTTGTTTAAGTAATTCACTAGTTGTTAGATAACTTTAATCACTGTTAAATGTTGTGCACGTTCATAAGATATTGTAGTTAAAGATTTTGATTAAGGCAATAATTTTTATAGTCATTAATAAAATTATTTAGGAACATTGAAAATTTCTAAAATATTATTTACACTCAATTAAATTGTTAACTATTCTTACATGTCTACGTTTCGCTTTCTAATTCTTTCAACTAGAAGTTAATTTACAGATTTTTTACTTTTTTTATTATGTAACTGTTAATCACGGAAATTTTAAAAGTATTATCAAAATTTTAAATGTTACCTTAACACCTTGTAAATATCTTCTAAATCTCCCCTTCTGTAAGTTACATTGTACCTACATCTTCAATAAATAATATACAAAGCAATATAGTTTAATTTTTTCATGTTTATGCTTCTTTTACACAGTAATAAACTTAATGCCTTGCCATTAGTATATTGGTCATAGGTGTGGATGATAAGCATGAGGAAAGACCTATACCCATGTCGAACAATATTTTTGTATGAAATTCACGCAACTCGGAATTTGGAATTGTGCCCGGTGAGTGATAATAAGCTACCTTCTAATTATGATCTGATCCAGTCCAACCAGACGCAGCTGAATATCAAAATTTTACACGAACCGACTGCCGTCATAAGTTTTGGTACTACAACAGGGACTCCGCGGCAGGTGCAGTTGAATTTCCGGCTCACGGTAAATGTATATATCTCCTGAAATCATGCAGCTTATACAGAAATGGTTACTTGTACTCCTAAGTTAAATATTCGTGTAACAAAATCTATCTTTTCCGAACTATCCTCCTTTCCCAAGTAAAATAAATCAACAGAAAAACCTGCCAGTCTTAAATAACCTAGTGTCTAACTACACACATAAATTTCTCTCAACCCTAAATTGCTAGACTGGCTGACGACCATCATCCATCACAGGTAGAGCAGCTTCCAAGCCTTCAAGGAAAATTAGGGTCAGTAGGTACCGATTAATATTTGACCACATAAAAAATCGAACCCTTTCCGAGTAGAGTTCGCAAATAAATAACGCAAAGCAGCGAAATTTATTTTTTCTCGGCATCCCTAGGGTTAAGGTAAACAAATATACAATGTTACCCAATTTCATGTGATTTCTTTAAGTTTAATCAAAGTGGAATTACGATACTAGTAGGTATACCTAGTCCGTTTATATACATTACAAATATTGTTCATAATTAATATTCGACAACCCTAATTACATTCGACATACAAGTAAGGTAATTTTATGTCAACATAGTTGCTTTTATTTTTTTATACATCATGCCTATAAAAAGTACCGACAAGAGTTGAGCTCTTAAATAGAAGAAAAAAAAAGTATAAATTATAATAAATATATTTCTTTATTAAAAGAAAACATGGAGTTGTTAGCTATAATTAAGTTGCTATAAATAATTAAGTAAAATTAAATCCATCATAAGGTCACATTGAAGCGACTGACACTATAAATATAAAAGTAACTCTGTTTGTTTGTTTTTGTGAGGAGTTGTCACGCTTAAACCGCTGAACAAATTTCGATAGAAATAGCTATAGCTTAGATTGCATCCTGAGGATGAGATAATGATAAGTATGATATATGCCTGGTAGTGGCTTGTCCTCGATTACATAGAACCTTAAGATACCGCTTAACAATGGGTGTACATCAGTACACCTCTTCCTAACCCAGGGAGTATAGCCGTGATGGTATTAAGCAATACTAAAAAGTATTCGCAAACTAAAATTCATGCAATCAAATGCACTTCTAAAAGACAATGCAATCTACCCAAAAATTATCATTTGCCCTTTCAATATACGTATGACTTTTTAATTCTTTTGACCCTTTTTATTTCTTTTATCTCTACAAAGAAAATTTCAATTTAATGGTTTTCCATTTCAAGTTTTTATTGTCCAATCTTCATTCAATGTTTTGAAGATTATATAGACGACTAAAATAAGAGAGGAGACGATTTTATTTAGTTTCAGAGTCACAACTAACGTCGGATATTTTAAATGTTATTAAAAACTACTATAGTCCGACGATGTCTGGTATCGTCCTATGACGGGTTGTTGAGCTCCCTTCAATATAGTCGAGCTACACATTGTCTGATGTAAGCGTGCCGTCGGTTGGAAGGACTCAAAGCCACTGCGGCTCTCATAATTATCTGAACAACTAGGTATAATAGCTTTATCTCAATGGGATAAAATACATGTCCGAATGACAGCTGTCGAGTACGGTGTTCATTCTAAAACATCCCTTTTGTCTTTGAGATAAAGTTTAATTTCCAAGTTGCTCAGATATAATTTTATACCTACAGTTTCTCCACCAAGCAGCGTGAAATATATAACCCCCTACAATCGGTTAAGAGCAATTCAATACTTCTTGATTTTCCACCACATTAGGTACAAAACAAAAAAAAAACAGATTAAAGGGATGCAATCTACCAAACACTTACTAAATGTAAATGGATTGTGTTTTAAATGTCCTTTACAATCATTTACGAATAAGAGTTTGCACGCAATGACAAAGCCAACATTTTAAGGTCATGCACCTTGCTACAATTTTTTTAAATCTTTTTCTTTAAATCAACGTGGGTCGCACATAACTTGTATTCTTGTTAAGCTCTCGTATTAAGCTAAATGCTTGTATTACGAGAGGATTCACGTCGGTAGTGCAATGGGTGGTTTCAAACCAGCAACCACGTGATCGAAATTCCGACGCCCTAGCCAATAGGCTACCGCCGCAAAAAGGGTAAAGGGTTTAAAGGGTTTATTTATTTATATCATCAATATAAGTATAAACATTGATAAGTAACAAAATTGAGAGATATGGACTAGTGTTTATACCAATAAAAGACATTCGCAACATGTACGATCCTAAAAGCTGAATAGAATTTCAAACACACAAACAAATGCACATCCACCAATTGTATAAGTAGTAATTTCTCGTATAATTTATGAAAATCTGTTTATCACACTTCTTTTCTTCTACTTAGACGTCGTCTCCAGAAAAAAAAAACGTCTAAAATCACCATTGACATAACAGCTACCGTTGAAAACCAAAATATCAGATCTCTTTAGCTTAATTGAGAACTTAATTTACTAAGTTCAAGTTTACAGTCGTATTCTAGGGTGTAGGTGTATTCCCAAGATATCAGGAAATACTCACTAATTTAATAATTTTAATATATTAAAACTCTATTAAACCATAAAATATTGAAAGCAATTTGCCAACCGTATAAGAAAGCGACCACGGTATCCAATTTTAGTTAACACCTTTCCTGCCGAAGACGGTAATAACCCTGCGCTGCAAAATTGTTAATACTGAGCACTGAGACGGTGCGGCGGTGGCAGTGTTACCGCACTTGCATGCAACCACCCTTTGTAGACTAATGAAGCGGCGAGTCTGGATTGCTTCGAAAGGACGATACCGCACGAACAGATAGCCTGTGTAATGTCACTGTTATTTTGTGGTTTGAAATATGAAATTGAATATGAATTCCTTTATCAGCTACTAGTTGTAACAGCGACTGCCTAATGAGTCTAGTGGTCCTAAGCGAGCAAAGTGGAATTGGGTTTTTCTATGAAATTCGCAGTAGCTGTCGGAGTCTGGATTTGTATCCGGTTAATGGAAATAGGCTCAGCCCCTATTACATGGGACCTAAAACATACCGGTGAAGTGTGGGTGTACATTGGTAATAAACAGACATAGTTACTTTAAGATAGCCTATGTCATCAAAGTCTAATCTATCTATGAAATTTCATCAACATTGATGCAACGCCTTCACCGTGTCAACGTTACAAATAAATAGATGATACCTAGTTACTTTCGCATTTGTAATATTAAAACTTACAAATAAACTGACATAGTTACTTCCGCGACTTTGACTGCCTCGTTGGTCTAGTGGTCCCAATCGCGACTGCTACGCTAGAGGTCTTGGGTTCGATCCTCAGGTCGAGCAAAGTGTTATCAGCCAATATATGGGATTTGTGGTTTTACTCTTCAAGAGGCTGAAAATCATATTGTTTCATATAAGTTTAATAAAAAATTAAACTAAATTAGTGTTATTGATTTTTTCTATGAAATTCTCAGTAGCAGCTCGGAGTCTGGATTTGTGCCCGGTGAATGGCAATAGGCTCGCCCCCTATTACATGGTACCCAAACATACCGGCGAACTGTGGGTGTACAATAAGTACACCTCTGCCTAACCCTTCGGGGAATACAGGCGTAATGGTATGTTATGTTAGTTACTTCCGCATTTGTAACGTTAGTATATAAATTCTTTACAATACCCGTCTAGGTAGTTCATAAAATATTTTGCTTCGTACATAAATCTAACTCGCGACCCGTATTAGAGGATATAATAGTACTTACTTATGACCATTGGACTGTCAAGTCAAAGGTGTCGAGTTCGAATCCAAGGCACGCACCTCTGACTTTTCGAAGTTATGTGCGTATTAATAATTAATTATCACGCGCTTTATCGGTGAAGGAAAACATCGTGAGGAAACCTGTATGCCTGAGAGATTTTCTTGACGCATGTGAAGTCTGCCAACCCTCAGTAGGCTAGCGTGGTGGACTATAGCCTAATCCCTCTCGTTCCGAGAGGAGACCCGAGCCCAGCAGTGGGACAATGTAATGGGTTGATGATGATGATGATAGTACTTACCGAAGAAATTGCCACTGTGCAAATTGAGCAAAATATTTTTGTACGTGTATACTTTATAAATATAAATTTCGAGTAGGAATTAAGGCTCTAATTTAAGATGCTCCCAAAATTAAGTGTATGTTCAGATAATTGTTCTTGAAAATCTCTTTTAAGCTAATTAGGTAATAGTATTAGCTCAAAGGATTTACGAAGTAATTATTTAAGTAATCTATAAACAAAATTAAGGTTTTTAGCGCTTGTAATGATGTGCCTTCGAAAATGAAAAATAAGTAGTTAAGATTTTTGCATAGTATTTATTAGCTTAATTATAAGCTTCTCCCTGCGACTTCGTCTGCGTGAACTTCACAAATGGGTCCTTAACTATAAAAAAATCCAAAATATCAACTATCTGTGTGCCAAATATCATTCGACTCTGTCAAGCCATTTTTGCGTGATTGAGTAATAAACTTTAGGATTAGCATTGCCATTAAACGTGCCAATAATAACAGTCTTCAGCTGGACCAAGATGCCTTCGACGCGTGGGTATGACAATTTATTTTTGTGTTTTGTAGATTTTTTTAATCGATGATTTTTAATATAATTTCAGCTGAATCTATGTAAATATGTTAGGATTTACAATTCTGTACAAATTTTCACCTTTATAATATTAACAGAATAAACATAAATGAAGAAAAAATAGGGAATATAAATGGGGAATAGTTTATAATTAGGCATACTTCGTTAGTATGTTAAATACCATATAATAGGGGGCGAGCCTATTGCTATTAACCCGGCACAAATCTAAACTCCGAACTTCTAATAAAAATTTCATTGAAACGCTACATAACATATTTTTCGACCTGGGAATCGAACTTAGGACCAGCTGCTACTCTTTGCTACGATCAGGCCAATGAGGCAGTTACATAAAAAAATACCATGCTATAAATACAATTTGTTACAAAGATGCCAAGTACTTTAAAATAATTGAACAATTTGAAACTTTTCGAATTTCAAATGGCGTTATCTGCAAATTTTGCATTTACTCGCTCGGTCATTATGCAATATCTTGCGGTCTGTGCAAACTGCATACAGTATTCATTACCTGGGATTGTCCTAATCAAGCAATGTATTCAAGTTTGTGTTCACGGTAAAGGACTTAGCTCAGGTTTAGCTAATTGTTATTCCGATCGTGTGTGTTTACTGAACACCTATACATACCTTTAAATAGCCATGAAATCTAAATTGTAATGGTCAAGAAATGAGACGGTTGCTTGTAAAACGTAAATGTAGTTTGTGAATACAGAAACAAAATGCTTTCTTATTTGGTTTTATATTGTCGGATTAATAATATCTGGGGGGATAAAATAGCCACTTTTGACGTATCACGGCTAGTGGCTACGCGACGTACCATAAATTTCTACTATTAACCTAACTTCGCATCGTATAGGGTTTAAGTGTCAGCTTATACTGGATACGTATGACACTATCCGTATCCGTGTGGGCGAATCATATTTTCTACCACGATATCTAGATCAGATAGAAAGCACCAATTACATCAAGCTATATAAGATTCTCAGCCCGTGTGTCACGGGTTACAAAACAGTTCCTTATTGTCATTCAAATAGGCATCTTGTAAGAGGCGAGCCGCGAGAAAATATCTGACAATATTTTATCATTGTCAGAATATGCTCTGATTTGCGTACATTATTCATAGCACGTAAAAACACGATGGTTTGAGTAGCTAGTATCTAGCGTGTAGGGAGAGCCATAGACAAAAATTCAAAAGGAGGTCGGTTGAAAGTAAAACCTCTTTTACACAACTAGCCTAGTAAGTTTTACCTTTCGCATAAATTAAATCCAATCCCGACGGATTCAAGCTACGACTAGGTAAGGTTTAACCAAAACCCTGTGAGACCGACCTCATGCTCTAATGCATGCTCATGCTCTAGTGGACACTGGTGTCCACTGCAAAATATATGGGTTACGACGGAGACAAGGCGAGGGTCATAAGCGTGGCGAACGCGACGCGAATACGAATATATTTGCACAAATATTATCGCCACGTGTATAGAACACAGGGCAATTGGGACGCTAATAAATAATTCATCATACCATCACGACTGGAGCGTCCCCGAAGAGTTAGGCAGAGGTATACTCATGCACACCCACTGGTTCTTGATTTTTGGATCCCATGTAATAAGGGCGAGCCTACCTGGCACAATTCCAGCTGCTACTGAGAAGTACATGAAAAAAACCAATAAGACTTTGCTCGAACTGGGAATCAAACCAAGGAAAAAGAATAAAGCCGACAGACTTAAACCAACTCTTTTTTTCTTTGATTCTCCAACACACAATCCACTAACAGATTTGGTTGGTTTCAAGACTATCGAAGTAATTTCTTACTGAATTACACTACATTTTTTTATAAGAAAATCCCATAAATATGAATCTAGCCTATCTCATTAGTCTCGCGGATCTAAGCGTGACTGCTACGCTAGAGGTCCTGGGTTTGATCCCCAGGTCGAGCAAAATGTTATTGGGTTTTTCAATTAAATTCTCAGTAGCAGCTAGGAGTCTGGATTTGTGCCCAGTTAATGGCAAAAGACTCGCCCCCTATTACATGGGACCTAAAAATACCGGCGAAATGTGTAAACATTAGTATACCTCTGCCTGACCGTTTGGGCAATACAGGTATGTTAAATCTAATATGAGGTTACAAAAATTATATTAAATAACGAAAGATATTTTAATTAAGAACACTATTCATCATTCGAAGTTTCATTATTTTGAGCAAACATATTCAGAAATCATTTAATAGAAACTGAAATTAAATATTCAAATGTAAAAGGTTATTTCATATTTTTACCCGTCCTTTTCCTCCGCACTGATTTCCTAAGAATAATTAAAAATCCGGCCAAGCGTGAGTTAACTCGAGTTTCAAAGGTCAGTACGGCCTTTTAATTTAAAAAAGCTGACATATTGACCTTCAACCTTTTAACCCAGTTAATGTTGTGAGTCACGTAAATAATACAAAATGTTTCACATAAAATGATCTAGCTACCACAAAAAATAAAGATGTTTAAAAAAAAAACTAACTTAACTCGGCAACGCATCTGCAACTCCTTCGGTGTTGCAGATGTCCATGGGCGGCGATGACTACTTACCATCAGGTAACTCGCGTGGTCGTTTGCCGAGTAATCCCATAAAAAAATGCCTTATTACAAGATGTGCCCTAACAGGCTGATGAATCGCCACTTCACCTTCTGGGGGAATGCGGCCCGCTGATACACAAGCGCAATGCACATCTGGGGAAACACATCTTAACCCCAGATGAAATAAGGGAGCTCACCTCTAAGAAAATCCTGCAGTTTATAGCAGCCGCAGGGTTTAGCGGTGAACTCTAAATTAAAAAAGTGGCGATCACAATAGACCGACTGCGGTCGCAGTGACATTACAGCCACAATACAGCAATAAAAAAAAAAACAGGCCTTGCACAAGGAACCTTCGTTTAGTGGGTAAAAATACCGGTCAAAGACTCAAATACCGGTCGTGAACAAAAACGTCACAAATCTCACCGTTTACTTTATAAATATATCCTAGAATTTTGACGTAAAGCTACTACCATACTTACATGAAAACACAGAAATAAACGCATTGCTACGAGTTTTCCACATTTTCAATTTTAGTAGAGAATTCTAAAGATCTTCCGTGAGTCATTTCCTGAACATTTGCTTTGCTCAGATAGAAAAGAGGATTTGTTTTAGATTGCCTGCAATTGTACGTGTTACATATGTAAACGTGTCTGCGTTTAAAATCAACTTGTACATCCATCAGAGTTAAATTAGTTACGTAAATGCCATTTACATAATTATGAGGTAAGATCAAAACACGAACTTTCTTTTGAGGAAAACATATACCTAAGTAATTAATAGAAATATGAATGAGAGTAATGGCAAAAATTCGTACAGATTATGATTCATTTATGGCACAGTTTTTTAGCGATACCCTTGTACGCACGGGTACACATCAAGCTATACAAGACCAGTTTACGCTGGCCTATTATTTTATTATATACTAGCTTCCCGCCCATGGCTTCGCCCGCGTAGTTTCTCGGCTTTTCTATACTAAAATATGTATGTATTATACATATAAACCTTCCTCTTGAATCACTCTATCTATTAAAAAAACCGCATCAAAATCCGTTGCGTAGTTTCAAAGATTTAAGCATACAAAGGGACATAGGGACAGAGAAAGCGACTTTGTTTTATACTATGTAGTGACAATGCGGGATCAGCTCAAACTGGATTTGTATAGGTTGACCTGTAGCCGTGTGTACACTAAATGCCTTCAGCTCCAACGTCACGGAACAAATATTTGTTATAGTATTGTTTGGTACGGTAGCCAACACATAAAGTTACCACAAAATATAAAATTTTCTCAGTTGATTTTGAACTTAATCATCAACTTTTTAAGGGTTTCTCAAAATGATTTTAAGACATTTGTCAGTTTTGTTTAACCTGATGTTCGCGCAACTGTACATACATCACTAGCTTTCCGCTCACGGCTTCGCCCGCGTAATTTCTCGACTTTTCTGTACTATAATATTTATGTATTATGCATGTTAACCTTCCTCGAGAACCACGCTATCCATTGGTGAAAACAACATGAAAATCAGTGCAGTCGTTTTTGAGTTTACCGCGAACAGACAGACAGACACGGCGGAGGACTTTATTTTATAATATGTAGTTATGATGATAGTGATTTGCGTTTGTTTACCTACCTACGATAACAAATCCAAATTTCAAAATCCTAAAAAGTGAGGATTTCATAAACTAACTAGTTTGTTGAGCAAATTGGAACTAGCCAGCTAGAACAGAATCTTCATACCAGCTTTATCAAATTTCCGTTTCTACCGGTCAAAACAATTGATTGACAGTCTATTAATTTCGGCCTTCCACTATTGTCTCTTATGCCAGTGACAAATTGGACGATAGGTGAAACTTTGGTCAGCTTTTAGTTTGATAGGACCGGTCATTGACATGCCTTCAACAAAGCAATTAAGTAAAATATTTGTTTTACCTGGCGAGCAAAGACCTCTCTCTAAAGCGTCCATCTATCTCGTTCTTGAGCCATTTGGACTCAATCTGAATTAAATGTATTAACGACGAAGATTATCAGTCTTTAGGCTCCAATTAGTAGTCATTTAAGCCCACCCCACTAACAAATCTTATTTATTGAGGAGAACACTGATTTTGCGGCATGAGATTTATAAGCCAATTTTATATACGCTGTGCTGCATACGAGAAATAGATAGAATTTTCAGATTTATCAAATCAGGCTAATAACTATTTGACTGGAAACGATCTAAATGGCTGAATAGATTTTCTTGAAACATAGTTAAAAATACACTCGATTAAGACAGCTTTCAAACAAAAAACCTAATCAAAATCAGTTAATCCGTTCCAGAGTTATGATGCCACAGACAGACACAGATACATACTACAATTTACAATAACCCTCTTTTTTCGTCGGGCCTTAAAAATAATTAATTTTGATCGAGTTATAAGACTTTATCAATGACGGTACGATATCGAAGTATCGAAGACTAGTTACGGGTAAAGGCGACAGTTTAATTAGCGGGGCGAAGCGGAGCCCCGCGCCTCTATGACACCGTAGTGATGATCGACCTTACATACCTAGGATATCGCATCGTAGATTTTGGAGTTCTGCTGCTAGGCTACAAAAGGTGTATACCCTTTTTTAAAAAAAAAAAAGCTTGCCTACCTACTAGCACTGTGTGTCGCACATTACTAGTATTCTAGTTTATCTTCTTGTTTGCATAGATCGAAGGTACACTTGACCACACAGTTAGGTATACAGGTACAAGAAGCCAACAACACCTGCTTTTTGACACATATTGAACGAAGACTAAGAAATTCGAGCGATTGGGACCACTAGACTAACGAAGCAGTTTTAGTCTATATACATATTTAAATGTGCTTAAAAATAAATTTGCGATTTGTCTGAAAATTATTCATGATTTCAACGAAATATCAAAGTAAAAGGAATATAAAAAATAAAACATGCCACATATTTTTTCTCAAACGTTGGCAAGGCATTAAATTATATTTACTTTGAAGTTAAATTAAATAATCACTGGTGGCCCATTTACATTTGTAACAACTTCTAGTGAAAATATTTATGTATTATAATTTCCTACATTTAAGGTTTAAACATTCATCTGTAGGAAATGTAATACTGGAAAACGAATAAAAAAAACATTTGCCCATATTAACGAAAGCACTCTATGAAAAAAGGTTAGAATATGTACGCTACGATAAATTGGAACGAAGCGACAGCGCGGTCGGTCCAGACGGAGGTGGCGCGATGAACTTGATTCTTATGATTAGGATTGGGTCACTGAAACCATGGCTAGTCCGGCTTGGAAAGAGGAAGGGGGGCCTTTGCCCAGCAGTGGGACGAAATGGGCAAGGAATGAAAAGGGCGTGTAAGTCACAAATACGTATATAAGTGAAGCCACAACTACAACCAAACTACTCTTCTTCAATAATCTTAAAATGAGTAGTTTCATATTTTGGCGATTAGTCACTGTGTGAACGTTAGGATAACGAGTTTACAGTGGTCAAATATTATTTTAATAATGCCGTCTTGTGCATAATTTTATTGGGCATAATACCTGTCATTGAAATTGACAATTTGGGTCTAGACACACTCACACAGACCGAACCATTGACGTCACATTCGTATAAACCAATTAGACGATTCAGATCTACAATTAAGTAATTACCACAACACCACAAGTAAAATCTAATTGAGTCTAACTACCTGTTATTACGCAAAGTACTTTAATTTTATAATCATAGTAATTGGATTTAGCATTTAACGTATCACAGTACAATCGGATAATCGGATGATCATAGCTTATGCTTGTATAATTTTCATAAAATTAAATCTTAATTAGTTATCAACGGATATGCAGACTAACCTATTTACCGAAATTTAAAGAGAATTTCTGAAACAATATACCTACTGGATTACTTAATGAAATACTTAAAAAAACCATCAGGCCTGTATCCCCCAAAGGGTAAGGCAGGGCTCCTTATTGTACACCCACGGTTCATCGGTATGGTTAGGTCCCATATAATAGGGGGCGAGCCTATTGCCATTAACATATCCAAACTCCGAGTTGTTAACACTGCTCGACCTGGGAATCGAAGCCAAGACTAGAAACTAGTATTTGTATGGCCTGCTAATAGTTGCTCCGGGTCTGTATGTTTTTAAAAGCACCTAAGATGCAGGAGAAAAATTTAATGCTTATATTTCAGGTTAAAAAAACATGAAAAAATTTAAATGTCAAAATAAATGAACTTTAATTACAAGTAAAAAAAATGTGATCCAATGAAAATAATTTCTTTCCACCTTATAAAATAAATTAGTCATATTATATTAATCACTATGAAATATTGTCTACTAGTAGTCGAACAATTTATGTAATGTAATTGAATGATATCAGCATTTGAGCTCAGAACTTGTACAACAATGATAGGTAGAGATCCGTGTAGATGAATGGCCGCCTACGCGCTACGACGTAGCCCGCCTACGCGCTACGAGCTGCCTACGAATCAGATGGTACAATCTTGAAATAAAAATGTACCGTAGTTCCACTCGGATCTACTTCTTAGTTTTCATTGAATTAATTTAATTCTTGAAATTCTCGTCGAAGTATACAACAACCCATTTTACGTCGACAGTTCCTGTCTACAACAAGCTCGCAATCTATTTCATGAGACTAAAACATACCGGGGAACTTTAGATTAGTAAACCTTTGCTTTAACCCCTAATGTAACGACTATTAATAATAAAATGTCATATTGAACGAAGGGGATGTAAATTAATTTTATCATCATCATCATCAGCCTATACTTGTCCACTGCTGGACAAGCAGTTAGCAATTAATTATATATTTTTTATTTACATTATTACCTATATTAGCGTATTGCCCTAAGCGCGACTGCTATGCTAGAGGTCTTATGGTACCTCTTAGGAAAGTATTATTGAGTCTTTCTATGAAATTCTCAGTAGCAGCTGGGAGTTCGAATTTGTGCCGGGTGGATGCCATTAACTGGGCACAAATTCGAACTCCCAGCTGCTCAAATTCGCGGCACAAATTCGAACCGTATATTTATGTATCATGTAATTGGAATTACATGATACATAAATATACGGTGAACTATGGGTGTACGTGAGTACACCTCGGCCTAACCCTTTGGGGAATACAGGCGTGATGGTATGTTATGTTCCTTTTTAATAAATTACTTTATTGGATTTTCTGATGTACCTGTTTGGTAGCACAGGCTAATGTGCGTTTGTGTGTGACCACCCACTTGCGCGGACGTGACTCGTTTGATCGTTCTTATAAGCCGAACAAAGAACAAATTATTCTCAAGTCCGGTCGAATTAGCTGTTCAAAGTATTTGGTATTTTGGAGGTCGATTTGTTGTTGTTACTGAAGATTTTTATGTTTATTCAGCTACGATTTTACTTTGTATCTTGAATATCGTCGGTTTCTCTTCAGTTGGAAGAGGCTCGGGAGTGACTGCTGACCGTCAGATCCCAGGTTTGATTCCCAAGTTGAACAGTTTATTTTTCTTTAAAATTCTCAGAAGCAACAAGTTTGGTCGTCATTTGGTAGGTTCAAATCCCGTCAAGATAATATACCATAACAATTCTAATTACAAACAGAATAATCACCATTAACATCTGTGGGGGACGATTGTACACTTATTAGGGGGCATTGTCTCGTCGGAAGGAAGATAGTACGGAGGTCAGGTATATCATCAATCTTGTCAGATTTACGGCTTCACCCAACGGTTTATCTCACAACCTCTGACTGCCGAATTACTGTAGCCTACATGCTCATATTCATACAAATGTCTATTATAAATCTTGCCCTAAAAAACGATGTTATGCTATATATTTATTTGGAAAAAAAAATCATGTTAAACTTGTTAATGCTAATCATAACATAATGCTATTCACATATTGCTCAAATTTAAAACAGCACTAAATAAATAATTGACAGTGAAATGTTATTATACCATTTCTTAATGATAACTAGAATGACTAATTCCTACCTAATACAATGTTGTCTTTATGCACGCTTTTCCTGACCAACCTACACACAATTATATTTTGTATATCTTTAAGACAAAACATACCACACTAATTATGTAATCGTTAAGACCAATATGTTACCTATGTTTGACTTATAAACGATTCTGATAATAATTTGAACATGACGTCACTCATTGCTTTTTTCTGTATTTTCACCCCATTATCATGAAATCCCAAAATTAGGCAACGAAACATCACCACATGTACGACATTGAGATTAGATTGTCATTATATATATATATATATTTTGAACCTACCATCACGTCTGTATTCCCCGAAGGGTTAGGCAGAGGTTTATACTGCACATCTACTCATCGCCGGTATGTTAGTTCCCTCGTGATAGGGAACGAGCCGCGCACAAATCCAGAGTTCGAACTGCTACTGAGAATTTCATAGAAAAACTCAATAACACTTTGCTTGACCTGGGAATCGAACCTAGAACCTCTAGCGCAACAGTCGCAGTTAATACGACTAGACTGATGAGGCAGTTTACGGTCAGAATTACCCTTAGGATGTCCGTATTTCACAATGAGAACAAAAACCTGGTCGCTATTGGCGGCATCGCTTTGTCGAAAGTATCGCTTGCTATCGAAACCGCACATTTTTCCCCGCTGCGCCGCTTTGGTCAGGATACGAATGACCAGGGCTTATTACACACCATTTATTAAGGAACGAACAAATAAAGGTTAATGGTACTTAACAATTCACGGTGTTTTTCGTAATTTTATGAGTTCACAGTTCGTATGTACAGTCGACAAAAGTGTAAGGGATTCAGGAGGCATACGACGGAGGCATCTTGACATACATGTATTGTGTTATGAATTTTATCTGCCAGAAGGTTTGGTTACATACATACCAAAAAGTTACCTGAAGATACTCGCGTTCACAATCTTTGTCCAGTCCAGATTGTACAATCGCCAGCACACCAGGTTATACAAAACCATCAAATTTCTCCAAATGAGTTTAAACCTTAAAGTATTGACGATTAAGTTTAAAATCCAAAGAAAACATTTGACATTTGCTGCCTATAAACTTACTACCGACTATACAGTAGTTATTTCAATTTGTATAATGGTTATTTGAATTTTGATTAATTCACGAATTAATGTAACAAGACCGAAGAACAAAAAACTGATATAAAATCAAACTAAGACTTTAAATTGAATTAAAAACTTCATGTAGGTATTAGTTTTTAACACCCGACGTAAAAACGACGGGGTGTTGTAAGTTTGACGTGTCTGTGTGTGTGTGTGTCTTTGTCATCGTAGCTCCCGAACAGATGAACCGATTTTAATGTAGTTTTTTTTTGAAAGGTGAATTAGTCGGGAGTGTTCTTAGCTATGTTTGATAAAAATTGGTCGAGATATAATGCAATTGTCGGGGGTTTTTTAAATTTTATTTTTTCATCATATAATAATTTAGGCGTTTTTATCTTGAATAGTATGTACCAGTCTCTGAATAATGTATCGGTATAATATCGCCATTATCAATACGCCTGTATCTCCCAACATAAACCATATTACCACCTGCAGCGTTATTTTCCTGACACCACCGTCTTACGTAATACTACCGAAAATATCTTATTATATCAAGCTTACAAATCCGTTTCAATCACGAACAACGGTAAAGTAACTGAGCCGTGATAAACGTTACAATCCATCACGTTTTACCGAACCCTTCAAAACAAATGGATGACATTTGTCGTAACAAAGTTGCAAAGCATCAAATTCATAATAAATATAAGGAAGGAGTTTTTATTTAAGCTTTGTGGAAAAACTTTGGAAGCACAAAGTGTCACCTGCTGCCTAATCAATCAGTTTCAATCATGAAGCTTCATTCATAAAATAAATTATACTGCACCTTGGCTGGGGCAATTTTTTTTCTAAAATCCAAATATGAATTCGTTTTTATGCAACGTTCATTTAACTATATTACTACTCTATCGTTATATTTTGTGAGCGCAATTATACACAGGGTTTTTATATATAAAGAAAGAAAGAAAATATTTTTACCAATACCAATAATATTCATACTAATATTATAAATGTGATTATATTTTATATATTATAAAAAAGTTATGTGATTATATCTGTCTGTGTGTTGCAGATATAGATTGGAATTGTTGGAATACGAATTCATACTAATATTATAAATGCTATGATATCTGTCTATCTGTAAGTTTCATTTTCATGCTTAAACCGCTGATCCAATTTTGATGTATTTTGGTATAGAGATACTATACCAAAATACATCAAAATTTGATCTTGGAGAAGAACATGTTCCTGTTCAAAAGTTCTTTGGAATGCGAGTGAAACTACGGGCAACAAATAAATTATTATGAACACAGGGAGAACATCAGAATACCTGAAACAGTACAAAATACTGAATTGAAACAGATCACATTGAATTGTTTAAAAGCTAAATTGCAACTCGAAATTAGCTAATTACAAACTAGATTCAATGACATTTCAATTCGAATCCATTTGATGGTTCCTAGCATCAACCTAAAATCATTGGAATGTTTAACATTTCTAGGTTTAATTGTATGGTGCATTTACGCAATCAATCCCTAAAGGTGTACTAAAAACATTTTATTGATCGTTCACAATTTTTAATAATCCAGGTATTTCTAATGAGTTTTTTATCAAAATCTAGACATCGGCCTGTTACAATTTTATCATTATGTATAGGTACTTGTACATAGAATGGTGAGAGCGTCCCTTTAAGATAAAAAAAGCAGTTGTATTAGCTCGGGACCCCAAGGAAGCGATAACTCACGTCGTCGGGCGTCCTCGTAAAAATACAAAGTTAACAAAGTTTTCTTTATGAATATTAACGGCACTTACTTGGAGCATAAATATGTATTTAAAAAGTAAATTAGGTACTTAAATTCGCTTTGTTGTCTCACTGTTGAGAGGGTGTTATTGCGGTCCATTTATTGTGAACTATGTTTACGTACTCATATTTTATTAATGTGAGACATAACCACAGAATATTTAGGTCTGTGGTAATAACAGGTATCTACTATTGTCTAAGTTTATATTTAAGTACTTATTGTACTTTACTATATATACTACTTATTTTTATGGGATAACTCGGCAAACGAGCAGGCGAGTTACTAGTAAGTAGTCATCGCCGCCCATGGACATCTGTAAAACCAAAAGAGTTGCAGATGCGTTGCCGAGCCTATTTAGGGAAAGGAAGGGGAAGGAGAAAAGAAGAAGGAGGGGGATTGAGGGAGGAATTGGGCCTCCGGCCCTCTCGCTCAGTGAACGAAGCGCAGTAGCGATACGCTACTACTCGGACGTCGGTCTTCTACGAGAGTGTGGTACTTCCCCTGCCAAGCTGGCCCATTCATGCTGCGAACAGCGTGAATGAAATGAATGAAGTGCATTTTTTTCTGAAAATCCATAGCCCACACTGGGCATAAGCTCTATGCCACGGGGGACTTTACAAACACTGGGGACTTTCTTTGGTCGTGGCAAATATCACGAATCCAATGACTTATGGGGCAAGAGAGGGAAGTGTGGTTTTTAGTCGATATGAGTCCAACATACCCTGACCTCTCCGTACGCGGCAGAGGATCCATGAGGATATTCCGTTCTCTAAAAAAAAGTACATATATCCAAAATCGTTATACGTACTGGAAATAACCATGAGAAACAAATACTTGTCATGGATGAGAATGAAACCCAAGAAAAGCGATGCAACGGTAGTTACGATGTGAAAACCTTAACTGCTACACCAAATGTGCAGATCAAACTGATCGGACATGATAGTAAAAGTAAACAAAAGAAAATCATCATTTGAATATTAACCCTGCAAGTCCCATATTATCGACACCTGCAAAATCAATTGCTTCAGTCTCATGAGACCGTCGATTATTGTGATGCAATAATCGACGGTGAACATATTTGAAAAAAAAAATAAGTACAGCGAGAATTCATGAACTAAATTAATTGAAAAAACAAATGAAGAACAAAAAAGAAGCAGTCCACTTATCTTTATACAGTGAAGGCCTTGAAAGAGTCTGCTCCAACCAATTTCGTCTCTATTATGAAAACTCATACACACAAGCCTATCGACACGGGTATATTGCGCCCGATCTCGGCAACTAGACGGTTTAATCTCGCCAGAGCTCAAACAAAGCTAGTGGCCTCCTGGGACTCATATGACATAACGTGACGAATAGACGCCAGAACCCTTTAATTTAATACTGTTGGGGTCTACTATGAACATCGGAACTTTGGATCGAAAAGAAAGAATAACGTACAATGATCTTACGATTAATTTAAACTAATATTATAAAGAAGTAAAGTTTGTTAGTTTGTAGGGAGTAATCTCTGGATGTCCCAAACCAATTTTGAAAATTCTTTCATTCATAGAAAGCTAAATTATTCCTGGGTGACATAGGCTATATATTATTCAGTAAAATGAAAAGAAAGTACGTGCGGAAAGCTAGTGTCATTTAAAATGAAGGACAGACAGACCGATACAGATAGTATCGTGTTGACGCTTCTCTCAAATATATTTGGGAGAAGCGTCAACACGATACTAGTTTAATAGCTATATAATCATTATTTGGGATAAGCACATGCTTAATATTTTTTAAATATTTTTGCTAAAGAAAATTTGATCTCGACAGGCTTCAAACCTGAAGAAATGCACGTGCAGTTATTCTATGATGATTCTGCATCACAAAAAAAATCCGAAACTGCGTCCTTCGGTTCATACGACGATACAGGTTCGCATCGCATCCTAAGGTTGAATTCTTCTTTCGGTAAAATTGATATTGCAAGCATCCTGTTAAGTCCGCAACGCATCGCGGCAGACAAAAATGCGGTCCGTTAGCCGCAACTTCATATTGTGATTTCCATGGTAGGCCCCTCGAACAACCTAACATTTCGTCGACCACGAACCTACTAATTCTACAGCGATACCATTCCATATCATAAATCTTTGTGATACACAACCCATGTTAAAGTTTTCGGTGCGTTGATTTTACTCACGAATATATCCGGGTTTGGAAGATTATTAGAGCTGCTTGGATTTTTTATCTCTAGACTGTAAAATAAAAAGTACTTCATTTTATCTACATAACATACCATCACGCCATTATGTATAGGGGGCGAGACTATTGCCATTAACCGGGCACAAACTCAAACTCCGTGCTGCTACTGAGAATTTCATAGAAAAACCCAAAATACTGCTTGACCCGAAAATCGAACCCAAGACATCTAGCGGAACAGTCGCTTAGGACCACTACGCTAATGAAGCAGTCAATAAGTAATAGAAAAAGTCGTGATTTTAAAATTATAATGTCTATCAGCAATCTTCTCTATCGAGTCGTGACGATAAGTTTCAGAGGATCGTCTAAATCCAAAACTTCTGTCGTCTTGGGACATCCGGAATCATTTCACTTTACAACCCTATTCGTCATTCGTACCAGTTCCCTTAAACGGCTACTTTTTTTCCCAAATTTTGCAGAAAACCTTTTGAATATATTATCCTTGTTTTATCTGTAGTATTATTGACTCTGAGTACTGGCCCTTTTGATGACAGTAGAAGATACTTTTCATATATTTCAGAATAAATAACTTTGGATTTTATTTAAATCCGGAAAATGTGAAGTGAAATGTTATGATTTAAGAATTATCCAGTAAAGGTTGGCTAAGTAAGAAGGTACCTGTAGCAGGTCAATTTTATCCATTTAATTACTGCCCCACCCTTCCCACTCCACTTAAATGCGCTACTGCTGGGCATAGGTCATCTCTTTGTATGAGATCGGTTGGGTTGCACCACGGTTGCCTAATGATTGGCCAGATTTCACATGCCTGCTTGAAAGTCCTTCAGGTATGCAAGATTCCTTACGATGTTTCCCTGCACCGTTTAAGCGATTTATTAATATGGACACTCCAATGGTCATATCACTGCTTAGCCCTTCATACTTAATTTTTTCAGAAATCTCTACGTTCATTCCGTGGAGCGCGAAATGAAACACCATATTCCGCATGAAAAAAACATATAAATTCAGTAGGTAAACAGCATTTATAAGCAGTATAAGTAGTATGAATAAGTGTGTAATACAATAATATTTTATTCTAATAAAGCAAGTTCTCGCAACTTCATTATGTTTTGAGTGTTGGATGTAAGCCAGGGCTAGTGAGGGGAAGTATTTCTAGAGGTATGTACTTCATTTTAATTGCTGAAGTTAATTGTTTTCACATGCCATCGTAATAAGCTAAGATTTTGTAATATTCACTGTTGATTTAATATCATGAAGGACAGATAACAAGGGATACGGATACAGATAACATACGGATTTATTTTACGGACCTTCGCATTTTAATCTTTGGCAAACCTTTTTTAAGCTTTTGCCTTGCGTTACGGTTTAAAGGGAACTACACCAAGCAATGTAATCAATGTAAGCATTGAATTTTTGATAATAGTTAGTATTCTTTGCCTTGAAGTAAATGATGATACATGATAGAGAAAGAGAAAGTGCAAAAAGCATTTCTTAGGTACCTTTATAAACAGATTCACGGCTACTACCCTTACCTGTACCCAACAAAATTTTTACTGGGTTGTCTCGAGTATAACTCCCTTGAGATAAGGCGAGCTCGAGATCAGCTCACAATAGCCTGTAAAACGCTCCGTGGTGCTATTGATGCTCCTGATTTGCTCAATGTACTGGCGCGCTTTTTTGTCCCAAACAATTATTGTCGGGGCAGAAAGCACAAGCTGTTTGCCGTGCCTGCATGTCGTACTGTTGCACGTGCTAAGTCGCCAATTCCTCGCACTATGGCCGCGCTTAATGATCTCTTGGATTCTAATCCAACAGATGATTTGTTTGCGGATGGATTGTCGAAGATCTTATTGGTATGTCAGAAGTACTGTGAGAGGAATTTATGAAAGTGTTGTTAGCCTTTTTTTGTTAATTTCGTACAGTTTATATACATATATTAGTTACTATAATTGGTTAAGAGACCGTTGTAATTAATTAAATAAATAAATAAATAAATGATAAATGATATCTATTTCTATAATTAGATCTTTTAAAGATACTTTTTATATAAGTCGATGTTTATTTTCACAAGATAGCGGATGGCTTGATGCCTCGTTTTCGGGATGTTATTTCGTGGTAAAATAAGTTAATTAAAAATAACAAAATGACTATATTGCTCCAACATTAAAATTAACCAAATTACTTGATGAACGTAAGTTAGAACAATATACACGTTGAGGCGATACCAATAAATAAATAGCGATCCGATTTTTTAATCCTACACAAAGCCAAGACAAAAGTATCTAAAAATGTATAGCGTCTCTAATCCGACCCAACAATTTGTTAACTTCCTCAATGACCCCAAATAGAAGAATAATTCGAGCCGGGTCCCATTTAATTCGTATAATTACAGTCCTGGCCCACCGATCGGACGTAACGTGGGGTAATTAATTCTCGCATCGAATGTACTAATGGAAACAGAAGCAATCGGCGATTGTTTACAAATGTAAATGACAATATTGTTCTTCAATAAATTATCGTAATTAAACGATAAGTTTTAATGACGATAATTTATTTCAATCGTAACATAAAAATAATGAAGAACGCTTATAAAATGCTGGGCAGATAACTTGGATGCTTTTTTTTCATATATAGTGACAAACAAACATAAGTGTTCCCTTATGGTACGCGGCAACCGCAGCTTATAGTGGCTTATTGTCGCGTCTCCCTTCTAGCAACAGCAGATTTGAAATAAAACTGAACTTACAATCAAATGCCAAGTTGAGGTGTCACACTATTCGACTGCAAACTGGCACTTCTGACTCAAAACAACAAACTTTCCAAAATATATAAATAACTTTCCGAAATTCCTAATAGAAAATCCCAAGAGTTCTCAGTTCATCGCTCAGCAGCCGCGCAACCATTGGCCAAATGAAATAGTTCAGTTATTTTACTTAAACTTTTTAGGTATAATTTCGACGAAAACAACAAAATTTTAGCCTCTAAAACAGTCACATATTATATTCAAGAGCCAAAACAGCGCAACATTTACAGGCGTATTTAATTCAATAATTACTATAACGTGAATAATGCTTGTTCGTTCATCATCTATTATTCTCAACGTACCATAATGCCATTTAACGAACTAAAACAAAAGCAAATACAAAAGCTACCGTTTCTATGCTAATGTCAGACAGTTTGTTACCGGCGTTACCATAAATAAAGTATTTAAATATTCCGAAACAAGGAGTTGCCGCGACATCCCCGTGCCCCGCGACCTTGGCCGTTTAACGCTCTTAATTAACGCAAATAGATGCACGAAGCTAATTATTAAGGCACATGATATGCTGGTCATAAAAATAGGTTATGACAGTTTCAAGGCGAGCTCCCTCGGCCAAGGGCGGTCAGAGGCCACGCAATCCCGACACGACAGACATCAATGTGGTACTGTCAGCATCAAATATTAAATAATATATGAACAGAGTAGGTATTATAACTTAATTATAAAATAAAATACTTAATCTCAATGGACAAAGATCATGTCAGAATTACAGTTACGGTTGCGGTGTACCGTGTTCATTTTGAAACAGCCCTTGTACCTACCTAAGTATGTAAGAATAGCTCCGAATAAATTCCAAAATGGAACAGAAGTTGTTTGAAATTTACTACTGAATTAAAATATATAACATGCAAGCCACAAATCCGCACAAAAGTGAAGCCAAAAAAAATAGTTTCACATTTTGGCGATTTGTCACTCTGTGAGCGTCATGATAACGTGTAAAATAATGGTCAAATCTAATTTAATAATGTCGTATTTTCCCATTATCAAACTTCCATACACGACATCCAAAAATAGCTGAACGCAGCTTCTAGTTTATACTTATTCTATGACTACCAAGTAATTTACCGGGAACTTATTCGGAGTTAGTGCAATGCCTTAACCTTTTGAACGCCATTGTCACATATATGTGACAAACGAAATCTTACCCTGAACGCCAACGTCACAAATATATGACAAAATAGACGTCGCACCATATTAAGAAATAAACAATTTAATCATTACTTTAGTGTGTTTTCATTTATGAAGGTCATTTGTCAGAAAAAGTGGCCTGGCGTCAGGGGTACGGCGATACGTTTATACTCTGGCGTTCAAAAGGTTAATATAGTTGTACATCTAGATACATCTGATGGTGACTGTACATGCAAATATAGACGTACCAGAAACAACATGCTCTGTGTTGCGTGTTCGACAAACTGCCAAAGTTTTTATTGTTCTATAACCAAAAGGCGAACTGTGTCCTTGGTTGTGTTTTGCTTTTATTATGTCGAGTTGTATTTTTATTATTGTCGCACCTAATTACGTACCTGGCTAAACGACAACCGTAGAGGGTTGGTAAAATTATTCAATATTAGTAATGAAAATAAACTTCGAATACAGAATTATGATAATAATGAAATTATTCATGAATATTATTTTCTAATTAAATATTACGAAAGACAGCAGCGTATGACAGTCACCTATTACTTAAATCTGGAATTTTCATCTATTCACAAAGATAAATAATTTTCTAGTGAAATAAAAACTGGGCCTCATGATCATTTTCATCTATTGTTCATAACACGATATCTATCTATGCTATAAAACTCAAAATGAAAATGTCGGTATTATCAGCAATTGATATCAAATTAAAATAGATAATTATACTCGTTAGTGTTTTTTTCGATTCCAAGGTTGAGCAGTGTTATTGGGTTTTTCTACGAAAGGAAAATGGCAATTGGCTCCACCCTACACTACATAGGACCAAAACATAGTTAGGCAGAGGTTAGGCAGAGATGCATTAAGTACACCTCTGCCTAACCCTTGGGGGATAATGGCATGAAGGTATGATGATGGAAAATTATTTGTTTCTACTAAGCAAGGAAATATCTTCATAAAGATCATAATTCATTACATTCTTATAACAACAACAATTTATTACAAAGACATCACACTGTCAGATATGGTCGCGTTTATTTCTCTTAATGAAATCCACAGTGTTAAGAAATCTAAGCGAGAAGGGATGCTGACATCAAAGCGTTGAGGTCACATCTGCGTCGTCGTGGAAATTACGCGAAAATATATTAAGCTCACGAACAAAAACCATCTTGTGGGAAAAACACACCATTGACGCAAACAAGGAAAATGAAGGCACTTACTCTTATGTACATTTTAGAAAAAAAACGTTAACGGAGCCTCGTCAAAAATTCCCCGCTAATTAACGGATAAAACTAGATATTATAAATGTTACGTTTCGGCACTATAGCATGCTTAAAAATTAAAAATTTTAGTTACACCGAAAAACGAAATCAAAATGGCTGAATTTTTCTTACATTAAAATATACAACCGTACATCTCTCAAATATATAAATTAATGGTTTATGGACACAATCATAACAAATTACTTAAAATAGCTTCAAATTACATCGTTTTGATATATCTTATTTGCGTTGTAAGACCCCATGGGACGTAATATAATATGTATTCCTCAAAAATAAATCCGAAGTACCTAAAATAGACCTCTATTTTCCCTCTGTGATATGGTAATAGGGAGCGGTATAAGTGAAAATAACATTGAAATTGATTCAACCTTTTCACAAGTAGCAACACTATTATTCATACAAGGCTTTCACGACTTGAATTAGTGGCGTATTTGTAAAGAACGAAAAAGTTTGTCAATGTCAATATTTCTTTGCAACGTTGTCATGTGAAGGTGATCCTTCAGTGCAAAACACTTGACTTCCGCTGTGCTAAAATTCAAAGAAAGGTAATAAATCAAGTCCACGTTAGCATAGCGTAAGTTTACCGCACTATAATTACTTGGTACTCAATTATGAAGCATGCATTTACCGGCACGGTGAAGCGGGGTCTGTTCTGTGTTGCCAGTTTTAATTAGTTTTATTTTACTCAACAAATAGTGGCGTACAACAGCGGAGACATTACTCCGGGAATGCGGAGCTGGAAATAAAGGGAATTCCCCTTTTGTTTTCCGTTAGCGTTTTATGGTTTTAATTAGATGCACTTTTTATGTCAGCTTTGCAGTTTCACCTCACGTCACGTCATTATTGTTTTAAAATGTTAATAGTGCTGTTTTTTGCATTCTCGGTTATTATTTCATGAACTCAACTCATCCAGTGGCCGCATGTAAGACCGGTTATGGTTGTTATTGAGGATTTCTTTTTAAAAAGTTTGCGTAACTTATCGAGGTTTCGTTTTGTGAGACCTAAATTAAACCGGCTGTGCCCACCTCTGCCTAACTCATCGAATAACAATTCTGTTGTCATTTAAAGAGTCAATTGATCAACATATCATAACATATTCTATACTCATGTTTTCTTTATTAAATATAGTAATACTATTCCCTAGATGATGTAATATACCAGAATGTTTGTAAAGTAGACCTCAAACTTATATCTTCAATTAGCTACTAAAACAGTCTGCTCTGAAAATGACGATAGTTAGGCGAGTAATTCCGCAGGTAATACTCTCAGACATGGAAATATAAAGGCCGATGCCAAAACTTGTAATAGTTCAATTTGCTGCCGGGTCGGGGTTGATGGCGCTACTGTGCAGGTGACAGGTGACGGATAGCAAAGAGCAATTTATACGCGGCCGGCACTTTGTACGGATAGAGTAATTCCAATGACAAAGCAGTATCTGCCCGTCATTACCTGGGGGTGTGGGCAGAATTGATGCTTGAAGGTTGAAATTTTAAAGCGTTAACAGAAATACGGTTGTTCATCAAGCTGCTAGCTAAAAGGGTGATGTTGTTAGCGCAATTAATCTTTGCTTAAGTTGGGTTGGGACAAAGGAGTTTACTTACCTTGCTATATAAATGTGGAGCGTGGTTTATTGAATTAGCTGGATTTATTGAAAAGGAGACAATTAATGCTGTAAATTATTGATACAGATATACCTATATATCGATTTTGTCAGTTTTTATTGCAATATTGATAGCTCAAGTCATTGTGTGTTTTAGCGATCAGCTTGTACGGATCGTGGCATTTTTTTCCCACACAAAACATGAATCACCTGTTCCAAATTTGAGTGTTTGTGTACGTAAGACCTTATATTTTGTAAATGCATCTACGCTACCACGACAAATTATTATAAGTCATTATAAAGAAGAATGATTTTGTTTGTTTGTACTTATTCGATAAACTCTGAAACAACTTAAGCGATTTTAATTCTTAAACTAAAATAATTCTTTCACCATACAAAAATACATTGCTCTTAATTAACACAGGCTACTTATTTGTTATCCCAAAGGATACCCGGAGTTCTATGTGGGGGACCCCGCGGGCAATTCTCTGTATTTTTAAATCCTATAGTGTAGTACCACTTTAATTATAATAAATGGTGTCGTCATAAAACGCACGTGATTGGCAACGCGAGAAGTTAAGCCAAGCTCCCGAAAAAGATATTTCATTAAACAAAACGTAGCTATAAATCACACGTTTTAATTCTCTCCGGAATTAAATATAAAAGTCGCAAATGCAACGCAACAGTCGGGAAAAAAGCTTCTTTCTTTAGCGTGAAAAAACCGGAAGTAACTCGGCGCAGCGTTCTTTTTGTATCTTCCAAGTTTCCGACTATTTAGTTTCCTCTCGTAACTATTTATTTTTGGTCAGAGTTAGCAAATAAATGTAGCGGAGTTTCGCTATAAAAAACCGGATGTTAAAAGTGTGACAGAAATTTTATTTACGAACCGAATACATTGTATGGTTCGCTTCTAAATCTCCATTTACTATGTACAAATACTGGTAACCTTTTATGTATATATATATTTTTAGATTTTTCCCATATTGTACCTCTATAACACATTCTAATTAAATGGTAGTAGGTAGATATTGTGTATAGAGGATTCCAAAATCCTCAATTTACACTACTACCTGCTTCGATTATTCAGGCAAAGTTTTAGTATTCACATACCATCACGCCTGTATTCCCCGAAGGGCTAGGCAGAGGTGTACTAAAGTACACCCACATTTCGCCGGTATGTTTAGGTCCCATGTAATAGGGGGCGCTTTAGTATTCACTCAGTTGTAAATTAATTTATAGACGATACGATGTCGCAATTCTCACTGACATGACCTTAATTAAATGTGTAGCAGATACCCCTGTTAAGAGTAACAGGGGTATCTGCTACACATTTAATTTTTCTCAAGAGGAGACCCGTGGGAGACCCATGCCCAGCAGTGGGGCAATAAATGGGCACCAAAAAAACAAATTTGTTACTCCACGTGAAACCACCAGCAACGGCTATTGTGGATATAATAAATCATGATAACAGTTGGCTATAATTTTAGTGTAAGTCGAAGTAGGTACTTGGTAGTTGGCGGGCATCCGAGGCACGTAGCACCTTGCTGAGTGAGTACACTCCAGTTAAACTGGTGGCGGATAACTTCGGACTAACTGCTCTCGCGTCGAGTGGCCGCCGTCTTGTACCAACGACACTCCAGATTTGGCTTTTGTATACAAAACGAGATAATTACTGTCACTCCCACTCCAATATATAAGTTAGCTTTGTCTTCGAAAAGTTCCATTGTGATTATTTGTGTGAAAGAAAAATTCCTGTAGTCTTTGTTGCTTTCCTGGAGACTTTCACTTACACTTTCGATGATTATGATTTACGGACACAAAGCTTCACAACATGCTTATTGTCAGCATAAGCTGAACTCATTGTGTATTGGCTTTTTGTACACTCAGGGGTCAGCTTATACTGGTGCATGCAGCACGTTTTTTAGAAATGGTGTTGTCCGTGAATGTTGTTGTACTTCCTCAAAAGTAGCCTTAGCTAAGTTTTAGCCTCCAGATGTTGAAAGATGGCAATTTTAAACTTTATACAAGGTTGCAAGATGAAAAAGAAACCTATTCTAAAATTCAAATTCTTCTGCTTCTTTCTCAGCCTGTATTTAGGATGTCGTCAGCCCATCTAGCCGGCTGTCGACCGACACTTCTTCGTCCGGTCCTAGGTCTCAAGTAAATTCACAAAATCGAATCCAATACTCTTATTATTACTCAACTATCACGCACTTAAACGAAGGAAAAAATCATAAGAAAACCTGCATGCCCGAGAGATTTTTTTCGACGGCCAACTCTGCCAATTCGCGCAAGGCCATTGCGGTGAACTAAGGCCTAATCCCTCTCGTTCTGTGAGCGGAACGTGCCGTGCCTAGCTGTGGGATAATATAATGGTTGACGATGATGATGATGATTCTTGTGTTCCAGTTGAAAGGGTGTATGAAATTACTGGGTAAATGTACACTTAACAATTGAGATCTGAAGATGCCAACGCGCGAGTGATACCACTTGTGTTAGTATCATTTATAGGCAGCAATCTGCTTACCGTCGGAAGACACGGATGCCTGTATATTATATTACGACTTCAGAAGGCGACTCATAATAAACCAACGTAAAAATAACCAAGTAATAATAACCTTTAGTATATTCGATTAGCTAAGACCTTTTGAGGTCATAAAAAATTCATTCATTGATATTTAGGTTGCGTCACAGTGAATACGTATGTACGAACGACTTATGAGGGTGAACAAACACACCATTACACATTATTTATATTGAGTAAAGAAAGTAAATTACCTTTTTCGTATCATGTGTACATATTTATGTGTATAACTGCGTCATTAGTCTAATAATCACAAGTGCGGCTGTCTAGTTGATATTTGAGGCGCTCGATTCCATAATCGATCCAGAATCCATAACCAACCAGAATCGATTCGAAATTTAAGCGGCGGTAGCCTAATGGCTAGGGTATCTGACTTGCGATCATGCTGTTGTCGGTCCGAAGCCCACCCATTGCTCTACCGATATAAACCTACTCGTAAAACAAGCATGTAGTTTAGCACGAGGAGTTAACAAGAATACTAGCAAAGGGCGACCCACATTGCTTTTTATTAAAAAAAATGGATTTGTGCCCGTTTATTCGTAATGGACATTTATTTTATTACATTTATTCTAAAACGAAATTTTGAAGTATTCACCATAGCAATTAAAAAACACTAGGATAATGCCTCAAAATAGACCATGCGCCAAACCCTTCTTCAACGCTGTCAAAGATACTTCGCCAAGGATAATCAATTAAAAATGTACAAAGAAATACCTTCGTAAAAGCAAACCTTTTTAGCCGTATACCGAGTATTAACGATTACACCCACGAAATTAATCGAATTGAGTGCCGCGGTAAACAAGAGTACCTTTTTGCACTGTCGTAATTAGGCAAATTAGTTATACTCGGGTATCTATGTGTAGATAATGGAGCCGGTACAATTAGGTTGTGTACCACCAGAGATGTAAGATGTAGCGAAGCTTTAAGAAAAAAAACTACTTATAGGACATTCCATTTCGTTACCATTTTAGACGCACACATTACTCGCTTGCGTCCACGACACACTTCCTCGCTTGCGTCCACGACACACTTCCTTGCTCGCGTGGCGTCTAGCTCTAGTGGGAAGCTGACTAGCGGAGCTTAGTATTTATGCATACAAAAAACCACTGACGTACGTGCGAGGGACGCGACGCGAGCGAAGAAGACTGTCGTGGACGCGAGCGAGGAATTTGCGCGAGAGACGTAACTCAAATCTTCAAAATTATATACATTTTTTTTATATTGAACTAAAACTACTACTCAATCAAAATTTCTTTTTCTATGCTTTTGTATTATTTTCTACTGAGAGGAGATGCGAGAACATGAGGGGACTCATATCTTTTAGTATTTTTTTGTTTACGGGGGAAACCTTCAGAAAGCTACTAGTCTTTGGGAATTAGACCGAACATTGTGGGCCGCCATCGGTACATCGAGAGGGGGACACTGCGTCCTCTCTTAGTTTCTAGTTTTTTTTAGAAAGAGAAGTCCCGTATCTTGCAGCAGGACAGTATATGGGTTGATGATGATTTTTTTGTTTGTTATTTTTGGATTGTAGTGACTGTCATAATAATTTTTTTTTTCATTCGTTCTTTACTGGACTACCAGTCAACAGATGCTGGTAATTCGAGGTAAATGCATAGTGTATAGCTGAAAAGAGTCCAGTTAGCGACACACGGTATCACACTACCGCTACACATTTTAGCACCGCTTAGCTACCTCGCACATCTTCTGGTGGAAAACAAGCCTTAGGCGGGAGAGTTTCTCAAGATACAACATTTTAATTAATTGTGTAATTAGTAAATTAGCGACGCTGGTATTTTAGACAAGTGGGGCATCTGTTGTTGTCATACTCGTGAATCTTGCTGAGAGGTTCATTGGCTTAACGTATAGACACTTCTCTGTTTGTAAAACGATTCAAATCTTACTTTCTAACCTATAAGTTGTATTACAAAATGCTTTACACATTTATTTTGCAACAGCAAACATAACAGAATAAAATATAAAAAAAATCTTAATACTAACACATTTGAAAACCCATTAACAATTCATCGAACTTAGAATTAAACCCAGGACGAACTACCAGACCAGTGAAGGAAGGAAAAGGGAAAAGAAGTGGAAATGAGAAAAGGAGAAGGAAAGGGACTGAGGGAGGAATTGGACTGGCGCTGCGCCGGCGGCCCATACTCACTGTACGAGACGCAACAGTAAGCATACTTCTTTTTGACGTCGATATTCTGTGGTTTCCTCGGTCATGCTGACCCTTTCACGCTGGCATGTAGGAATGCTTGAAATGAAATGTAGTAGTAGTAGTAGCGAGGCACTACTACTACTACTACTACTACTAAAGAAGCATGTTTGCTTTAACTAAACTTTCAAATTTAAAATTACAATCCTCAATATAGTTATGCTTCACTTCTTTTTAATTTAATCAGAGTTGTCGGCGCGGCCGCCGCCACTACTTCACTCTGGAGAACACAAAATAAACTATTCAATATTGTAAATTTTCTTAGTATTTCCCTGAATTCACCGAGGACATAAAGAACAGACTTAGAGTATAAGGAGGCCGAGGCGGTTGAATTCCAGACAAAAAAGTAGGTAATACCAAAATTAATTGGTTAATAAAATTAAGTTAAAAAATAATTACATAACATACCATCACGCCTGTATTCCCCGAAGGGTTAGGCAGAGGTGTACTAAAGTACACCCACATTTCGCCGGTATGTTTAGGTCCCATGTAATAGGGGGCGAGCCTATTGCCATTAACCGGGCACAAATCCAGACTCCGAGCTGCTACTAGGAATTTCATAGAAAAACCTAATAACACTTTGCTCGACCTGGGGATCGAACCCAGGACCTCTAGCGTAGCAGTCGCCAAAAAATAATTAAGTTAGTAATAATATACAGCGGTTTTGGATACTTTAATCTAGGGACCTACACTATCATTTATAGTGTATTATAGTGGTAGAAACTTAAATGTTAAATAGGTAGGCAGGTATGGTAGATTAAAAGCCTAATAAGGCAATTTAGGATTCTTAGAACGTAAAAAGGTAAGTACCTTACTTAGGATGTATGTGTGTGTTCAATAAACTAGGTATTTTATTACTCTTGTATTTTTTCTAATTACGTTAGATTCTAACGTAATTAGAAAAAATCTAAGAGGAATTACTTACGTTAATTAGAAAAAAACTCGGATTACGAATATTCTTAGGCAAGTAATTCTCCTAGAGGCAACGTGTGATAGCCGTTGATGTAGACATAATGTAACTAAAAATCAAAAATAAATATTCAAGGATATCCAAATCAAAAGACAGATCTGAACACGCCATCTTACATAGTATTTGAGCATATCAACATAATGTGAGTTGAGCAAAGTATAGCAACACCTTTTTGAAGACTATTTTGCCATAGCACCTTCAAGCGCAGTATAAAAATGCATTTATTGCTCTGTGAATAACGTCGATAATTCCATAGCCGTTCCGCTGTGATATTAAGAAGTACTGGCCATAAATAAAAATAAATTAAAAAAACGCTTCGTCAGACATCATTTCGTGGGTAAATAGTTCGTCGGCAATTCCAACGTCGCGATGGTAACCGAGACCACAGCACCGGCCATGATCAGCCCATTGCCCTTCCCTACTGATATTTTCACCCTGATTGTACTTACAACATTTTTTTATATGTAAAACGTAAATTTGCAGAATAGATTCTAATAACAGAATAAATCTGACAATCGCTCTAACTATAGGAATTCTATAAGATACTACGAACACTAAATCCGTGATTTCGTCTCAGAACGACATAGACGCTGACAAAATATTATCTGATAGCATGCGATATTAAACTATTTCACCAGGCAACTGCTATTTGGGGGGTTACCCCCAAATAGCAGTTGCCTGGTGAAATAGTTCGGAACGATAATCAAACCAAAGTTTATGCCTAGCTCTGGACTCTGCTAATAACAATTGCTATTATCTTATAGAGGCAATCTTAAAATCCCTAGTCATATGAGAAAATGTTTATTATAAGCACTATCATAGAGAAAATGTCCTCGCTGTCTCAACTAAGTACAAATAAACTACTAGATACGTATTGCACTTTCCCTGAGTATCATAATGGAAGAAGGGATTTAGCTTTACACATTATATGTATGGTTATATAATATTATATATAATATACTTTGTAATAGTACTCAGGGACCAATAGTCGCTTTGTCTGTCTGGCAACATTATCGTGTTGGTTAATTAGTTTCATTCCTTTGTTGTATCTGATGTTGTTTTTTTGATTCTCTCAAAGTACCAGTGTGTGATTATGGACGGATAGAATATTCATTTTTGTACTTAAACCAATCATCATCATCTTTCTGCCCTTTTCCCAATTTATTTGTGGTCGACACAGCATGTTCTTTTCTGCCATTCCATTCCTTTCAAACAGTTTTCCATCATATCTGACTAAGCAAAATTCATTAATAATTTTCTGTAGTCTTCCTCTACCCCTCTTTCCCTCTACATTTATATGAATCACTCTTTAAGCCAGATTCGGGTGATTCCAAGACGAGAGTGAATAAGTTTCTTCAAGGAAACGCGCGAGAACGCGCTTTTTCTAGAAATCGTAGACCACATCGTTTTATTAACATCAGGCGAGCTGTGGTCAAGCGCAAGCCTATCTATGATAAAAAAAAACATGCGTTTCACCCCCCCTAATCGCATGTCCACTTACAAATATCACAAGAGTACAATTATTTGTCTTAAATATAGACTAATTAAGATCTTTCATTTGAATTTGGAACTATGAAACAGGCGTGGTAATGTGTATTGGCTACCAAGCAGACTAGCCACCTGATCGTAAGTAATCATCTCTACCCTTGAAGACTTGCAACATCAATGCTATTGGTGACGCAGAACCTCAAGAACTCCTATGGATTGCAGGCTGTCAGAACCGCAGCAAAAGAGGGGGAACTGGTTCTCACGCGCAAAAACCGAGAGGCGTAATAAGGTGCTTTACAATAGACTCCGATGTAAGGGTGATTGCTAGCCAATCAGACCCCTAGGTCCTATCCTAACAACGAGCGAGTCAGATATCTCGCCTCTTACGAGATGCGTATCTAAAGAACTGTATTCTAACCCAAGACATTAAAACCATCACATACCATCACGCCTTTATTCCCCGAATGGTTAGTTAGAGGTGTTCCAATTGTACACCCACGTTTCGCCGGTATATCCTATTGCCATTAACCGGGCGCAAATCCAATCTCCGAGATCTGCTACTGAGGATTGGTTGGGTATCGAACCCGAAATCTCTAGCGTAGCAGTCTCACTTAGGACCACTAGACTAATAAGGCAGTTTAAAACCATGAAACACCATGAAAACCTCCTAATACCATTAAAGAGCACTCTACCAATGTTTACTGAACTAAAGAGCTATTTTGACATAAAAGGTGTCACATCTTTATAAACCTCGGACTACGAGCTAACATAACAGGCTTTTAGCTGTTCAGTTAAGTATCGCCTTAAAAGGAATAAAATACTAAGACGTCGAGCCACTAAAACAAAGTCCTTGAAACGAGACTACAGCTTATTTATGTGTGAATGTTTGTTCAACAGATGAAGCGGCCCAATGCAGGATAACCCCTCGTCCTAAGCTAAATGCTTGTATTACGAGTGGGTTCACGTTGATAGTGCAATGGGTGGGTTTCGAACAAGCAACCGCATGATCGCAAGTCCGACGTTCTAGCCATTAGGCTACTGCCGCTACAAAGACGAAGATAAGTAATAACGAGCAGGGGAAGGAACAAAGAAGACCATCAATCTTAGAGACGATCCACAACTATATTAAGCATTATTCCAGCTTTAAGGACACCAATTTTCAAACATGTTTACAACCTACATTAATGTCTGTAAAGATAGTGAGTATGAGAGGAGAATATTGTTAGACCTTCATTGTGTGAAACTGATAAGTAGTCCTCTGACTACTTATCAGTTACAACAAGAATGGTCACCCATTCATAAAATTACCGCGGCAAGCGTAGCTTAAGTTTTATTATTTGGCGTTTTGAAAATTCTTTCCCCAATAGAAAGCTACATTATCCTTGAGGCTAAGTACAGTTTGTTCGAAATAAGTAACCTTGTAAATCTGATTAAATAAAAATCGTAACTAAAGAAATCCAACAACAAAATTTTATTTTAAATGAACCGATAACTAAGATATATTTTTTTCCGCAATTAAGAAGTTGCAATTAGTTAAGTGTCATACCAATTTGGAATCCAGACTAAGTGCGCAATCTTTTAAAGTTACTTGCCAAAATAGTGTAGTACATTTTTTTTACAGTACAGTCGGTTAAAGTTTGGTGATTTAATATTTTGAATTTAATGTTGGACAAAAATCTATCATTTTATTTAAAAATGAGGCAGCTATGTTTTAACTTTTAACTGTAATTTACAGAAGGGTTATTCATGGTTACATACCAGAAAAATAACTGACGTTAAGTTAATATTTGTAGTCACAGGACTTCAAAGATCATCACAGGGTGACAGTTATTAAAAATTTTTTTGAATGATTTTAATTTGTAAAGTTCAAGACATAGATGTTTTTACATATTTTTCTAAAACTTTCACACCTTGCCCTATTGCCCATTTCCGGCTTGACGTTGATTTATGGGACACCTTGTATATGTATTAAAACTTAACCAAGGGATGTTACCTATGCGATAGTTTGGATCGGCTGACTTGAGACGCGTACATCAATTTTAAATCAGCTGTAAAATTAACAATGTACGGTATTAAATTTTGTATTGGATGACACGGTTTCGGCTCCGGAATTAACAAATAGGCCGGCTAATCCACACTGCAGATTACTGCATACTATAGGTATTATGTTAGTTTAGACTGACCTCCCGTTGTAAAGATTTTCCGTAGAAGTCAAGGTCAGCCTTTACTGGTTTTGTATAGCTTGATGTGTAGCCGTGCGTTCCTACAATGTTAACTTGATCACAAACAGCTGTCGCGACTATCGTAACGACATCTTACTCGTTAACTGTAACAGCTTCGTCGTAACCTTTTAGCAGTAAAAATAATATGACAGTCACTGTAAGAAGTAGTTCTATACTATTGAAATAAAACTTATTTTTACTGCGCAGGCTAGAAGTCTGACTCTAGGTATATACTCATAAGCATATATGGTGCAAATAATCCGAAAGCTTTAATAACATAAAACTGTAATAAATCATTTTATTTTAATCTATATCTATACTTTATTACAAAATACTTTCTTTACTTTATTATAAAGAGAAGAGATTTGTTTGTATGTAATCGATAAACTCTGAAACTACTGAACCGATTTGATAATTCTCACCATTAGAAAGCTACACTATTCCAGATTAACACAGGCTATTTATTTTCCCACTAGATAACTGGGAGTCAGATTTTTCGAAGTCAAGTGCGTATTATCACGCCCTTAAACGGTGAAGCCAAACATCGTGAGGAAACCTGCATGCCTGAGAGATTTTCTTGATGCCGTGTGAAGTCAGCCAACTCGCAGTATGCTATCGTGATGGACTAAAGCCAAACCCCTCACTCAGAAGCCCTGTCCCCAACAGTGGGACAATGTAATGGATGGATGATGGTGTATCTTACTAATGAACTTTATCCATAAACAATATTATCTCAACTAATATTTTAAACAAAAGCGCTTGGTACTGTACTCGGAAACTTTTGTCTATTTAAATTGAAATGGTGTGATAAAACAGATAACAAAATTGCTCGTTGACATTTACAATGCACACTATTGTTGTGACACATAATACTCTCGTGGGTGTGTATTTGAAAATCGTGGGCGAAGAAATGTCTTAAGGCTAAAGCGTCAGTTTTGGGTGCGAAATTCAGTATTTTATTATTTATTATTAAATTATGCGGCTATAACACATTTTAACTTTTGCTTAAAAATCGCTGTCTTAGGAGATTTTGCTGTAAAATTATGGATTCGGCGAAAAATTACAATTTACACCTAAATCTCCTACGATAGCGATTTTTAAGCAAAAGTTTTAATACTCAATCGTAAATAAGTTATTGTTGATGTCACAACTTTAACTGCCATATACATAGCCGAATAATTAATTCGCTTAAGCTTTTATCGATGTACTTAGTTAAAAAAATAAACTGAAAAATTTCTTCATCATTACAAGTAAAAAAAAAGTTGATTGCTCAACTACAAATTAAAAACGAAAACACCCAAAAACAAATTCAGCAATAAATATTTCAACCCAATTTTTTAAGTGGAGACTACTAGTTTTGTTATTAAATACCTAGGTATTATATACAATTGTACATTCAGCTTTGTATCTACATTGTACAATCGCAATTGCCACACAGAAATGGCCACATCGTCCGGTAGTCCACTCCGTAAACACACGCCTGGGACTAAGACGTGACTAGTAGAATTGCTAACTATTACACAAAATTATTCTGAATATATTCGCCTATTACCTTTAAAGGCAAACGACTTTTATAATACGCGCATTGATTTTTATCGACACTTTTACGACGCAGTAAAATATAATACGATAAGCATTACATTGCTAATGCAATGTTTATTTGATATAAATGTTTAGAGACAATGTAAAGAGAAATATAAATTACGAAGGAAATGCTTTAACATTTTTCTGTATCTTTGGATATTATTAATGCATACCGAATTGACGTGATTCAAATTAATAGCAGGAGGCCAATTCACAAATTAACAGCGTTATAGTTATCACCCCGTTTTAGAAAAAAAACTTTAAGTAAGCTGTAATTTATTTCTGTTTCGACAACGTTTGACGGAAAACTTTATTAGTGGATTTGGCCTCCCGAACTACAAACGATCTACTTGGCTAAGTAGACAAGCTACATAAAAGCCGAAAGCTTTTTTGGCATAGTCCTTTTCAACTTTTAATAGAGACCTGATTTACGTTAAAATATCGCAGGTGGAGTGCTATTCACTTGTGAGTGGTTTGTCAGTCAACCGCTGGAATTTTGTGTCGAATTTCACTTTACATTCAAATATATATGGCCGACAGTGTAGTATGTTAACTTTTGGGGCATGAACTCACATATATGGACACAAATTCACAGTAGGAATTCATCTATTTCAATGGCGTGTTTACACACCGTTTGTCGAATACTGATTTTAGTTAGTATCAATTGTTTTGTGTAAATATTCTCTCCAGGATCCAAGAATATCATTCCAGAATTGGCAACACAAATAAACGTTGGATATCGTTTCAAAGGCTATAACGGAAAGTAAGATAATCACGCTGTGGATAACTAAGTCCCAGTTATCGTCAGAGTTAAGACAATCCAGTTAACTTTAACCATTTCGCTAACCGTAGAAACGTAATAAGAAAAGGGTTGGTTGAATGAACTTTGTAAAACATTGCAAACAATGTCCACTTGGAAATGGTGGAATGGCCACCCATTTCTATTAGAGAAATGGCAGTACAGTGTATGTCGGTACAAATAAGGTAATAAACGAGAGGAATGGATATTGTTGAGGACGCAGAGGGCATCCATCACGGGGGTGTGGTGTGCAGCTGCCGACGTGCGCAATTTAATTGATAACCCCCCCGCGCTCCGGCCACCTCTGGCTCTAAACTTCAAACGTAACAGAACAGACACCTGGGTATTGTTCCACTAATTTATTGCACAACCAAGCTTGAGATAACATAGATGAAATAAACTGTATGTAAATATTCAATTGTGTTATGTTCACTGTTCGATATTGTGTCTTTCATTATTTTGGTCGACAAATAGCAGTTACTATTTTTTGAAGTAAGTACTTAATTTATATTATTTTATACCCGTGCAGACCTCAGCCAAAATCTTGAAAAATTACACTTATCGTAGATGCGAAGCTACATAATACTGACAGTGTGATTTAGACTGAAAACGGGTGCCGCGAGACATGAATTCAAATCGACACCGTCTCAATACAAATATCGTGGGGCCGAATAGAACAATATACTCATATTTCAGAGGGATCCTCGACTTGAATATTTCACTGTTACGTGAACTTACGTGGTTATGTAACGTGAGCATGCTGTAATGTGTATTTATGGTGATGTAACGTAAGCACCCGGTGAGAATTGAGGTGACACTTCGGTTAACTAAGCTACGTTTCGTTACGCTTCGTCCGTATTTTTATTTCCTTTTAGTTTGGCCCCACTTAGCGTTGTCATCCCGCCCCCGGATCCTTTTAAGTGGTGTTGTGTTGGACATCGTTGTTTTATTTTTTTAACAAGGGTTACAAAATTGATTGAGTATCTAATAAAGAGTTTTTGATAAATAAATAAAGAATTGTTTACATCAATAAACTGTTGACTTTTGTTACCTTGTTTTACTAAATATGCTTAAATTAAATAGGTATAAACTTTGAATTAAAATATAAACTTTGAATTGCGATGTTAAAATAAAACAAATATAAAATGAAAGTTATATTGTGCCAACGTTCGTGAGTATTCTACCATCAAAAACGAATTCAAAGCATACTAACATGTTATTTTTTTTTTGAATTCCAACTTGATGAATGTAAATTCCCAATCCATTATTTGCGATCTGAATATATTATGACTGGGATAACACATATATTTTTTATATTTCATAATAAAAAATTGTGTCAGCATGATTCTGCATCGTAGAGATGCCATTAAATTTATTTTTAAGCCTAGAATATTTATAAAGAGTACAAAGGAAGCCACTTAAGATAGATACCTATTTCAGGCAGTTATTACTCTCAACAGATTCGGCAAGTGAGCTGAGTCATAGCTGGAATAGTAGCTAAATAAGTAGGAGCTAAGAGCTAAAAGCATACAAAATAATGAAAGAAGTACCGCCATTAGGTACTGTTGAATACATTGGCTAAACTAGTATATGCTTATTTTTTATTGTTTTTTAGCATTAAATATTGCGAAATTTTCACAAAGAAATGAATTTTCTACTTAAAGAAAATTTCTAGTGAAAGAAAAATTCGATCTCAGGCAGGGTTTGAACCTGCGTCTCTCTGGTTAAGTACACCAGACGCTTTGTCAACTAAGCTACCGAGACCACTGCCTGTGATGTCGAATTTCTCTTCCACCTTCTACGTCTTGAGGCGACGTCGGCACCATCTATTGAAGACATTACTGTCTTTCAACCAACACGACTGCCTTTACAGGTAGTTCAATGTCGAATGATGTTGCCTTACCGTATTATGCTTATTTTTTATTAGTTTTTAGCATTAAATATTGCAAAATTTTCACAAAGAAATGAATTTTCTAAATAAAGAAAATTTCTAGTGAAAGAAAAATTCGATCTCAGGCAGGGTTTGAACCTGCGTTTCTCTGGTTAAGTACACCAGAAAACTAAACTAGTATAGTTTTACATCTGTGGTTATAGGTACTATCAAATACATCGACCATCCATTTCACACAAACATTTTCAAAAAATGTCATGTTAGAATACCTAGTCACAATAAAAATTCGATGTCCGCCAATCACGTATGGACTATGAGAATAAAACAAGCATTCTCTTTGCCACAGGGTGGGGGGTGGGGGGGGATGTTGCTGCAAAATACGATAACGTCAGTGGAATTGTGTCTAGCCGTTCAGTTTCATGTATGCGGGAAATTTGCTTAAATTTTAAATGTACAGCGAGTTGTGCCGTATACCGACAGCTGCGGCAAATTCAAAACGGTTTTTTTCGTCCTGATCCGTCGCACAAAGGCCAGCAAAATGTCGTATCCAATATAGGATCAGATTTTTTAAATATTTGTGCCGTATACCGCAACAATTGTTTATGGAAACTGTTGCATAAACAACTGGGCATAAATTTTACCCAGTTAACCTAAATATTTATACATAAGTATCCAAACCATCGCAGCAATTCCTCTCAATTCGTGTCACTATTTCGTCTTTTGAACTGAAATGACGATCTTACTTTTCACTCTGATACAATAAAGTACCTAAAGGATCCTGTGTGCACAAAACTTTTTAAATTGCGCAATTCGAACAAATTAAACATGTTAGTATGTTAACAACGTACGACCCCGATTAGTAGTATCAACAGTGAAGCGATCCAATATCAAGTAGCGGAGGCAGGTAAATAATTGAAGCCTTCCGGCCATGCTCCGGTTTTAGGAAACACTTTTAAAAACATGCTAGGTACGTTAGGCAGTTACGGCCACTTCATCAAGAACTTTGCACGCCCTAAAAAGCTCATACTACACTGAGTACGTCCGCGGGTCATTTAGCCTGGTCCGACCGGAGAAGCGAGATTTTACATACTATATATACCTAGAATAAAGTCCCGAGGAAAGTTTAGACAACTGATAGAGCCTTAACTTCGTCTGATAGTAGACCGGTAGCTTACTGTAATGGTGAATTTATATTGGATAGGACGTTACGATAAGAACTCAATGTAGTGATTTTTGGTGAACACTTGATTTGAAAATAGAAAGTTTACCCGTAAGTACCGATTTATCGAAAACCTTCAATCTTTCAATTTACTTACCCTAGACCCTAGATAAAAAAAAACTGACAAAAACTCCCGTAAGATTTACAGTGTCATTTTATTTGTTCCTTTTACATTAGGTACTTGATCTTATTGCTTTTCAATAATTCAAAAGAGCCCAAATAATCTAATAGTCTTACTCATAACTGCTAGACTTATGAGTCTCTTTTTCGTGCGATTGTTAAGCTAGAGGTCCTGGGTTCGATTCCCAAGTCGAGCAATGTCATTGGGCTTTTTCTAAAAAGTTCTCAGTAGCAGCTCGAAGTTTAAATTTGTACCCTATTAATGCTACTAAGCTCACCCGCTATTACATGGAACTGTGAAAGCGAACTGTGGATGTTTATTAGCATGCCTCTGCCTTACCCTTCAGGGAATACAGGCGCGATGGAATAAAATTTACGAGATTCGTCCATTTTCATTCTGATTTCTAGATAGTTGCCTTCGTCCAAACAAATTCTCGGAGGGTTGGGGACGAGCGCGGCGGCGGCAGGGTTCATGCAATTTAACTTTTTACTGAGCGGGCACGACGACAACTTTGTCTTTGTCTCCGCTTATTCGATTAAGTGTGGAAATCATAGTTTTTTTTAATAGAATACAGATTTTTCTCTCTACTTTACGATAGAAATGGGAATATTGGACTACCTTGGCAGTCCAATGGTCATGTCACTAATTTCACAGTGCCTATCATGGCACTGCCTTTGACTTGTCAAATTTATTCATTACATAATAATAGCCATCAAAAAAGGTTATAGCTGATGATCCATCGGCCATTAACCTCTTTACGTTAAATTAACAGTGAACTAAGTGGTAGTTCTTATAAAGGTAGGAAAATAATTAATTCTAGAACAAAATTATAATAAAGAAAAAAGGAAATTTCACTTTGGGAATGTCGGTTGCGCGAATAGCCTGTAATTATTGAGAATTGCTAAGTAGACTAAGAGCCGTAGTTTTCTTAACTTGCTTATAGTATTTGAGTCGTTCGATCAAAATAATTATTAGTTTATACGTGCCTCAAGTCATTTGTGCTATTGGAATTAATCACACTAAGTACCTGATATAATTTAAGTAGACTTCCAGCGAACCAACATTTTATCTATAACTTCCTAATTTAGTGTGGAGTCCACCCTGTCCACCATACTAGCATACTGCGGGTTGGCAGACTTCACACGCCGTCAAAAAAATCTATTCTATCTATATTATCGACAACATAACTAGACAAACAACTTATTAACTATAAAAAAAATAAAATTTAAAATAAGAACACGACTATTTTGTACCATGATTTAACAAAATTATACATGGATTCATAATAATATTTTTTTTTAACAAAGTGGTGATTATTACCACATTGTTAAAAAAAATACAGATTTTAAAATTGGAATATATTAACCATATAATCATTTAGCGCTCCTCATGTTCTAATTTTAAAATCATGGCCATATGTTGTTACAGATAGTGTTTTTTTAATACTAAAACTGAATTTAAAATTAGAACTGCCATAGAAATTGCGTCGCAGACGTCCTCGTTATACAGATCGACTCCCGATTTACAACTAAGCTCAAAGTTCAGTGGAATTGTTCAATCTACGTAACTTTCCTCACCGCTTTTATGAAATAAAATTTGCATAGCTATGAACTTGAAACATAACTGTTTAGGTATACTAACATACCTAACCCTGTTTGCGAATGTATGTTAATTCAACAGGCATAGTAAAATTATATTACTGACTTCGTAATATTTGGGGTTTAAAAGGAAATTTCTGTGTATAGAAACAGAGTAACTATTGTATCTAATACCTATCAATTATTAAATAAGCTGTTTTAAAAAAAAATGCCTGCCTCGTTAGTCTAGTAGTCCCAAGCGCGACTGCTACGCTACAGGGCCTGGGTTCGATTCCCAGATCAAGCAATTTATTGAGTTTTTCTATGAAATTATCTGTAGCAGCTCGGAGTCTGAAGAAGTTTTACAAATATTTGCGATACAGACTAAGAAAGCGCTGGCGAGACGATCTGGATGACGTGGAAGGCTGTGGGGAAGACCTATAATTAATAGTAGACAGTAATGGTTAATAAAAAAAAATATATACACGTATAATATACACGTATACAGAAACGTAAATGACCAACATCAATGTCATTAACCGAATAATAATTTCGTCCATTTAGTGAAAATTGTGTGTAATATTAGATATACCTAGGTCTTAGATAGCTTGACATTCGTGGCCCCTGATTACTCGTTGTTTTCTATAAAATGGGTTTTTCTGAAGAATAAACCTATTTAAATATTGATCGTAATAAGCATAGCTTGACATTTTAGATCGGCTAATCGTCGTTGTCAAACAAATATCTGCTATGTGCACTTTTTGGAGATTTCGACATTTTGACTATTATGCCTAGTTTATTAATCAAAGTTTCGTATAAAAAGGCTGCTATGTGATTCTAAGCATTATAAGGTGAAATGTTAATTTAATTTAAATTAGTTTTCAAAAATTTGCTTCATATAAAATTTGCTTCATATAAAATTTTACAGGAGGACGTTTGGGATATTAATTATCTCAAAGTTATACTTTTTGCACATAGCAGATATTGGTTTGACAACGACGTAATGCTGTCTTGTATGAGATACGAATCCCCTAAAAAGATATTTATTGAGCGAGCGAGCTGCGCAAGACCGAGATGCCTACGTTCAGCAGTGGACGGCAATATGCTGATGTGATGATGATGATGATGATTTACATATTAACATGTTCTTATAACGGCACGTGTATCGTACGAAATTAAAACAATTTAGCTCGATCACAATTTAAATTATTCATATCGGAGACATTACTAACGGTTTGACGGGAGTAGGGGGGCGGTAATCAATTTAAGGGCCTGGAACCGACGAAGTTTGTGCCGTCACGTGCCCTGCCCGATCGTCACTAACTACCAAGCCAAATTGTCTTGACGACTGCTCTACTTCGTTAGTGTTTTAAGTTGGAACTAGTAATTGAATACAGACCATTTAGATGCAGGATAAGTTGCTCTACATCAATATTTGCTAATTTTTTAGTCCGGGAACCGAAAGGTATCACTGATGTGCGGAAAACTGTTCAGGCAATAAATTGTTTTCCTTTTTACAGTTATATATAAGACTAGCTTTCGCCCACGGCTTCGCCCGCGTGGTTTCTCGGTTTTTCTGCATTAATTTTTTCCCGTTTTTGCAACATTTTTCATTTATGCTCCACTCCTATTGGTCTCAGTGTGATTATATATAGCCTATAGCCTTCCTCGATAAATGGGCTATCCAACACTGAAAGAATTTTTCAAATCAGACCCTTAGTTCCTGAGATTAGCGCGTTCAAGCAAACAAACTCTACAGCTTTATAATATAAAGTATAGATACCGTCACGCCTGTCTTCGCCAAGGTTAAGGCAGAGGTGTACTAAATGCACACTCCCAGTTCGCCGGTACGTTTAGGTCTTATGTAATGGGGGGCGAGCCTATTGCCGTTTACCAGGCACATATCCAAACTCCAAGTTGCTACTGAGAAATTCATAAAAAAAAACTCAATAACAATTTACTCGACCTGGGAATCGAACCCAGGGCCTCCAGCGTAGTAGTCGCACTAGACTAATGAGACAGTCTCAGACTGAAGAAACATAACCTACAAAAATACATGCCATCTCTACCTACCTGCTCAGTCGATACAGTCGCTATTCAAACTTACGTAATCTAGAAAGCTTTCACACTTGAATCCGCGATACGTTCTAACTAGCGTTCGTTAGAAAGACTCTGCTTGTTTACCAGTCAATTACTTCTCAAAGCACCGTGTGCCGATGAAACTTTATGCAGAAACTTTGAAACTGCACCTGCAATGCACACTTCTTACCTGAACCTGACAGCTTTAAGGAAATGTAGCCAGAGATAATGAATAAATGACACAAAAAGAAATAGTTTTAGAATTATACTAATATACAATAGTAGGTAACGGAAAATAAATGAGTATTTATGAGAATATAGCAATAGAAATAAAAGAAAGACTGGCTTATTAGTCTACCTAGTGGTACCAAGCACGACTGCTACGCTAGAGGTCACGGTTTCGATTCCCGGGGCGATCAAAGTGTTATTGAGTTCTTAAGGACTTGTGCCTGTTTAATCATACTCGTGGTAGGCTCGCCTCCCATCACATGGGGCATAATCATGCCGGAATTCGGATGGTTCCTATGTTATGTTTTATGTACAAGTCTAAACTTATAAAATCTTTAGAATGTTTATTTCTCTGTCTGTATGTTTGATCGCGCATCACGCACACGCTACGGTATGAAATTTGATGTGATTTGCTCAATTGTACTGCAAGAGATATCTCTCAGTTATCGTGATACATTGCCTAGAAGCCGAGTTACTGTGAGTAAATTCTTTTGGGACCGGGCAAGAAACAGCTGGTATTGCATTAAACTTTTCTTCTACAGCTGAACTCAAAACTTATCACAACGGTACGAGTACGGGTAGTACTCGTACCGCAAAAATTTGATAAAGCGTCTAAAGGAGGTAGTTCCTTCCAAATATTTTTTTATTTACGTCTACAATACAACATGACATTATACATATGACATGTGTAATGGGCATCTACCATTCCACTTCAAAACTTTGACATCCCAAACCAATACCCTCACAATCCTCTATTGTTGGAAGTATTTCTCCTTTTACTTATCGGATCCTAAACAACAAACAAAGTGCAACGCCAGCAAGAGCTTAGTTTCAACAACAAGTCGAAATCACTGAAAACTTTTAATGAGATACAAACAAACAGAGGGTTTAACGATGTTTTTCCGGTTGTAAAGATGTAATGACTGCCTCATAAGTTTAGTGGTTTTAAGCGGGACTGTTCGATCCCCAGGTCGAGCAGTGTTATTGGGTTTTTCTATGAAATTCTCAGTATCAGCTCGGAGTCTGGATTTGTGCCTGGTTAATGATAATAGGCTCACCCCATGGGACCTAAACATCCCGGTGAAGTCGATGGGTATACATTAGTACGCCTCTGCCTAACCCTTCGGGAAATACAGGCGTTATGGTATGTTTTCCGGTTGTAAAGATGTACTGGGCACGCAGAGATCATTAACAGTATCAGTGAACGAGACTTGGCCAATCAACAGTTCATGAGCATTATCAGCAATGTAATTGATTGCTTCTGTTCAACATAATACATATGTGCCAGCAGCATTATTTTATACGCATACATTTTCGGACGCTAATGAATGATTGTTTAACGTGCAGTCACGCAAGACACCTAGGTAAATACGTGGGTATTATCAATCTATATTAATATTATAAAGAGGAAACATTTGTGTTTTTGTATGTATGTTTGTAATGTTTTTCACACAAAAACTACTGGGCCGATTTCAAAAGTTCTTTCACGATTAGAAAGCTGCATCTTCACTAAGTGACATAGGCTAAAATACATTTTAAAAAAAAATAGGGATCCCCACACCACACGGGCGTAACTGTGGGCGGAAAACTAGTATAGGTATTAAAAGAATCAATATTTCCCTTCGTTACGCCAAAACTTGCGGTTTGGGCCGAAAACTGACAAATTTAAACGCTGGAAAGCTGCAAACGAGTTCTCCTCATTAATCGACTGCCACTTGGGGAGCGAGTTCTAGTTTCGGTACGAGTCCGATGTACCCTCCTACATCGGACTCATACCCACTAAAAACCCGTAGACAATTGCCTTCCCATGTACTATAGTCAAAGCCATGGAATTCGTGACATTCGCTACAAATAACCGTACCTACAAGATTTCCGGACAAAATGTTACTTTCATCTCATCAAGACGATGCGAAGCGGCGTGTTATATATGTTTTTTTAACTTTTTTACAGACTTTTCTGTTACGGCCTGTGTTTTTTATTTTCTGTTTTTTTTTTGTTTTCAGAATTTACATACTTTTGAACCCCTTACTATAAATTCAATTTAACAACTACATAACTACCTCGTTTTCACACGTCTGTATAAAACTGTTCATGCTTCCTGAAACGTGTGTTAATTAAAACATTCGGGCATATGTGACGAGGCGTGTTGGACCCACATATTCATAGCAATACGTTTATATATGTGTTGGACATACACACGCGTAAGTCTGACAACCAGCTTATGTTTGCAGGATTATTATAACCAAATTGTATGCACAGACTATACTAAGCTTCGCTCTGATATTCTATGGTAAATCTTGAATAGTGTTCAATCCTTTGAGATAAAGGGGTACCTATATTAGCAATGTGGGTCACACATAACTAGTATTCTTGTTAACCCCTCGTGCTAAGCTAAATGCTTGTGTTACGAGTGGGTTCACGTCGGTAGTGCAATGGGTGGGGTTCGAACCTGCAACTATATGATCGCAAGTCCGACGCCCTAGCCATTAGGCTACCGCCGCTTAAAGTTGTAGATACTTCTAAAGTACTGGCTTGTATTTTTTTATATTTGTAACAAGCTTTCCGTTCACGGCTTCGCCTGCGTGTTTTCTCGACTTTTCTGTACTATATATAATATGTATGTATTATTCATATAAACCTTCCTCTTAAATCACTGTATCTATTAAAAAAACTGCATCAAAATCCGTTGCGTAGATTTAAAGATCTAAGCATACATAGGGACAGACAGACAGCGGGAAGCGACTTTATTTTATGATATGTAATGATTATAACCAAACTGTGGATGTTTTTCAAAAAGGTTAGGTTACGAGCACCCTAAACCGACGACCATGCATGAGGAGTTTAATGACTGCAGATGAAGCGAAAGTAGTGTGCCAGGATCGTAACAAGTGGAAATACCCTTTAGGAGACAGGCGTGACAATATGTACCTATGTGTGTATATATTATATGATGCATATATCTATACGTGCTTTTTAGACTTAAAATAGAAAAGGATCTGAATGTAATGCGTATTTATTTTTATAAGCATATTTTTTTATTTCTGAACCGACATTGATCGATTCTGTCTGACAGAGGTGATCCGGAGGTGACCATCGTGACTGTATTATTTTTCTTAAAAGGAAGGAGTCCAGAAACCCAGACTAAAACCTGTTTATAATATGGAACCTTTCACAATCACTCTCTCTCTCTTCTCAATCTCCTCTCAGCCGAAAAGTTTTATTAAATTAAAAAAAAATTAACACTTTTTTAATGTTATATTTTTTTTCTGAATGAACAACAGAATTACAGACTGAGCCTAATTACACCCCTGATATGCGTTTAAATTTTAGGTGGTTTTTCAACTAGTACTTCGAAAATTCAGTTCTTGTTAAATAAGCCTTATAAATCTGTGTAAGCCATCTAAATTAATAGGAGTCGTAATGGGTGCGGGTGCGCTTATCTCCAATAATAGCTTAATTTATTTCTACTTGGAATTTAAATGTGGCGTTTAACGACAGTTAATAATTTGAAGTATCTATATTCATATTACATCCCATCATGCCTGTATTCCCCGAAAGTTCAGGCAGAGGTGTACTAATGTACACCCATACTTCGCTGGTATATTTAGGTCCCATGTAATAGGGGGCGAGCCTATTGCCATAAACCGGGCACAAATCCAGACTCCTAGCTGCTACTGAAAATTTCATGGAAAATTCCAATAACACATAGCTCAACCTGGGGATCGAACCCAGGTTTTCTAGCGTAGCAGTCGATAAACAAAAACAAACATAGTATATTCATATTATATTTGTTTAAATTATATAATAATGGCTCACTACCGCATTGTAGAATCCTGAGTAACTATTTAGCACTACAGGCGTGCTGATAGGTAATATATTTATTTTACTAATACCGCAGAACAATACAAGACAAAACAATACAAGAAAATACAATTAAGATCTTTCTTGATCTAGCGACAGCTGTTTGGGTTATGCATTGTTGACAGTAAGTTTGGCCATTTCAATATTTATTTTAATAAGATAGGTAACACAAATGTTTGTTCACAAAATAACTAACAATACAAGTTCCACATCGTTTATAAGATAGTTTTCATTTATAGATTAATAAAATTATGGTATTAAAATGCGGTTTTAGACTTAGTACTTTCTGGATACTGCAGACTTCCTTAACCTTATTTTTATAACGATTATAACACTAGTTATCGTCACATATTGTATTTAACTATAAACTGCATGCATTGTAGAATTTAACCTCGTTATCGGCAATATAAAATATCGAAATTCGCGTATCAGCGAGTGCATTTTACTCGTTTATCATGTTAACGAATATTTACTTGTCCAATGTTCATATTCCCGAGCTGTGACATGTGAATTCGACTCAAATTTTATTATCGACTCGATAAATATAGGCCTGGCATATAAATCGTACCTTCAAAGTACCATAAAATTGCCAAAAATATGGAAAACACATACATTTTATATTCCCATAGGATAAGGAAACAACAGCCGTAAAATATAAACTTTTTCGTTTACTGGGGATTTTAATTACTTACAAATTTAAAAGCGGAATTTAAAAACTTTTAGAAGCTGCAATAACTCATTGGTTTGGGCGGCAGGCTGCAGACGAGAGGTCCGTCGTTCTAATGTTGTACTATTACGTATCTACAGACATACATACATAAAATTTAACTGATGATAACTATATAGGTACATAGGTACCTAAAACAAAAAAACATAAATCTCTGGTATTTTAGTGGAGCTCTAAAATATACTAGTAATCTCATATTAAGAGGTGTGTAAACCATCATAATTGATAATAGATAGTAACATTTAATAGTATCCATCCTGTAATCCTGTCCACAGTCTTATTTTTCCTTCACTAAAATAACTTTATAATGTTAGCATGAAAAACGCGAATGCACGTGAATAAATGTAGTTACTCTCTAAAACTTGAATTTTTCCTATGTAAAAATATCTGAGCCAGAGCAACCAAACGGTATAAAGTTTAAATTTAAATAATGGTGACAAATCGACTTACTTCTTCAAAAAGATTTAAACAAAGTAAGGAATAACACAACAAACGACTGTCGTTTGTCAAAAGAGGATGAGTTTCCATATAAACTTAAATATGAAATACCGACTTGATGCTGCATGATAGTGTACTATTACTTAATTTCGTAATATCTGTACCAACAAGAGTAAAAAAATAATGTATGTATGAGTAAACAGATTTCTTATGCACTTCTATAATTGAATCTTTGAAACAAGTCCAGTAGCTGAGCTGATGTGAGTTACTGGGTTTGATACCTTTGTATAAACTTCTCAGTAAGGCCGTAGCCAGGAACTTTAGGGAGGAGGGGAATTAGTTCGAGCTGTGGAGTACATCATCAAAAGATTCAGGGGGTGTTTCAACCCGCAAAGCACCTGTCTACGGCCATGCTTCGCAGTATCAGCTAGTTCGACTCGTTCGACAGTTTAAATATACAGGAGAAATCGTTATTGGGTTTTGATTTTTCTATGAAATTCTCAGTAACATCTTGGAGTTTGGATTTGTTTCCAGTTCAGGTGCAACAGGCTCGGCCCCTATAACATAGGACTTAAATATACAGGGGAAGTGTAACTAACCTAACCTTTGGGGAAATACAGGCCTGATTGGTATGTTAAACATGCCGCCGAAAAGTGAGTGTAGGTACTATAATTTTGTACCTTCTACTGTGGGTTACTTTAATACACTACTCTGCCTATCCTTTCGAGGAAAACAGGCGTGAATTTTATGTTACCTTTAAAAAAATGTTGATCTGAATACCCTATGAACAGGGACGTGGCCAGTTTCCTAATTTACGATTCAACCCGCGCAAGCCGACACTCGGCGGGTTCCCTGAATATTTGCAATTAGATTACCTACACTCTGTACATACGACGGCGAGATTTAAATTATCAGACGTATGGAAGCGCATTACCACTTACAGATCTACGTGTGAATGCATCAGAATTATGCAGCTGCCGTGAAGGAATCGCTTTGGCAAACAAAGCGCTTAAGATATTGCTGAAGCGAATATAATCTGACTACATTCTCTAAGGTACAGAACCAATACTTATATCTATCGATAGTTTATCCAGCTAAGATAATGATGACAGATAATTGTAGAGAAAATTTGGACAAAATTAAACCTTTTTACATTACCATCACGCCTGTATTGCCCGAAGGGTTAGGCAGAGGTGTACTTAATGTACACCCACAGTTCGCCGGTATGTTTAGGTCCCATGTAATAGGAGGCGAGCCTATTGCCATTCACCGGGAACAAATCCAGACTCCGAGCTGCTACTGAGAATTTCATAGAAAAACCCAATAACACTTTGCTCGACCTGGGGATCGAACCCAAGACCTCTAGCGTAGCAGTCGCGATTGGGACCACTAGACTTACGAGGTAGTCCTTTTTGGAACCGTGCAACTGATTGAGTACCACGCATGGATCATCATTACATGAATGAAGTATTATTAACAGACATCCTACCTACCAGATACTCGTACATTAGATTAAATCTGTATAAAAACCAAGTAAAATATTCCAAATTCCTATATTCGTCGTGACACCTATTTTCAGCGACTAACTAATACAAGCACGTACCTAACCGATAGTAAGTTTTCGGCAACACAAAACGCCTACCTACATTTCTCAAGAATACCAATCCGTTCAGTAACTTTGTAGCCGCAAAACGACGTATTTTTTCTCATATTCTGTGTCTACAAAGTTCCCCAAAAAAGGGAATCATTATCTAAATATTCCTGTTCCTGAATATTTCATAGCGATAACTCGATAAAAGGAACAGATAGCGGCGGTGGCGGCCCCTAGCGAGTGCGTGCTGAGCAAAACTGTGCAAACATGAGACGATCGCACTTACGATCGCAAAATACTGATACGTGATGATATTGTTACCTAAAACGATGCCAGAACGCTTCTGATATACCATAACTTTCCTCATGAACGAATATTATACTATTTTCTTCCATCGTGTATTTATAATTTGTTTTTAGATACGTTTCAACACACTACACTAGACAATGTATTGTGGGTGCGTTTATAAGGTATAAACCTTATAAAGGCACCCACAATACAGGATAAACATTTTTCAAATACACAAACACTCGCACCATGTATACCTGTAGGTCATACAAATGTTTGTTCCGCCCGGGGACGCAAAAGTTGATAGCTCAGCCGCTACGCTAAGTAAATCGTATCGTTAAAAAATAGTTTATGCTTTAGTAAAAAGGATTTTCAATCAACAGATTAACCTGTAAACGAACTATTAATTACAGGCAATTGAAAAACAATCCCAGGTGCCAACTAGGGGACTAAAATCGCTACTTTTAATAAATCAAAATAAAAATCACGGACTACACAACGGGCAATTATGTTCCCGTATAAGGTGGTCTCGCATTTTACAAGCTTTTTGTATACTTACAGGTCATCTTATGTATAACAGCACGTATACACAAAATTTTGTTTCACAAAAAGTTAAAAGGGGCGCATTTTAGCCTCCCTGTTGTAATGCACTTTTGTTCATGTTTAAGTGGTCGCCCGGAGCTCGATATTCGACTGCAATATTTTTCTACACTCCTTCTCTACATTACTTTTATTATGCTTAATCTGACACTCCTCCTTCCTGCGCTTAGAAAAGGGTAAGCACAAAGTTTTTGCTCCACGTGCTTCACGTATTTTCTTTTCGAGTTCGCGTTCGGAGTGTGCAGGAGTCCGACAGACTTCCAACAAATAAAAAACTTCCGATCAAATTGACACCTGTCAATTCACTTCCTATTTCCTTCTTGTACTTTTGATTAAAACACTTAAAACCTGTTTAAGTTTATGTTGCCCACTAAAAATATAGTTTATTGCACCACTTAGCACAAACATAAACACTAAACAAAGACCAGTCCTGTTGTATAAATAATAAGTGTGTATTAGCATCCATTAGAGCAGTTAATAAAGTAGCCTAGAAATTGCCTGGAAACAGAATAAGGGCATGACTTCCTATTTGTCATACGAATTAATTTTACTAATAGTAATATAGTTAACTTGGCATTGTAAGCTAACATTATGTGTCCTATTATGTAGTGTCTCATTAGGAATATTATGACCATGGCAAAACATATCCAAAGTACTTCAAAGCATAAAAATATATTACCAATTCAGAGAATAAAGTAACAAGTCAGTGCAGTGATAACCTAGAGATATAGTTTCGAGTCCGATTGCAAGGCACGCGCTAAATCGGTGAAGGAAAACATCGTGTGAAAACCTGCACGCCTAAGAGATTTTCTCGATGACTTGACTTGATCTCGTGAAGTCTGTCAACCTGCATTAGGCTAGCTTGGCGGACTATAGCCTTATTCCTCTCATCCTGAGAGTATACCCGTGCCGAGTAGAGGAACAATAAAAGGGTTGATGATGATGAATATTCGGGAAATACCTACGTGATCGGAAAAACTAGATTATTGCTAGTAACAACGCTGTTGTTTCGTAAAATATTAGAAAGAAAGAAAACAGATTTATTATTGTTACAACCCAGATGCGCATACAACTTACACTAAAACTTATATAAATAAATAACTAAATGAGAGATGTTGGTTGTACATCGTAGATGCAACAAATAGGTTCCCACTCAGCATGATGCCATGTTAAGGCAAGCCTCGATATTAAACTATCAACCTTGAAGTACCTTATAAAAAAACCCATGTGTTCGTTTACGGAACCGAAGTATCGAATCTTGTAACCTGTGTGTGTGAAAAAGGAATTTCTCGGGTTATATAACCAAAAGCCGTACTTACCTATGCGTGGAAGATTTACAAATATTACTTTTTTGTAATTCTCAAAAAACCATTATATAAAACATAAACAGACGGCTTGAAAAAATATTATCTCGAGTAAAAGTAGGATGTTGTACTGATCTACTTATACTTCTTAAGGGGAAATGATTTTTCCGACGTATACGTACAACGGATTATCATATAGACAAATATTTTGTAAGTAGGTATATAAGACTAGCTTACCTTCGTGGAGTTACCGGCGTTGATTTTGATTATCCAATTCCGTGAGAATTTTCCTTAATCATGGCTGCCTACAACCTGCACCTACATCAAAAAATTCAATGAAAATGATGTCCACAACAGCCCTACATATCGGATCCAACTAGAGCAAAGAAGTAAGAACTATCCAGGTGTTCTTTGTTCTTATGAGGTATAAGGACAAAAAAGAAATTCACTATAATCCATTAAGCCAATTAAGAGGAGAAATGCGGCGTACCGGAATTTATATATATAGATAATTCAGCTTCTAGCGGCTAATCGCGAACAGAAGGAACATGTACCAAATTTTAAGATAAATCTACAGTTATAGAACCGTGAAACCGCGTTTAATTCCGTGCAGTAGTTTTTACGTTATGTGCGTACACACAGAAGAACAGACATTATATCAAAAAGTAATAGTTTTGACTTCTATTACTCTCACAAAGACCCTGATATTTATTTTTATAAATATGCCCAATGCACAGACATCAGCCAGCTATAATTTTACTTTAGGTATAAGAGTAAATAAACACTACACTTGAATTTCGTTAACTGCATAATGGTTACATTACAAAAAAAAAAACATTTTCTATTTTACGATAAGGTAACAGTAGGAGTTATAAAGATCCATCAATCTCACCCCTTTTTAATTTTATAACTACCGACCTTTTCGTGTTATTTTGACCGAGTTTTCCTAGTAACCCATGAAAGCCGACAACACGCAATATTTAACGCCTTTCATACAAATACCACTGATCTTTACTGATAATATTAATGTTTCCTTAAAAAAAAAACAAATATAAAAAAGTTTTAATAATAATAAGTATTCCGGCATGGCATTCTGTGACCATTGTTCCGATCGCTGTGTCGCCAATGGTCCAATAACCAAGAGCTCGATCAACATCTGAGGAGGCTCTCATTGAGTGGCTGGATCAAGGGCTCGCTTGAACACGGTCCGTAAGTTTTCTTTCTCTGGTGCCCTCGCTAGCTAGCTTGGATTCTGCTTCCGATGCCGGTAGGTTATTTATTATTTCTCATATATTTAAATGTTATTTTTCTTTGATATTTTTTTTACATTTAAAAGTGTAAAGCAGATATGTCAGAGGTTTAATATAGGAGATCATAATATATGAACAGGTATATACCTTATTGCTGACTATAACTGAATTATATTTATTTTGGTAAATGGTTTTATTTTTAATTAAACTTTTATGTTGCTGATATTCAAGCTGCAAGTTTGAGTTAAATCTTAATCTAATTTGAGTACAAATACTTCGCCTTACGTCAATATCAGTACGCCATTACAGATTCTACCAACTCAATCCTAATACCGATAGTCGGGATCAGACGGCTTAAATGGGCGCAGAAGCATCAGAATACAAGATGAGAACCACAAGAGTTAACATTATTTATTATGTAACATAAATGTACACCTACCTACTTTTATGGGGTTAAAAGGTAAACGAATAACATGGGTATTTTAATAGATACCCTTCGAATTTTATTGCTAAACTCGTCAGAGAAAATTCCATAAACACTTAACCCGTCACCGTCTTGTAAAAACAGTTACATATTTTCATGTTGTTATTGATGCGTTTCTTGTTTTTGTTCCAGACATTCTATAGATTGAAACAAGAAAAACCGGCCAAGTGCGAGTCGGAGTCGTGCGCAGAGTGTTCCGTACCATTACGATTTATGACGTATTAAACGTACGTACGTACGGTACGTTACGTAACGTGGACATCACACATAATTATTTCAGCCTAGAACTAACACAGGCTGTACACATATTACCTTGGCCCTCGCAAATTCCCCAGACTATATCAAAACCGAGACATGAGCTACTTATACCCAACTAAGGTATGACACAGTCTAGAAATAGCTAGCGGTATTTAGACAAAGTCTGCGGGATAATATTAATCAGGTTTTGAATACCCTTCAAATATTGTTTAAAAATATCTAACTATATCTTAAACTTAATACATACTTCTATATCCTCGTGAATGCGAAAGTAACTCTGTCTGTTTGTAACGTTTTTATGCCTGTACCGCTGAACCGATTTTGGTATACATAGTAATAGATTGAACCTTGGAGAAGGACATAGTCTCTTTGTCTCAAAAAGTCCTATATAATCATAGACACATTTAGTATCTAGGTAATATATGTCATGTCGTGAAATAACATAAGACATACATTTTTGCAATTTAAGACATATAACTTACCCTTAAACAAATAAATATTATGAAAACTAAGAAATTCATACCGTATTGGCAAAATGACCTCGTCCTTCGACTTCGAATAAATCAAATTATATTGAATATATTAACATAAATTGTAGTTCAATTGAATTTATTACCGTATTCAATCTAGATTCAGATTCTAGGCTTTTCTAATGAGAATAATTTTATGAATCATCAAAAGCTTCATTACCACCCCTTATTTAAACACGTCACGAAGCTAGGCAAGGGTTAAAGTGAACCTATTCATTATTAATTTTAGACACCTTATTGTTTTTGTAATGTAAGCGCGTGTTTTACCACAAACTATTTCGCCTAGTGTGTAAGCGTCTGACTGCCTCATTAGTCTAGTGGTCCTTAGCGCGACTGCTACGCTAGAGATCCTAGTAACGATTCCCAGGTCGAGCAGTGTTATTGGGTTTTTCTATGAAATTCTCATTAGCAGTTCGGGGTCTGGATTTGTGCCCAGATCATGGCAATAGGCTCGCCCCCTATCACATGGGACCTAAACATACCGACGAAGTGTGGGTGTATATTAGTACACCTCTGCCTAACCCTTCGGGGAATACAGGCCTGATAGTATGTTACTTACTACAAGATTCACCATTGCCAATAATGAGAGAACAACATTCACACATACATCCTTCAAAATCCATTGCTCAAAGCCACTATTCCTACTAACTAGATTCTATTTAACTATGCAACAGTCAGAGCAGAGCCTAAAGTACTCAAACCAAGATATCTAGCCGTTTTAATTACACACCGTATGTAGGTCCAAGCTGTCGAGTTAATTAAAGGAAGTTCGTACGAGACTGTACGAGTTCGTACGAGTTCGTGCGAGTTGTTCGACTTCGTTATAATGACGATGTGTTTACGCTAGGAGTTTGCATGTCTATGGAAATTATGGATTGCACGCAACGTGAAATGCCTTTTCTTCGCCCCAGCGGTTGGCGGGTTAAGCTTTTGTAAGTAGATTGTGTGTTACAGAAAATGTTTTATGGCTGTCGCTTAATTTGTACGTGGGATTTGAGATGGTGTTGTTAAGATTATTGCGTATTTTAGCTACAAGTATCTTAAGATTGTTTTAACATACACAAGCATAATATGTTGGTGAAATACAGCTGTACCTAAACATATTAATGCAATAATTATCCTCTGCCATTGATATGGCATGGATTACTTACATGCTGCGATAATTTAGATTCCCGCAAATTTCCCCCAAAAAAGTATAGACTTTTTTGGAGGAAATTTGCAGTAAATAGATTTGGGGGAAATACATATTTATTCTGGATCTGGGTACACATAGGATTATAATATCCTGATAAGGTAGAGGGCAACAAATTAAAACGCTGTTTTGGTAGACATACAAACATAGGTAGGTACATACACTCACGCCTTTTTCCAAAGGGGTAGACAAAAACTACCCAGCGCAATTTGGTATGATTCTTGCATACTTCTTTTGCTTAGTCCACATTCATACATATTATCCCACACACGCGCCGATTACGGGTAAGTACTACTGCTACTGTCTACTAGGTATTAGTAGGTATATTATATCCTATTGAAATTGTGCAGATGAAGAGTAAATGGGCTGATGATGATGATGAAATGTAAATACTCGCTACCAGTTGACACTTATAAATAAAATAATATAACCATTTAAAATTTTAAACCCTACCCCGGCACAAAACCATCGATTATGTAAATAGTAAATCTATAACCAGCCGGACGGTGATTGTATGCACAAGAGTTAATTAACGAGTGATCCAATAATCGAATCTCGCTCGGACAGTCGGACAGCCGGACGCGAGTCACGAGGCCGCTCGACCATTATAATTGTATTTATTTTATTACCCTCGTAACAATTTGTATTGACACAGAACAGAGAATATTTTTTTGTTCCGTGGTTATGGGTATAAAAATATCATAACATTTATAATGAAAGAAAGAAACTAACTCAAAAATCTTTATTATAATGTTATGATAGGCTAGTTGACTGATTATTTAAATGGCCTTATGAAAAGATGACCACAAATAGTGCCAACGTGTTCAGTCATTTGTGCATACTTGTTGCAAACAGCTTCCCTACCTATCCCACTCACCTTTTGATTGTTAGAGTTAGTTAGATGTTTGCAACATGTTTTGCCGTCAGTGGGCACGCGGGTTACCTAACACTGACATTTTTAATGAATCAAACACCAATTTAGTATCTTCAGGTGCCTACCGTAGTTCTTAGAAGTGGTGAACGCTGTGATCAATAAAAAATTGACCTAAATTTAAAATTTAAAAAACCCCGGCCAATTGCTATGTCTCGACCGATTTTCATCAAACATAGCTAAGAACACTCCCGACTAATTCACCTTTCAAACAAAAAAAACTAAATCCAAATCGGTCCATCCGTTCGGGAGCTACGATGCCACAGACAGACACACACACACACACACACACACAGACACGTCAAACTTATTACACCCCGTCGTTTTTGCGTCGGGGGTTGAAAAAAGATTCTTTAGGAGAGACCTTCAATGTGGCTTGACAATGATGAGTTTAGAGAGAGGCTTTTATAACACCTAGATGATAAAACGAGTTTTTTTTCTAGACAATATACATTTATATTAACTCAGTTAAGAATTTGGTCTACCTAAGTTCTCCAGGGACAGACCTTTTCATTAACAATGCAAAAAATGTATTATAAACTCTTTGTATTTAGCATCTTTATGAACGAGAGGGGCGTTTGTATTTCAAATAAAGTTTGCGAACTCGGTTATTGTGACGCTCCGTACATAAATTGCGAACATAATCTTTCCGCTCTGTTAGAATTATTAGATTATGTTAGGCGTGGTTTACAGGAATATGTACGCAATATTCTTAATCTTAGATTAACAACTTTAAACAATGTCAGAGAAACTGGTAAGCGCTATAATATCCTATGTAAATATGGTCAGTCCCAAATTAGAAACATTGTTACTGGTAGTTTCTAACTACTTTCTACTGATAGTCAATAAATTATTATTGTTGTTACTCGCCAGTGGAGAACTGTCCATTTTGGTGAGGAAGGCGTAATCTGACGTAAGGCAATAGCAGGCACTAATAAGCACTTAGTTGGTATTCAATTCAAAAATCGGTAGCAATCTTGCTGTAAGGACCCTTCAGCATTTTACAGGCACAAGTTACGACGAAAAAATATATTCTCGATACACTGCTATAACATACCATTACGCCTGAATTCCCCGTAGGGTAAGCCAGAGGTGTAATTTGTAACCCATATTTGGGCGGTATGTTAAGATTCCTCAAAATGGGAGCAAGCTTTTGCCATTAACCGGAAACAAATCTAAACTCCGAGCTGCTACTGAGAATGTCACAGAAAAACCAAATAAGCCTGCGACCTGAGCGAAATCGGAGCCAGGCCGTCTAGCGTAGCAGTCGCGCTTGACACCACTATTAAAACTAGCTTGCAATAAGGACGCACCGTAAGTCGACAAATCCCTCGAGATTGATGACCATGTTTCCTAAGCCACGATATACATGTTGTTGCTAAACATTAACGTTTATAGGACGTATAAACAGAGACCACCCCAATTGGGGAGGTGGGACTAATTTAAAACATTACGCACCGCCATGATAAAACGACACCATTATCAACTCAAAGGGTTGTACGGAAAAGATATTACTCCAGCGAGACGATGTGGTCTCGTTATAAATATAATAATTGCGTACTTTGCGGTAACGGCATACGCGATACAAGAATATGAAACACGAAAGATTATCTGAATAACAGCCGCATGAAAAATATTGTCTATAAACCTACACCGTGATACTTTAGTTCTCCATTTTAGTTCGTGAAAAAAATTACAGCAGTTTCATAGAAAAGTGTTCTTCGGCAAAATGAAATGTAATTTTCGCCAATTTAGGGTTGGTCCTTTGGTGAAAATTGTTCATAATTATGAATATCACTAGGCCCTTTCGCGTGTACCTAATACGACTAAAATATCACATACCCGAAAAAATCTTTAAAAGATTAAAAATATATTCCTCCAGTTTTTGTATTCGATGCAGCGTAAGTTTTAATTAACATTTCGCCGAAAACGGATCCCGTGGTATCTATAAATCAATACGAATTTGTATTGAAATATGTTATGTATGTATTTGGTATTTCATTCAGATTGGGAAATCAGAATTTTATAGCTGAAACTGATCTATAACAGCAAAAGTTTATAGAGCAATATATTGAGCAGCTTGAAGTACGCTAATCAATTGATTTGCATGCTGAAGCTATGCTTGTTGTTGTCTGAGTCTACATTCGGAGATAATCTGCAAGTTAAGCTATTGGCCTCAGTTTCCGAACAGGAAAGCATAAAGGCCTGATAGCCAGTTTATTAGGATAACGATACCATCTGGAGAAGAGTTGCGAGTTCTGATGGCAGTCGCTTCGTTTAAAATATACGAACTGGTAGCCGACCCCAACAGAGTTGGTAGCATGGTGATGATGATGATGATGATGATGATGATGAGCCCCACAGTCAAATAAACACAACTATTTCTGTCGTAAAATGTTTTTTTTTTTATGGCATAACTCGGCAAACGAGCAGGCAAGCTAGCTGATGGGAAGTAGTCATCGCCGCCCATGGACATTTGCAAATCCAAAGGAGTTGCAGATGCGTTACCGAGCCTATTTAAGGAAAAGGGAGGGGAAGGAGAAAAGGAGAAGGAAGGGGACTGAGGGAGAAATTGGGCCTCCGGCGCTCCACACTCACCGTACGAAACGCAATATGCATACTGGTACTTGACGTCGATATTCTGTGGGAGGGTAGTACTTCCCCGGTCGTGCGGACCCATTCATGCTGGCATGTAGACATGCCAGCAGGCACTACTACTACTATGTAATTTATAACATTGTTATATTCACAAAGATATGCATTTGCTAATTAAAGAATTTCTAGTGAAAGAAAAAATCTATCTCAGGCACGGTTTGAACCTGCGTCTCTCTGGGTAAGTACACCAGACGCTTTGCCAACTAAGCTACCGAGACCACTGCCTGTGATGTCGAATATCTCTTCCACATTTAACGTCTTCAGGTCGTCTTCAACGTCGATTTTTTCTTTCACTCGAAATTTTCTTTAATTAGAAAATTCATATCTTGTAAATATTTCGCAATATTTAATGCAAAAAAATAAGCATATGTTATATTACTAGCTTGTAAGACGCTAAAACTTTTTTAGGACTATCTTATCTGCAAACATATAAAAATAGAAAAACTTGTTAACCGTCTTTACTCAATAACTTATCGTAACTAGACTTAAGCCTAACCATTCTTATTCTGATAGATGACTCGTGTCAAGCAGTGGGACTGTAAATAAAAAAATATATCTTTACTTAAGTATTTTAAAAACGATAAGTTCGTCAATTACAAGAGTCTCTTTCTAAGTTATGACTACTTATCATTCTACTAAGTATTTTATGTAAGTTATAACCCACTTACAAAATCTTACCAGCTCGTATTCCGTAACTTGCACGAAAGTGTAGGTAATACCTGCCTTTTACTAGGTGCAGGCTTCTCTAAGGTGAGTATATGCAAAATGTGGAGAGCTTATTGCGGTAATTCCCCACCTAATGCCACCTATAGGTAGTCAAATAGATTCTTTTCTGAAGGCTTTACGTTCATTTGATTTTTATGACGTGTGCGAAACTGTGCATTGATGTTGTAGCCACAGTCACGGGCATCGTGGGTACAATAAATCCGTGCATTCTAACACAACCATTTCTGATCTAACTTTCTCTGGCTGATTTTGCTTGCCGATTTCCCTGTAAAAAAGCCCTAATTTTGCATCGCCAGTTACCTACCACCTATAGTTCGGTCACTCCTCGATACTTCAAGTTTCTTCCTTGCTTGCTAGATAGACATACCTTCAGTTTTCTTGAAGATCTCGGAGCTTCTACTCCTAATGTGCTTTAGTCGGTAGGAGTCCGATAACCCAACCCACTTCATTGTTATATATTTATATAACAATGAAGGTTTTCACATGAGACCATCATCATCAACCAATTAATAATTTAATATTGTCCACCACGCTAGCCTACTGCAAGTTAGCAGACTTCACACAGACAAGAAAAGAAAATTTCTAAGGCATGCAGGTTTCCTTAGAACAAGTAAGTAAGTATTATAAATAAAAAAAAAATCTACAACCTATTATCATATAGATATAGGACACCTATCTGTGAGAACTTTAAAAAAGTATCACTTCCACTTCCGGCACCACAAATCACTCTCATTCAAAAAGCGACTGTGATTATTTAAAATTTTCATTGATAACACGTAAACCATTTCTCTATGGTGCCAAAACTAAAATTGAAATCACGTTTCGTAGTCACGCACAGCCAGTATTGCACTACGTACTTATTGGCAGTATGCCAGTCTTAGCTACTATCATTATTTTGATTTTTACCAATCCTACGCAAGAATAACTTTTTTAAGTCTGCCTACTGCTATCAAATTCATGCATAACCTTTTCATTCACGAAAATTCCCAACTTATTCCTTTTTGTTTTTAGTTTTTCGGACCCAAACTGCTATAAAAGTTTGTAAATCACTTCAATATCTAGCTTAAAAGGCCATTGAGCAATTCCTCTGAACTCAATTCGTATTTAGAATTTGTAGCAGATCCTTTAGATCCTTAGCATTCTTTTGATATGAATTTTATAATAACCTACCTACGATTCGACGAAAGCACCTTTTTAGTCGTAAAGGTAAATGAGAAAGTATTGATTTCCATCCATCATGAATGCTATAAAGGATCTGAAACGCTGGATTTAATAGTAACAAATATATTGGATAATCATTTCTGTAAACGATCTGAAATCGGGATTTGAGTTTAAGAAATCAGAAGGGAAAACTTGGCACGGATTTATAAAAAAATATCTTACACAAACAACATTCTGACACCCAAATTCAATTTTCAAGAAAATAACATCTTAGCAATTCTTAATGACGACAGAAGCCGCTGTTTATTCTACCGTAATTAATATTCAACTTATTATGAGACAAGCATTACTTGAAACCATTGAATAATTAATTTACGGACGACGCGACGGTGAGGTCGCTTTGATAACAAAAAAAAAACAAGTATAAAAACAACTTAGTTTGCCGGTTCCTTGATGAGATTGCAGTTAAACCTTTGCCGTCGCGTTAATACCTTTTTAGTTCGAAACTACCGTCTTATTGAAAAAGGTAAATAGCGGTATTTGTAGAGGTATCTTTAACGTTATCCGTTCGAAGTTTATTTAAGTCAAACTATTCGTCCAAAAATACTTATCAAAACTCCTTTTCACCGAGATAAATTTATATTTAAAAATGAATGAATTAATGAATGAATGAAATGAATGTCCGTATTTTATAATGAAAATGGTTTATTGCGTCGTAACCGCGACTCTCAGGTGCGACTGCTATGTTAGTGATCCTTAGTTCAATTTCCAGGTCGAACACAGTTATGGGTTTTTCTAGAAATTCTCAAAGGCAACAGGCTCGCCCTGTATTACATGAAACCTAAACATAACCTTGAACTGTCAGTGTTCATTAATATAGCTTTGCCATATACTCCGGGGAATATAGACGTGATGGTTCTTATGTTTATGTCATAAATATATACTCAACATTTTTTTTTCTTTTTTTAAAAGCTTACTAGCAATGTGGGTCACACATAACTAGTATTCTCGTTAACCTTGTTAATGTGCTAAGCTAAATATTTGTGTTACGGATGGGTTCACGTCGGTAGTGCAATGGATGGGGTTCAACCGGCAACCACATGATCGCAAGTCTGATGCCCTAGCCATTACACTCCCGCCGCTTGATAGTTGTTGATCACTCGATTTAACAGTGAAGAAAGTCATCATGAGGAAACCTGTACTCCAGAGAGATTATTTCAGCGTGTGAAGTCCTAATCCCTCTTATTCTGAGATGAGACCAGTCCTTAGCAGTGGCATAATATAATGGGTCGATGATGATGTACAAACATCCATAAAACACATACAAAACAGGCGATTGTTTAAGTTTTCCATCGAATTAGGTGCTTACGATTACGTGTCCGCTTGGATTGACCTTTGTCGCACCTCATGCCCAATGAGCTGAAATAACCCGTTGGCATTGAACGAGAATACACGGTATAAACAATACAATATTATGAATAGAACTAAAGGACCGTAATCATCACTACATAGTATAATACAAAGTCGCTTCCTGCTGTCTGTTTGTCCCTATATATGCTTAGATCTTTAAAACTACGCAACGGATTTTGATGCGGTTTGTTTAAATAGATAGATTGATTCAAGAGGAAGTTTTATATGTATAATACATACATATCATAGTACAGAAAAGGCGAGAAACCACGCGGGCGAAGCCGTCGGCAGAAAGCTAGTACTACTTTAAATCGTAACTGGCCGATGTCTACACATCTAGAAGGTTCGTTCATCGGTTTAGGTTTCAAAAAGTGACAAACGAAAAAACTGACAAGCAAAGTTATTTCTGTTACTCTCGAAAACATTTTCTGTTGTGGGTGGTAGTTTAGTGTGGATATAATTTCGAATTCGTTGCTTGACGGCTGAGAATAATGACTAACACTTGATGAGTCGATATATTTGTGATATATTTCAAACCTCAGAACAAATAACTGAAACAATTTAAACTATAGGTATTAATGTCTTGTTCTAAAGACACGAACATCGCATTACCTTCACATCATATTCCAAACATCAGGTCTTCACAATCGTATTAAAACCTCATTTGTACTACGGAAAAACTTTTAGAAATTTTGTACTACGAACGGTTGGAAACTTTTTACGTAACTAGATACGAAGGTCTGTACTTAAATATTTATTTAATAGTTGTATAATCACAGTTGTAATATTCGACAACAACTTAGCGAACAGTGGGGTATCTACTTGAACACGAAAGTAACATTGCTTTGCTACAACTGCGGATGCGGGTGAAAAAACCAACAGACGGAAATGGGCATTATATTTTTTAGCATTAAGTTATTTACGTACCATTACTGTGATGTTGTTTGTAGGTGCTGTGAAAACTGGTCATTTCTGGTTTTGACGTAACACACACTTTTCTAAGAGACACTAAACTTCAAAATTAAAAATGTTTATAAACTCATAGACACAAACAACTCACACATATTACGAAAATACAAAATCTATAAAGTGTTATCTTACTAGTAGGTAAGCATTAAGATGTTGTGTGGCTAAGTAGACACGTAATGCACCACACCACTTAAGTTCAAACTACCCGCTACCGACGTATTTCGACATCCGACATTATTGCCGACACGCTCTGCCGAAAGTAAACTCGGCCATTAGCACACTGTTGCAGAAAATAAATAGTCCTAACGCTAAAACGCACAGGATCAGTTAGGAGGGTATTTGAATAAAACTCATCATTATCACTACATCCGTAAACAACGATATTATTTAAGATCCTCAATAAAAAAAATACTCATTTTTTACTACCTATCGCCACACTACCGCCTTGTAGATCAATTAGATATAGGTATTATCCCCTTACGTGAAAAAAATAATCAATAAAGACGTCATGCTGTAACAATATTGGTAAGGATATTTTCCTAGTCTGAGGATGAGGAAACATAATCTAACCCCTCTTTTCCACTGACGGCAAAACATGTTGCATACAGCTACCTATCCCACTCACTCTTTGAGAGTTAGATACAATCATATTTGCAACAAAATAGTGGATTAGGCGAAAAATTACAATTTACACCTAATTCTCCTACGATAGCAATTTTTATGCACAAGTTTTAATACTTATTTGTGAATAAGTTATTACTGGTGTCGCTATTTCTACTGCCATGTACACACGGCTACGGGTCAACCAGTACAAATCCAGTTTAAGCTGATCTCGCTTTGTATACACTTCCCATACAATAAGAGGTCAGCGTAAACTTGTTTTGTAGCTTGATGTGTAGCCGTGCGTACCTAGAATGTGATAGAGCTGAAAAAATTGCCAAAAATCAAGAAAGAAAAATAATTTCGCGCCCAACCCTGACGCTTTAGCGTAGCGTAGCGTAAACGTTTAAATATGACGTAAAAAGCTAAAGAGAATTGATTTTAAACCGTGTTGCTCGAAGATTTTAAACGACAATAATAAAATTGTTGTTACAAGAAAAATGGGTATTGTAACAAGACCAAAAATCTAACACATTTTTTGTCACTTTCATTGACAGGCTGACAGCTCGGCAGTAGGGATGCCGATTCGATCGTAACCTAATAAATCGATTCACAAAAAAATCGAGGTCCAAAAGATCGATTCCTTAAATATCGATTTCTTGTTTCAATTTTTTCCAAAAATAACAAGTGCCTTACTTACTCTCAATTACTTAGTAGTCCGTAACAAACACTACCTAAAAATAAGTATTTATTTGGCTAATCACAGTATAAATATTACAACATTCAGTCATTCAACCATTCATAAACAAATAAATGACACCGTATCAATCAACAAATACAAAAAGTCAAAGACCACAAACAAACGTAACTTTTTTGTTATTAAAGAGAGGTGATGGAAACTAAGCACATAGTCATCTCGCGAATTTTTGAGCCATTAACTCTTTAACCGACAAAGCCGTAATATTACGGGTACATTCGACCAATCCTCTATCCTCTATCTTCTATATTCTATATTTATTATTATGTATTATATTTATTATTATATAATATATACAATATAATATAATAAGTATTGTAACAAACCTTTTTTATAAACAATATAATCTTATTCATCGACAACCATCGCCATCTATCAAGCAATAGATGTAGTAAGCTAGTATCGCTCTCGGGCGCTAGATGGCGTTGTGCGAGTGACGTCATTTTCTGAATGGCGGTGTTAAGATTCTCCGTGGTTTAATGACCTGCGCTAGTACATTGTAATTCTTAAGAACTATTTCTCGGTGCATCAGTGGATCGCATCCTAATTGTGAACGGTCACACAGAACACTTAGAGATTTCCAGTTTGCGCTGTAATTCTTGAGAACTATATCTCGGTGCATCAGTGGATCGCATCCTAATTGTGAACGGTCACATTGAACACTTAGAGATATCTAGTTTGCGCTTAACCTAGACTATAATACCGGTCTTCCAGTTTTTATAGTTCTTTTTTGGATAGAGGACTAACATCTCCCGCCTTCGTCCTCGCTGGGAAAAGGTGGTGCGGATTCGTCCTATTTTTTAAACTTTGTACCCGGCAACTTGTAAATAAATCCAAGTTAACCTGGCAACTAGGTTTTATTGCGTCGGCACCGAGAGACATCAACCACACCTTCTACAGTATTAAAATAGATGAAATCAAAATAAGTGTGAAGTTAACTGAGTATCGAATTATCGCAAAAATTTGGCCCCTGATTCTTTATTGGTTGAAAAATTTAATTAAATTAAATTAAATCAATAAAAATTAAAGCGCGTGGAGCGCGTAATTTAAATTCCTAATTGAAATAATTTTTATGGTTTTTACCAAAACTGAAAAAATCTAATGTCGATTTTCAAGGGTGAAATATCGATTCACTGAATCGATTCAGAACTACATATCGATTTAAAAAATCGATATTTTTGGCTCGAGAAATCGATCCTTCGATTAATCGATCTCAAATCGCCATCCCTACTCGGCAGTACCAGTTAGCGATGCGAGAAATATAACTTTTTCAATCAAAAGATATATATCACTCTTTTAGCTCTTTAACTCATTTAGCTCAATTCCTGAGTCAATGAGTTATTCAGTGAGCGAAAGATATACTTACATTCCCTCTCAATACAACATGTGAGCGATCAACGAGCTAGATATGTTAAAATGCTAAAGCATTTTCTACTTTGTCTCTATAAAAATAAAGATCGATTCACAATGAAGATTCATTGAGCGAATTGACCCGGAGAGCTAGATATGTGGATATCCTAAAGCATTTCCTACTTTGTCTCCATTAAAATAAAGATCAATTTACATTAAAGATCCATTGAGCTAACTGATCCGGAGAGCTAGATATGTAAATATGACAAACCATTTGCTACTTTGTCTTGATAAAAATAAAGATCAATTTACAATGAAGATCCATTGAACTAATTGATCAGGAGAGCTAGATATGTAAATATGACAAAGCATTTTCGACTTTGTCTCCATAAAAATAAAGATCAATTTACAATGAAGAACCACTGAGCTAATTGATGCGAAGAGCTAGATAAGTAAATATGATAAAGCATTTTTTACTTTGTCTCCATTAAAATAAAGATCGATTTACAATGAAGATTCATTGAACTAATTGAGCCGGAGAGCTAGTCTCTCAGTGAGTGAGTGAGTGAGAGCTAGATTGGAAACAAAGAGCTAGCTCATTTTTATCTCTCATTCGCGAGCTACCCATCTCTAATTCACAAAGAGAACTGAGAACAGCCGAATGGAATGTTTTGTTATGAAATTGTAAATTCCACAAAACATTGCTTGGAATTTTATTATCACTCCATTATATGCTAATTAAGTAATAAACAATCAAAATGGTGCGACGACAGCGCGAACAAAGTACTACAGAAGATGAAATTGTTATTGGTAAAATCATCTAACCTTTGTTTTGTTGACATTATAAAACGACCAGCTTTAATAAAAATGATAATTTATAGACACGCCGCCGCAGAAAAAGCACAAAAGGCACAAGCACAAAAAGCACAAGAAGAGGAAAATAGAAAATGAATACGATAGCGAATCATCAATCGACGTGTCGTATGAGGACGCCGTGGACAAACCGTATAAAATAAAGGTGAAGGGGCGCGACATCCCTGGTACTTCTGCTGCAGATTTGCTAAAAGCACAGACAATGAAATCGTCCTCCGACTCCCGAAGGTCGATACCTGGCTCGTCGTCCAGTACTCCACCGAAGGCATCATCATCAAAGAAGAAAAAAAAAGGCAGAGACAGTGGTACCTCTAGCGAAGAAGAAAGATGGCTGGACGCCATCAAATCTGGCAAACTAGAAGAAGTAAGCAAGACTAAGTATTTAATAAAACTCAAAATATAATTTTATAAACACTGTACTACTAATTCGATTAAATTTATATTTTAAGGTTGATGAGGAGCTCAAGAAAATTAAACCGAAAGACCCAAAAATGATGACTGCAAGACAACGGGCTATGTATGAACGGGGAACAGACAAAGAAACTAGTCCTGGTGGAGAAGTTCTTCTTGCATTGCCATCAGGGTATAAAGAGAAGGTAATGACAGAAGAAGCCATACAGAAAGCCGCCTTGAAGTCACAGAAACGGAAACAGTTAGCTGATGAAAAGAGAGAGAAAGATAAAAAGAAAACAATGGACAGACTTCTCAAAAAACAAGAATCAAAATTAAAGAATATGGGAAAAGGCAAACCAACTAGAAAACTAGAACCAATGATTGTTTATAAGAATAATAATAATAGCATATCTTTATCATTACCACCTGGTGTTCCATTCCCATTGGAGAAGAAATGTCCCATTGACCCTCCGAAACCAGTGAAATGTGGGGTAAATGGATGTGATAATTTGAAAAAGTATAACTGTTCAAAAACAGGCATTCCTTTATGCAGTTTAGAATGTTACAAAAGAAACTTAATATCAACTCAATAAAGTAAACTAACTAGTTATACTATTTTATATTATTTATTACTCATGACAAAAGAGAATGATAGGTTTCTTTCTTAAAAAAAATTTGGTTGTTTTTTTTTGCTCGGCTCCTTGGGGTGTAAGTAACTTCATGTACACCATCAGCTAAGGCTGATGAAATAAAAATTAATGCATTGATTCCATTGCATAACTGAATTTTCATTAACCCTTATTTTTTATGCCGAGTTAAAACACCATTGAAGCTTATTGTATAACAAATGACACCCCCTCTCCTATGGTGTATGCTCATCAATCATTTAACCCATTCAATGCTGAGGCCGCCTATCGGCGTCTGAAATATCTTATACTCAAATGCCGAGGCCGCCTTTCGGCGTCCAAAATATCTTAATGCTACATGCCGAGGCCGCCCATCGGCGCCTTGATTTCAAACTTATTTATCTAGGCCAAAAATCAATAAAAAGAATTGAGATTTTTGTAAATGATTAATTTTACTATAATTAATGCATAGCCAAAACGGTTTGTAGATATCTAAGGTTTTGAAAAAAACTAATTCTTAACTTACATGCCGAAGCCGCCCATAGGCGTCTCATGTATTTTCAGAGATTACCAACATTTTAACTTTTTTAAACAGTTTTATTGTTGTTATGATATTTGTTTTTTTTAAACGTTGACACATTAGGATTGTTTCCTGTATCGTGGGTGCATTTAAAAACACAAAACATCACACACACGCAAACACTAAGATCCGGATTATTCTGGATCTAAGTGTTTCGATCCCCGCACATAACAAACAGGTTACCTACCTGTTTGTTCCGTGCGGGAATCGAACTCACAACATGTGTGTAGAAGCCGATCGCTCAGCCACTACGCCAATCGTGTTGTCATTTTGATAAATTCTTAATAAAGGTAATTACCTAGTGGCTCTGGATTACCCGATTTCGGAAGGAGGATAATGTTGTTTCAGTGTTGTATTACAAACATGTCTGGCTCTTTGGGGTATCCTGAAACCTAAACGTTTTATATTTTTATCACGGAAGAGATAAATAAGATTGGAATGGCCATGTGGGCGGGGCAGGCGCGCCACAGTTTCGATTAGACAATCATAACTCGCTCGAACCATACATTCGCCGCGTTTAGTGTGCTTAGGACTACTTCAGAGAACAGAGCTCCGCTTTAAAATGCCGTGTTGTGTTATTCTTACGTGATAGACAAATTGTCAGACCTCCAGTATATAGCGAGGAGGTATAACTTTCCGTCTGTAAGTCAAAAATAGCATTTATTGACAGAATAATTGGTAAAAACATAAAAATATACTGATCAATATGAAATTCCAAACATCAATCATATTATTGCAACAAGTTACAAATAAAATGCATTGCCCGATGTGTTCGCGTTTAATCAACGCGATGTCGTAGACGTCGTAGTCCGCTTGCAATGTACTGCATGCATTGCGTTCTCTACACTTCAACCATGGCCGTTGTTCGTCGTTTGCCGGGGTTGGCCGTGAGTGATGCACGGCGTACATCTATCGATATCGAGGTGACCGTGTAGTTAAATAAAAGCATCGATAGAATTCTCAACTATATACGTTTGACGAAGATTATTTTTGAAATATTATATATTTAATTGATGAGAGTATATTTTTAGTTTGATGTATTTTATTTTATATGAATCATTGAATGAATTTTTCATTTTATTTTACTTAGATTTTAATACTGAATAGATACAATAAAGTCTAGTCAAATCTAAGTCAAATACTATACCTACTATTTTATATATGTTTTATTATTTGATTCTATTCGACATATTATTTATGCAGTTAATTTAAATAATGTTATGATAAAACTCTATTATGTTATGATAGGTTTGCTTAATGATTACGTTTCGTTCCAAGGACAGTAATTCTTTTATAATAAATGAAAATAGTTCTTGATTTTTATGTTCCCCTTTTCCCCATTCAATATAAAAATACATAACAGACTGAGAATTTATCGATAAAAATATCGATAAATTCTCAGTCGGGTTTTCAAGCACTAGCGTATGCTTGTTGCGTGTGTGTGTATTATGCCTACGGGAGCTTGGCGCTAGTGTGTGAACAAATTACCGCCCACAGATTTATGTGTGTGTGATTTGATTGTGTGCGAAAAACTTGTAAAGATAATGTTGCGTATGTTTGAGAATTGAAATAGTGGGAGTAAAGCGGCGACACTGGTCCTAGTACAAAATAGCGGCTAGGGCCTTTCCAACCTTTTTTATCTATTCCGTGATTTTTATTATATGAAGTGTCGTGAGACTCAAAGTGAATTAATTATTGTATTTAGGAGGTATGTTTATAAGATATCTGGTTGCCATAGGCTCTGCCTAGTTTGGGATTATGTAGCCGTATCTGAGTTGTCCCAAGATACACAACTTATAACAGAATTCCGAAATAATACTATAAGGGCGTATGAAGTACCTGTAAAAGTACTGTACCTGTAAGTACTGTACTACGCGTAGTATGGTGCGTATTGTACCAGCACAAAGTAATAGCGGCATTTGAAAGGGCGAAATAAATTGTAACCTGTAAGCCCATGAAATCAAAAGAATTAGGTTGTATGAAAAAAAAATTGTATTCAATATTTTTACAGGTGATCCTCTACTTGATAAACATGTCCTTCAGTATTATTTCGTAGGCCTGAAGTAACTGTTATGGTACCCTAAAATAATAACCATGGAAATCAGCCTTACCACAAGTTACTCAGCTTGTTGGGTACGTATTTTCGGAAAATATGTTAAATCTAGCAGTGATAGCCTAGTGTTATATGACCATTGGTCTTGAGTTCAAATCCAAGGCACGCACCTCTGACTTTTCGAAGTAATGTGCGTATTGATAGTTAATTATCACGCGCTTAAACGGTGAAGGAAACATAATGAGGAAACCTGCATGCCTGAGAGATTCTCTCGACGGCGTGTGAAGTCTGCCAACCCGCATCAGGATAGCATGGTGCACTATAGCCTAATCCCTCTCATTGTGCGAGGAGACCCGTGTTCAGCAGTGGGACATATAATGGTTTATGTACCTATATATATAATAATGTTAAATCTAAATTATGGCGTAGGTATCAAAATAATATATATATTTTTGGAATAGAAGTACCTTTAAAAAAATAACAAGTAGCTAAGCCTTAGATAAAACATAATAATATTATGGTTAACAATTAAAACAAAAGAACCGTGCGGTGAGTGGTCTCATTGTTTTCTGTACTCATAATCCGTCTTTTGTCAAAATGTTAACATGGTTTTTATTGTTGCTAAATAAACAAAAAGCCGCCAACTTAACACGTGCATTTTAAAGCTTTGTCGGGATGATGATTTACGATGTTTATTAGTAATTTTGCCGATCGTGGGAAACTAGAAGATTCCCCTTGGAACCCTTTCACTCGCAACTTGACGTTTGTGGTGATCACAGCTCTAGTTTCGCTGAGTGACTTGGATATTCTTTGGCCGCCCTGCCTGATTTAGTGCATCGAGTTGAGAACTTCTCCTCTGCCTAATTCCTGCCGTTGCCTATGAACTTCCATATCCCGCGCATACCAATTTTGTGTATAGACGCTTTATTTGTGCAGTGTTCTGTGTCACTTAACTGTGCAATAATACTTTGTGAAGGATTGTGACCGGAATTACCTGGTAAGTTATATTTTTATTGTTTTTATACCACCTGTAAGAGAATAAGTGCAAGACCTGAAAGTGTTTTGTTCATAATCGACTGCTGAATCGATTACAGTGGGTTTTAATATGTGTTCATGTTTCCCGAAAAGATTTTACGTTACATTACAATACCTACCTGAAACTACGTCCCTCTGATACATCAATCTGATAGGTACTCTAGTTATGGAAAACTGAAACCTATTTGTACATATTGTTTGTGAATCAATGACTAGGGTTTCGTTATTATAATAATTATAACTCGATATTCTAATTGATATATTCAAGGGCTTGTGCTTATTCAGTTACACGTACTTATATCGAGCCATGCCAATGACGTATAATAGTGAGCGAAAGAAACATTTTTCAGAACATTTTTAAACATTTTGACATGTAAAATGAAATTTCACGTGAGAGAGACAGAGCTCGCAGACTTACTTTATTTTGTGAAAGACAAAATTTCGGGCTTTGAGTAGTGTTTGTGTGTATTACCTACCTTGAATGCACTCAATATTCTTTCTGAGGCTTGATATATAATATAGTGTTACATATGAAAGTATTTCAAAACTATAATTATGTGTTCGTAAGGCTCAGACACCTAAAACATTCAGCAGTGTATATGATACTTTCTTGGAGTCAAATAAAAATGTATGGTATAGGTACATACATATTAGCATTTTATGTTACAAAAAGGCTTATTGGCTTATTATTTAAATATTTATTGTGATAATTTCCGAAAATAATAAGAGAATATATTTGTTTTTTTTTGTATGTTTGTTTGTAATGGATAAACTTAAAAACTCCTAATCCGTTTTTTTAAATGGTTCTATTCGAATAATTTTAGAGAAAAATATGTATATGTTACGCTCAAAGACCAAAATGGCTCATTGAGCGAAAAAAAGGCAGCTCACAACGCTTCGTGGCCACTGTAAAACATACACATCGCGGATTTCGTGTTATGATTCTTATGAAAACGCCCACTACGCCTTATGATTATCACAGAAAGAGCACATAGCGAATGCTGCGGTAATTTTCACACTCCAGTCGTATCCCTTTATGATGCTTTCTTTTTGCATGGGAACATGGGTGAGGTACAAATATCTATATATATAAAAGAAAGTCGTTACACTATTTATAACTTAAGAACGGCTAAACTGATTTGGCTGAAAATTGGTGGAGAGGTAGCTTAGAACCAGGAGACAGACATAGATACTTTTTATCCCGTTCCCGTGGGATGTGATGACAGACAGAATTCCACGGGAGCGAAGCCGCGGGCAGAAGTTAGTATATAATAGATACAAAGAGAGATAAAAATGTGTAGAGAAGCCTGGGTAATGTCTGGTGGTTCGGGGTATCGGGATTAGGAAAAAAAAACTGTTTATTTGATTGAGTCGGACACGTAAGACTGCAAATTCTTAATGTGTGTCTGTAGAAAAATATTATTTTTAGTACTTTTATGACGACCCCTTGGGTCAGCCCAAGTGAAGTCTGAAGGATGCTAAATCATATCGTAAATGAAAATGTTATTTCAGATCAACAATGGAACCTCAGCCATCTACCTCTCGCGATGAGATATATGAAACGTTGGCGACGTGGGAGGGTGCCTACATTGCAAACGAGGAAGTTGTACCTACATACTGTCAACACCGAGACCTTGTCGTACGACGAACTTTACGGTGCACTGGTAGATGACGTCGACGACATCCTAGATAATGAAAATCAGGACTTCGCAGCCATCCATGACTCATTTGATCAGATGCCGCAAGATATTGATCCTCTATTAGATAGTGATACTGAGGAAAATTTGGCTGAGGAATGGCATTATGGCAATGCACCGGATGCTATTCATTTGGATTTTTCTGGCAATCCGGGGCTTAAAGTAGAAGTGGGAGAAGAACCTGTCGACTTTTTTTGGTTGATTTTATGTCCCTCAATTATAACTTGCACTAATCAGCGTGGCGAGGAGTTAAAAAACATGGCTTCCGGTACATATTGTCGAATGAAAGAGTGGCGACCAATAGACATGGGTACATTAAAGACTTTTATAGCATTGATCATTCACATGGGCACAATTAAATATAACAGGATTGTTGACTATTGGAAAACACATTATTTGTACAAAAATGACATTTTTAGAAAATATATGTCTAGAAATACTTTTCTGAATATAATGAGAGCCTTAAACGTGCAAAATTTACAGGGGAATGCGAGCTTGAATAAAATTAAAACCCTAATCGATAAAATAAATAAAAATATGAAAGATATTTACTATCCCACGAGAGAAATTGCCATCGACGAGTCTTTGATGTTGTGGCGAGGTAGGCTAAGCTACCGTCAATATATGAAGTCAAAAGCAAGCGGATATGGCCTCAAATTTTATAATTTAGCGGACAACTTAGGCATAATTTATAAAATGCACTTATATGCTGGGTCCCAGGATCCTTTAGTTTCTGGTCGTGGGCACAATAATAAAGTTGTAAATTTATTAATGGAAGGCCTTAAAAACACTGGCCACTCGCTATATTTAGACAATTTTTACTGCAGTGTCTCTCGCAAGAGAATTGTTAAATAATGGTACATTATGTACTGGGACCCTCAAAATAAATAGGGAAGGAAATCCGAAAACATTATTAAAAACTAAAATAAAAAAGGGCGAGAGTATCATAGTCCATGATAATCATAAGATTACTTTATCCAAATGGATGGACAAACGCGAAGTGCTGTTCCTATCAAGCGAGCATAATTGCGATTTTATACAAGTAAGAAACCGTAGTAGGAATAGCACTTCTTTAAAACCGCGAGCTATTGTAGAATATAATAAATATATGCGAAATGTTGATAAACATGACCAACTATTAGCATATTATAATAGCGAGCACAAAACAATAAGGTGGTACAAAAAAGTAATCATACATTTGATTCAAGTATGTTTAATAAATTCATTTCAATTATATAAGTTTAAAGTCAATAATAACATCAGTATACACGATTTCCGACAAAAAATTTTAGAAAATTTATTGCCGCCAATACAGCCTGATGAAGAAATGCCATTATCAATGTATCCTATACATTTTCCAAAACAGATAGAGAAACAACCTAATAGTCGTCGTGCAAAAAGAAAAAAGTGCCGACATTGTGCAAAACAGAAGAAACGAGTCGATACAATATTCTATTGCCCTAACTGCCCTGACCAACCAGGACTTTGTCTCGATTGTTTCAAACCCTTCCATCGCTATTGATTTGTGCTCTATAGAAATGTATGTCCAGAAAGTTTATGGTTTTTAATAAAATGTTAGTTAATTATAAGTAAAACGTGTAACGAATCCACGAAATCGAGAGTATGTATGTACCTAGTTTGTCCAGAATTGGCTACTACTACGAAATTAGACCCAAAGTCGTGAGTTCTATGCAGAAGCGATTTTTTTTTATTTCCCTTGTGAAAATGATTTAGTAGCTAGTTGATTCTAAGCAAACTACTTTCGAAAATTGCCTTAATGTATGTTATGTACGGTGGGCCGCATATTGCGCATAACACCTAAACTTTGGATAGTTCCTACTGATTACGGTGAAGGTATGGCTTAAGAACGAAACAAATTTTAATTAAAGTAATACCTACAGGTATTGTCTTTATTTTTTAATATTTTTGTAAAATGTTATTGTTATTGTGTTAGGTTGTGATTTTAATAAAAAAACGTTAATTGAAATTTCTTTTCATTTTACTCCCGTACCAACAATGTAAAAACTACACGTTTGGCGTAGCGGCAGAGCGATGGGCTTCTGCGCCACTTGTTGTGAGTTCAATTTCCATAAGGAGCAAATGTAAAATAAAAAAGATGTAAGTATTATGATATACAAATAGTTGTCCCAGGTCTAGGTGTTTGTGTAGATATGTGAGATTTTGCGTTTGTAAAAGCACCCGTAATACAGGAGAAAATCCTAGTGTCGGGTATCGTTTAAAAATAAAAGCATTCAAATACTTACATACCTACTTATTTAAAAAATTAGGGTTGGAATACTTATTTATATTTTATTTTTAAGAATTTAATTTAACTAAACGTGTGTGTGCATGCACAAACGTGTGATAAACTCATATAAAATTTATAAAAAATAATAAATAAAATATACATTAAAATAATATTCAAAGAAAATATAAGAAAGGTTGAGCACCTCTGACTTTTTAATAACATCTTTTAAAATATGATTAATTATTAGTTTATAGTATGTTTTAGTTCTTTTTACATAAATATTAGTTGATATCGTCAATAAATATATACACTTAATCAATATTTCGTGATTTTGCTTTATTATAAATAATTTATTAGTTACTTTCACACTTCATCAATATTTGGGTCGGTGACTAATTAAATCGTCGTTGTTTTACCTTAAACAAAATAGAAAACTATGTACCTACTCTTTAAACAAAGCACAGTGTGTGTAAACTAGATTAAAAAAATTGCTCACGTCGATATCTATAGACTCGTGCCGAAGACGCCAATGGGCGGCTAAGAATACTTTAACGAGATGCCGTGGACGCCAATGGGCGGCTGCTTCTAAATGTAAGGCGGCATGGGCGGAAAAGCTTACTCTTCTAGGGTGGCATGGGGGTAAAGTACTTAATTTCTAGGGAGGCAATGAATGGGTTAAGTAATAATTCAGCCTAGTTGGATTCTCTTTCTATTGGTGTAAACTATATGAAAATCTCTACAGTCGTTTCTAAGATTAGCCCAAACAAAAAAACTAAGCTTGGGGACCTTAAATACACCATAGGAGAACATCCACTGATTAAATCTCCAAGAAGTCATTAAGTTACGCTGCAGTTTTCTTAAAAATAGAAATAAAACCATTGAAGACAGCTAAACAGTGAGCGTATTATATTTTGTAAGGATAAAAGTTGTGTTTAATAAATTTTACAATAATAATAATTCATCACTCAAGTAGCCTTTGTCATAATGAAACCAGTCTTCATTGTACTAGGAGCGACTCCATGCTCTCATCTCATTTTGTATGATGATCATAATCTTATAGATATATTCTTTAAAATATTATGACAGAAATATCAATAGTGAAATTCTAACTAATATTTTTTTATTCACTCATTATCTTCCCACAGCAGGCCTCCCTATCCTTCTTCCACTGCTCCCGGTTTAGTCTTCTGTTGGGAATCCTTCCAAGGTCAAGCTCGTCCCGCCATATTCCGGCCCCAACATGTATTGAAATTTAAAACAATATTGCCTAGATCATAATATTATTTATGTTACACATATTTCGGACTTTTTTGGACTTATGAGCTGTTGGAATTTCACTGTTGATATCTCCTTGTCACTTGATATTACAGACTTGAAAAAACTATCTATGCATTACGTACGTATTTTAATATTTAGGTCACACATAGAAAAGTACACATCCCTATAATAAAAACTTCATAGGTACTTCTGAGACAGCATCCTGCTAATATTTAATGCAGTGCCGTCTTTCACACACAATGTGCTAAGCACTAATACTTACTCCTCATATTGCAAAAAGACAAATGGAACAATAAAATATCAGACTAGATTGTGTTTTATAATCTGAATAACATCAATATGATTCCATACCTCATTTACAATAAAATTATTTTCAATTGACTACAATAATACATAATTTGGCAAAATCTCCCAATACCTCTAGTATTGAAAGAGTTGAATGATTCGATTAATTTGAGACTCATTCCAAACAATTATTTTGAAGAGTCATCTATTTCATTTCGGATTAACTGTAACCTAGTATTGCCCGTATATTAAGAGAAAAGTAAATACATTGCAATCGGAAACGAGTCAGAAAATTAAGGTGCAATGCAGTAATCTATTATTCAATAATCAATTTACATATTTTTGCTAACATACATCGAATATCATACAATTTACTATCATCCTTGGAGAAGCTTAGAATTAAGTTATTTTTGTATTAAATTATGAGCTTCATCCTTTTGAGCTGCATCAGGAACAAGATTCTAATATTCTAATACTAGACAACATCAATTTGGCAAATCACTTGAGCTGTGTAATGTAAGTGTGATAATAATAAGCATAAAATTACTTTTTATTATATTAGAATTATGACATAGATGTACTGCAAAGCTTGTACACATTGTTCCACATACAATCTTAGAAAGTAGATTACACTATTTTACACCTGTATAAACATATATTATATCATGCAACATTCATTAATGTACATTTTACAGCCTCAAGACCTCATTATAATATGCACGCCACTGAAGGCTTTGCATGTAATTACAAGAGTCTTGAAGCGTGTCAGAATTTTTATTACAACTATAAAAAGTTTACACATCATAAACAAATATTGTAGATTTTCAAATAAAATCATATATACTAGACATCAACCACATTTTAATTTTAATTATACACTACTAAAGGTACACAATAGATCATGAATCCAATATATGTAATTCAACTGCATGGTATTTTTCACAAGTGTCAATTTCTCTCTATTTCACTTCTGACATGATAATATACTCACTAGACATAAAACAGACATTATAGACAGATAGTATTTATTAGCAGAAAGTTGTCCATAGTGTGATCTGACTATATAATGATAAATGCCTCATGCCATTTTCATTCCTCCACATAAGAATGCCATGGAAAAGTGGTCAAAATGACCAATATTGAAGAACACAGCTCTACAGACGAAAGCAAGGCAGACAGCAAAATGGCAAAAAGAAGCCAGCCAGGTATCAGATGTTAGTCCGCTTCGAGCTTCGAAGGCGCGCCAAGCCTGACTGTAACCGCTAAGATTGATTATTCTGTTTATTCGACCGTAGTCGGGCTAAGCCAGATCTCTCCTCCTCCTCATCACTAGTGCAGGAAAGTCCTCCGACAGCCCCACGGGATGACGTTGCCTGTATTAAATCTTGATCAGGTCCATTCCTGCTCTCATATAGTAAGATTCCCAAAGTCTCCTCATAAATTCTTGCTTCAGGGAACTCAACTTTTGTGTGCTTTTTGTCAGTAGCATACACAATGGAAGTGCAACAGACTTCAGCACACTTCTTTCCATGTCCAAAGAAAGACCAGCAGCAGATCTCAGTAGAACCAATCACATCCTTTATAAATAGAACGCGTCCGCTGAACCGTAGAGAAAGTTTGTCAAACAACTCAATATTCTTTAACAAGTTATCATCTGATGTGCTTGTGTACGAGTATTTATTGTTGTGTCTGTTTATCAGCAATTTGACAACAGGCTGAAAAATTAAAAAAGGTGATCAATACAGTACAATACAGGTATGTACATAATGTAGGTAAGTACTGTAAGTACAGGTCAATTGTAATAACTGCTAATAATTGGAATGGTTTTGCAGAGGTAAATCTTAATATATAAAAACTCTATGTAAGAACAATTTGAGGTTGATGGTATGTTACATATTTGTAATTATTTTTCTTAATAATTTTGATATTTATAAAAATAAATCACAATGATGTATTCAAGTAGTCATAAACTCTAGGATTTCAATATTGCCCAGAAATAAGTTGAAGAATGGAGAGGTCTGGCAGTTGCTTAATATTTTTTTTTTTAATATATCTGGTTTAACTAGAACCCCAAAGTAGTTGAGAAAAGCTAGACTGATGATATTTAATGTGCTCTAACAATGAGCATTGGAAAGTACCTTAGAAGTTGACATGATAAGCAGCTGTTCCTCTTTTTGAGAAGTTATCAACGGAACTCTGCATATAGGTTCAGCTTCTCTTTCTTTCTTAGACAATGCCTGTTGACAAGATTCAGTTAGTTCTTCAATTAGGAAGTATTTGGCTTCGGCCAGAAGTTCCATGATCTCACGGTAACTCTCAGGCAGAGCCACTGTACCATCCCTTAAGTAATTGAGTATAGTTCCAAAATGTTTTCCACAGCGATCAATAAGTATCCACCCTAAAACAGAAAAACATGGAAGTATTAGGTCAGACTTTTATGTACGTGCCTCAAATGATAAAATGCGCAGCAGTACAAAAGGTGTATACAACTGTTAGCATACCTTCAGAATCTGTAAGTACTTCCATCCTACCACTGAACATTGTCCTTAACATATTATCACTCTTGGTCAGAGTGCCGATAGTTGTGTAAAACAGCGTACCACCCACGTTCAGCTTAACGTACTGTGACGGGCTGCCCTTTATCAATGTTTTGTGGTCGCCCGACATTTTCAATACGTGCGACGGTGCAGTACGAGTTTTACAAATAAATACAATTTCCCTCCGTACTACATAAGAATCCGTACTACGTCTGATCGAATTGGGAATTATTGCGCCTTATATTTGCATTTTTACATAATTAAAATTCACTGTCTGATTTAAATTTCATTCAGCACACACCAAATAAAATAATCCCGTAATTTTTAATCGTATGCAAAGACAAGAAGACTGAAGACAGAGAGACAAAAAGAGTCAAAGACAACAACTTCTAGGAGATTATTGATCTGAATCACAAATTGTTTTTATCTATAGCAATACTGAGAAATCACAGATTATTCAGTATTGCTATAGATAAAAACAATGTTGATTTTTTTTCATATTTTTGGCATGGCTTCAGAGGCCTATAAGCCTTTAAAAACTGTTGAATGTTGGTTGCAATCACCAATAAATATCCATTATGTAATATGAATTTATGAAAAAATATAATGACTTTAGTAACGATATTGTTCAGTCGAATCGACTCGAGTCACACAAAATGAGTAGAATCAATAAGTAAGTATTATTGCCAACTAAGAAGAAGAAGAAAATCCTCTAATCTTCTAAATAAATAAATTTAATGGCGAAACAATGCAATTTGATTTGGCTTACTTCGGTGAGCCTAGTGGACGCTAGTCAGTAGTCTTACTTATTTCTTAAGCTCAATGCATGGTCCATGAGATCAAATCTCAGATTAATTGTTTGCAATATTGTATTTGAAGATAAAATACGCTGTATCGAGCGTATTTTATCTTCAAACATCATAACATCTTATAAATGTTATCGCCTACTACATATTTAATTCTATACAAATATGCAGGTAATAAAATCCATAAAAATCTGCTGGATGATTTAAGCCATATCGATAGCAACACTGATTATAAACATGATTTGAATAAACAAACAAAATAAAGAATGAAGTATGTACTTGCCCATAATATTATTCTGAACAAATCATTCATCCAGGTCATTCTAAACTGGATTTGTATAGCTTGATATATATGTAGCCTTGTGTACAATAAGTAAAATTATGACAAACTGGGCTTTTTTACGGGGAAAAAATATTTTGTAACCTGGTAATCTTAAGGCGGATCGTCTCTCCTTTAGGCTTAAAGTATATGTATCCAGGTCAGTATTTTTTTTATTTTTTTTTAAAGTGGTGCTCCTTGGCCGTAAATTTCAAATATTTTTATGGTTTTTCGCAAATTGTACGTCCCTAACACATTTTAGAGGCGTAACAGTACTGTAGGCAGTGCAACTTATTCATAACCGAGTATTAAAACTTTTATTGTATCAGATAGTAGCGTAAAATTGACACCTCGGCAAACCAGCAGGCGAGCTACCTGATATTGTTGGTAGTATTCGCCACGCATGAACATCTTCAATACCAAGGGAGTAGCAGATACGTTGCCGAGCCCGTTATAAAATAAAACACTATTTTAATATAAAACGCAGGCTGATGAAGTTGTGGTAATTACAAAAACTAATTTTCGTAGCTCGGATTGGCCCAGTGGCTGAGAAATTCGGCTTCTGTGTCAGCGTGTGTGTGGGTGTGTTGGTAACCGTTATTAATCATTTGTATTTTTATAAAGAAATAAATAACTATGTGACCTACAAAACAAAACTAACAATTTTCATAGTCATGTTTATTTAAACATGTTAGTCTCTTTAAAAAAAAAATTTCAGCCGCACCTGGTTACACTGGAAGCTGACCCTATCATTCTTGCCTAGAATGATAATATTATCTTCAAAGATGTTCGAATATTTTATTTTATGGAGATACGTTTAAGTCTATAATCAGTTCACTTTTACTGAAATGTAAGACGTACGATCACGCCTATTTCGTCCGAATTGTTTGGCGTCTTCTAAAGTTTCTGGTAGTTTCTCGTTCAGAGTTTCGGGTAAAAAAAATGACGATAACGCCCCGCCGAACGCAGTTGTTATAATCATTATAGCACTTGGAATGCGTGTATCAAACTGATGTCCCTGAAAAGACATTGACTTATTTAGTTGTTTGTTTGTTTTACAGGGTAAAAATTACTTCTCATCACATATACAAATATTTTATAAGTAATTTTACTTACCAAATATAAAATATAGGGTGCTAATGCACTAGCTCCACCACTCACAACATTGCCTAATGCCATTCCTGATTGTCGGAGGCATGTGGGATATAGTTCCATATTGAGTAAATTTATTACGTAATACATCATTGTTATCGCTAATCTGATTGTAATAACTAATATAGAACTTAGCCATTCGTTTTTTAACCATGATTTATTACCTAAAATTAATAATGTTGTTTCGATTCGGATTATTATAGCAGCCAAATTATCAATTTCTATGGTCGTACTTACTAATCTCTCGATAGCCATATATCATCCATATAAATGTAGTCAACGAAGATGAAATTATTCCTGTATATCGACGACCAATACGATTTGCTAGCCATGATGCTACAAAATACCCAGGTATTTCGGCTAATGATTGCCATGCGAAGTCTAGGAATGGATTACCATTGGATTTTTCTGCAGAACTCATTATCAATACTGTATAATTTACAGAAACTGCAATCCTTAAAGCACAGAAATAGAATATTACAAAATACCTATGTTCTCTATGTTTCTAAAAAATACAACATCAGTCCATTATGAATGTTGTATAATGATATAGGTACTGCCGGAAAACTGAAAACGGATAGTAAACTATATTTTCATAAGATTGTACACTTTCACATTAGGTGCCTGTGGAATATTCAACAGGTGAAGTTGAGTTCATCTGACTGGATTTATTATGAACTATTGGTGCCACGGAAGAATCTATTCCGTGATTGGTGCTGTCCATTCTATATATAAATACTGCATTATTTTTTTAGATTTCTTAGTTATTTATTTATCCTTAATGTATTGGAGTGTACAGATGCGGTCGCTTCTGCAATAGCTTTTAAGGTCTTGAACATACCCACTTACCACAAAAATAGTTGTAATATAGTGTTAATAGCTAACCGCCACCCTGAAAATAATGACAATGATCCTAAGACGTCAGCTTTAGTAGTTATGGCAGGACCATTTGTTCTTATCTCGTTCTCGATATCTGTGCTCAGCTTAGTTTTATTTACTTCTGCTATCTGCTTAAGTACATCGACACAGTTTTTAGTTCTTCTGTTCACCCAAAGCCACTGTGGAGATTCTACAAGTTTCCTACAATTAAAATGCGTCACACATATTAGTGATAAGATTATGGGTGTGCAATTTTAGTTAAAAGTATGCAATTGTTATAATCATTACTTTTCAATCCATATACCCACCAAAATAATAATAAATATGGCAACTGTGCTACAGTTGTTAGAATAATAAATGGTTTCCAATTTCTACACCACCAGTAAAACAGAGGCATTATGCACATGCCGACACTAGTAGCGACCAATCTAAATTTTGCGATAGTTGCTCGTCGTTCAGGTGCAGCTATTTCAAGGGATATAATAGCTGTGCTCTGTGTGGCTGACCACGATGGAAATGAAGCTATTATGCATCCGATTGTAAATAATACAAACGAAGAACTTGCAAATACTGACATAAATCTGCCAATTATCAGCATACTTATAGATATCAGAAATGTAAGTTTGCGACCGTACCTGAAAACAATGCAAATACAAGATTAAGTTTACAATTTCTATTGTATTCATTTTGCAATGAAAAGTCTTTTGAGTTGTTTTGTTTGTAACATTTTGCTTATTTTGCAGTATCTTTAAAGTAATCATCAAAAACAAATTCTATAAATTTTATTTTATACCTGTGTATTGATCATATTAAGGTTTTGGGCAATGTTGTTTATTTCATTGTCATTTAATCGACAGCAAGCTTATTTTTATTAATATTAAACTTTTGTTTTATTTGCTTATCGATGCTTAAATCAATAAGGTCAATCTAATAATTATTCATTGTAGGTACCGCGGTCCCGCGTGCTCGTCAATTTTCTCTATTTGTGTTTTAGTCCAAACCAAATATTAATCTGATAAAGAAGAATATATATTTTCTAAATGCTGTTACAAAGAAGACAGTTACTCACATATCTCCAAACCATCCAAAAAATAGTGACCCGACAATCTCCCCAATCCTGCTATATGCAAAAATATTCGCAACATACAGCTCATTTTCACAAACCCAATTATTTTCAGAAGGAACTGTTGTTTCAAACCATGTCTTATCGTACTCAAAGTCAACACATCCTAAAAATAAAATGTTTAATGATAGAGCTGTTTTCGAATTATGATAAAAAAGGTATAAGTACCTAAATATTCAAAAAACCAATATCAAGTTACCTTTAGTGTTATTTTCTAGACCAGTGTACATTAAACAGTCACTTAGCTTTTCTTCTCCAGCTGCATCTTTAACTCTAATACATTCAACACAAATGAGTAAATTCATAACAATACAATGTCATTATACTTATCAGAAAAAGATTACTCACTTCGGAATGTATTTCAATTTCCACAAATATTCACTCACATTATCTGGTTTCTCGGGTAGTTTACAAACGTGTGGTGTGATAGTAAGTGCTAATACTATATTGTAATATGCCATAATCCATAACCCGGCAAACACAACATTAAAATGTATATCAAACTTTTTTTGAAATTTCCCATCTTGGCCTACTTCTGATAAAGCGCGATCGTAAACAGAATACATGTTACATACAATTAAAGTTATTAGTTAAAGATACTCAAAAGATAAAGATGGGTACATATAATTTTTGACGCCTTGTACAGCATAGTCGCTAATATATCAAACACTGCATTATTTAATATCATGTCATTGACAGAGTTATCGCTTACTACTGATAATTAATATAATTTTAAAATACGTAGATATAGATCAATCCACCTTTATCTAATCATCTTTACCAATAGAATAACTGGGACTGACGGCTAAACTTACACCACGATAATGTTATACAAATGATTACCCATCAATACACTGATCACGACAAGCGCAACTTTACCTTGCTGGATAATCAATCTGTGCAGTTTTTATTTTAGCATCTCATTTCTTTAGCAAATATCAAAATTAATCGGTGTAAAAATTTATTCTATCTCATATTGTTTTATTTAATTTACCTGCAGCTTGCAGCGACAACCTCAGATCAAGTAAAAAGTGGTTGGTTGATTACAAACTTTCATTTTAAGGACATAAATACCTATTTCTTACAGAATTTGATATCGATATGGTACGAGTACAGGTGAAAACACCTTATTAAAGAATTATAGACCATCTCGCTTCTGAGCCATGTCTATATGTTGTTTTCCAGGGTTATCACGAATCCTCTCAAGCGCAGATTTGATAACTTCCGGACTCCCAAACAAGCCGGTCTCTGAAAAGGTTTTAGTATCTTGAGTCGCTGCAAGAGCTCAGCACAATGCTCAATGACCTCAGCAGAGTTTCCTCACAGGTGGGCCTTAAAATGTTCATGGACAAGACAAAAATCATGTCGAATGCCCAAGTCGCGCCCATATCAATATCCACTATTGGGTACTCTTTTCTTGAAGTCGTTATCCAGTATGTCTATCTGGGACAAAACGTCCAGTTAGGCATGTCCAACTTCAAAAAAAGGGCGCTCGTCGAATCCGATGCGACGATGGGTAGCGTTCGGAAAACTTGCAATGTCTTTTGGTTGTAAATACCGCAGTGCTTAAGATAAAAGTCTTTAACCGGTGTGTTTTTCCAGTGATAACGTATGGCACAGAGACGTCCGCTCGCTATAGGTCTCATAAGAAAGCACAAGGTCCCTCAACACCATGGAGAGAGCTATGCTTTGCATTTCTCTACGCAACCAAATCAGAAGTGAGGAGATCCGTACGAGAACTAACGTTGTCGAGATAGTTCAAAAGATTAGCAAGCTTAAGTAGAAGTGGGCGGGGCACATAGCTCGTAGAACTGATGGCTGCTGGGGCAAAAAGGTTCTCGAGTGGAGACCACTCATTTATAAAAGCAGTGTGGGAAAACTTCGAGAACGACGAGATGGACAGACGACCTGGTAATCTGGAAGTTGCAGACGGCATATAACCGGTCGTTGTCTATGGGGGAGGCCTTCGTTCAGCATTGGACCTTATTTGGCTGATATGGTGTGAAAAATGAAAATGAAAATGTTTTTATTATATCTTAAACAATGCATTCATAATATAAAATTGAGGCAGTTTCGATAAGTTACAGAAGTCCTTATGATGATAGAATATTATGAAAAATCTAATTTGGAGGTCAATAACAGACCAACAGAAGCCAAAAAATCTAATTTTAGAGCGTGTGGCATGGCTTAGCACGCTTGGGATCGGTTATCCCACGAGATAATAATTAACCTATGTTATTTGATAATAATGCTTTCCAATAATGAAAGAATTATTAAAATTTGTTCAGAGTTCAGAGTTTATTTATCACAAACAAACGAAAACTCAAAACAAATACATTTATTGTGAGACAGTGGTTACAAATGGTTTTATTTCGAATGAGCTTAGTGTGAGCATCTCACCGCTCAGCCGCGTTAGGCGTACAATATTTTAAATAGGCGGTTACATTTATGACAATTATTCATTCCTTTATAACATCCATCTTTAAAAAATCCATCTAAGAAGCATGCTTTAGTTTTAAGTAGGCACCTACTACTACAAAACTATCTGATAGAAATTCTTGGATCGTGTAATATTATGGTCTAATAACTCACACGTTTTCTGCACGGCAATCATTTATATTCTTTGTGGGTTTAGGTTATTGAAGCCCATAAACAGGTGCGTAGCTACCGCCGTATCAGCCGTATCAATGATACGGGTCCCCCGGGCTTCAGGTGCCCCTAACGTGTGTAAGTAAATATTAGTAAAATGTTATTCATAATGTCACTTAATTTTGTGATTCCAGGGAAAACAACATATAAAAAAAACTGTCATAGATGCCTATAGAGTCAGTTATTACTTTTGCCCCCCCCCCCCCCACAACTAATTTTGATACAGGGTCCCTCCAAGGCACGCTACGCCACTGCCCATAAATCAACTCTACTTTCGGAACTCGATATCCACGCTACCGTACCGTATGTGTGTTTTGCAAAAATAATGTGAAAAATGGAATTTTGCTTTTTGCTCAAATTAAAATTTTCAAAGTTGTAGGAAGTATTTCTTAGACATGCGGTGGTTCTTAACTATCTATCTATCTTAATACATTGAGACGCCTTTGCGTCTCGGAGAGTACATAATTATGAATGACAATCGTTAGTGATAGTTAGAAGCTGAAAAAAGCCTGACACCCAGTATAATTATTTTTTCAGTTTTTAACATAAAAATCTAGTGAAGTTCGAGTCCGACTCGCACAACCATGTATTCCAACTCTCTCTCTCTCCTAACATCTCTTTTCTACCTCTCAATCTCTCCCTAGTCCTATCTATCTACTTGTCGGAGAGGCGAACCGTTTTTTCCTTTTTAAATACGAAATCCTTTTATAGTAAAGAACTAGAAAGTATGGAAGTAACATCGGGAAAATGTATAATCCTCCTTTTACAATAATAATTACAATAAAGTAAATCACAAAGAGTTTGTTGTAGGCTACGAATAAATAATACTCAGGAAGCGTAACTCGGAACAAATTCTGCTCAAAAAGTGGACGTACTTCAAACCAAATCACGACGATTCAAAATTCGAATCACTTGCGATGTTTCAAATAGACATGCTTGGTCATTGGTTTAAATTCAGAGAGAAAACAGGGATTGGTTCGCGCGCGTGCTGTAATGTCTGATATGACATCAGAGTCAAAATGGCGTGGACGATATTATGCAATAAGTAGACCGGACCAAGTCAATAATAAAACAATATTTATTAAATATTTTATACTATTGTGATTTTTTAAAATTATACTATATTAATACAGGGTGGAAGGGACATCGACGCACAACCGCTTACCATTAATTCAGTACATGATTCTGGACCCCCCGCTAGATATTTTTCGTCGGTTACTAAAAAGGCTAAGCCTTTTATTGGGTACTTTTTCGTTTTGTTGTATGGTGTTAAAACGAACAAAGCCGATGGTTTGGCAACAAGAATTGCGACTTCATCTATTGTTGGAACGTTGAAATAGTGTTAGTGTATTCAATTGGGTCGTTTGTTTGCACTGATTATAACCTTGGCAATAGGTCGCCAGGTTCCTTTAAGGTTTCTGTTGACCTGGTACTTCAGTTGTATGTGGATATTTGTACAAACTGGTACTGCAGTTTTGTGTAACATGGTATATCCCTTTGATGATTTGTAAAAATATTTTTCATCAAAATGCATGGACTCTGCTAGTTTTCCCAGGCATCCAGTCATACTCTCGTCTTTCTAATTGAACTGCAGCTATCGACCTATTTTGCCGAATGGGATCGGCAGGGAAACTAAAAAAAAAAACAAAATACATTAGTCTTATAAAAATATCTAAATTTTATCGATTTACTTTTCAATATTTCATCTAGAAAATAAACTTTCTAAATTAGGTAAAAAATTGACTGACTTCATTTTGCATAATATTGACCATCTCGTTTTGATAACGTATTTGAACAACTTTGAATATAATTATAATTAACCTACTACTTACAAGTGAAAAGTGATCTCTGGACATTTTAATCTTGTAGGTCTCCTGCACCACTTCACAACACATGATGCCATGATGATTCACAATGATATTAAGCTAAAACGTTTGACATATGCTCGCCTGCGAGGAAAATGTCCGACTGATGGCGCGCTGGACACAATTTTGAAGCCCCGCCTACTTGGACACAACTTTTGTTGGGTCATTTTCTTAACGCAGTTACGTTTCCTGAGTATTATTTATTCGTAGGTTGTAGGCGATTCAACTACACAACTAGTTTTCCGCTCGCAACTTCGCCCGCGTGGAGTAGGTGTACGTTTCTTGTCATTTTCCGGGATAATATTACAGCCTGTGTCACTCAGGAATGTAGCTTTCTATTGATGAAATAATTTTTCAAATCGGTCCAGTACTTTCAGAGCTTATTTAATTCAAACAAACAATCAAATCTTTTCTCTATATAATATTAGTTTAGACAACAAGTAAAAAAGTTGCCAGAACATTATCATTATTATTTCTAAATAACTAACACACCATAATAAATAAAGTAGCATGGCACAGAAGCCTCTGAAAGTCTCTGAAGTCTTGTCAAAATAATAAATGTAGTAGTAGGTACTCCTCAAAATAATACGCATTGAGTGGAACAGGGTTAGACTGGGCTGGAAGGGCCCGTGTGGCTCCCCACATAACCCCGGGGCTACCCTGCGTGGGCTTCCTACCCTAACTCGCGCCTTCCTTGTGGCAAGCCAGACTCAAGAAGGGCCTGTCTCGGCTAAGGCCTAGCTGGTAAAAAAGGCCAACTCCACTAATGGTCAGTGCGACGAGGAATTTTTTTCTCGATGATGATGAACCTCTACTTTTGTATACTTTAAGATGTTTTCATATATTTTTATACTGAGAAAATAATGTATATTATTTTACCGATACTATGAGCCGTCTATACGCAAATCTCCATAAAAGTAATTATAACTACAGATTCAAGAGGAAGAATTGTCACTAAGACAATAAATAAATTGTAAACGCATATAAAGATGGCGGTCTGCTATATTATCTTTTATTTTGAAATCTTCAAGATTTTTTTCACTTGCTATTAAGCTCAATATTATTTAATTTGAGCTTAGTTATGAGGTAAAATATTTTTAATCATGGCAGCCCCATTCTCGGCGGTTGACTGACTCGGGTTAGCTTGCCGCCTGTGCGATTTTTGGAGGTTTTCGCGCCTCTATTATTTATTGTAATTGTAATTCATGTTTATAACATTCCAATATGGGTGCGTATTTGTCTGAACCTGTTACGGAAAAAGTGTCCAGCGATGAAGCTAATGATAAACTTGAATGCGGCGCAAGCTCCATGCAGGGATGGCGTGTCAATCAAGAGGTACTATAATGTTTCGTCCGTAATTGTATATTTCAATCTTCTGAAATGCAGCTAAATACTACTTACCAGCTGCAATCGCAAGTTCCCAAGTAATTATTAAAACAAGTATATTTCTATAAATGTGACAATTTCCGATAAATGCTAGAACAATGATAATTTCTAGGGATTTTACTTTGACTATACATACAAGAACTTCATTTTATTACCAAATCATTTTTACCGTAATCAAATTGAAACGTATACATAACCTTTATGAAATAAATATGCGTTGTTATAAGGAATGTAAAGTAAAAATGCATTGATATGTAAAAGTATCTGTACCATCTCATATCTCTTGTAATTTATACTTCTAAAAACCATTACCACAGTTTATTTTTGTAACTTAACCATTCATGTAATTCTAGGATTCTCACAACACAATTTTGGAGTATGATTCAAACACATCACTCTTTGCTGTGTATGATGGACATGGCGGAGCAGAAGTGGCCACTTATTGTTCACAAAACCTTCCCAATTTCATAAAAAACACAGATGCCTACAAGAATGGAGAGCTGATAAAGGCTTTGGAAGATGCTTTCCTTGGATTTGATGCCTCAATTGCCACTAAAGAAGTCATGGATATCCTCAAAGAGCTAGCTGGTAAGTAACTGTGATTTTATTAAACTAAAAATTTTGTATAAGTATTTATCTATGATATAGAGGAAAAACGGTACAGCATTCTAAACCAAATTAATTTTACAAAGATATCTTTAGTCAGATATTTTGCATAAAATAACCTACAAAACTTAAATTTGTTTTCATTGATTTAAAATTTGAGGTTATGGTAACTTCTCTATATATATTTAAATTAATATTTGTTTACCAAACATTTAATTATTTCTCAATAGGTTTGTTATAACTCAATATTGTCCTATGCATCGGAGGTGTCATATGAAAATATATTTACCTAGAAGTACTTTGAAATAGGGCAATGTGGCAGAGGTCAAATGTTTGCATAATGACTTAGAATTACTAACTCTCAGAATTCTAAGATATGTAATTTTTATATAATTTGAATATATACATATATGTGGTAATTTTTTATTTTGACAGTAAGCATGCCTATGATATCCTTAAGTTTTTTAGTCTTTTTGATGTTGTGACAAATCATAAGATTCCCTTAGATTACAGTTTTTTGGTGTAATGGAGGTGAAGTTATAATTTTCTATCAAATAATAGCAATAATCATATACACTGAAAACCGTGATGCTAGGGAACATTCCATCTATAGTTTTGCTTATCTAGCAAGACATTATCTGAAATGTGTATTATATTTATTGTTCATATAAATTACAGTGAATGTACACAATTTGATGCATGTTACAGACCAAAAGCACACCATAAAATCTATTATCTTTTTTCAATTCTAGAACTCAGATTATTTGATATATAATCACTTTTAATAAGTGTACTGACATAATTTTTATTGCCATGGATATTTTTTTACTTACACTTTATGTACTTACATTACAAGAAAAATTATATTACAGCATATATTTATATTACAGTGTGCATTATTATGAGCAGAATCATTTAATGTCAATTCTTTGTATCTGCACTTAGCACAAGTATCCTACCATTTAGTTAAAAAAAATACTACTGCATTGCACAGCTGTTTTAGTATAACTTTAGAGGCAAGTTTCAGTTTCTGTACTGCAATAATACTAGTCAATGAGTTAGTATTTTAATGGTGTTGAATTGAATATACATTTTCTAGGTACTTATGATTTGGGATCTGCCTGAATGCTGCCTGTGTAGTCTTGATCCCTCCAAAACCTAATTAAGTTTGCCAACACTTAATTACATACCAAAATTCTGAATTTTGTAATTTATTATTTGCACAGGCCAAAAACTTTACAAAACTAAAATATTTTGTGAAGTTAATCATCACAAAAAAATTTTATAACAAACATTATCCACTGTCTATGAATCAGATCTTGAAAATTTTTTTAACATTTAAATAATTTGTCCCATCATTGACTTGCATATATGAATCAACAAATCAGGCCTTATCAAGAAGTACCAGTTGCAGTTTTTATTGTTTTAGGAGAAGCTATCTTGAACATAGCAAGAAAAATTGCTAAACACATAAGTTTTCGCACATTGAGTAAGTATGCTCAATGCCTGAAATCATCTAGATAGTGATTATAATTTAATTTGAATCCAACTATTTATTTCTGCTAAGCTTGGTTGCATATGTGTTGTTATTGAAATTGGGTCTATGTTAACTATTTTAGGTGAAATTAACCCACCAGGTCCTAGTGACAATGAAGAAGAATCCGAAGACGACAATGTAAGCAACTTATATCAAGAAGCAAGGCTCCCATTACAGGTAATATTCTTTAACAATTCATTGAAAACTATTAGAAAATAGATGAGACAATACCAAACTGCTGTCAGAATCATACTAAAACTTTGTTTATTATTTGTATGCACGAATTTTTTCGCTCCAACCTAACATATTCGATGCGGCGACCACGTGCATGACTGTGTCTAAAGACCACGCTTTTACAGCAAAATGGGCTGTATTTATTTAACATTCGAAGGCGTTGCAGTCTGCCAGGGCGGCCGCGTGATAAAAGCGTGTCGACCACGGTTTTGTTATAAGTACTGTGTATACTTTCATAATGTATTTAGTTAAAAGCTGTTATTCTGACATTACATAGAGACACTTCAGTTTTATTTATTATAGATTATGAAAAAGTCATTAGATTTTCATTTGTATAGAATGGTTCATAACAAATTACCTGAGAATGAAGCACATAAGTACTTATTTATTTTGGTTTGATCTTTCCAAACACAAAACTTGCTCGAACTCAAAAGTTACCAGTAGTTTAAACATTTTCTCTAGCAAATATGTATTAGCTGTGTATAGGTTGTAGGTGTGATGTGTAGATTAGAATACTAATACTGAAGTACAAACATACAAACTTGCACCCCCTATTTCAACCCCTTCAAAACTATTTTTTGCAATAAAAAGTAGCCTATGTCCTTTCTCAAGCTTTAGTCTATCCCAGTACCAAATTTCATCAAAATCGGTTGTGTGGTTTAGGCGTGAAAGCGTAACAGACAGACAGAGTTACTTTCGCATTTATAATATTAGTAGGGATAGTAGGGACGTTGAAATTTAATACAATGTCTAATAAATACATATTATAATTATAAGTCCAGCTAATATGTAATTATTTTTTTTTACTTTGTATGCTACACAGCTAAAGGTTAATATAATAATTAAAGGATGGGCTATTTATACTTAAGTTGGCACTTAAGATCATAGTCATAAATCACGGCCATAAACTTGATACCACTGTGCCAGGAAAATATTCTTGTTTAGAGCTGGTGGTTTCACCTTGGACGCCGAATTTCTTTTTTGTAGCGATTTTTAAGCAATCGTTTTATTACTGTTGTGAATATGTCGCAATTCTTACTGTTATGTCCCTAGAATTGGATATTCTTAGACGAACAATTCGCGCAAAACCAAAATAATATTGAATTTGGCGCCCGAAGCGACGATTTCGTTGACTTAAGGACGCTATCACATTTTGAACTTGCTCAAGTTTAGGTATCTTATTTGCAACACAACAACATTACGCGCACGCACACATTGAAACCGCTGTCCGGACGATTTTATACGTAACTTAACTAATCTTGATACTTGAAGGTATTATTTTTTAATTTATTTTACTGGTATTAATTGAGTCAAATTAGTAATAAGTTTGCAATCGATTTTGGTAACCATGTAAACATATGAAAATCGATTTTTATTTCTCTCAAACAAATCGATTATATAAAAAAATATTTTTCATAAGATAATAATCGATTAAAAAAATCGTTTTTTTAATAAGATTAACAAATAATCGATTTTTTATAAATAATAATCGTTTTTTTTAATAATACCGACGACGTCTGAGAAGAAATGTCGAAACAAACTCAGAGAACCATGGTCTTTTTTAAAGTCCAGACAATAGTAACATATATGTGAATTTTACAATTTAGGGCAAAATCAGAACAGGCCTTTTGAAGAAAGAGCCATAGTTGATCTGTCCTAACAGACGGCAAAGAAGTTTTTGCAAAGAAGTTCAAAATTACAATGAAGCCAAGCCCTTTTTCAACCGATTCGTCTGTGTTTTATTTCTTTTTTTTTTGTATGTTTGTTACGCTATATCTCCATGAACAATTCCTGCTCCTGAAAACAAAAAGGCAACATTAGTAGGTACCCAAGGAAAATCAAATAAACTTACAAGTGAAATAACATTTTGGTCATCATCACCTACGGAGACATCTAAGCTGCACTCCCCACTCCATAAAAAAACCTACTATATTTTCTAATATAAGGTATGGCATAACAAAACTCCAGAGTAGATTTCTGATTTCTGACTACTAACAAAGTCTCATTACTTTTTTTTATTGCTACGTGTGCAGTTTTTTTGCTCTTTGTCCAAATTTCCGAAGTCACATCTATAATATCAAATATCAATATTTTAGCATTGCCAATGCACAACAAAAAAAAGCACACTTGGTGTCAAAAGTTACAGCCATGCGCCTGTTTGATTTACAAACGTCAGCACATCAGGATATACAAAACTGTCAAATTTTTCCAAATTATTTTAAACCTTAAGAGTTGGTGATTAAGTTCAATATCGAGTGAAAAAATTTGTCAGTTTGTGGTAACCTGATGTGCTGGCGACCGTACCAACTGAGTCGATTTATCACAAAAACATTACATCTGTCATCTTGAAACAAAAATTGGATGGTATATTCATAAACATCACCTCCACAATCAATAAAAATATAGATTTTTTATAAAAAAATAATCCCGCCATTTTGAATTAAAACATAAATGACGTACACACGGCTACAGGTCAACCTTTACAAAACCAGTTTAAGCTGATCTCGCACTGTATAGGCTTTCTATACAATAAGAGGCCAGCGTACACTGGTTTTGTATAGCTTAATCCACTTGCTTAGCCGTGCGTACTCGTAATAACCACCCCCAAAATCAACTATTAGTATATACGGTATAGCATGTCTCAAAAATATTTTTTACACCATTATTTTTGTACTATAGATAATAACATCATAATTTATATAAATCTTTATCCGTAATCTACATCCATTACTGCCTAATTAGTCTAGTGGTCCTAAGCGCGACTGCTCGAGGTTGAGCGAGGTGTGAGGTCCTGGGTTCGATCCCCGGGTCGAGCAAAGTGTTATTGGGTTTTTCTATGAAATTCCCAGTAGCAGCTCGGAGTATGGATTTGTGCCCGGTTAATGGCAATAGGCTCGCCCCCTATTACATGGGACCTAAACATACCGGCGAAATGTGGGTGTACATTGGTACACCTCTGCCTTACCTTTCGGGGAATACAGGCGTGATGGTATGTACATCTATTATACGAAAAATTACAACTATGTATTTATTTCTAAAACAAATTTCAATACTTGTACTTACTTTTATTTCGGAACGAAAAAGTATCAACTTTTTCGAGACCGAGTCCAACCAGAGTATACAACAGGCACTCACCTTTTACGTAATATTATTTTCGAAAGCATGCGATACACCCGTGCTTCCGCGAGCGCGTTTGAGCGCGGAATGACGAACGGCGAGTAGAATTTGTATGGAGAAATTTGGGAGCGTTTCATATTTTTCTCATTAATTAAAAATTTATTGATTTGGCTACAAAATTTTTAGCTATTCTTATAGTGGACTATATAAGCAACATTTTTCTATTATTTTTATGTTTAAATTTGCAGTGGATTTAGCTATACTGGTACCTATTCAGACCCCATTTTTTTCATTTTTTTTCGATTAGTGTGATGGTGAAATCGTATTTGTGTGAAAATGTTGTATAGGGTTATACAATTTTTATGGAATCATTGTGGAGATGAATATATTATCTTTAATTTAAAACCAAGATATCCTCGGAGTTGTGCTCCTAATTCGTTAAAATGGTACCGGAAAAGCACTGATATTTGTAGAAAAATGTGATAGCGTCCTTAAGGATAAAGCGTCGGGGGTGGGCGCGAAATTTAATTTTTTTCGAATTCAAATCTCAACAAAGATTTTTGTACTCAATCGTGAATAAGTTATTGTTGATGTCGCAATTTTAACTACCATGCACCTAGAATTTGTTATAGCCGAATAATTTGCGAAAAACCAAGAAAAAAATGAATTTTGCGCCAAATATTTTTTCAAAAGTTTTTTTTATGGTATGAATTTAGTTTTTAATATTTTGTTTGTTTCAGTACTTAGCTAAATAAATAATGGTATTTATTTTTATTTTTTAGGAAGTTTTGGCCAAATATGAAAATAAACTGAGCACACTTCACCGTGCTCGTCTCGGAGACACGGCTACTCCATTATCGCCGTGTCTTCGTGCCAAGAAGAACATAGAGGAAGCTGGCGGTTCAGGTATGAACGACTACATATTATGACCTTTCACTATATGGAAGGTCTATACAATGCGACGTCAGTTTATTCTGGATTTCAAAGCTGGTCGTTAAACTTCTGCTAATGGAAGAGATATTGTAGGGAATTAATCCATATGACCCTTGGACCAGCTTCATTATGTCTTAGGGAACTGAATTTTCAATGAATTTTCACAGTTTCAAGAAATTGCCAAAATTTACCTAAATCTGTTCAGTTTCCGCATTCTCAAAGAATAAACTATATTCTTTTATAGGCATTTATTGTCGCCAGATGTCTAGACGTAATATTAAAAAAAAAACATAGGTATTCACTAAGATAATTTTAAAATTAGGTACCGGTGCTTCAAGTTCCAGTTCTGGTTTGAAATTTGCAGCTGGCTCAAGCTCAGAACAACCAAGTGGGGAAGCTTCATCTAGCAAGAATGGGTTGTCTTCTACCCAGGAGGCTGCTGAGGGCGCCAATGCTGAGGAGGATACAGGAGGTGTTTCCTCCACCAATTCCAATGAGGAAGATAAGGATGTGAATGGAGAAGTGAGATTTTTTAATGTCTTTTAGTTCAACCATTAAACTACTGAGCATTCAATCATCTAAACAGATGATATTCTCCAAGTTGCTCTACAAAAGATTTGTTCTTATTTTAGAATAGGGCTTTGATCAGGCTTGCCATTGTTCCATACCGGAAAATATTTTTAATAGAAAAAATAACTTTGTGCATAAATTACAAAGTTCTTTTACGTTAGTGAGGTCAAATATGTGTAACATACCAGTGAAGTGACCTAAATGTCATTATTTTGAAAGGAAAAGTGACCAGTGGTTATCACAATATTTTTTATTGTTTAGGTCTCAACCAGCGAGCCTGCTGAGAAAGCAAAGGAACCTGTTGCTATGGAGGTTGACAAACTAAATTCAACTGCCCCAGATAGTTCTGAAGACAATTGCCTCCAGCCTGAACAGAGTGGCGATGCAAAGAGCTCAGTGGCTACTGGTAATGGTGCTCCATCTGAAGCTTGTAATGGAGAGGTTACAGACTCGAAACAAACTGACGGTGAAGAAAGTAATATTACGTCGTCCAATGGGTCCGCCACGCCGGCGAAGTCTGGAAAAGCCAAAGGTTTGTATCAGCCATTGCATATGAACTAAGTATTGTTATTCAACTTTTAAAGTGTCAATGGATGATGTCCATTGATTATCCATCTGTCATGTCCCAGTAAGACAATTGGAGAGAGGAATTTTTCCATTGGGTAATAATTAATATTTGACATGACGTCAATTTCTGGGCAAAGTTTATGAAACTGTTCCTTATTATAATCTACATAATTATTGATATCCTTAAATGGTCCTAAGCGCGACTGCTGTGCTAGAGGTCCTCGGTTCGATCCATTTCCAGGTCAATAAAAGTGTATTTGGGTTATTCTATGAAATTCTCACTAGCAACTCGGAAGTTTCGATTGGTCCCTGGTTATTGGTTAGGTGTTTAGTTTAGTGTTTGTGTTTCGAATTGTGAATGTAAATAACTACACTTGTAACAAAGGTGGAACAAAGGTGTGGTGGAATGTTGCTATTTAAATTGCCCACACACACACACTTCTGCCTATCCTATCAGTAAATATATACGTGATTTCAATAATGTAATTCTGTAATTTTATTGCAACTGATTTTCAAAAGGAAACCATTCCACAAAAGCATAATTCATATTATTTATCTTATCGAACTTCAGGTAAAACAACAGCGGTATCAAGTTCTGATGCTAGGAAGCCTAAAGAGGCAAAGATCAGGCGCGCCGCCGCAGCCATGTACGAGACGTTACTGCGACAGGCCGCCCAGGAAGATGATGACGAGAGTGACTCCAACGATGAAACCTTCGAGGGAGGGGAGATCAACTCATCTGATGAGGACAATGTTAATGGTGTTGAGGAATCATCAAATGATGGTGATTAGAATGATCATTGAAATGGTTGTGAACTTGGGCTGAAATCTATAAAGCTGGCTTGAACTCTGCTTGCGCTAAGCTAAGGGCCGCCCAGGGTCAAGGTTTGAAGAAGGGTGCTTCGCAATTTTCGCCCAACCTCAGTATACGACCATATGGTAACGAATTCGTAGAACACGATTATTATAATGACATCATAATTTTCAGGAGATGGTGAGGAGGAGGAAGATGAAGATTTGGAGGCCGAGTCCAGTGATGATGATGGAGAAGAGGACATCTCAATGTCAGAGGAGCCTGGCAATGACAGCGGCTGCACGGCTGTGGTAGCTCTGCTCAAGGGTATGTAGTATTCATGCTAGGATTACACAAATTGAATAGAGATTTCTATTTTAATTTCCATGGTTGAATGTTTATAGGTAATGAACTATTTGTGGCGAATGCTGGAGACTCGCGCTGCATCATTTGCAGAGAGGGCAAAGCGATAGACATGTCAATAGACCACAAACCTGAGGATGCACCAGAACTTGAGAGAATCACCAAGGCTGGTGGCAAAGTATCGAATGACGGCCGCATCAACGGTGGCCTTAACCTGTCCCGTGCTATTGGTGATCACTCGTACAAACAAAACAAAGATTTAGGTGCCAAGGAACAGATGATTACGGCTTTGCCCGACGTGAAGACGTTAACAATTGATCCAGAGAAGGATGAGTTCATGGTGCTGGCATGTGACGGTATATGGAATTTTATGTCTAGTCAAGATGTATGTGACTTCATTCTGCCGAGGCTGGCCGAAGGGCGAGAGAGGCTGTCGCAGATTTGTGAGGAGGTATGTATAGTTTGTAAAAGCCGTGTTTATTTATAATATTATCGAAAAGTTACAACTATGTAACTACCATTTCTTGCCACAGATGTTCGACCACTGCTTGGCGCCGAGCACGATGGGCGATGGAACTGGGTGCGACAATATGACAGCTATTATCGTACGATTTAAAAATGGAGTCATTAGTGAAATAGGACAGCATGCGAGTAACGCGGAAGGTGCCAAAAAACGCGTTGCTGAAGAAGAGCCAAGCCAGGACGAGCAACAAGATTCGAAAAGGCAAAAGATTGATGATCCCCTTTCGAGTTCAGTAGTGACTTCAAGTGTCTAAAGCTCCAAACATTATAGACAAAAGTGTTCAAGCCACACAGAGTATTGTGAAATGTATGGTGGAGACTGTAATTTAAATTATGACTTATATGACAGGATGTCACATCATGGGTTTCATCGAGCACATTCTACTTATTAATTGATAATAATTTATCATTTGTATTGAGCAAAGTTTTGCTAAAAAATCTCCCTTGTTCTTGAAATGTGTAACGAGGAAAAGTCGAATTGTGTTGTATTGGTATTCCTTACCGCGGGTCCGATGTGAACCTGTATTTATTACGGCAGTGTCTTTAGAAATAGTTGTGCTAAAATAACTCAATTTGTAGACATGTAGTTATACGAAAAAACGGCAATTACGCATGCACATAGTATCGTTGACGCCGTAACGTTAATGACGTCAGGCAAAAAACACTGTAATAGACAGTTGATCACTTGATACAATCGCGCCACTTCTGAAACAACTTCAAGCATTTACATACTAAAAGTAGTTTGTTGCAATTGATAATGTGGTTAAATCGTACACTTACTACAAATGTACAATTAGCAATTATACTAAATAACAATGTACTTGATAACGCGAATATTGGATAGAGATACACTGTAGTAAGTATACTATGTAGAGGGAGAGAATTAATGATAAATTCCAGAACTGATTGTTGACGATAGCAACTAGATAGTAAGCTAAGCTGTAAGTGTAAGTTACAGAATTTAATATGTATGATCTAATTATTTTGAATCCCACATTTAATTTTATAATATTACAGAGTAAAGATTATTCTTGGTTTTTGTTGCTAGAACTGGCATTTTTGTTCTCCTTTTATGATAATGAAACTCAATATAGGTTATAGTAGTATTGAAATATTGTAGCTCATTCTTAACTGTACAAGATTTTGACAGTGGTTAGGTTTCATCATTTTCCTTACGGTAACATTGATTTCAGCAGCAGAATAATAATTTGCCACTATTATTTATTGACTTTCATTTTATTAAATGACCTTTCTAACTTGACGTATTTCTCGTTAAATCTCAAATATTCTTCGTTTCCAGTTACTTTAAGACACACAGCCTTATTGGATTTATATGGTGTTTGGTAATTGATGTAAAATTATAATATTGGCATGTTCCTACATAAATTAAAATGTTGATAAATTTGGAAACAAGGGAACGTATGTGTATTTCAATTAATTATCTGTGTTACTCCATAGTAATAAGTAGTTATATTTTTGTAATCACAGGTACTGTAAAATAAACTTAATTCCTACTTAGTTTTGTGATTAGTTGACATAATTATTCCAAATTGTGACTTACTGTAGTAGACATTATATAATAAATTAATTTATACATTCAATTATAGAACGTTAATTCCTAGTTAATTCAGATAACCCCATAACAATAACGGATGATTTTGACGATAGGAACTGTTTTAATTACATGTGTGTTTCAGTGAAAATTACATTTTTACCGACTGTATCATAGTTTTATTTTATTGAGCTGAATTTTAAATTAGTTACTGGTGGAGATAACAACATAATTCCCAAGTGCTTAGTCCTCAACTACACCTCCAATTTCGTTATTATTCGAAATATGTATTTCAATGTGTTATTTTGTAGCCTAGGGGCAGAGTTAGTTTGATTTAATATATAAATAAGACCGATCGATTTAACGGTCCCCCGGTACAACGACGCTTAGATAACAATATTCTACTTAGACTAAACGTAAAGGGTCAATATTTAGATTTTGAGGTTTTTTGTGACGGGCTACAAAAAAATAATAATTTCGTGCTCAACCCTGACGCTTTGGGCCTTAAGGCTAAAGCGTCAACCATAACTATTTTTAAGCAAAAGTTTTAATACTCAATTGTTAATAAGTTATTGTTGATGTCGCAATTTCTACTGCCATATACGGTGACCAGCACATCAAGTTACCACAACATGACAAACTTTCTCAGTTGATTTTGAACTTAATCATTTGGAGTAATTTTCTTTCTAGGTACAGTCGCCAGCAGGTGTTGCTGACTGTACCTAGAATGTGTTATAGCCTTCGAGCAACACGGAAAGGGAGAAGCCATCCGTTAGCGTTCCCGTCTCCCAAAGTACAAGTTCACTCGGATTTTTAACTAAACCAAGTCCAGCCTCGCGAGTGAACACAGCGGTCCTCTAAATGCCAAATTGTTTGGATGTCTTTATCGTATTTTTCTATTTAATTACATTTAGACACCAAATTCGTGTAATCTATTTATTTATTTATATAAATTATTATCAGATTTGTGTACCAACATCGAGTTCGATCACCCGTACAAAATTAGGATCGGTCGAGCGATAAATCCGAATTCTTGCCGATGAACAATGTAGGGAGGTTACTTTTAACGTTGAACCAAACGCGTAAGCGCCATAAATTTAATGGCGCTTTCGACCTTCCTTATTAGCGGGAGAACTTAAAAGCATCTTAGCGCTGCATGTTTTTTCGTCTGGTTAGAGGGCTATTTACTGTTTCAGCGCTGTGCAAGGCTTGTTGGTATTGTTTAATTTTGTATATGTTAGTGTCGTCATTACAGTTTTAGTTTTGTATGTAGTAATTCGTAACTGCGCTTATGTGCACATTTCCCCCCGCAAAAAATGGCAGAACTATTTAGTCGGTAATATATGTATCTATAATATCGCTAATCCTACCGTGTTGCTCGTAGGTTATAGCCGAAAAATTTGCGAAAAACCAAAAAAAAATTTGAATTGCCCCACTCTGACGCTTTAAGATTCATTTTATTTTACGCTTTTCAGTTCAGTTTTGTTGGTCTTTTGAAATTAAAGGTTTTTAATTAAAAAAAATTATAGATTCAAATCTTTTTATAAATACCTTACTTTCATAAAGTTAAATCTAGTTTTCTCTCGTAGTCTGTTAACCGTTAAAGGGTTCCCTCAACTATCTTCCATCTTCAATAACAGATTAACGATAACTTCTATTGACTGAGAATACTAAATATGTGTGTCAAATTAATAAATGAAACAAGCTATATCAAATCTTTCCATATTTAATCACATTTTAGGGGCAAAAGAACATAGAAAAAATAAATAAGCACCTACCCACAAGTAGTATCACACGACAAGGTCCAGCAGCATCAAGAAAATAGGTACGTTGTTAGTACTGGATTTTTATACTTTATCTAATTTGCGTCAAGTACTCAATAGTTTCCATTTGCGTTGCTTCCAAAATTTGCAGGGCATCATATTCAGTATCAAGCTTTTCTAGTATCATAGTCTTGTCGTTGATCTCTGCCTGAAATTATGATAAAAAAAAACATAATATGAGGTGTGAACTCTCAACAAACTCAGAACTCTGTCGCACAACTACTGCAGTTTCGCTGGAGGGCGGTTTGATTTGCACTAACTCTGGGCTGAAGCTCACCCACAGAAGATTACGCTTTTGGTTTCTAAGTTTAAAATAGACAGCCAAGATCACTTACTTGAAGTTTCGCTTGCTCCGCTTCCCTTTCTTTTGAAATGGATTTCAAAAGATTCATGGAACCTATCGCAGCCATTTTTTTCTTCTCTACGTTATCTCCAAGTTCTTTTAAAACTTCTAATAGTGAGTTGATAATTTTTCCAAAATCTTGAATTTCTATAATGGTTTTTTAGTAAAAAATAATATTTTCAGCAAATCACTGCTTTTATTGAATGTAACTATGTGTAGCTTAATAGCTTTGTGTAGATGTGCGTTAGCGAGTACCTAGTAGTGTAAATTGATTATACTGCCAAAATTGGACACTATACCATTGTCTGTTAACTTATTGTACAATATGATAATAAGAACTTTAAATGTCTGATCTTTACTAACTTGTTTCATAATCCTTGCACGTGTCTTTTAGATCTTCCGTCTCCTTTAGGACGTTCGTTTCTATCACTCGGATTTTATGAATATCATCATAATACAGATGAACCTTCTGTAATTCTTCTGCCATTATTATTAAGGTTAACTCAGAAGTAAATAATTTGAATTTATATTATTTTCTTTTTGTGATTACTGTTTTGATTTTGAGTATGTTGCTAAGCAACATTAGTAGAATAATATTGAAAATTAAGGCGGATACCCCAAAATTAAAAAGAAAATTGTATGTATGTATGTAATTCTGAAGTATGTATTTACAGTTGCACACCTACTTATATAGGTACTTAATTAAAAATTATACTTTGCATTTTACTTAGTACCCGCAACCGGCGCACAGTGGGTCGAAACTATGATTTCAGTGACATAGGGATCAACTTTGGTTTTTAACTTTTTTGTTTGTGCGAATGGATAGAGCTCATTAACCTTAATAACAATTGTTCTGGCGGTTTTTCTCAAACTTATTACTTTCGGTAGAAAAACGTGTTTTGTTATTTTTTTGTATGGAAAGGATCAAATTAAATTAAATTCCTGCTAAGTAGCGTGTGATCCCGCTTCGAAACTTTATTTTTCTTATACCTTGTGTAGTATACTATCATTTGATGCTATGAACATGTGCATAAAGTTGCAACACTGCCAAATAAATGGATCGAAAAAAATGAAAAAATACATATAATAAAAAGCTTCATTTTTAATTATCGGAAGTTCTTTTAAGTTAAATTTGATATGGAATAATAAGTAGAAGTACCTAATATTACATATAATTACTTAACAACCAACAGCGATACATTTAAATGTCCCTAATTAGGTTAAATTTACTAAATATTGTATTATTTAAAAAAGGGAATAATTTTCTACGAATTTCTATTTGTGTGTTTAATGTACTATAATGACTGTAATTAGATTAACTTTCACCTTATCAAAACAATGTTTATTTCACTTTAAGCCATTACTGTAATAATGAGGATAATTAGTTAATGAGGGTACTAGAAAAAAATATTAAACATTGTCACTGGAAGTATAAAATGACCATATTTATTATTTACTAACTAGTTGATTGTGATCCTCCCTTTTCGTTATAATGGAGAGTTTAGTTAACAATTTAGATTTATTTATGATTTTAAGAGAGCAGCTGAAGTCCCTGTCAGTTAGCAAAAAACTCTTTCAACTCCTACAACATAAAATAAACGTGACCGAAGAGAAAAGTGTTGAGCTCCAAAAATTCTGTACGCGCTTTTGTTCAAATATAAGTGCAAGATGGGAACGAAGTAGTCGCACGTTAGCACAGTTTATAAGAAAAAATGGTGATTGGTTAGAACGTGCAATTAACTGGCCCTAAGGAATGATACCTGAAACTCTAAACACTGAACGGACAGAAAGGCTCGAAATTGGTGATACTGAAGATGTTAAAAATCTACCACCATCGACTACAGAAACTTCGACATCTACATTTACACCTCGAAAACCTTTCGAAGAATTGAGCTCCCGGCAAAAACGAAGACGTGTTGAACAAAGGTGCCAATCGATTTCGTTATCCCCGGATGAATTGAGAGCTACTACGATTGCTAGTTTAAGAAAATCTGGAAATGAGGATGTACCTAGGTAATATTATGGACCATTTGATAAATCACCCCGAAGATCTAGAAAAAGTTAAGGAGTGTTTAAGCACGAGTAAAGCGAAAAGTAATACATTTTCGCCCGATAAGGCACTGTCTTTATTAGTTTCTCTTAAATTAAGTAAGTGGCAGTACATAAGCCTACGAGAAGCAGCAAGTGAAAATGGGTCCGATTTATATCCTTCTTATTATAAAATTAAACAAGCTAAGTCAAAATGTTATCCAGAGAAGGAAGATATAATTATAACCGAAGAAGAAGCTGCTATTAAACTGCAAGCTTTACTCAACTTGACGGTATCTAGGCTTTAAGATGTCATTGCTTTGGATTTGGACTCGGTAACAAAGTTACTGCTCATAAGCAAATGGGGATTTGATGGAGCCTCAGGTCAAAGTAATTACAAACAAAAGACTGAAACGGATTTTGATGATTCGACTATTTTCATGGCCAGTCTAGTTCCTATAAGGCTTCAACAATGTGATGGAACAATTGTTTGGGAAAATGACCGACCCTCGTCAAAACAAACTGTAATTCATAGATCCACATTTTTAAACGAACACTTTAAATGTATTTTTGGTAGTTGATAAGTCTTATGTGTAATATAACGTGCTTCTAATTATTATTCCATATCAAATTTAACTTAAAAGAACTTCCGAAAATTAAAAATGAAGCTTTTTATTATATGTATTTTTTTCATTTTTTTCGATCCATTTATTTGGCAGAGTTGCAACTTTATGCACATGTTCATAGCATCAAATGATAGTATACTACACAAGGTATAAGAAAAATAAAGTTTCAAAGCGGGAACACACGCTACTTAGCAGGAATTTAATTTAATTTGATCCGCTCCATACAAAAAAATAACAAAACACGTTTTCTACCGAAAGTATTAAGTTTGAGAAAAACCGCCAGAACAATTGATATTGAGGTTAATGAGCTCTATCCATCCGCATAAACAAAAAAGTTAAAAACCAAAGTTGATCCCTATGTCACTGAAATCATAGTTTCGACCCACTGTGCGGCGCATGTGTATGACAAGATGTATGAATTTGGACGAAGCAAAAGAAGTATGCAAGAATCGTAGCAGATAGCGTTCTGCCTACCCCTATGGGAAAAAGGTGTAAGTGTATGTATTTTACTTTGCAAGTAAATAGGTAACTAAGTTAGTTCTTAACATGAAATTCTTGATTTAAAACTTGAAAATCCTCGATAACAAAATAATCCTAGAAATCTAATTCAGATTAATAAAAGCCGGCACATAGAAGTCAGAACTTTAAGACTCAGAACTACCGTGTTGCTCGAAGCTCAGAACGAATTATTAATTAAAAAAATAATATAAAAATATTTTAAATAGTAACCCAAAATATTGTTGTCACTTTGACAATGTCAAATGAACTGCTTATCAATTTTGATGTTCATGAAGAGAAGATATCAAATTGAACTTTAACTGGCAGGAGTAAAACACAAATTTAAATGAATTCAATTTTATCATTGAAACATTGGTAAGGTATATTTTATTTTTGTTTTGTGTTGTGTGAAGATTGTTACATTCATTGTTCTATCATTTTGTAAAACCAATATACAGGGCGCATAAATGTTGTGTTAAATAATTATGGAGGGTTTGACACAAAATGAGAAAATTATTTGGTCGTGTTGGAAAGAAAAGTCTCCGAGAGATGTGGTCAGAGAGGCGGCTGCGAAAGGTACTCATATTGACCTGGCGATCACCTACCTTATGGATAAAAATGGATGGAATGAGTCCACTACCAGAGATTGGTTTCTGGCTGAGGTGAATAACCTTTCTATTTACATCTAGGTACATATATAACTGTAAAAATGTTCACTACGTGTATTTACCTACTTACAATGATATAAACTATAAATCATTCACGACTTACATATATATATAATTTTAAAAGATCTATATTTACGTAATTAATTCAGAAAAAGTGTCATTTTTTATTACTTATTTTTTTCTTGTTTACTATTCAAAACACAAATTGCAAGAACTAACAGAAAGTCCAATAGCATTACTCATTATTTACTCAAATGTTTTAGGTGAAAGCATGGACGGTCCAACTTCTACTGAGGAAACAGATATTTAAAGTATTACATGTTCTTAACAAAGTAAAAATATGTCCCGAAGATCACCTGATGACGCTGGCTAGTGGTTCTTCTCAGATAGAATACAGGGATTTCATTGTCGAACAACTAGAAAAACTTTCAAAAGATATGAATAGTGAGATACAGGAAAAATGGCTTGAATTCAAAAGACATTGGAATCTCTTACGGTATCTTGAAAAGTCATTTGAAAGTGATGGTACCTTCAAACAAAATAAGGTCTTTGGTACAGGTAAAGACAGAATTGTTGTTAATGAGAGTGAAATTAAAGCTTTAACTATTGACGGAATAGAGAAGTATTCTCACCAATGGAAAAGTAAAATTGCTACTGCCCTGTTTTTTTATTCTTTTGGTAAGTAATTTAGTAGATTATAAGTATTGTACCTGATGTCGATAGTAGATTCCTCCAATTCTTTGAATTTTTAGGCGCTTAGGCATTGTGAAGATGATTGCTCAAAATGAAAAAATAAATATTGTCTAGTACATGTTAATTTTTACTGTGATGTAGAGTGCATTATGACAGTATAATGGAACATGGAATATATGGAACTTATAACAATTATTGTAGTAAGTGTAGTGATAGCCTAGTGATATGACCATTGGACTGCCAAGTCAAAGGTCTCGAGTTCGAATCCAAGGCACGCACCTCTGACTTTTCGAAGTCATGTGCGTATTAATAATTAATTATCACGCGCTTAAACGGTGAAGGAAAACATCGTGAGGAAACCTGCACGCCTGAGAGATTTTCTTGACGGCGTGTGAAGTCTGCCAACCCGCAGTAGGCTAGCGTGGCGGACTATAGCCTAATCCCTCTCGTACTGAGAGGAGACCCGTGCCCAGCAGTGGGACAATGTAATGGGTTGATGATGATGATGATAACAATTATTATATAATTTTTATCGGCCATAATCTTCCCACTGCAGGTCAAAGGCCTCCCTTTCTTATTTTCACTGTTCCTGGTTGTAAACTGTTGCGTGTCTTTCTTTCTGTTTTTTCTGGCTTCTATTGGAATGGCTGCACTGATCTTAACGGAACTTTCATTGGCAGATAGCTGATATTATATATACAGAGTAACTTAGGCTATTTAACATCACATTACAACCCATAAGCGACTGGCGGGGTACAGCTAGTTTATCATAAAAAAATACACAAAATGAAGGCGAAATAAACACATAATTATGCAATCCCACATAGATACTTCATTCCGTTTGAGGTGAATCCTCTCGCCTAGGGTGTCAAATTCAATTTGTTTCAATTTGTTTTTTCTTTGCAATGTGTGTGTCTATAAGATATTCTAGGTTCAGCACAGTAGGAATTACGACATCAACTATAATGTATCCACAACTGAGGTCTAGAACTTTTCTAATGCTAGGAATTCAACCGCCTCAAAGATAGTCCTATTTGTGTTTTATGTGTAGGTAGTCCTCAACAGGAAATGATGAACTCTTTTTTCATAAATGTGTTTTACTCTAATACAAGAATTACTTGTGCTATATGACGTGAACTTATTACTTGTAGATTGTAGAGATCTCGAATTGTTTAGGCTTTCGATACAATAAGAGGTCAACGTAAACTGGGTCTGTATAGCTCGATGTGTAGTCATGTGTTCATGTTTATTTAACATACTTAATTAATTTATAAGTAAATTATATCTTTGTTTGAGATCAATAAATAAGTTATCTTTCATTGTTGCTATTAGTGAAGTGAAACAGAAATAATTATGTTAAATACTTCACTGTGCACGGCATTTTGAACTTTAAAACCCAATACTAAGGTCCAAATTCAAATTACTTATATTGATTCAAATATTACAACATTTTGGGAGCTGAGGTGATAATATTGTATACTTGTATTTCAGAGTTTTCCTTGTTAGACTTCTCAGCACCTGTTGAAATGTGGAATTATTTAGTAGAGAACAATAAGGCCATGATCTTAGTCCGTTGGATTAACGTACAGACGTCGGAAGTTGTTCGCGATATGAACGCGCGGTACATCTTCTTCAACAATGATGGGTTCGTCAAAAAACTCCTCAACGTGGACACAGTAGGTTTTGGCACGCACGTCTTAGAAAACCTAGACGAAGTATTCCGAAAGTGGCCAGTCACCAACGAAATGATTACAAATGTTTCCAAAAGTAACTGTTTTAATTACACCAAGCTATGCATATATGACACATTATGCTCGTATGGTATTGTTAATAAAAGTGAGCGAAACAATTTGTTTCTAATTATATCGAGATTATCACGCACACAGAATTTGAAACTCATTGATGACATCTTTACTGAGTCATGCTCCACTATTAGTCGAGAGCACTTTTATGTAGAGTTAGCGAAATACTGCGTCAAAAATAAGCTGTATAAAGTTCTGACGCTGTGTGTAGAGGGTAATATATTGGATACTGACCTATCAGATGTCGAAAAGGAGGCTAAAGAATGCATAGAACTTTGGTTGCTATTTAAGAGCATTGAACAAACTTCTGACAGACAAAGCCATGTGCTGCCTGTGTATAAAACTTGTGTACAAATCGCTAACGAGAATATTGACGACTATGTCTCCTCTAATCCCCACTTAGTCCTAGGAATGATTCTTCTCGAAGATGCTAAAAATTTATTCGATATATTCTCCAAAGAAGATTTTCTACAATTTAAAGACTTTAAATTGCCAAATAAAATATACAAAGACAAACTTCCACATTTGTATAACGTGTACAAAAAATATGCAGACGTGAATCAAACATATGAATTTAAGGATGTGAATGTTTATCAGCTGTTGTCTGGCTATCGCGGGCTAGATGTGTCCAAAATATTTGAATTTCAACTGGTTAACCAGAACACTAATAGTTTGCTTACTGATAAGCCAGATAGACGCAGCCTGGGCAGTTTGTTGTCCAGTGACGTAGATCTTAAGGCCGCCAGTATGAAAGCTTTGTCGCAAAGAACTATGGAGATGCCAGACTTTGCTGATGAGAAACTTATGAAAAAATATGGCTATGTTGCCAAATTGAATCACGTGTATTACTTGAAACAGTATCGTCCGTGTAACGCAAGTCAGGCCTTTGTATCGCAGCAGTATCAGACATACAATCGGTTGCAGGACAAAAGTGTAAAGAGCGCATGCTGCGAGGCCCATGCTTTGGCTTTGCAGAACTGTTTCGATGACGCTATGACCGCATGCACTGTGTCTTTCATAGCAATGATTGGATGTAATCCTACTAGATGTCGAGTCCACATTTCTGCTGCTAAAATGATTAAGAATCACATGATAGACTCTAAAGGGTTTTCAGAAGATAAGGCAAATAAAACTGTGAATGAATACATGTCGAAACTGATACAAAGTAACGACGAAGCTGCTCGAGAGATGTTGAAGTACATCGAGGAAATAACTTTTAGCAAGTTGATTGAAATACAAAAGTCTGACGGGAGGGTCGATATGTCGGTGGTATTGTATGAATCTCAGACAATGGTCAAGTTCGCGACCTTGCACAACTTGCCATTGCCAGAACTGCAGTTGCGGGAGTTTGTGAAGACTAACTCCTGGTTCAATTTTCTATTATTCGGCGATGTATTCCGTTATCCGCTCAGCCAAATGTTGCAGCTAGCGCAGGACTTTGAGAGGAAATCGTACGCAGAGCATTTGAAACATATAATGCTGCACCGAACCATTGACGATGGCTTTGAAAAAGATAATAAGACGACTTCCAGTAATGGACAGAGAAGAGTTTCCAGATTGAATTCTGTGGAAATTGTAAGTTTATAATATTAACATTACAATCTATTCTCAGTTTTCTTTATATTCCCCGAAACACTTGTATCAGTCATGTGTATCTTCATCTTGTATCACTTGTCTAGCAAATTTTAGTGAATTGGCGTACTAATGATCTACCTATTTTTTGTCGAGATGTCTTACGTTAGAGTGTAGATGTGTTTCCTTTAAACAGTTTATTCCAACAACTTACTGATACTTATGATTCTTTTCGATATTATACTGTGTAAATTGATATGAACTTTGAATAATCTATGGAATATTATGTTATTCCATATAGGGTTCTGTTCTCATACAGAGTCCTAGTCCGACCCAGGGTGGCAGCTTCGAGTTCCCTTCGAGTGCATACATGGGCCGAGAGCTATGGGAGGTGGCTGCCGCCTGTCATGGTCCCGAGGACCCTCCGGCGGCGTTGCTGAGGGCTGCGGACATTTGCAGAGAACCCCTACTTGTGCTCATCGCCAGTTGTTATGAGGTACCTAACGTAAACGTTAACCTTAAAACAACATAACTAGTCTAATATTTTAAAGATTTTTTTCTATAGTAGGTTCCTATATCAATAACGAATAGAAAATAAATTATTCAAACATACAAATTAAACAACAGTCTTAAAATTAGTTCAGGAGTGTAAGATAATTTTTTGTACCTTTCCTTTGTGATCCCCACACTAGACATACTTATGTCGTGCCCTATGATGCTTTAATAATAGGGGAGCCCAAGGTGCTAAATCGGTAGTTACTCGAGCGTCATAGAGACCTATAGGGTTGCGAAGCTTAGATGATAAGAAGAAAAAAATGTCATATAACAATACCTTTACATCGGTGGGGGGAGCGGCTATAGATATTCAAAAATGTTAAAAAAACTGTGGCCTGGACATACTCGAGCGCGTCAGATATTTAAAGCATCCATGTCCTACGTATTTTAAAAAATGTACGTATGTTAATCTGATTGTTTCCATGATGGGGGTGGTCGTACGTAAGGGTTGAAAATGGAAAAAAAAAACATTTAATCGAGCGCGTCAGATTTTCTCAGGGGACGTTAAGTAAACCTAAAAAAAAGCTCTTATATAATAATCTGACGATTTGGATGTGACGCAAACTCGCAGCCATTATTAGAATGTGCAAAAAGAATTCGCCATTTTGAAATAGGTACTCAAGCGCGTCAGATTAAGATATATATGGTTTATCTTTATGCCCTAGACGTGCTGTTTCATAATCTGACGATTACTTGGAGGGATTCGTCTAATCTGACAATTAAAAATTTTTATTTTTTATTTTCTTAAATCATTGAACTTAATTAATTGAAAAGACTGCCTTGCCTTGACTGCCTCGTTGGTCTAGTGGTCCCAATCGCAACTGCTACGCTAGAGGTCTTGGGTTTGATCCCCAGGTCGAGCAAAGTGTTATTGAGTATTTCTATGAAATTCTCAGTAGCAGCTCGGAGTCTGAATTTGTGCCCGGTGAATGGCAGTAGGCTCGCCCCCTATTACATGGGACCCAAAACTAACCGGCGAACTGTGGGTGTAGATTAAGTACACCTCTACCTAACCCTTCGGGGAATACAGCCGTGATGGTATGTTATGTTTTAACTTGTCAAGCGGCATATTGTAGACACAATGCAAAATCTATTGTTATGTCCTCATGAGGAAACTGTATGCATTGACGGGTTAATTGAAAAGCTCAGGAAATAGCATGCAAATAAAAATCTGTAGGTTTTTTTTCAGTAAAATACTTGTATTTATAAGAATATTTTCTTTTGTGTTTTTTTTAATAATCATCTTCAAAGTGGGGACGGAATGAGAGAGTAATATATAGAGAAAGAGTGAGAGAGGAATAGAAACGCGGAGAGGGGAAGGAAAACAGGCATAACGTTTATGCAAGCATTAAACTTTATCGATGATTTTTTGTTACTTCGGCTGGTGGAAATCGTCAGATTTTATATATTTTTCGTAATCCTTAAGTTATTCCCTACAAAATAAAAAAAAATTTGCCACGCTCGAGAATGTCAAGATGACGTTTTTTTTTACAACTTTGTAGCCCTCCCGTTTCTTTACGTCACCCTTAAATTGTCAGATTAGAGGAATATACATGTTTTATCATGTAACTAACTCACCCTACCTTAATCTGACGCGCTCGAGAATGTCAGATGAAAAATTTTTTTTTACTAATCTGATCCTTTATCCTTGACGGGCGGCCATATATATGAGGCTCATATTTGGTGGAAATACTTAACCGGGTACAAGGTATCCCCCTATATATTAATCTGCCGCGCTCGAGTAAATCCCGAAATCCCCTCGTGGGCTCCCCTGCTATAACATACAGCACCTCGTCTTGCCTAAAGCACTGGAATCAATACCAACAATATAATAATCTGCTCATTGTTACGATAAAGCAACTTTTTTACTCTATCTAGCCAAATGCCGTAGACGTGTTATGGCCACAATGGATCCTATCGTCGTTGTCGCCAAGTGCCCGATCCCAGGATGTGCTGCAGCAGCTGATGACACAGCAACACGTGGCTGCTGAACAGTTCCAGAGAGTGGCCGAGCTGTGTTTGTTAGAAGGCTATGTTACGACACTGCATGAAGCGATGATGATATTTATGCCGGTGAGTTGTGTATGCGAATTAATATTCTATGATTATTTTAAAGTTCAGTTAATGTTCTATAATTATTATAGTTTACTATTAAGAGGGGACTCTAGTCCTATGGAATTTGAAAAATAGGTATTTGAAGAAACTATGGCCGTCGCGCTGCACCTCCATTCTCTTCCTGTACAGTGCGACAAGGACAACTGAAACTTAGGATGATTTTACCTACAAAAACCTTTACCAAAAGACGTTTCGTATTCTGCTGTTTTCTTCTTCAAAAGTGGATTAATCTAAACAATTAATATATCAAAATTTAAAGGAATTATTTTATTTTTTGTTAAAAACTTTTTAAAATTGTCTGATAGTTGCCTAAACATGACGGTAAAAATGGGCTTTTCTTCGAGTTTTTGAATTGTCATATTTTCTTGTGATTATTTTTTTTGGAAAAAATGGATTAATAGGGGCCTGTATGATTTAGATCTCGATTTTTTGGAAAAATATTATTGCTCTAGAGCCATTATTTACGAAGAAAACAGCAGAATGCGTTTGTATGGAGAAAGGCTCAATCGAGTACCCTCTTAAATAAATGAAATGTAAACTGAACTAATTTTTACAAACCATAAAGGTAATTTTGCTATAATTGCTTCAGGAGAGTCCCCTAACATTGTTCACATCGTTTCTCCACCGCTGCATTCGCCATCACAACTTCGATACAGAAACACAGAAACTCCTCACAAATTTCCTGCAGCACACTCAGCGTAAATACAGCGTGGGTTCCAGTGGTGGATCCTGGCAATTGTCCAAAGAGTCTCTGCAAAAAGTTGCGGTGTCCTTAGCAAAGATTGCGTTAACCCATAACTTCGATAGCGCATTTCACCAAAAAGAGTTCCTTGGTTGTTTAGCAGTCAGTCAATTTGAGAAAGGATTATCAGGTATTTGATTTTTGATGCAGCTTTACCCGTTTTTTAATATAGTTTTTATCTAATTCGGATAAAGTTGAAAATAGTGTACAGTAAAAACATGCAAATGTTAATATTTCAAAGAGATTTTTTTTTAATTGTCAGTCGGTTACTGCATCAGGTTTCCGCATAATCTGAGTTGATTCTTACTTAATAAATTACCAAATTAATTTCAAGACAGGTCACACTAAACAAGTAACAAATATTGGTTACAGTGCCGTCTCCAAACTTTTCCACATTATATGAAATACTCAAAATATCGATGGAAACGTCGCTAGCCGTAAATATATCCAAAATGCTTCAAGAAGACTCCCAAAAATATTTAGAAGAGTGTGTGGAGATGTACACTGCCAGTCGAAATTACGATGTCGCTTTGAAGATCGCGAAGCTTTCCGGAGTTTCTGTTAACGGTATTTTGATAGCGGAATGGACGCAAAAGTATGACAGTCTTCTCGCAAAAGATGACATTCTTGATGACAAAGCCATAACTCTTTTTGTCGCAGAGTGTAGCGAAGCCTTTAAAAAGGCAGCTGTTACATTTAAGGATGCAACGGAATTCCTTGTGTCCCACGTAAATAATATTTCGAACACAATGCAAAAGTTCTATTGTTACAGAATTATAATGAGTTGGTTCGAGGAGAATTTAGAATATGGACGGAGACGTGAAGAGATAGAACATTTAATGTGGGAAGCATACTTCGGAAGCGAATCACAAAACGATATATTCCTTAACAGCTTCCACAGCACTTTACATTTTATAATGAATGGACAGAAAGATGCGAATATTTCGAAGAAAATTGGTAAGGCTAACGCAGAAAAACCGTTTTCGCTGATGCTGGATGAAATAGAAATTGAGTCTGATGTTAGTAATATAGAGAATGTGGTGTTGTTGGAAGAGCCCGAGGCTATAGACAATTGGAGGCGAGTTATGAACCAGTTACTTGAGTTAAAACTGCTCGTGGATGCTTTTCGGTTATCTGCTTTATTCAAAAGCCCACCAGAGTATAGATACAGACCTCCGGCGTGTCCTGTGCAGATAGTAAGGACTTGCTTGAAGCTAGCAGAAGGCGCATGCTCGCCGTATGAACTGCCGCAAGAATTAAGGCTAGTGATTTCTTCGCCACTGCTACAAAATAAATTGTCAAGTGAGTCGTAAAAATCTTCCTTTTCGATAAAAACAAATCAAGGCACATTATACAGTGTATCTTAAAAAGCAGATGTTTTTAGCTTCAGGTATATCAGACGCGAGTTTTGAGGAGTTAGTGGTTATTCAAGAGAAACAGGAGAATGTTCCAGAAAGCGCTCATTTAGCTGCACGCGAGGAAGCTGACCGGTTGTCTGCACTCGACGCATTGGCTGTCAGGAGCGGACTGACACTGGCCAAGCAGGTATGGCTGGGTTACAATATTAATTATTAGTTTTTTTTGCTGTAAAAATTTATGGGTTTATATCCTCCTCACGTTTATGAAGACATCATTAGTGATGTCTAAATCAATGTCAACGTCATTATAATTATTTTCATAATCAAAAACTTTATTGTATTTCGTTATTCAAGTTTTTATTATAGTTATCGGAATTGTAATCTTCATCATTGTCAAAATTATCACCAACGTGATCATTATTGTCAGTATTTGATTGATGCTGATTCATCATCATCATCATCAGCCGGTACTCGTCCACTGCTGGACGTAGGCCTCCCCTAGTGAACGCCACAGAGCCCGATCTTCGGCTTTCTTCATGATGTTGATTGTGATTATAATATTGATGGCGATGGAAATTAAGATGATGGTCAAGTTGGTTTAGTATTATCATAAATAGTGGTTATATTGAAGAAGTATTACTATAAAATATGGACTGATCCAATCATAAAAATGATCCTGAATCTCTTTTCCGACATGTTGTTCTTTATTTTTATGATGTCAAGTGACCATGATCCTTTCTTTAGGTTGCCAGCTACTTCCGCATAGCACTACAAATAGGTTGGGACTACACTTCAGTACTGAAGTATCAGAATCGTGCCGTGGATTTCATCAATTTAGTGAGTGGACGGGCAAGAATGTCTCTCGCTAATTTAGTGTTCAAGACGTTCAACATACCGTCCAATCAGGTAAGAGGTGTAGTACAATAATAATTAATTATTGAAAATCAGAATCTTCACGTCGGTACTGTATTTTCCCTAACTCAATAACAGATAGAATTAAAATGAAATAATCATTACTCTTTACCGAATTCATGCGTTACTCAAACGATGGTCCAGTTTGGTAATCTATACAAATAAATATGAAGTCGCTGTTTGTAAATTCGAAATAATGTTTTTTTAGTAACTGCGTATATATACAGTACTTGTATCAAAGACATTTTTTTTTTTAAAAATTGTCTGTCTTTCTGCCTGTTTGTTTATTCCGCCTTATCTCCGAAATGGCTGGATCAATTTTATTAAGGTTTTAGGCTATTTAACATTTCATTAAATTTTACGTTACATAACAATGCTAATCGAAATTAGCTGAAAATAGATAAGGTGCAGTCTTATCTAAGCGGTACTCTCTCGAATAGATAGTGCTAGTCTAGTTTACTTGTAAATATTCTTTGAGAGGAAAAGCGCTATTTGATACAGAGAAAGGGCCAGCATTGTGCACTATTTGCTTGTCCCCCATTGGCAAAATGAGACCTGAATATAACTAGGATCCCTATCGATAAGGTTTCCTTCGCAGACATCTGTAGTTCGTTAGATGATTTCGACAAACTTTCGTATTTGTCAGATTTTAAGCAATAACTAGCCGTAATTAGCAGACATAACCACAGTCGGCTAATTAAAAATAATTTGCCGTTGATGCAAACTCTAGCATTAACATGAAGATTAAGACAATTTTCTCCTGTTTAAGGTCGCAGAGTATCTCTGCAAAGAAATTGTCGCGGCTATAATATCACCACACCTGGTGAAAACGTCCACGTTTAGGCAAAAGGAACATTTTCAATACACACTTTGGGGTTACGCATTGAATGCCGATATCGAGATGTTCCTAAACATGAGGCCAGACGCCTGCAGTCATATCGGTAGACTCATCTTAGACCATCTCATGGCGTTTCAAAAGATATACAAATGTACGGGCAATTCTAAATTGCCAGATAACCCTACAGACGACAGCGGTCTTGACGTAGAAACTTTAATTGATGAAGAGTATCAAAATGTTGAAGGTGATGAAGCTGAGTCAGTTTTAACTGAAGATGGAACTATAATGTCAGCTGAAACTGAATCAGTTTATTCAGTATCCACTGTTTATACGGTTTACAGCAACAAAATGACTAGAGATTCCAGAAGAAATTTGTTCGATGTGATCAATAAGAATAATGTCCACATTCGGTACGAGGTCAAGTCGAATATTAGGAAGATTACTAAAGGAGCGAAGTTGTCTACGAAACAGGTTCGTAATATAGTTTTTGCTAAAAATGTTATTTATTGCATCACAAAACAGATGCAGCAGCTAACAACATACATTGACGATATTGAGAAAGGTGTTAGCCTGGTTTATTAAAACCATTAATGGTCAAGTTATAATAATAGCTTACGTTTTAATAATACCCGGTGTTTTTGTTAGAGCAATTTTAGGACATCTTTTTTATGACACCCTCAAATCTATAGGAGGCAATTGGCCAATGCCTTTTTTTCACGCCGTTATTATTTTAACCACACATTTGGCATAGGTTATGTTTTTTGAGTATAAGCTAGTTCTCATTCAATTGCTGCAAATATTTCCTATGACTTCGAGTGAGTAAGTATAATTTGTGGAGTGTTACGACAGGTGAACATAATCTGCCTGGAGCTGTTAGTGGTAGCGCACGAGTGCTTCGCGTGCGCGTGCGACACGGAGGGCGTGGCCACGACGCTGCGGTCTGCGCAGGCGCTGGCGGCGCGACTGTTGGCGGCGCGCTCCTGGAGGCTCATGGTGCGCTTGCTCACGGGGCTAGCGCGGTACACCGAATGCGCTTATGTGTTTCAGGTTTGTGTATACAGATCATACTGGACAATTTGTGAAAAGCGACTAACTTCACGGCCGTTGACAGGGGGCGGGGCTTTAATAACCCTTCAAAGGACACATATCTGTATGTCTTACCTTATAAGTAGTTATTTCGATCTGGGTGTATGTGCACGTGAGGATTTGTGAAAGTTTTAAAAGAAAATCTAGTGGGGAGCAATGTATTTAATAAAATCTATTAAAAAAAAAAATGTGGACTGACTTTTTCGGTATTTCTGCTCAGATGTCGTCAGGTGGGAAATACCGGTTTTATCTAGTTAAAAAAATGCACTAAAGCTTTGTTTAAACTGTCTTTAAGATATCTATATACAGGAAAAACACTAGCTTTCATATTCATAAAAAAACAAAAGCCTCTGAGAAGTAAATGTGTTTTGTCTTGTTTTGATACGTGATAGTTTGTGACAGGGGAAAGAAGAAAAATATATAGCTAAATTGGACTTTTTTTATTTTATTTCTTTTGATTATCAAGCAGCTTACCTAATTTCTAGGCGTTACGTGACAATCATCAATTCGAGTTCCTCCTCGGTCAGTTCGATTACATGCTGGGTCAGCAAGTAGACAAGATCGCCGAGTTCAAGCAAGGTCTCCTGGATTTCCTAAAGACACACTGTCCAGGAGACACTGACACATACATAATGGTCGCGTTACATTTCAACATGTATACCGACGCCGCGAATGTCAAGAGGAAACAGGCGTTGAATCTGTGCGAAGATTTGGAGAAAATGGCTTTGGATTCTGCGAAGGTATGCCAAGTTTGTTTCCTACTGTTTTGTTATAGGTAACATCAGATAGAATGTCTTATTTCAATTAGACCATTAGATTTTAAATAGTTAACAACTATTTTCACGTTTCCAATATTCAAAATGAATGAAAAGCGCTGGTAAGAAACTCCATTGATTTTTTTTTAAACTATCAGTAATTGTGACTATGTTTAGCTTATAAATTTCGTAGCATAACATAGCATTGTAGTATCCATTTAAAATTTATTGTCAAGGCTTGTGATACGAAATCAGATAAGGGTTTAAGCCTGGTAGATTTATAAAATAACATAAAATTACGGCTATATTCCCCGAAGGGTTAGGCGGAGGTGTTAATAATGTACAAACTGCTGCTCGCCGGTATGTTTAGGTCCCATGTAATAGGGAGCGAGCCTATTGCCACGCACCGGGCACATATCCAAACTGCGGGTTGCTACTGGGAATGAAATCCAAGACCCCCAGTTTAGGGTAGCAGTCGAAATTTATAAAATATTTTATTCTTATCTTTATTAGGCAACATCTAAAAAGCCGTTCCAACCGCCGACCTGGTTGCAGATCCACGATAACGTGCCAACCAGGTCCCTGCTGGATACTGCGTTGATCCACTGCACGGACGCGGCGGAGTTGTACCTTCAAGGCGGCTGTACTGGCTTCGCCGGAGAAATGGCGACGCTTGCGCAACAAATAGCCTTGCAAATATCGCTGCTGAACGCGTCACCCACGAGACTCATATTGAATAGGAGCACAGAACAAACGTACAGACTTGTTAGTGAATATTTAAGGTGAGTTTTATTTATTGTAGTGTTACCCTGCGTTCCCACTAACGACAAATCATGTTGCAAATATCTATTTTACTCTATCTACCTCTCAAAGAATGAGAGGGATAGGTTGCTGTTTGCAACATTGCTGGTGCTAGAGCGACATCACCACTTTGTAATAGGTACTGTTATTTCACGCCTGTTGTTCGAAGCCATTTCACGCCTCAGAATATCCGAGTTCAGTGTTTGAATCTAAAGAATAGTATGTTCTTTATTGTTATAGAAAAGTGTCGAAACCAATTGTAATACTGCACTGGCTGAATATATGAACTATATTGAAACTGTGAGGATTCTTTAGTATCCAACATACATGAAACTTTGTAAAATATGTAGTGCATTCTAGAATATTCTAGATGATCACAGATATATTCGTCGGTTGTGTGAGTTCTCGAGAGCACTTAATCTAAAGGGAAGTTTTATAGAATATTGAATACATTCTAGAAAATTCTAGATGATTACAGAAATGTACTTCGGTCGTCATAGTTCTCTGAACAACTTATTATTTAGGCTAATACGGCTACTTCATTTAAAAAGACTAAATTATTAAATTCTCCTATTAGTTTCATGGAGGGTCTTGTGTTGCTGGCTGGTCGTGGCGGGGAGGCGTGGCGTGAGCTCGCCTACAGACGTACGCTGACTAACGACCAGGCGTATTTGCGCGACATGGCTTTGTACAGGCCGGATGTCGCGCACGATTTTCTCAACAGGTATTCAAAGAGGAATTATTTATATCACATAACATTACGTTCACGCTTGTCATTCCCCTTGTAAGGGTTAGGCAGAGGTGCATTAATTTACACCTACACTTCGTCGGTATGTTTAGATCCTATGTAATAGGTGGCGAGCTTATTGCCATTAACCAGGAACCAATCAAGATTCCAAGCTGCTACTGAGAATTTCATAGAAAAACCCAATACCTTTGCTCGACCTGGGAATATATCCTAGGATTACTCGACTTGTACCGTAGCAGTCGCGCTTAGGACCACTACTAGACTAATGAGGCAGTCTTAGGCAGGATTTAATTATCTAAATCAATATAATAAAGCTGAAGATTCTGTTAGTTTTAACGCGCAAATCTCAGGAACTATCAGTGGGATTTAAAAAAATAATTTTGTATATGTTAGCCACGAGATAGCCTTTCTCATGAATATGAGAAAGGCTATCTAGCATCACGCTACGCACTCCGAGGAGCGGGGCAAAGCGGGTGAAACATAGGGTGTGCCCATCAGTTTGCTAAGTATATTTATAGATCTTAAAATTACCAATCAATTTGTTTATGTATCTTTGTGTATTTATTAAATCGTATGAGTTTGGCAAAATCGTGGAAATTGAAAACAAAAGTAGTAAGTTTTAAGTATAATAATTATGCTTTAGCTAAAATATAACTAATCTTCAAGTTGTCAACCATTAAACTGTTGATTAACTATTTATTTATGTAGGTTTTACCTGTAAAAAGTAGCAAAAAGTTTGTATATCACCAGCAAACTCTTCTGAAGTAGAAACTGATTTAATATGTTTACGTTCACAGATATAAAACGGAAAGGAACAAAACTTCGGTATCCCAGGCAGCCATGACAGAGCTTCGTAACCTGTGCAGATGATATAAACTGAAATTGATCATCGAAACAGGTAGATCTCACCTATTCTAAATTCTCATTTTAAACGGAAGCGTAAGTTTCAATATTATACCAAATACCTTATTTTAGTAAATTGCTTCTATGCGTATATTAATCTGTTATTTTTGCATATAAAAGTTTATTAAAATGTAATTTAAATCGATTGCTGTGATAATTTTCTAAATTGACTGATGAATTTTAAATGTATTTTTGTATCGCATTTAAACGTGTAATTAATGCTTAACTTTTTTACTTTAAAATACATAAATATAATATTTAATCAATTATATTTGGATTTATGCAAGCTTAAAATGACTGAAATACATGTTTTATCTTGTTTAGTAGGTATATTAGACTTTAGCTATGTTTAGTTATAATATAATAAATATGAAAATTGAAAAAAAAAATGTACCTATTTATTAAATAACACTGAATACAATTATTTACCGAATAATGCTTATCTCAATTATATCAAAGTGAGAGTTAAATTACTTATTAGTCGGAAAAGGGTACACGAATGAAACAATACAATACTTAAAATAGATTTTATTTATAAATTATAACAAAACCCAACACAAGACATTGGCTATACTCTATTACATAAGGTGAAAGAGATTATAAAGCCCTAATTTAGGGTACAAGTGAAAAGAACCTCAGTCCTTCTAATACTTGAACATACACGCAGTTCAGTACCAATATGTGTAAACTATTAAATACAAAGGAAAGATGAATTAAGTAACGTATCAAAGGTACTGAACGCTGAAAACAACATTATATACAAATATTGAAGTAAATATTAAACTCTTATCTATTAATAAGTTGTCACTTAGTGTTTCAGATTGTTTATTTTATTGAAAGTACCTAATAGTAATTATATGAAGTATGATTACCCATGAACAACATAACAGGGCTGCCTCACAGTTTTAGTCCAAATACCTCAAAGTGGAATAGTAATGGCAAAAATGTCACATTTCTAATTTATGCTATTGTTTGTTTAATGCATGCACATTTTAATGAATACTCACAAATTTATTTGACGACTGTTCTAAATAAATAGTTATTTTATTAATTGTTTATTTAAAAATATTTAATTGTAATTTGTTTTTGTTGTGTTCGGTATTTTCACGACAAGGTTTGTATGGAGGAAAATTGTTAAATTTGGATGGAAAACTTGAAATAATTATTTTGAATATCTCAGCAAAAAATTAAAGTCTCAAAAACGGACATTCATACACCGGCAACGGACTGAGGACTACAGAATACAAATTGGAATGTAAATTATTCGAAGTAAATGCTTTATTTACAAAAAATATCACCTAGAAAGTGTAGTCAGAGTATATATTTATCAAGTCACTATAATTTTGTTCCCGAGGTATAGGTTTGTATGTACATGAAGTATTAAAAACGGTTAACTCTAAAATTTAATAAAATATGTAGGACCCTATGATAATATAATTTATTTATACTGAGGCCTACTCTTGTTAAAGAACGGAGATGCATTTTCATAAACTTTAAAAAATATTTTTACTTATATAATATAGTAACATGATTTGACCATTTGTGACAGCTGTGTAATAAACATTTAATTTTTCATAATAGTAATAATATTAAAATGCAACAAAATCTCTATAAATATTAATATTTTCGTATATACAGGCTGTACATATACAGGGTGCGGATTTAGTCACCGGCAACCGTTAAAGGGTGATTCTATCCGTCGTACTCAAAAACTTTTCCTACAAAACCCATATCCTATTCGTAATAAATATATAACCACATGCAAAAGTAGACGGACCCTTTTGGCTTGCATGAATAGTCGCCTTTTTTCATGTGACAGTTACGGGTTTCATAGGACAAGGGGTCAGTATGACGGGTAGAATTACCCCTATAACGGGTGCGGGGGACCGTCGTCATCCTGTATATATTATATTTATATTATAAACTATATTAATTTCATAATAGTCATTCATTTGTTCGCTTGGTAACTAAGGAAACATGATCGTTATCAAATAGGTATCTAAGTTTACAAAAATACATCTTTACATATCTATATCTGATGTTAGAGCATTCTTTTATAAAGCAATGAAAATAATTTATACTTATTATGTACTTACATTTAATGTAACTATTATGCAATGGAGATAATTTATTACATAATTGACTTCGGTAACGTTGTAAGCTACGTCTACGGTCTAGTTATTGTACTTAGTGGTAGGTTTGCAAGTCTTAACTTAATATTTAAGAATAAGTTCCTCTTCAATTATTCGGTAGTTTATTTCATACAAATTCTGTTCCATTTTTTTATTTATTCGGAGAGTTGTATTCGGTTATACGGGCATGGTGAAATGCAGCCCAAGGCTGATACGCTCCTGTTAAATGATTTTTTGAGTTTTTTTCGCAAAATCTTTATAACTCGATGTAGGATGTGTAACACGCCAATAAGTATAATATACACCATGATTTTTTAATAACTTTTAACCTTTCAGAGGGTGAAAGTATTTATAATTAAAAGCACCTTTCACTATAAGACTTACCCTGAAATATCGAAAAAAAAACAGCTGTTTCATAAATTTTCTTTGGATATCATTTTTGTGTACTTTTTATGTGCAACTCCCTGAAAGTCAACAGTGAATTAAAAATCACCGTGTATAAGACATAAATACCATATTTTTGGGAAATACTGTATTTAACTATATTATATGAGCCATAAAAAATATTAATTTAATTGGATTTGGTGGCTAAGGCCATCCATCGCGTTAAAGGAGCGGCATCAACCTTTTAAGTATACATAGGTACATACTAGAGTTACTTACGAAAGTGGCGCGCAACATTATTTATCTAATAGCACAGAAAAGATGATACTAATAGCAGATAGGTATATGCTTGAATAGATTTCCAAATTTCGGTTTAAATACAATGCTAAGAGATTTTATACTTTTTTACTCTTTAAGAAAAAAAAATTATAACAAATTTAACGATGTTTATTTCAATGAACTTATTATTGCAGTCAATTAAAGCGTATCATTTTACTGGCGTTAGTGCAGTAATATATAGGAAATACATAAAAAACTGCTTTATCGATCGAATACAAGACTAGGTGTCAATATATACCTACTTATGTACTTTTGTACTTTGTTTGTATTACCTGTTAAAGTTATATTTGATTGAAAGATTAATGGAATTTGCAAAAAAAAATGATTTTTCAAAATGGGGCACCACTCTCTTAAGAAACACGATTGAGATTGCTACGAATTGCATAACATTTTCTTATATTTTTTAGCCCTTGGCATTAAATATATGCAAAGGAATAGTACCTAAACAATATAAAGATTATTCGACATCAACTAATTGCTTATATTTTGAGCAAATTAATTTATTGCGTGCGTCACGCTACTAAGAAAATTTAACGAAAGTGATAAAAGAAAGTAGAGATGACTGAAGGAAAATCGTTTTAAACGTTGATATGTAATATATTGGGACGAGGTATAGCTCCCTAATGGCTCTGGCATTTATTGCAGCGCGACCTTACGAATTTGATACTTTACGTGCTACATATTCCTTGTATAGTGCTAAATCTCAACATCTCTATCGAATACATCGTGTATGTTATGACTTCTAAGACCGACACATGCAAAACATACAATGACCATAATAGTACCGAATGAATCGAATGACACGGTGTATTGGGCAGAGACCTTTGTCGTATAAGCATGGTAGGTCGCGCAGATTTTAAAAATATGCCAGGTCCATGCATCTCAGAAACTTAAACAATGCTCTTAATCTATATTATATACAAAATAATATAACCACCGCAACGGCACTTGCATACATCCACAAACATATATCTTAACTTTAATATTTTCATACTAACATCATCACAGTCTTCTCACAAGTTCTTAAACTAAACTACGAGTTATTTTGACACTGGTTTTGTCAATTTGTTTAATATCAATTGTATTGAAATTCTGAGTAATTAAAACTATGTATGTACAAAAGATTCGTAGAGATAGGTATCCGAGTCACGTTAAGCTTAGGAACAATTAAATATAATCACAATGTCATGTTGCAAGCTCACCAAAACGATACAAAATCAACAAAATAGTACAATAAAAAAAAGATCACTATGCGATATTATTATTATATCTATTATTGTTCAAATTACTTGGACAACCTCATTTTTATAATGCATTGGTTACGTTGTAGTGTAGCCATGATTAGGCTTTTTTCGTAAAAGACATACTTCGCTATAGTGCTGCGCTGGTAAGAAAGCTATTTAGAGGAAATCGAAAATATTCGGTCTATAATAATACTAAAGAGATACAAATTTAAATTCGACGCCATTTGTCTTTATTATTTTTGTCTCGGTAACAAGACCCTTAAAATCATTTTTGGTCGAATACCTATTTGAACAATACGTCAGAAACTCGAAAATCAATATCGACCCGCGAAGCTTAAATCTATTTTGTGTGTTACGTGCCTTGGAATTATTATATTGGCAGCTACAAAACTCAGTGAAAAGCAGGCAATATTCATTCGGCAAGTAACGTTACAAAACACTAATTAAAGGCAAAACCTATCTACGCTGTCCGAGTTTAATGTTAGTCCCGCTTATATAACCAAGCATCTTCGTATGTGTACGCGCGTTTATAAACATATCATTTAATTTTATTCCCAATTTAATATTTAAAGGAAATCCATGTTTTTAATATCCTCTATTAGTTTTCTTTTCGGTCTGGTCAAAGTTGCAGCAGACATGATTTGAGACAAGCCTGGGAAAATTTTGAGTTCCTCAAAAGTTTCTCAGGGTTGACACATAAGAATAAACCTTATAGTTACGAAGCTGCTAGCAACCAACTTCACATAAGATCTTGAGGTATCTATTAATATTATATGTTGTGCAAACACACCTCGTGATAAATCACGAGGTCACTCTGACCCTTTTATGTTCTTCGGAACTGTATTACCTATATCACGCTACTAACAGTTTTTGTTTGACGTCTCGATAAATGCGTGTGTATATAAAGGTATCATTGAGAACTGAGTCCGGAGAACATTTGTATGTGATTAAAATAGGTAGAAAAGGTGTCGCTTGAAGTTCTATGAAGATTTTCAAGACCTGGAACGTCCGTTATGATTCCACAGAAGCCTTCAAACGAATGTTAAAACACTTCTACCTTAATGTCGTCACAGTTCGTCTATGTACTGGTACCTTACAGTCTACACGGTGTGCGTGAGTGTGTACCGGTGTCTCTCTTCCAGCACGGTTCGCATGGTGCGGTACACGTTCTCTGGCAGGTGGTCCAGCAACATGCGCGGCATCACCTGCAGCTCCATGAAGTCCTCGGGGCAGGCCCACCGCATCTCGTACGTTGGCTCCGTTGTGCGCACTTTCCTGAAGAGTTAAAATGAGTTTTGTTTAGAACTATGCGTCGAACTCTTTGGATATATTTTAAGTAGATTGCGGGTTGCCGTGTGAAATAATATGTATGAATGAAATAACGCGAAATAATATTTTTCACTCCTTACCAATAATGTTACCGTCGATCTTAAATCACCCAAATCAATTTTTATATTATTTTATAATATATAGAAAAAAAGCAAAATTACCTTTCCTCACCTCCTTCATCACTTTGGTCAGACATGAGTGAAAACGCGTGAATAAAAATTAGCCATTGTGAATAAATTCGTGAATATTGTGCAGTGTTGCCTTAATTAAGCGTGTAGATACTTTACATAGGTAGGTAGTTCCAGTTCATTCGAAAAGTATTTTTAAAACTCAACCATGTGCCTTTATTCGGCGCATGCGCTAGTATTATCTAGGTATATAAAAATAATACTTTTTCAAAACTTACTTCTCGATACCCATGCGCTTGCGCCGCATTATGTGCAGTATCCGCCCCGGTGTAAAAAGTCTTGCTGTAGAAAACCGCCGCGCGAACACGTCACGCGAGACTAACGCTGCTTCCTATAAAACAGATTTATAAATTCTTAGATTTCTATTTACAATTTTTTTTTATGTCTGGGTTACTACCATAAGTTGATTGTATCCTTAATTTATTCGTCATAATACCGTCTAGTGTAGTAGCCGTAGGCGCCACTACTGTGATCTTTCACTACTTACAGGCGACTTGGGTTCGAGTTGAAGATTAAAACAAAATTAGCTCGGAGTTTGGATTTGTGCCCGGTTAATGACAATAAATTCGCTCCCTATTACAGTTTGTTTGAAATAAGTAAGCCGATCGGAAGTTAGCCGTTCCGAACTACCGCGGTGATAAAATCGTTTAATTAAGTGTTTTGATTAGAGATGGGCGTCTACCCGGTAAGAATCCGAACTTTGGGTAAATAATAATTAATACCAATTTTTACCTTCCCAATTATAATTTATACCGGGTAGAAATTAAAAAATAATAAACCAAATAACATTATAATTTGCACATGTTTGCCAGCAGTTTCAGTGTTGCCATTTGTTGTACGGCTATTCTGTACTTTCTTAAAATGGTACACGGCAATACATTAATTAAAGTAAAATAATTATGCAATTCTAATGTTCCAATATTAGTTTTATCAAAAATATACTGTACCTACATATAAAAATAATAATTAAATGTACAGTGGGTTATAGCTGTTACCTGACCCACCGAGACCCCGCCGTCCCACCTAGGGCGGGTCAGGTTACAGCTATAACCCACTGTACATGTAGAGATAATGATATATTAAATTATTTATTTATTAAAAATATTGTTTACCCCTACGAATAAAATACCCAAACATCGGGTTTTTACCGGGTAGACGCCCATCTCTAGTTTTGATACATAAATATCGGAATTAGTAAACAAAATAATTAGAAATGTGAAACATATACGACACTAATTATCTTTACACCGACTCTTTCTATTAAAATTTACCACTTGTAGACAACTTCCGATCGGCTCACTTATTTCGAACAAACTGTACATGGGATTTAAACATATCGGCGAAACATGTGGGTGTGCGTCAGTGCACTTCTGCCTAACCTTATGGGGAATACAGGCCTGATGGTATGCATAATATTTATCCTTATTATTTTGTAGTTTTATTAACAGCTACAAGACACAATCAAAAGTAATACAGATACACATATTAAATCTGCATAAATATTTAATAATTATAAGTCAAAATGATTTCATTTTCTTTGATAATTGTATTAATATATTGTTGATTTTATTTATGTGTAATAAATAGAAGCATATTCATCAAATAATCATTATACATATATTATTACGCAACCGAAAGTTAAAACACATCACACTAAAACGCAAATTATTTTAAAAACAAACTGAATACAGTTAAGAACTATAGTTATGTATAAAACCAGCATTTTTCAACAATATTTGAGGTCAATAGAAAAGATTTTGTAAGTTTAGTATTAGTGAGCATGATGAATTGAGTCAAATGAAGATAATATTGATTTATAGACTGTCATCTCTTCATACTTACTTTACTATTAATAATTAATTGATTTGTAATTAGTATGAAGATATTCAAGAACACGTAATAATGGTATTCTGGTGGGTTTTACTTTTTCTTGTCTAATGGATAAACACACTCAGGATTATTCGCGTTCCACTAGCTTACGGGCAGTAAGCTATTGGAACGCGAATGCAGCACTAGCGCTACATTTTGTTAATCATGTGTTGATTGAACTAAGCGAAATTTAAGTTCGATTATGAAAACTCATTTCAATGAAAGCTTTAGACAAAAAATATCTTCCTGATATCAATGTCTAGAATTCTATATATTGATATAAATAATTTGAGAAACAATTTCATGGCAGTAGAAATTGCAACATCAACTATAATTTTTTACACAAGTAAATACTCATGTTTATCATAGCAGATAGTATTTTAATAACATGTTACACTACTTTGTCGAGATGAGATCCGTCTTAATTAGTTTCAACAGTTGCCGTACATCTATGAAAAATGACATCAAATCGGAATGATGATGGAGCATAAACAAATAAGAAAAAGCCTTACCACTACACGGAAATAAAACCCAAAGCTCACAGAAGCGTCACACGCTAGTATAAAGGTGTTAACTGACAGCACTCACTGTGGACACGCTATGGACCAGTAGCGCGTCTGCCGAGTCGTCCGAGTGCTGCGCTTCGAGCTGCTCCGGCCGCCGCCACGTCGACTCCAGGTCACGAGCAGGCACGCCGAATAACGCGTAGCCGAAACCGTTCAGCATTATCCGGTACTGGAAGAGATAGACTACTGTGGTTACGGTCTGTTTTGTGGTGTTTATGGAGATAACTTTATTATTGAACGGAGTTTGGCGTTTTTTCTTTTTATCAACCGACTTAAAAAAGCAGGAGGTTCTCAATTCGACTGTATGTTTTTTTAAAACTCTTTAGTCATGGTCTCTCTTTATTTATGCCGTCTGCCAACCTGCAGTAGGCTAGCGTGGTAGACTATAGCTTAATCCGTCTCGTTCTGAGAGGAGACCCATGCCCAGCAATGGGACAATGTAATGGGTTGATGATGATGATGATGATCTCTTTATAATCGTGAATACTTCTATGAGTCCGATTTTCAAGAAAAAGTTATACCTAATAGAATGATTCTGACTTCTACGAATCTTACACTATACTTGAATCTCACTTAATATTGCTGTTAAAATTATTTGATGATGATTGCCTTTTCATAGGTTCATAGCAAATTACCTTAGGTAATTTGGTGGCATGTATAGTCTGTATAATCTTGGTCCTGAGATTCTCGATGCTGTGAACTGAGAGCCGCATTACCAGGTCATCGCCAACGCCCACCGTCATCACGAACGTCTCCGTGAATCGCGCCGCCTCACGACTTATTAGGCCGGCTGGAAATGTACGACAAAATAATTGTTATTTTATTATAAGTAACAAATCAGTTAAGTTTGTAAGTATATTATATTATACTAGCTTTCCGCCCGCAGCTTCGCCCGCGTTATCAACACGATTTTAACTGTTTAGTTTTTTTCAGTTCAGGGGCCGTATTACCACGTATTAATGCCATCATTTTTAGGTTGTGAGAGAGGGATGCCGCTCTACAGGTTAAATAGTGGCGTCCCTCTTTCACAACGTAAAAATGATGGCATTAATACGTGGTAATACGGCCCCAGGCGGGATATTGAAAATTCGTCCGCTTCTTTGACCACAAAATTTGCTTATCTTTATTATTTTATCGAAATATAGAAATAGAAAGATATATAGATAGAATATTCTTTCTTAAGGAGAAGGGTGTGAACGTTTGTATGGGAAATGAATTCGAAGTCGAAAGTCGAGTCTAAAGTCGAAAGTCGAAATTAGAGTCAAAAGTTGAAAGTCGTGTCGAAAGTCGAAGATCTAAGGTCCAAAGTCCAAGTTCAAGTCGGAAGTCAAGTCGAAAGTCGGAAGTTGGAAGTCGGAAGTCAAAGGTCGAAGTCCAAGTCTAAGTAGAAGTCGAAGTCGGAAGTAAGAAGTCGGAGTGGGAAGTTGGAAGTGGGAATTCGGAAGTAGAAAGTTGGAAGTCAAGTCGAAAGTCGTAAGTCGAAATTCGAAGGTCGGAAGTCGAAGTAAAAGTTGAAGTGGGAAGTCGAAAGTCGGAAGTCAAGTCGAAGTCGAAAGACGAAAGTCGGAAGTCAAGTCGGAAGTCGAAATCGAAGTCGGAGGTCGAAGTCGAAGTAGAAGTCGAAGTGGGAAGTCGGAAGTCAAGTCAAAAGTTGAAAGTCGAAAGACGAAAGTCGGATGTCAAGTCGAAGTCGAAGGTCGAAGGTTGGAAGTCGAAGGTCGGAAGTAGAAGGTCGGAAGTCGGAGTCGGAAGTGGGGAGTCGGAAGTCAAGTTGAAAGTCGAAAGTCGAAAATCTGAAGTCGAAAGTCGGAAGTTAGAAGTCGGAGAACCCGAAACACCCGAAGAACCCGAAGAACTGAAGTGGGAAGTCAGAAGTGGGAAGTCAAGTCGAAAGTCGCAAGTCAAGTCGAACCCGAAAGTCGGAAGTCAAGTCGAACTCGAAAGTCAGAAGTCGAAGTCGAAAGTCGAAACTCGGAAGTAAGAAGACGAAGACAAAGCTCGGAAGTCGAAGGTCGGAAGGACTCCGATTTCCAACTTCCCACTTCCGACTCCGACTTCCGACCTTCAACTTCCAACTTTCTACTACCGACTTCCCACTTTCGACTTCCCACTTCCGACTCCGTCTTCCCACCTTCGACTTCCGACTTTCTACTTTCGATTTCCCACTTCTGACTCTGACTTCTCACTTTCAACTTCCGACTCCGACTTCCCACTTTCGACCTCCCACTTCCGACTCCGACTTTCGACCTTCGACTTTCGACTCCGACTTTCGACTTCCGACTTCCCACTTTCGATTTGTAACTTCCGACTTCCCACTTTCGACTCCGACTTCCAACTTCCCACTCCGACTTTCGACCTTCGACTTCCGACTTTCTACTTCTGACTTTCTTCTTCCGACTTCCCACTTTATACTTCCCACTTCCGACTCCAACTTCCCACTTCCCACTCCGACTTCCGACTTTCAACTTCTGACTTCCTACTTTCGACTTCCCACTTCCGACTCCGACTTCCCACCTTCGACCTGCGACTTCCAACTTTCGACTTCCAACTTCCGACTTCCCACTTTCGACTTCGACTTCCCACTTCCGACCTTCGACTTCAGACTTTCTACTTCCGACTTCCCACTTCCGACTCCGACTTCCCACTTTCGACTTCCCACTTCCAACCCCTGACCTTTGACTTCGACTTCCGACTCCGAGTTCCGACCTTCGACTTCCCACTTCCGACTCCGACTTCCCACTACAGACTTCCGACCTTCCGACTTCTGACCTTTGACTTCGACTTCCGACTTTCGACTTCCCACTTCCGACTCCGACTTTGGACCTTCGACTTTCGACTTCCGACTTCCCACCACCGACTCCGTCTTTCGACTTCCCACTTCCGACTCCGACTTCCGACCTTCAACTTCCGACTTCCCACTTCCGACTTTCGACTTCCGACTTTGACTCCCGACTTCCCACTTTCTACTTCCCGCTTCTGAATCCGACTTTCGACTTCCCACTACCGACGTCCCACTTTCGACTTCCCACTTCCGACCTTCAACTTTCGACTTCCCACTTCCGACTCCGTCTTCCCACCTTCGACTTCCGACTTTCTACTTTCGATTTCCCACTTCTGACTCTGACTTCTCACTTTCTACTTCCGACTCCGGCTTCCCACTTTGACCTCCCACTTCCGACTTCGACTTTTGACCTTCGACTTTCGACTCCGACTTTCGACTTCCGACTTCCCACTTTCGATTTGTAACTTCCGACTTCCCACTTTCGACTCCGACTTCCAACTTCCCACTTTCGACTTCGACTTCCCACTTCCGACCTTCGACTTCAGACTTTCTACTTCCGACTTCCCACTTCCGACTCCGACTTCCCACTTTCAACCCCTGACCTTTGACTTCGACTTCCGACTCCGAGTTCCGACCTTCGACTTCCCACTTCCGACTCCGACTTCCCACTACAGACCTTCCGACCTTCCGACTTCTGACCTTTGACTTCGACTTCCGACTTTCGACTTCCCACTTCCGACTCCGACCTTCGACTTTCGACTTCCGACTTCCCACTTCCGACTCCGCCTTCCGACTTCCCACCACCGACTCCGTCTTTCGACTTCCCACTTCCGACTCCGACTCCCGACCTTCGACTTCCCACTTCCGACTCCGACTGACCTTCAACTTCCGACTTCCCACTTCTGACTCCGCCTTCCGACTTCCCACCACCGACTCCGTCTTTCGACTTCCCACTTCCGACTCCGACTTCCGACCTTCGACTTCCCACTTCCGACTCTGACTGACCTTCAACTTCCGACTTCCCACTTCCGACTCCGACTTTCGACTTCCGACTTTGACTCCCGACTTCCCACTTTCTACTTCCCGCTTCTGAATCCGACTATCGTCTTCCCACTACCGACGTCCCACTTTCGACTTCCCACTTCCGACCTTCAACTTCCGACTTCCCACTTCCGACTCCGACTTCCGACCTTCGACTTCCCACTTCCGACTCTGACTGACCTTCAACTTCCGACTTCCCACTTCCGACTCCGCCTTCCGTTTTCCCACCACCGACTCCGTCTTTCGACTTCCCACTTCCGACTCCGACTTCCGACCTTCGACTTCCCACTTCCGACTCTGACTGACCTTCAACTTCCGACTTCCCACTTCCGACTCCGACTTTCGACTTCCGACTTTGACTCCCGACTTCCCACTTTCTACTTCCCGCTTCTGAATCCGACTATCGACTTCCCACTACCGACGTCCAACTTTCGACTTCCCACTTCCCACTTCCGACCTTCGACTTCGACTTCCCACTTCCGACCTTCGACTTCAGACTTTCTACTTCCGACTTCCCACTTCCGACTCCGACTTCCCACTTTCAACCCCTGACCTTTGACTTCGACTTCCGACTTTCGACTTCCCACTTCCGACTCCGACCTTCGACTTCCGACTTCCCACTTCCGACTCCGCCTTCCGACTTCCCACCACCGACTCCGTCTTTCGACTTCCCACTTCCGACTCCGACCTTCGACTTTCGACTTCCGACTTCCCACTTCCGACTCCGCCTTCCGACTTCCCACCACCGACTCCGTCTTTCGACTTCCCACTTCCGACTCCGACTTCCGACCTTCGACTTCCCACTTCCGACTCTGACTGACCTTCAACTTCCGACTTCCCACTTCCGACTCCGACTTTCGACTTCCGACTTTGACTCCCGACTTCCCACTTTCTACTTCCCGCTTCTGAATCCGACTATCGACTTCCCACTACCGACGTCCCACTTTCGACTTCCCACTTCCGACCTTCAACTTCCGACTTCCCACTTCCGACTCCGACTTTCGCCCTTCGACTTCTGACTTCTGAGTTTCGACTTCCCACTTCCCACTTCCGACTCCGCCTTCCGACTTTCCACTACCGACCTTCAACTTCCGACTTCCCACTTCCGACTCCGACTTTCGGCTTCTGACTTCCCACTTTCGACTTCCCACTTCCGACCTTCAACTTTCGACTTCCCACTACCGACTTCGACTTTCAACTTCCGTCCTTCGACCTTCGACTTCCGACTTTCTACTTTCAACTTCCAACTTCCGACTCCGACTTCTAACTTTTGACTTCCCACTATCGACTTCCGACTTCCCATTTTCGACTTCCCACTTCCGACTCCGATTTCCAACTTCCCACTTCCGACTCCGACTTCCGACCTTCAACTTCCAACTTTCTACTACCGACTTCCCACTTCCGACTCCGTCTTCCCACCTTCGACTTCCCACTTCTGACTCTGACTTCCCACTTTCAACTTCCCACTTCCGACTCCAACTTCCCACTTCCCACTCCGACTTCCGACCTTCAACTTCCAACTTTCTACTACCGACTTCCCACTTCCGACTCCGTCTTCCCACCTTCGACTTCCGACTTTCTACTTTCGACTGCGACTTCCAACTTCCCACTCCGACTTTTGACCTTCGACTTCCGACTCCGACTTCCCACCTTCGACTTCCGACTTTCGACTCCGACTTTCGACTTCCGACTTCCCACTTTAGACTTCTAACTTACAACTTCCCACTTCTGACACCAACTTCCCACTCCAACTTCCGACTTTCAACTTCTGACTTCCCACTTCCGACTCCGACTTCCCACCTTCGACCTTCGACTTCCAACCTCCGACTTCCCACTTTTGGACTCCAACTTCCCATCTTCGATTTGTAACTTCCGACTTCCCACTTTCGACTGCGACTTCCAACTTCCCACTCCGACTTTTGACCTTCGACTTCCGACTCCGACTTCCCACCTTCGACTTCCGACTTTCGACTCCGACTTTCGACTTCCGACTTCCCACTTTAGACTTCCAACTTACAACTTCCCACTTCTGACACCAACTTCCCACTCCAACTTCCGACTTTCAACTTCTGACTTCCCACTTCCGACTCCGACTTCCCACCTTCGACCTTCGACTTCCAACCTCCGGCTTCCCACTTTACGACTCCAACTTCCCACTTCCGACTCCGAATTCCGACCTTCGACTTCCGACTTTCTACTTTCGATTTCCCACTTTCGACTTTCCACTTCTGACTCCGACTTCCCACTTTCGACTTCCCACTTCCGACCCCTGAACTTTGACTTCGACTTCCGACTCCGAGTTCCGACCTTCGACTTCCCACTTTCGACTTCCCACTTCCGACTTCCCACTTCCGACTTCCCACTTCCCACTTCCAACCCCTGACCTTTGACTTCGACTTCCGACTCCGAGTTCTGACCTTCGAATTCCCACTTTCGACTCCGACTTCCCACTACTGACTTCTGACCTTTGACTTCGACTTCCGACTTTCGACTTCCCACTTCCGACTTCGACTTCCAACCTTCGACCTTCAACTTCCGACTCCGACTTTCGACCTTCGACTTCTGACTTCCCACTTTCGACTTCCTACTTCCGACGTTCAACTTCCGACTTCCCACTTCCGACTCCGACTTCTGACTTTCGACTTCCCACTTCCGACTCCGCCTTCCGACTTCCCACTTCCGACCTTCAACTTCCGACTTCCCAGTTTCGACTCCGACTTTCGACCTTCGACTTCTGACTTCCCACTTTCGACTTCCCACTTCCGACCTTCAACTTCCGACTTCCCACTTCCGACTACGACTTTCGACCTTCGACTTCCGACTTTTGACTTCCCACTTCCGACTCCGCCTTCCCACTTCCGACTCCGCCTTCCGGCTTCCCACTCCGCCTTCCGACTTCCCACTACCGACTCCGACTTTCGACCACCCACTACCGACTTCCCACTTCCGACCTTCAACTTCCGACTTCCCACTTCCGACTCCGACTTTCGACTTCTGTCTTCTGACTTTCGACTTCCCACTTTTGACTACCCACTTCCGACTCCGTCTTTTGACTTCCAACTTCCCACTTTCGACATCCCACTTCCGACTCCGACTTTCGAATTCCGACTTCCGTCCTTCCGACTTCTGACTTTTTACTTCAACTTTCGCCTTTCGACTGCAGACTTCCGACCTTCCGACCTTCGACTTCCGACTTCCCAGTTTTGACTTCCCACTACCGACTCCGACTTTCGACTTCCGACTACCGACTCCGACTTTCGAATTCCGACTTCCGACCTTCCGACTTGCGACCTGCGACTTCTGACTTCCGACTCCGACTTTCGAATTGCGACTTCCGACCTTTGACTTCGACTTCCGACTTCCGAATGTTTATGCAAAATTTGAAGCAGATTGGACCAAGGAATCACGTTGTCTCATACAACTTCGCCTGCTTTTTAGCCCCCCCCCTTAGGAGTAGAATTTCGGAAAAACCCTTTCTTATCGAATGCCTACGTGATACAAAGAACATACCCTCCAAGTTTCAGGTCTCTACGATCAGCGGTTTAGGCTTGCGTTGATCCGTCAGTCAGTCAGTCAGTCATTCGGGATAAAGCATTTTATATGTATAGATCAGCTTATTTCTATCCACTGCTGAACGTAGGCCTCCCCCAAAGAGCGCCTACTATGCCGGTCTTGGATATCGATATATCCATACGCTGCCAGCCACCTTCTTCAAATCGTCGGTTCATCGTGTCGCAGGGCGTCCCACATTACGTTTGCCCAAACGTGGCCCTTTAATACTTTATAATTAATCCCATTTTTTTCTCAAGATATAAATCTTTTGAGCCGTCCTGTTATAAATTAAGCTCTTAAGACAATAAGCGTGCTTGGGGATTAAAATGGATCAACATTTTCGCAAAAACATTTTACAAAACAACCCACATTCAGCTTCTGGGAAAATGAGATACGGAGAAAGGGTTGAAAAAATAATAATTTTCCCACTGTGTTTTCATGGACAGTAATTTTGGCCGCAGTTAGCTTTTAAAACGAATGAAAATTAACGAATATTTGAAGCCCTTTAGTTAAATTAGGGTTACATTTGGGAATTGTTAGGGAAGTGCGGGTATGTTTTATTGCAGTAATTTGGTTACAAATTAATATTCACCTGGTGTTGAAAATGCGAATACTTTGAGATGTGGATACCTCGGCCTTAACTTTAATGCTACTAATACTGCTACTCCTGCACCAAGACTATGACCTGGAACACACAATGGTTAGAATATTATAACATTTAAATATTCTATTAGGAATTTAAAGTTAGATGAAATGATAAAAGAGGAAGAAGATTTAAAACACGTTAAGTTTAGGTACGTGCTCTGTCTCTTCGGCTGTCCTTGACTTTTATAGAAAGATGGTAACTCCTCATGATCATACACAGACAACATTTTTAAGAAGAAATCCCAGACTGGCCTATATGACCACATTGATACTTGTTTCTGAAAGGGCTCGTATCCAATCATCTCTTTTTAACATACTTACTTCAAAGATAGGATACTTTTAATTTGACCCGTAGGTATATATGTAATATTATTTGAATTGCATAATATTTGGAATTTTGGATAAATATGCTAGGCTGTGTGGGCTTCTTCTAAACATGTGCCGAATTTCATGTGTATGTATGTTGGTTCACGTATTTCTCAGAAAAAAACTATCGAATTGAAATAGTATTTTTTTAAATGTTATGTTACCAGTGAGTACGAGGTCATAGTGAGGGTATTGCGCGAAGGCTCGGTCGAGCACGGGCAGTAGACGTTTCAACATCTTTGCCGCGCCCATCGACATGCCCTTATGAGCTGCTGTGTCTTCAGGCAGACCTGTTTTAAAAAAAAATCTAGTTATATTCAGTTCTATAGTTTTGAAGATCTATCTAACAAAAGTAGGCTTAATTTCAATTCTCCTAGGCTATTCCGAGACGGCTTCCAGTCTAAGCAGATGCGGCTCAATATCAGTATTTTCCAAGAAGCAACTGCAATTAGACCTTTGCACCAACCTCTGCAATCGACCTCTACAAACTGCTTTCTGACCAATTATGATATTCTTAAGATAGACTGGTTACCAGGCTTTTGGTCTTCTAACGATTGTCATAGGTGTTTGTATGACAACCGGGACCGATGACTTTACGTACTCTCCTGACGCACTAATGAGACTTTAAAGATTTTAAAGTGCGTTTAATCGAAATGAACCTAGCTACATAATAACTACCAAAACTAACAAAACCCTATTTTATTTGTACGAACTAAAAGAATTGCTTATTTTGCACAGCATGATCGTGCCGTTTTATCGCAAGCACTACACAAGTGCATTAAGATATGTCGTGCTGTTTTACAAACTGAAGAACATTTACTTAGATATTTTCTCTTACCCTCTGCCTCAAACCGCTCTGAACCAGCTGTGAAGTCTGTGAAGATGTCCCTTAGTGAGATGGAACCCCTTACGGCTACTACGATGCTTTCTCGTTCGTGGTCCGCTATCACGCAGAACGGTAGCTGGGGAACATAAATGTTATTAGTCTTAAAACATCTTAATAGATACCTACTTTCTTAGGTCATTGGTATCATCATCATCTCTCTCCCTTCTCAGGCATTCAGGTCACGATGTTTTCTTGATGTGGTACCTACTTACTAACTTATATAACTTATGCATTTCGAAGAATAATGCGTGCCTTCTCAATAAATTCGTAGTTAATCAAAATACTGGGAGTGGCTGAATATGAATAAGTCGTTTTATATTTATTATGTATTCTTTCGGCGATTAAAATCTATTTTATAAGTATCTACCTACCCTAGCAATTATGTAGTCTTTATTAATAGGAAACAATCAGCATTATGTTAACACGCCAGGAGACTTCACGGTCACATAGTCCGTCTTTGGATCGTTTTGTCATCGATGATGACTCCCCATCGCGCAAGACTTGAAGAATGGTCAAATGCATTTTTATATCATTATTTTTAAAACTATCTCATTCGAGGAATCACTGGAGAGTATTGGATACTATATTCAAGCTTAGATGTGGTTTTCCGTACTGTAAAATTAATTAACATACTCGAATTGTGAAATATGCAATAATCCCCGATAGCTATAATCTGGGGGTCTTTAAATCACGAGTGAATCGGTTCCTCCTAGTGCAAGCGCGCTCCATCGTAGATCGCAGTATCGCTTAACATCAGGCGAACTGGCGGTCAAGCGTACGCCTATCATGAATAAAAAAAAAATGTATAGTGGCTCTACCGTTACAACTGAGAGAGTAATAGCACGACGACATCTATAAGAAAAGCAATGACAATAGCACTAACACCTAAAACTTCGACGCCAATTAGGCTTTAATATCACCGACGCTCATAAGTTCGACGCCGACGCATATAACACCGAAGCCAATTAGACCGATGACGCCTGTCATAATACCGAAGCCAGACCGACACCCATAGGATCGATGCCTATATAAATCCGACACCTGTATAATTAACATCTATAACACTGACGTCAATAAGATTGACGCCCATAACACCGACTCTTATAGGCTCTAGACAGGCAGACCGCATTTCAACTGCAATCCAACCGCAAATTGCAGTTCGGATGCAGTTTGAATGCAGTTGACACGACTGCAATAGAACTGCAAACCAAACGTGCAGTCACAGTTCACACGATTGCTCGCCGACTGCAATTGAACTGCAATCGGACTGCACGTTTGGTTTGCAGTTCTATTGCAGTCGTGTCAACTGCATTGAATTGCAGTTGCAATGCGGTCCGTCTGTCTAGAGCCTTAGGCGGTGTTATGGGCGTTATTGGCATTAATACCGACGCCTATAAAACAGAGGCTTTTAGCACCGACGCCAATAAAACCAAGGCCTGTAACACCAAAGCCAAAAAGAACGACGCCTATATAACACAGACGCCAATAAGAACGACGCCTTTTAAACCGATGCCTATAATATCGACGCCACGGTACGGTAGGTCCTTTTAAACATTAATTAATGCCGGGTGTTCGTACATACATATAGTTGTTGGTCATGGGCCATTTTCGACGATGTCTTTTAATTTAATTAGAAGAATCGTTTTTATTTTTAATTCCTTATGCCTATCGGATGATTCCGCCCTGTGTCAAAAATACGAGGTTATCCAAACCAATTAAAATGCTATTGAAATTGTGACTCTGTTTACAACTTTTCCATGTTTAAAACAATTACTTAGAATGGCACAGAGACAGGTCTGAATAACGATTCTTTTGTCACACCACACTTAGTAGTAGTATTGGAAAATGTGAAATATTCAAAAATGCAAGGTACAGAGTACGTACTTCAAAGACTCGGTTGTTGAAAGAAGCGAAGATGATATCGTCAGCGGAGAGCTTCGACATGTACTTGACACCAGCGAAGTTGCACAAGCAGCAGTTGTCATCTGTCACTATGGAATTCTTTGGCCTGTTGACAAAAATCGTCTTATTAGATTTGTAGTATAAATACCACAAACCAAATCGTACCTATAATACAACTTTCATAAAGAAAGAATTTAATCGGAAAACAACACTCTTCCTTATTCACCCATAGAGGATTTCTAAGGGTTGGGCAAAATCAGAAGTATTAGGAAAAAACAAGACAATGAAGTCACGTATTGATACAATAACCCAGTGTAGATATTGTCATGGCAATACTTGTGACTGTTTCTAAGGTTCTAAATCGGAAGACGGAACCTTTATTCCGGCGTCTCCGCATTGATTCCGGGTATACCACCGAGAGTGGGTGAATTTGGAAAAGGCCTGCTCCCAAAAATCCTAATGGAGACCAGGGACCTACCGTGGGATACTACCACGCTGTGCTAATATCAGGCAAAGCAGATATTTTTACTCTTAACATTTTTTTTATTCATTTTAAGATTATAGTTATCATTAGAGTTTATCAGAATAATTAGATAGCATAATTTCGTCAAAATCCAATACCACAGAAAATAATTCTGTGTCAATACCTACTGTACACTTACCTACATCGCATTATTAGTAAACCAAACCTACGATTTGGCAGTAGAATGGTCACATATATATCACTAGGCTATCATTGCTTGATGTGATTGCTTGATGTATAATTAATATTTATTACAAAGATATGAATTTTCTAATTAAAGAAAATTTCTTAGTGAAAGAACAATTCAATCTCATCTCGATCTGCCTGAGATTTTTATTTCACTAAGAAATTTTCTTTAATTAGAAAATTCATATCTTTGTGAACATTTCGAAATATTTGATGCTAAAAACTAATAAAAAATAAGCATAATATTTATTATTTTTGAACACTAGTGACCAAACTGGTCAAGGTCTTTTGAGGTTGCTAAAGCTGAAGTTTGTTTGAACGCGGTGATTTTTGGAACAACCAGCTTTAGCTATGCTAACGATAATCGTAAATGATTTCTAAAGTCTTAACTAAGTCCCATTTGAAGTAACGACAACACATTAGATATTTCTTAACCCTGGACTTGAATATTCATGCTCTCAGTGATCTTGGATTTAGAACATCAAAATAAGTTTGTTATTTAGGTACGTAGGGTCAGTGCAAAGTCAAATGCGTATTTAAACTAGATGTAATAATATAGCCGACCTATAAAAGTTGATGACATTATAATGATGGCCATATTTTGGTAAGCAATATATTATTATCTGTTTTTTATTTTATATAATATAAGACTGACTGGTTGCCTCATCAGTCTAGTGGTCCCGAAAGCGACTGCTATACTAGAGAGAAAATACAAAGGCTTTGATTCCCAAGTCGAGCAGTGTTATTGAGTTTTTCTATGAAATTCTGAGTAGCAGTTCGGATTTTAGATTGATGCCCGGCTTCCATATATCCATATATTCCATATAGGCAGTAGACTCGCCCATCATTACTAAACCTACCGGCGAAGTGTGGTTGTACATTAGTACACCTCTACCATTAGTACGGCCTTTCGGGGAATACAGGCGTGATGGTATGTACACCTAATGGAAAGAAGAAAAAACTTTAGAAACGGTCAATGTTATGGGTAACTATTTGTAAACAAAATAACAAGGTTCGTAAACGAAGGCTTTTTTGTCTTAACGTAAACACTAGTCAACAAAGTATCTAGACTCAAATTCGAAATATATTTTACGGAAATCGAATCTACCTAAGTTCGATAAAAGAGAGCGCAATGACAGCGAGGTGACCATCTTACTTAAATGCTACACTAAATGATTAGATAGTATTTTTTTTTTCAGTTTGTTAAAATATTTCCCTTGACGCTTGATAATCTTGAAATACATAATGTTTTATCACTGAATCCCCTGACGACTCATTTGGGTATGAATCTAGATAATCAGTTATTTGAACAGCCGAGTGTGGTAATTAATGCGTCTGGCATTAGGGCTGATATATGACGATCAATTTATCAGGATCAATTGTAAGCCCTGGATTATACGCGTGAAATAGAAAAACATTCCTCGATTATCCCGATGATCGAAGAATAATCTTTTAGTGTTGTTACGCGTAATTATGCAAAAAGCAAAAAAAAACTTTTTTAGGCTAATACCGAGACAAAAAAATTCATTAGGTATACAAAAATAAAAAAAGCGTAATTATGCAAGAAGAAAGAAAAAGTTTTAAAATATCTGCTTTGCCTGATATTAGCACAGCGTGGTAGTATCCCACGGTAGGTCCCTGGTCTCCATTAGGATTTTTGGGAGCAGGCCTTTTCCAAATTCACCCACTCTCGGTGGTATACCCGGAATCAATGCGGAGACGCCGGAATAAAGGTTCCGTCTTCCGATTTAGAACCTTAGAAACAGTCACAAGTATTGCCATGACAATATCTACACTGGGCCATTGTATCGATCCAATACGTGACTTCATTGTCTTATTTTTTCCTAATACGTCTGATTTTGCCCAACCTCGATGATCGAAGAATAATCTTTTAGTGTTGTTACGCGTAATTATGCAAAAAGCAAAAAAAAACTTTTTTAGGCTAATACCGAGACAAAAAATTCATTATACAAAAATAAAAAAAGCGTAATTATGCAAGAAGAAAGAAAAACTTTTTTAGGCCAACACAGACAAAAAATACATAGGTAATTCTAAAAATAAAAAAAATCATTACACCAACCAATGAATTAAACAAAAATAAATAAATTAGGTAGTGTCAATCATATTTCTCACGGTTGGGTTTCCAGATCAGAGAAATTTAATATTGCGTCAGAGGTGCGTGTCTTATATACAAGGTGGACCTATGTCTTGGCAGTCATGTATATTTTATATTTATAACTTTATTTCAGATTTACATCCATATTTGGTTACTAAAATTTACAACTATGTTACTACTAATATAATATATAACCAGGGCCCTATCTTATATTAAATAGTATCTTAAAACCATCTGTTCTCGTCTCAGTGAACATCCCTGATACGCTAAAGAAACGGGGCAGCTCCAACACCATCCTAAAACCATTATAATATTGGATACGTAGGGAGACGCCCTACGTATCCAATAGTTACCTTCGCGTGTATCTGACCCATAGGCTGCAAGAGTAAAATGTCTGGCAATAAGCCTTGAATAAAGTAATTTTAACATCATTTGGTACACATTGCAAACCTACGGGCTACCTTATTGTACACACGGCTACAGGTCAACCTATACAAATCCAGTTTAAGCTGATCTTGCATTGTATAAGCTTACCGTACAATTAGAAGCCAGCGTAAATTAGTTTTGTATAGCTTGATGTGTGCCGCCGTGTGTACCTCACTGCCAACGCCCTACGCTCGTGCTCTATGTCGAGGTCATCGGAGAGATCCTCAGTTATCCAATGCCCCAGGTACTTGAATTTGGTGACTCTTCTTAGAGGCACTCCTTCTTCTCTAACGGGAAGGATCGATTTAGGCATATAACTATTAAATTTTCAGCAAATCTTAAAAATGCTCTCGAATTAAATCAATATGCAGGTTCATACCAACCTATGATCAATGATGACATCACATTGTATTGTTTCATGCTATGACTAGTTTGCTGTTTCCATAAATAATTCACGTATTGCGCACTTCAATTTTATTTTCAACATAACGTGAGTAAAATAGAAATACGTGTCATTGTGTTCCAAAATAAATATAAATTTGTGCCTCGTATTTATTATTATATAGGTAGGTACTTATTATAACTCAATTATTAATATACCATAAAAAACATACCATCACAGTTGTATTCTCTGAAGAGTGAGGCAGAGGGGTACTAATGTACACCCACATTTCGCCGGTATGTTTAGGTCCTTTGTAATAAGGGGCGAGCCTATTGCCATTAACCAAATACAGACTCTGAGCTACTCCGGAGAATTTCCTAGAAAACCCCAACTTGCTCAACCTGATTGAACCCAGGACCACAGGATGGGTGCACAAACATACAGACAGACAAAAATTTAGAATTATGCCCACGATTTCAATTCCACCCTCTATAACAAAAGCATTTAGTTTATATTCGCTTGGCATAGTTTTAACGAAACTACTGTGGAATAAAATCTAATCTTTATTTTGTTTTTTATTAATTCAAAGCTTTTGACCCTAGTCTTGCGTGATGAAAGCACAAACAGGGTCTGATATGGGACACGCAAATTAAGTAAGCGCCGTATTTAAATATACCTTCGGGGTTTTTATATTAACGTGGTAGAGGTGTTTCTTCCGAGCATGCGGAAAGGCAGCTTTTTATTTAAATAAGGCAGTTTTAAATTTAAAAGAAAGACAGTTTTATTGTTTGTATGTTTACAAAGAGGTGAAAGTATAGACGGTACTTGTGGGTAATTTATATAGTAGGTATAAATAAAAAATAAATCGGTATGTCTACAGATTAATCTCTGAAACCGCTGGACCGATTTTGACGGGACACTGTCAGATAGCTGATAGTAGAGGGAGTAACTTAGGGTATTTAACATCATGCTATGACCCTAAGAATCCGAGCAATAATGAAAAAATATCAGAAACGCGGATGAAACTACGGGGAAAAGCTTATTTGATTATTAATATTTATGGAATGATGAAGTAAGTGACTGAGGATTTTTAATATGTTTTATGTCTAACTAACAATTTATTTTCCAGGAAAACTGTCAATAACATGTAGTAGTTTAAAAGGATATATGTATTTTAACGTAAGTAGGTAATAACTATATAAGTTATATAATACTCGTCTTCCTTATTGTCGGTAAAGCCAAATGCAACGCCTCTTCTCACCGCGGACTTGCTATTTTAGGAATGGTGAAGGATTTTAGTTAAGGAAATATGATATAAATCCGCCGTAACACTCAAATTCTATCAGAATTTGCATATTTGTAAGGTGATATAGTATCTAATATAAATACATATGTAGGTGTCAGGATAGGGGAAACGAAATAAGGAACACAGGGTGCGAGCCAAAATCGACGAGAGAGCGCGAGCCGTGACCGGCCGTTCTCTGAGGAGCGTTGTGAAGCACTGAAAGGCTCTGGATCGTTCGGAAACAAGTGGCCTTTCAAATTAATTCTAGAACGATTCTAGAATTATTCTGACATAATGAGGCTGTGTGCCAGGCTCTCACTCCCTAATGCTTTATTTATTTTTAATAAAACACTAAAACCTTCGTCTTTATTTACATAAAACCTTTATAAAAACTATAATTAGTTCCGCGCGTCGCCACTACTCTGTAGCGGTGCCACGCGTCGCCAACAACATATATGTACCTAAGCAGATCCATAGACACACTTAGGTACTTATAAAGTCAATGTCTTTTGTTTCTAGTTTGAGCAAGAATTAAAGTTTGAACTGGGTCATTAGTCTAGTGGTCCTAGAGTGGTCCTAAACGGGACTGCTACGCTAGAGGTCCTGATTTCGATTCCCAGGTCGAGCAAAGTTATTTCTATGAAATTGTTAGTATCAGCTCGGAGTCTGTACAGTCTCAGTACATTAACCAATGGCAATAAGCTCCCCCCTCCTATTACATGAGACCTAAACATTCCGGGAAAATGTGGGTGTATAGTACACCTATGCCTAAACCTTCGGGGAGTACAGGCGTGATGGTATGTTATGTAAAAGTTCTTCGAAAATTAAAAAGGAGTCCCCGAAAGGTTAGTCAGAGGTGTTCTATTGTACACCCACACTTTACCGTAATAGGTGTTAGGTTAGGTTCCATGGGGCTAGCCTACTGCCACGAATTCAGACTATGAGCTGCTACTGAGGATTTCAAAGAAAAATTCAATGACACTTTGCTCGACCTGGTAATCGAACCCAGGACTCCTAGCGTAGCAGTCGCAGTTAGGACCACTTGATTATCAGCAGTCTATTCATACCTAAATAAAGACGAAAATGTCTAAAATAAACATGGTTTTATAATAGAGGGAAGAAAATTTTACTCACCGACAACAGCAGCACGTCAGATGCCTTGCCAGCTTGCAGAAACCAGTGAAGCAGTGCCGGTAGAGTACATAAGGCCATCCATACGCTGCTATGGACAGCCTCAGGTAATGCAACGCATCATCCAGGTTCATCCACGGAGGTGTCTCGGAGAATATCTTGTTCACGTCCGTTGTGTATATCGGTTCTTCATCATTCAGCATTTGGATGCGTCGCATCTCTCGTGTTTCTCTCTTCTGCCGGACCCTGAGGAGCACGCAGCCGGCGACCACGTCTGATGGTACCAGGTCCGTTGACCGGAATAGTGCGCTGAGTAGAGCTGGAAAGATAGGATTAGGTTATTGGCGTGTAACGTAAACATTAGTGATTTTGTAACGTTGATTCGGCAAACAGTGCAGTGTGCAATAGTGTAGGACGCCCTCCGACAAGAAGCTGGATGTGAAAAGCGGAGGACAGGGTGAAATGGCCCACATTAGGGGAGGCCTATGTCCAGCAGTGGACATAAGCTGATGATGATGATGATGAACCTAACGAAAATATTATTGTAAAACCGTCTTGTAGCAACAAGCGCAGCTGTTAAGCCTAAAGGTCCTGTGTTTGTTCCCAGGGAGGGCAATGTGTGACTGTTTAGTTTGAGAATAAGCTCGCACCCAACATCTTATCAACCTAAACTGCTTTTATTGTGACATAAGATAAACATAATTATGTTCTTATTACGATGTAAGTAGCTTTGTTATATTACAAATATTTTTAAGCGATTGCTACGCTACCGTAGCAGTCGACCCGGGGATCGAGCGAAGTGTTATCAAGTTTTTCTATGAAATTCTCAGAAGCAGTTCGGTGTTTGGATTTGTGCCCGGTTAATGGCAATAGGCTCGCCCTCTATTACATGGGACCTAAACATTCCGGCGAAGTGTGGGTGTACATTATTACGTACACCTCTGCCTAACCCTTCGGGGAATACAGGCGTGATGGTATGTTCTGATTAAATATTTTTTATCACTAAAGCGTAGTCATTTCAACAATATAATGCAATAGCTATCGTTATTTTGCCGTTATCGGTCTAATGCTAAAGGAAATAGGAGTCGAATAGAATATTATCGTTGAAATGTGGATAATATTAGTGAAAGCTACATCCTCTGTCTAACCTTTTTAGGATATACAGGCGATATGGTACAATGTCCAGCACATCATGTTACCAAAATATGTCAATGTTTTTCAGTTGATTTTGAACTTAATCTTCAACAGTTTAAGGTTTTGACAGTTTTGTATAACCTGATGTGCTGGCGACTACATTGTATTAATTAAAATACAAAATTCACATTTATTATAATATTAAGGTAAATGTATTAAAATATTTCTATAAATAAATCCTGTTTGATGTACATGATCAGGAAAGTGGTCATGTTAAATGGTTGTTGTCCGTACCGGGTTTATGGGTAAATGTTAATAAATGAATTTACTTTAACGAAACTATATGATATTTGCTGAATAACGATATAGTATTTGCAATGGAAATTTCAGAAATTAATGTAAAAGTGACATGTCATATGGTTGGTTCTGCACTCGCACCTACGTGCAAGGAAAATTAAGTATCAAGTAGTCAAGGCATCCTAGTTTGATATGAGGTAGTTTAAAAAAAAACAATTAACTGTGCTGCGTCCTATATTGATGTATTCTTAAGTATATCTAGGTAGGTATTTTTTGCGTCAAGTCACACATTACGATTCAGAAATAGTTATAAATACGATGCCAAAAATATTACAAAAAATTTGAAATACATTTAAACAAAAACATAAAATTCGAATGCAACGTTATGTCAAAATTTCAAAGCAAACAGTGAAGATTTTGAACAAACATTTTTATAAAATATAAACTTAATTAGTTTCAAAGACTGAATATGCAATGACATTCTTAACTTAAAAAGAAGCTTTGACGTGTTTTTCATAACTTTAATCTGTTTTCTTAATTTAATGAACGGGCTTATAAGGCCCTCATTCTAAAACGTTCGGTACGCATACTTACAGAATGTCAGAATAGCAGCTACTCACCGAATTAATTTAAAAATGGAACAGAATTCCGTAAAGTAAATTGCTGAGTAATGTAACGGGAATTTATTGGAAGTTAGTGAAATAGGCGTTAACATTAATGTCTTTGCTTAGTGCGTAATACTTACTCTTATTCGGTGGAAACGCTGTTTTTACTAATGATACATTTTTTTTCCGTGTGAAAATCCTCATGGATGTCCTCCGCCCCTCAGACACGAGGGGGAAGGTTATGGCGGGCTCTTACCGACTAAAAACACACGGCCATTCATAACACATTTTGGAGGGGGGCTCCGAGATCTCTAATGAACACCGGTGGTTACTAATGATACCTACCTTAAATACGGCAGAAATAAATTGTGACATATAATTGAAATTTCATCTTGTTTAAACATTTTGAAACCCACATTTTTATTTACCCATAGATAGGTTTTCTAAGAAAACTAATTTAATATCGCACGGAACTAAGTAGCTTCCCTTCTAAGAATAACACAACTAACTATGTATATGTATCCGTTCCCAAACCCTCATATCAGTGTTTACAATACAAAAAGACATATTACTGTTCTAACTAACAAGTCTTTGTTATAAATAACGACTCACCCGCCATTATTGGAAGTTTAAATCAACAGTTTTAATATAAGTAAGAAAATATGTTTTTAATGTTCAAATTATACCATAATTATCACAAATTGTGTTGGTCGTTTTGGCCGACTTGCTTAAATATTAATTAATTAAGTAGTTACTCGTTTCAAATTAAAAATAATATTGATAAGTGTGATGCGAGTTGATTTGTTCTGCAACGAAAGAAGGCGAACACAACACAAGCCAAATTGAAAGTCTTATTATGTTAATCAATCTTTTATGCTTTCCTAGATCACGCTTAAGACGTTTACGAAAGCATCTAATAAAAAATAAATAGAATATCGACAAATCGACTTTAAGTATTTTCAGGTTCATCTTCAAAACCTGAAGTCAGATACTTACTAACTCATGGAACCAACTACGAAGTATATTCCGATAAAAAAATAAAAAAAAGAGGTCCACCATTGGCGAAAATATTGATTAACATTGCGAACCAACTTACTAACGAAATCACACTTATAACAAAAAAAACTGTTATTTGCTCGTCCTGTAAATTTACTTTTCTCTATTAATGGGCGTCGATATAGTTAAAATTAAAACATTATATCTATTGGTGCCTGTTACCTGCAACTTGTTGGAAAGCTTCCTTCCCATGTTCGTCCCTCTTCAACCAACAGAATGCCCACCGGAACCTTCTGGACCACAGCCCCGTGACCTTCCTGTGATGCCGCACCTGGTTGGGCGTGTCTTGCATATCCCCGTAGTTGACTGAGCCCAGGGGATCGAACACCATAAACAGCCCGAATACTGTAAGGCCTAATTGTACCCAGTTGAATAGAACTATACCTGTGGAAGAAATTATATCTTAAGGTCATCGTATTAAAGGTAGTGTTATGCGAATAGATATTCGATAACTGTAAGTGATATGTGTGAGAGCGTAGGCGACTCCAGTACCTATTACGTCAAAAGGAGCAACATCTTCTTATAGCTCTTAGAATCCAATAAACTTCGACCTTTCTAAATATGCTGTGAAGTGGGTATGTTATTGGATTTATTCCGTTATTTAGGGAAATATTGTATGTAACAAGATTATAAGCTTATCCAAAAGCGAAATACTACCTACTGACTAGTCACGAAATTTCAGAAACTATAAAGGCTTGAATTTGGTAGCTAGGTTTCTTTTAGGGTAGGTAAAGAATTTCGCTACGAAAGTATAAGGGGTAATTCCCACGAGATTGGCAGAGGCATATCTAGTGCCTTAACTAAGTACTTACTAATACTCAGACATCGAAAATTAATCATCGTTGTAGTCTTTACCCAATTTCGGGGTCGGCTCCCAGTCTTACCAGCTACGGCTGAATATAAGTATTTTACACGATCCTCAACCCAATTTTTGGACAATACCAGAATCCTAAGAATATAATTATGGTTATTAGACTTTTACGTTTATCAAGTGTTTGTATGACAACAGGGACAGATCCCTTATCGTGCTCTTCGAGGCACCGAGGCGTTTAAATAGACAGTCATCCAGAAATTGACTGCAGTAAGCGCAGGCTACCCTTGAAGATCGATTTAAGGCACGAGCTGCTTAAAAATCGAGTGATAGCGTTATACGATTCAGATACGATACGATTTCAGCCAGCCATTGTATATTGAATAATTAAATCTATTACAAAGGAAATAAATCATTCAAAATATAGGTTTACAGCTTCTGACGTTAAAAGGCCCGCGTAGTCGCGCTCCATTGTGCTGCTTTGAAAGGCGCCGCACAAAGGGCGCCTAATTTACATTCAGAGGGTCGTGAAATACTAACTCACTTTGGATCACTATGCTGGAGAACTTGTCTCCGACAGAACACTGAATAACTTCGCAGAACATCCACATAGTCCCCATCACGTTTAGTGCCGTTTCTGGAAACACTAACAGCACTCTGCAATATGAAAAAAAAAAATGTGTTAAAATGTTTTATTGGAATCAATAAACAAGTTTTTCAGAATTTTGTGTTGTTTTCGTTAACAATTGCGTCGCGGACAGATTATTATTGTGTTGCGTTTTGTTGTTACAAGTTTCTAACTAGGTGATAGATTAATTTTCCTTAGAAATTCCCAATTATGCTTTGCTTAACTTGCTTGGCAATCGAATCAAGGACATGTAGAGTAACAGTCACGCGTAGGACAGTACTAGACTAATGAAGCAGTTCAAAATCTATGAAATCGATTAGAATTTTCTTACCGTAGTTAAACGGTATGAGTCAAGATATACACAATATGTGTGTAGGTCAGGATTGAAGAAATAATAAACAAATCATTTGAATACATATTGTTATCGCCAGACATAGTATGTTCATTCATTAGTATACACACCGCTTATAAATACACTCCGAGACGCTAAAATTAGCTCACTGTGTTAGTAGGTATTATTGGCTTATAAAAGTTGAAAATGTTACCTTATGGCTACTGCAGGTAGAAGCCTATATGATTAATACTAAATTGTTTCATTAGTCTAATGGTTAGTCGCGCAACTGCTACGCTAGAGGTCGTGAGTTTGATTCCCAGGCCAATCAGTGTTATTGGGTTTTTCTATGAAATTCTCAGTAGCAGCTCGGTTTGTGCTTGGTTAATTGGCAATAGGCTCGCCCCCTATTACACAGAACACAACATACCGGCGAAAAACTAGGTTGAAATATCAATAGAGCTTTAGCATGTATTTTAATGTTGTTAATTATGCAATCTACATATGTAAATAAATTAAGATAAGTTATTTTAATTGCCGAATCAAATCTAGCTAGGCACTCGAAATCGGTGCCAACGCAGGTGTATATAATTTATTCGACGCTAAGCTTAATAAATGTGGTTGATAAAAGGTTATAGAAAACGTATAGCTATTCCGATAATAGACTATACTATAGCTGACTTAAAAGATTCTTCATCATCAACCCATTACAATGTCAAATTGCTGGGCGCGGGTTTCCTCTCAGAATGAGACTGTTAAGGCTATACGTCTACAACATTGGCTTAATGTGGGTTTGCACTTTGCAGACTATATAGGAAAACATCCTCACAATGTTTTCCTTCGCCGTTTTAAGAGCGTGAGAAATAACTATAATAACTACGCACTTGTTTTCGAAATGTCAGAGGTGCGTGTCTTTGATTCGAGACCTTTGACTTGGCAGTTCAATGGTCATATCACTGCTCTTTTTCCTCAATTCCCCAAAAAGTATTCGCATGTTTAACGGCTACTTTCTTTGTCTCCCAGTGTAACAGCTGTCATTTAATCACATACTAGTTTTATTCTTAGAATAGGTGCGACCGTACTCAACTGTTGTAGGTTATTAGCGCCTAAGATTAGAAATTTATTGCCACTTCCAATGCATCAACTGAGTTGAATAGAGAAAGTTAAATTAACTACGTTTTGTGAAGAGAGAAAATGTATGAACCAAGTGTTTGTGGCTATTTTTATAACTCATCTACGCTGACCTAAAATCTTAAACAAACTAACGTAAACGGTTTATCTTTCTACATAAAATGTTTATTTATACATCAGAATATAATAACAAACTCATAGATTATTATGAGATTTTATTATTTCCGTCAGTGATTGTTATGGAAGCAACGTAAATATTTTTGTGGATTGTATAATATTTATTTCAGCGATCTCGTAAGCCCTTCATGACGCTCCCGGTCACGCAGTCCATTTCTATTAAGTACCCATGTTGACGAAAATAGACAGATTCATTACATACTTAAATAGCTTTTGGAAGTCAATATTTTGATATGTAAAATAAGCCAGGAAGTGCAGACATGACTGTGACATGAGAAGCAGTGAAACGTAGAAAGGTAAACATATCTAATAAAAACATTTCATCTTCTCATACGAACTTGTAAGTTAATTGTAAACTATTTATCGAAAAAGTTGTAAGTACCTCATTACTAAGTATTTCCAAGTCTTGAGTCATTTATCTTTTCAAGTTTGGAGCCGCTGTACTCGCAAACTAACTGATGTGAGAAAATGTACGATAAAAAATGGTAATTCTGTAAAACATTATGGACACACTTGGCTCAGAAATAGATTAATACTAAATTGATTTTTGAAACTTACACGAAGATGAGATAATGAAATATAGCTAACAAATGTTTCATTATGCGTGATCATCACGCATAAGCCATCTATCCAATTAAAAAGTAGTTTTATCGAATAGAATTGTTACTTATTTGCTTTTATTTAATTACGAACATTGGATGCAGGCGGCAAACGGTTTTATGGGGAGGCCTTTATTCATCAGCGGACCTTTTGTAGCTGATATGTAACCAGTATACCGTAGTGTATGCGGGTAGTTTGATATTAGTGAATATAGTAGTAGGCGGTCAGTCGTAGACAGACCATTGGCCAGAGCGGTAGTGTGTTGGTGAATCAACCATACAATAAAAATACTAACTTGATAAGTAGCAGTGGCGCTACCATCTTCCTAGCGTCGATGTCTGTGATGGTGCCTCGTGCGGACTGCTGAGCCAGGGCTGCCAACAGCAGCATTAATGTAGCCTGCAGCGCGAGGGTCCCGCATAGGTACAGCCTCACGAACGTGCCGCCTTGCCAACCCTCCGACTGACACTGCCATGTCACCGGGTATAGCACTTCGACTACTAGTGCTATTAGAACTAGCCTGTGGACAAGGAATTCAAGTTTAAGGTCAATTATTTTTATTTTAGCGTTTAGGACGCGTTATGAATCGCTGCATGGCTCCAAAGAGTAGATCCTATGGATAAGAATCAGAAAGGCAGAAAGGGTGTATAATTATATTCACTGGTACGTTATGGCGATAACTGTCATGTTTTAAGTACCTACATCATGTAATAGAGGGCGAGCTTATTGCTATTAGTTGAGCACAAATCCAAGTTCTGAGCTACTACTGATATTAAAAAACGATTCCTAATGTTATGAAATATTTTGATTACCATATAAACCTGCTACACCCCGGGCGCCGGATGTATTTTATGTAAAAGCAACTGTTTGTAAGCATAATAGATATTGCATAAATCCGGTAAAGCAAGTTCAAGGTTTAAATAATCCTTCAGGTAAAAGATAAATTAAGAACAGCATCTTTAGCAACAAATAGTTTTATACTTTAACCGATTGTGTCCTTTTATCCAATCCCATGGGATTTCCCAATCCTTACAGCTCGTACGAACATTCTACTTTGAAGACATTCTACTTAGATTTAGTAGTGGTAGATTGATACAATATTAATATAAAATAATTATTATGTATTGCAGGTGCCTACTCCGCTTATAAAAAAAATTGGTTCATTAAAACTTCGCATTTAGTAGAGTTGTTCTATTATCGTACCAAAATATCTAATAAAAGGTACCCATGTTTAAAAAATACTACATCCGAAAAAACAAACAACTCAACGTTGCCACAAAGAAGTTTGTTTTGACGCCTTGTTAAACATCAAAAAGTGTTTGCCGTCTAAATCAAGGTGATGTATCGTGTAAATAAAAATTATAGCGCATCTCTGATGAATGTTCTGTACTAAATGAACGTAAACTGCATAATAATAATAGTTTTGTGTAACGTAGCCAGTCGAGTGTGATGTTTGCTTTTATTTGCATGCTAACGATGAATAAATGAATGACGAAATAAAAACTACTAAACTATTAAATGTACAATATCTAATCATGGTAAAAAAAAAAACGCGCTTAAACGGGGAAGGAAAACATCGTGAGGAAACCTGCATGTCTAATAAATTTTCTTGACGGCGTGTGAAGTCTGTTAACCAGCAGTAGGCTAGCGTGGTGGACTATAGCCTATTCCCTCTGGTTCTAAGAGGAGACCTGTGCCCGGCAGCGGGACAATGTATTGGGTTGATGATGATCTAATCTTTAAAACGGAATCCCTTTTTCCCTTGGTCACGCCATAACTTGAGATTTTGAGAACGACTTTATCGATTTCATCTTTTTTTAAAGTTTTCTAATACTTTGTAAAAGATTGTTACGGAAATAAAAATTAAGAATATTCCGCAGAAAATTAATCAACGGGCAAGACGTAAGAAACTAAAACTACTGAAAATTTCAATGAAATTGTCAAGGGTTTCTACAAGTATCCATTAGCCTAAAAATTTAAATATTGAGGTTAGTTACGATATTATGAACTAAAATATCATAAATAATAATATTGATGAATGGTAACATTAATGGGAGTCTCTCATTTATGCAAATGTAGAGCTCAAAATTATTCTGCGAATTAGACGCGACGTTGGCAATTTAGCGGACGGTCCATCAAAAGTGTTGCGTCAATTTAAAACCTATTACGAGACAATCAGGCCGAGAATTGAAGATAGCATGGTGGGAAATTGCGTACAATATTGGGAGGGAAAGCTCATTTATATTAATGACCAGGCAATAAGTGAGGTTCGGTCTAAGCCAGGTTTGAGCAACAAAATTTACGCGATGTTTATCCACTTTTAAAATTGAATTTACCAAATTTAAAACTGTTCCGTATTAAGTATAAACAAAATTTCATATATACCTAATTATTCTTCTCATTCTAAGGAATTTATTACAAGTATTTAATTCAGAAACACTTGTGTTTAAAGACTCAAATCCTATATTTATTTCTCAATGAAAGGAAGTGTTTTTATGTTATATTTACATATTTCCCCTTTGATTTTTCTGTGTAGCTAAGTTCGTATTTTCGAGAAGTTTATTTACGGCTTAGTTGTTTGTTGTCAAACGTTATATTCGCGAAAATGCCCTTTATCGAGCTTTATCTATTGGATAATACACGAGGTAATTTATTTTATTGATAAAGTTTTTATTCGGATCAGATTTATCGTCCATACTGCAACTGGTCTTGTTTTCGGAGATCAGATATTAATTTACGTCAGTAGCTTGTTTTTTTTCTTTACGGAGCGATTTATTTATTGTTGTCTACAACGGGAATAATTGGTCTCTTCTGAATGATTGCATGATGTATTTCGTTCGTTCGTATCAACATCACGATTTAATTAACGAACTAGGTACGTATTAGATAAATTGGAGGCAAAAGTGACCTACCTACTGATATCATATCTGTAATATCATCATGATCAGCAGTGGTATTAGAACCGGTGAGGAGTCATTTATGCAAATATAATCATCGGTAATTGTTCAAAACTATGTCAGTGCGTCGATTAGGTGCAGCTGTTTATTTTTTTAAATGACGATCGCGTCTGAATATGTTAATTGCATACTCGCTGTAGGTAGTGAAGTGAACTCCAACAGATTTAATGGCACTAGGTCACTAGGTGGCACTCGAATGATCGAATAAATTTTTACATCGATACGTCATTCGAAACCATTAGCTTCCAATGATAGACACTTCCGCAGTGCTTTTGAGCATTTGCAATTAAAATTTTAGCATTTTTAACTGGGACAACAGTTTTGCATTTTTAACTCGGACAACAGTTAACATCGATATGAAGTTGTAATTTTACCGACTAGCAAAGAATGGTTATATTTTGTAATAAAATATGGCAATAGGGTCACCCTCTATCACATGGGATCTAAATATGACGGCGAACTAAGTATGTGCGTACATATGTACACCTCTGCCTAACTCTTCGGGAATGAAGTAATGGACTGCCGGAACAAACACTGTCGAATCTGAAAAAAGTATTTTTACATACTTTAAAATAGGAAAGGTGAAGTAAGACTTTAAATTAATCTCCTGTAAAATACGTACGCCAGCACATCAGGTTACCACAAAATGAAAAATTTTCTCAGGCAATTTTGAACTGAATCGAAACATTTTAAGATTTTAAATCATTTGGAGAAATTATTGTTCCCATAGTCTTCATTCAAGAATACCCACAAAAATTGTGAAACCTAATGTATTCAGTATTGAATATTTGTTTGTTTCATCCAATCATCCGATAACGGCGAAATTGTTATTGAAAACTGTTAGACAATAAGTAATAATACATTTTCAGATTCCAAGTTGCTAGAACAAAACTGAGGATACGTATAATACAAAACGTTAATACCTACCTTTACGTAATAGTGATTTGTTTATAATAGCGCTCTAAAAATAGCCACTATAACTTAAATATTCCGTCATCACGTTTATGTTGATGATTGACAACAGAATTACTTTTTTACGCTTCCACACTCCTGGTGCGTTTCTAGAAAATTATTGAATCCAAGATAGAGCGATGCCATTTTGATAAAAAAACATTGCTATAAAAACAGCGATAAGTATCTACAATAGAAAAATAAAAAACCTAATGTAACAAATTAGAACTGAATATCGGGCTCTGTGGGGTTCACTTAAAGAGGTCTACGTCCAGCAGTGCACGAATACGGGCTGATGAGGAGGATGATGAATGAAACTTACCAAACAAATCTGAATAGTAGTTCGAAGATGCTGGGAAACACGAGATCGTCGGAGGCTGCCAGCCATTTTCGCCCCAGCAGCCGCAGTGCTGGCATTCTAAAACAAAAACATAAATATAAATGACTAAGAAACGTGGACTTTAAACCAAAGGAACGGAGAATTTCAGGACGAGGACTTCTAATAGTTCAGCAGATAGAACAACACCATCTAAAATATTTATTTTGGTAAATGTATCGTGTTCTGTAAAAGTCATAAAATAAAAGTTGTTGTTTGTGATGTTATCAATATCGTCCTGGACTATAACCTAATCCCTATCGCCCCGACAGGAGAACTGTGCTCAGCAGCAGGACAATGTAATGGGTTGATGATAAAATATATCCGCCTAAAAATCTAAGTATAAATAACCCGCTCACAACGCTGCGGATAAATTCCGGCAATTAATTTAAGCATTTGAGACTAATGTGGGGAAAAACTGGGAGGCTTAGAAAAAGCCGAATTCGGCGTTTTGTCGAGATAATGACGCAACTGGCAATTTCGGATCTAATGTAGTCGTGCAGGCTATGAGGGGCAGACAGTCCTCGTTACTAGAATAAAGATACCTTTTTAGGGTTCCGTAGCCAAATGGCAAAAAACGGAACCCTTATAGATTCGTCATGTCTGTCTGTCTGTCTGTCTGTCCGATCGTGCCACAGCCTTTTTTTTTCGAAACTAGTTTCGAAAATTAGGATTTTCACACAAAAATAGAAAAAAAAACATAAATTTTGGGGGTTCCCCATACTTGGAATTGAAACTCATAATTTTTTTATCATCAAACCCATACGTGTGGGGTATCTATGGATAGGTCTTTAAAATTGGTTAGTGTATCTAGAGTGTGTCTTTTGAATGAAATCTTTCGAGTGAGACTATCTGTGTCAATATAACCTTGCTACTCGTTAGCCACATTTGAAAGTTATTTTACAATTAGCCTTAGCTCTCTGCTTGAAGGTAGGACCTGTTTACACGTTAAATTAAACACATACAAACTTATGTATGGAGCATATAAGCAAAACAAGATTAAACCCGCACCACTCAACGTAAGATAAAAAAATAGCACTTAACACCTTTGATGCGGAGAAAGCAAGCAATAAATTATTATCGGTCTACTGTGTTTATTTTCTGTGACCGTTGTGCATTGAACTGCTAACTCAAAAGTCACAATTTCAAATCGAAGTCACACACTTCGGACTTTCCGAAGTCATATTTTATCACGCGCTTCGGTATAAAGTGAAAAAAAATTGTTGGAAACCTGCTTCCTGTTGGAATAATTTTCTCGATGCAGTGACATGTTAAGTCTGCCAACCCGCACTGTACCAGGGCGTGGGAAACTATAGCTTTTTAACCCTTCTTAATCTGAGAGAAGATTTGTGCCAAACAGTGGGACAGTAAAAGAACATTACCGTGGTAAAAGAGTTGCTGATAACAATTTGTGTTTATTTTCTTTTATTTCTTTAAGAGAGTTTTTAAAAGAGGCTATCTTTCTTTCAGCGGCCCTCAGCTGCTCTTGGAAATGCCAGCGTCAACTACGAGCAAAATTAAAAATATGGCCTTTTAAAAGTGTCTTGAAAGATCTATGTACAGAAATAAATATATCATTTACCATATTATGTAACGGCAGCATATCAAAGTATACAGTTTGGCCTTGGGTCCGTATTCCGTCACAATAGAAGTGATTTTTGTAGAGCAACTGCATAACTTAGCGAGTAATCGTATGTACAATGAATACATTAGTATTATATGCTCAGAATCAATTAGTGCGGGTATCACTTACGAAGGTATTTAGTCCATAAGTGTTCAAACTAATTCAGCGGTCATTATTGGTTATCCAAGTAATGAAATACTAAGTAAATTGTTGTTTACTATTGGTAATATTCACTTTACGTAAGTTGATTGACGTAAATGTTGAACAATCTTATTAAACGCATATTTATGCGTATAATTATATAGCCGTTACTTATTAATGAGAAGCGTTTAACCGAAGTATTCGTAGATATTGCAATAATGGAATATGGAGCCTAGTTATAAAAGCTTTTATTATAATGAAGTTGTTATTTTAATTGTAACTATCACGCATTTTCGCAAGCTGGTCTGGTTGATTGTAGGACATACGCAGATAGTGGTATTACTTTCTTATAAGTACCTAACTTTTGATGGCCTTAAAATAAATCACTTTTCTTTTTATTCTTCTTCTGTCACAAGTTATATTTGTACTGCTGCTGGGGTATCTTATAGTACCTAATGTGTTGTTAGTTACGTCACTTGACAGATAATAATTATGGAAGAAAAATTAGAAATCACTGGAAGAGATCTCGACCGTGGGACAAAAGTTTGAGGACGCAAATTCAAGTTTTAGCCCAACGTTAGCCCAGAAATAAATTAATACCTACTTATTAAAAATCTTCAATAGGCACTTAGGTTTGTACATCATCAAATTTCATAGACAACATGAGCTTATGTGTAGGTATACACGACAACGTATGCAGCTATACATCACCAGTACAAGCTATACTCGCAATGTATAGACTTTCCGAACGATACGACCTATACGAATTATATTTATATCCTATACTATTGAAGCGGCGGTAGCCTAATGGCTAGGGCATCGGACTTGCGATCACACGGTTGCCGGTTCGAACCCCACCCATTGCACTACCGACGTGAACCCACTCGTAACACAAGCATTTTAGCTTAGCACGAGGGGTTAACAAGAATACTAGTAATGTGTGACCCACATTGCTAGTAAGCTTTTTTTTTTTTAAAAAAAAATACAATTTGATATGTACACTTGTACAGTTCGTTCAAAATAACTGTGCGCGTCTGATGTCGTCCGCAAATTGTTTTGTAAAAATTCAGTGTAAAGACAATGAGGTAAAAGATATTTTGAATTCGGGATTATTTGCCTTACTAATTTTGATATTTTTGAATAAAAAATTTGTAACAATTATATAAAGTGATTTTACTTGCGTTTGGAACAGCTAACTTCAGACATGCAAAAATATTTCTAACAAACTGTAGCTCTGGTTACATTTGTTATACAGTATGAGAATGTTAAACTTTTTACTCAAAGTTTCACCTAGGCCCGAGCGAGAGAAAAACTCAATTATACTTTCTTGCTTCGTCCTCGAGATTATTAAACTATGTAGTAACGCCTTTCGGTGGTACTGCTCGTCACTCGTTGAGAGAATATCATCTCTAGAAATTTTCTATTTACTCTGTGCCCCGCGCCAGCCCTGCTGCCATTCGCGTTTTTAGTGCGCTACGCTCGTCACTAAAAATTTACTCGTAGCTGTTTTATGAGTAAATTGTCCAATATTACTGCAAAAACACCCCATAGGTGTATAAAGTCTTGTAATAGTGAGTGTTTCTATAGTGATTTTAACATTAATTGCAAGAATGTAAACCGAGTTAACCAAGTTACACCCGGTCAAGTTAAGACCTGCATCTACAACGAATTTGGAAAAAACAAATAAAATTGCAATTCGAGTAGCCGAATGGGGCTGTCTCACGCATAACTTTTATCTATTTCAAGAGATATAACTTACCATAGGTATGTAAACCAAGTTACGTACTTACCTACCAAGAATTTGGGAACCTGGGAGTAACAAAACAATGCAATTCGAGTAGTCAAATTGGGCTGTCTCACGCATAAAAATTATCTATCACCTCGGACAGATCATCAGGACTGCCCACGCTAGATAAACTGGACTCTCACCATAACAGCAACAAAAACAAAACAATGCAATTCGAGTAGTCAAATTGGACTGTCTCATGCATTCAATATATTTAATACCTCGGACAGATCATAGGACTGCCCAAACTAGATAAACTGGACTCCCACCTAATAATAAAACAAAACAATACAAGTCGAGTAGTCGAATTGGACTGTCTCATGTATTGAATTTATTTAGCACCTTGGGCAGACCACCAGGACTGCCCAGACTTGAGTGGAATCCCACAATAACAAATAGAACAATGAAATTCGAGCAGCCAATATGGGTTACCTGCATGAGGCAATTAAAATGTATTTAACAACTGGGATAGATCATCAAGACACTAGACGAATCCCAACGTAACAACAAGAAGAAAAATTTAAATAAGGAATTATGGAAGTTTATTGGGACTTGCATTTAAATTGTCAAAACAACTGAGCTGACCCATGCATTACACTTATTTAGCACTCGGACAGGTCGCATCAGACTGCCCACGTTAAATAAATTCCCATCCTTCAATGAAAACTGGTATGTATCTACTTTAAGTAATTGTATTACTTACGAATGTGTATATGCAATTCAGTCAGATTAAGGGACTGTCTCACTGCAATTCAACAACACATAATGAGCTACCGTGGTCTGTGCTACAAACTCTAATAAGCCACTGGTTTGTGAAATTGTTACACACACTTGATTCACCATGCACCTAGTCTAGGTTTGTGAAAAATCATGCCTGACAGCAATAGTGTAACAGTAACAACTTAGTAAGTACCTACAAACACAGGTACAACTATGCTACATTATCACAGACAAAGTTGACAAGATGCTGACAATCGGCATTATGTAAACAACTCTCATATGGTTATAGATAATTCACTAACACATAACAAGCAAATTATGTCTTTTTTATTATCAGAGCGCTCCCTTCGGGGGCACTCCAGTTTAATATTGTCATCAAAGCAGCTTTTCAGGAAACCTTGATTAATCGGACCAACATCAAGCATAACATAAAGAGGTAATTCCTCGGGCAAGTTGATACTTCAGATGCAGTCAGTGACACCATACTGAAACTGGAAGGAGCCATCGCAGCTAGAACAGAAGAAGCAACAGTGCCCTGCCGGCAACGACCACCACATCTAAACTGTGAGATATTTATCTTTTACAGATAAACAATCATGTCCTCACCAATCTTGGTAATGTATTAATTACAGTTACCATTTTTTCTTAGAAGTGTTATCTATCACAGATTAATACATCTGTCTTGTATACCTATGTAAAACACAGTCAGCCAAGGTACAAGAATAACAAATGACAACTTGTAAGAGTGCTCAATTATATATGGCTGTACCATATTTATAAACTGACATGAAAAACATCAAAGGATTGCTACCTTGTTGGAAAAAATTATGAATTCAAGTATATTTTTTCAGTTTAATTAAAAACTGTGTATAAATGTGACTCATTTCAGTTTAGAACATACATACTTTGATTGATACTTGACAAGTCAATCCTGATGTGTGGTTGTTACACTAACACAACAACACTTTTCTTACAATACTTTACTGTCATGAATATGATAAATATTTCCTTATTTATCTAATTTATTTTTTAGAAGTACATATACATAGCTACAATTAAAATAATCTGAAGTCAAATCATTGATACACTATGACTACTGATACTGGTATACACAGATGGTCAGATAGCATGATATGCTATAGAATATTGGTGAAAACAATTTTAGTATAAAAAATTGTAACGGTTAGAATTATGACTAACTTCTACAATTAAAAAATCAAACATATTATGGTTAGAAACCAGATATTACACAACAGTCATTTTATAAAATACTAGAATATTATTACAATACTAATAAAATCATACTAATTAATATAATTATATTAAAAAAAAAAAAAAAAAAAGGCAGTAGCAATAGTACTTAATGTATACAACTATACATATAATTGAAATAATATTTCACCTACATGCTGACGCCTCAACGAAGGGGGGGGGGTGTTGCCTTCAGAGACGGGATAGTGAACCAGAGTGAAGAAAAAAGGAGTATCTAGTCACATATATTCTCATCACACCTCTGATACGTCTGGCGACATTCCTTGCCCTTAACCTAATATAAATATATCTGTAGTATATATAATATCCATAAATATTATTATTATATTGCCTTAACTGTCATTACAATTGAGGATCTTTAAGTACAAGGGGTCTCTCTTGACTCAACATACTTAGTTGGAGTTTGCAATAGGCTATCCTTTTTCAATAAGTATGCAAATCTCCACATAGCAGCTGACAGTTAATTAACATAAATATTATGCTGAAATACAACATAATCAAAAAGTTGTGGGAAATATATGTTATTTTTTCATGAAATCATTGGGATGTCCTAGGACATGTCCTAATGATGTATGCATCAACATAATTAATTAGTTCTTTAATTGATACATACCTACAAAGTAAATGATTGGATAACTAACCAGTTGCATCTAGTCACAGACAAAAAATCGACGTTGACAAATATTATATTATAATATATAAATACCAGTTAGGTACATATAAATATAGTATTAGTACTTATCTTCCATGGGTGGATTCCATTACCTACACACGACAATATTATTTATTTTATTTTAAGTACATACATCTCGCGTACCTACCTATATTGTGTAAGTTTTCCACAATCATGGAAAAGGGGTATCTCTAAGAGAAGATAACCATAACACAGGATAGGCCCACAATTGTACTATACAACATAACTTTTATACATATATATATATATTTAAAGAAAATAAAAATGATAACAATAATTCAAAGTTATAAATAACCATTCAATAATTCCATAATAAAAAAAAAATAAAAAAAAAAAAAACTAAGCAATATGCCTAAAACAATTGTATGTGTTATCAGGGGAGCACGGTAGTGCCCCCGCCAAGTCAAGCTACAAATTTACAAGCTTATTAATGTCTAATGAATCAACTTATCGACTTTCTTCCCAGTCTTCTAGCCCTAAATTTTTTTTCCGTAACTATTATTATCAATAAGTATAAAAATACTTATTCCACACGAGTTTGGGTTACCAAACTCATAAAAACCAGAAATTACTTTAAATTCTAAACAATCAATAACGGATATTGAAATGGTTACGTTAGAAAAACCTAACATTTTTCCAAGATATTTGATGAGAACAAAAATTTAATGTTTAAATTATCTATGTTTCATCCTTCAATAGATGAGTTTCTATCTCCAGCTCCAGTACCTATTATCCAAAAACCTGTTCTTATTTCAAAACAGATGGACACAAAACGGAGAAAGCATTTAAAGCATGCCTTAAATAAATAGGCAATTATAGGTTTTGTTTTCAAAAATTGCGTTACGGTTCACGCATTGTAAAGAAGCTGTAATATGGTAAATAAAAACATTAGACTTTGACTGAACAAAACATGACATTTAATGTCGTATTAATGATAGTAATAGTAGCAGTGATGATGACCAAATATTTACTTACCTTCGTAATTAAAATGCGACCTCTAAAGAACTCATCATTCAAGAGTGATAAAAAATCAGTCAAAACAATGTTATTATTTTATAAACAGTAAATGTTACGTTATATTTGTACACAAATTCGAGACATTTATCGCCGAGTTTCACTTGACAGATTACATTTTATAGTTTTAAACGTCGCGCTACGTATGTACATATATACATATGGCATACGCACGCAGGTACGCTTCGTGCATGTACACTGAAAAGTTTTCCCGGTACATGACGTTGGTATAAACCATAAAAATAACTACTTTATCCTTGAGGTCTAGGTACCGAAGTTATTAATCTTTGCATTCTCAAGTTTCGAATTACAAGCTGTGTAGGTTACTAGCCTACTTACATTCTAATTCTAAAAAAAAAAAAAAATATATATATATACATAGATATAAAATTTTGGCGAAAGGGTCTCGACCTCGGGCCGGATTCGAACCTGCATTTCGACTCGGTACCAGTAAAATCCTGTACATGGTTCTTGCGGATAAATATTGTAAATTAATAAAACTTAACTATTTTGAATTATCAAAATTACCTAATTTGAATGATAAGAAATTATTATTATGAATAGGTATTATCGTTAATACTATGATAGAAATGTTTTACAGGTCACTTTTTTCGGACAAAAAATTTTACTAAGTATATTTAAAATTGTTAGGTACATAAAACATACCTCATTAATAATAAAAATTATTATTATTTACAGTTACTGCCTTCTTGTAGTTGTTAAGACTGTAACCAGTTTTAAAACAAATTTATCATTAAAAAATGATAATCAATCTACTAAGAGATAAATCTATGATGCTTAAGTCTGGTTTATCTTTTTCTAACCATACAACTCTTATAAATAAAGGAATGTATTTAATCTGTAATATAATTGTGTACCTTTATCACATAATTTATCATATCTAGGCGATATTACCAGAACTTGCTCTCAAAGTCTACATAGTTTAATAATCTCGAGGACGAAGCAAGAAAGTATAATTAATGATTAAACGAACTTACCTGAAGTGAAGTTCTATCATAATTATACGAATTGCTTCGTCCGAAGAGATTAGTATCACCCTCCCAACCCTAACGGCATAGCCCAAAAAGGGTTCTGGTAATATACCTAGGTAAAAAATCTCTAAACTAAATGACAGCAGGGCTGGCGCGGGGCACAGAGTAAATAGAAAATTTCTAGAGATGATATTCTCTCAACGAGTGACGAGCAGTACCACCGAAAGGCGTTACTACATAGTTTAATAATCTCTTCGGACGAAGCAATTCGTATAATTATGATAGAACTTCACTTCAGGTAAGTTCGTTTAATCATTAATTTTGAGGCCACAACGTTCCACTCAATCTCAACAGCGGAATAATTAAACACTTGTGGTTACGGAAGAGGGTTATTAAAGCCACTGTTAATAACCTTAACAAGGCCTACAAAGTAAAGAGCTACATAATAAGTACCTATGCAGGTAACAGACAATTACGTACCTAAAACCTTGTTTCATCACAGGTAATAATACCTCCATCGTATCTTGCGTTTATACATGAATATTAGCGTCAAAAATAGCATAGCTTTACATAGATTTTCTCTCGCACAGTAGGTAACGCTGAACTTCTTGTTCGCTCTGAAGTTGCATGTAGAAATCATAGAAATAAGGAACATTTTGCATGGCAAATCGTGTTTACAGCGCTCACTAAGATTGACGTCACCTATAGTAACACTCAATAGGACCTATTAGATATCTAATTTGATACATTTAATTAATCATAATTGAAATGAACTTGTATGGTAGTGAAAGTTGGGTATGGCAGAAGAAACATGAAAGCCAAATAAATGCTGTAGAGATGAGAGCTTTGAGAAGTATGTGTGGTGTTACGTTGAAAGACAGAGTGAGAAACAGTGTGATAAGGGAGCGTTGTGGAGTGAAAGAGGATGTAGTGACAAGAATTGAGAAAGGTATGTTAAGATGGTTTGGTCATGTAGAGAGAATGGATGAACGGAGATTGACGAAACAAGTATATACCTATGGCGAGTGTGGATGGACGAGTTGGAAGGGGACGACCTCGGCGAACGTTCCGCATCAAATTGCGGATATTCTTAAAAAAGGCCAGGTTCCGAGCACCCTTAACCGACGGTCATGCATGAAGAGATTAATGAATGTAGATGAAGCGAAAGTAGTGTGCCAGGATCGTGGCAAGTGGAAATCCATAGTCTCTGCCTACCCCCATGGGAGACAGGCGTGACAATATGTATGTATGTATGTATGAAATGAACTTGTGTAGGACATAATATAACATACCATCACGACTGTATTCCCTGAAAGGTTAAGTAGAAGTACTTATTGTTCACCAACAGTTCGCCGGTACGTTTAGGTCTCATGTAATAGTGGGCGAGTCTATTGCTACAAAATAATCCTAAATCCGAGCTAAACTTCTAAGAATTTCATAGAGAAACCCAATAGTCAATCAATGGACTTTTAGCGTAGCAGTCATGCTTAGGACCACTAGACTAATGAGGCAGTTTAAGTGACCAATTTACACGAAGTTACACGAAGAATATTTATGTTCGTAAATTATACATTTGTTATGTATTTAAGTTGTTCATCGTCACAAATTATAGGAACAATAGAAAATCGATTGATTCGGTCATTTGAACCGTATGTTGCAAATGTTCAAACAAATTGAAAATAAAATAAATTTGCTACGCCTTATATGTTATACTTTTCAACCCTTTAATTGCAGAATTGATTTCAAAGTGTGTATATTAGAATCTTATTTCAAAGGTGCTTAAAACTTGTTTGAATAGTGGCATCGTTTTTGAAATCATCTTATCTGGCATTCTTGTACACTTTAAGAATAATATCGTCATTCTACTTGCTGGACCGAGGGTTGCGAGCGCGACTGCTACGCTTGAGATTCGATTCCCAGGTCGAGTATCCTATTGGGATTCTCGGTGCGATGGTACACCACTGCCAAACCCTTCGGAGAATACAGGCGTGATGGTATTAGGAATGTATCTTTCTCTCACAATCTAAAATACTAATACGTAGTGGCACACGGGTATGCTTGATATGAACCTGTTTGCTTATACAAAATTATTATTAGATTCATAAAAATAATTCTGATTCAAATTACGTGAAGTAGCATAATAATTATTTGCGTAACGTAACATAACATTGAAATCGATCCAAATCACGTTCGCTTTGAGCGTTGGCACGTGCGCGGCGCCGTGCCACATGTGTCGTGTCAACTCGTGTCGTGTAGCATCGTGTCTGCCGACCGTCGCGCGTCGGTTGTCACCCGTCTCGAACAGTGAACCCAACGTATTTCGGGACGAGAACTGGAAACTTTTTACACTTTATTTACCCATTACCTTAATGCGACCCGGTCAGTAGGGTAAGATATTTATATCTGTATCAAACGCTTGTTTATTTTTACTTTGCGGAGATAACTATAATAAATCTGTTGCTTTGTCGCGCTTTACGTTCTAAACAGCTGATTAAACAATGTGAACAGAATTTTATTTCTCTGTTTTTTAGAATGTGTTATAGATGAACAATTTGTTGAATATGTATAGGAACGGCCATGGAATTTGCAATCGCATTTATACCTGTCTCTTGAGCCTTATCTTTATGCATAATTAACAAAGTAACAAAAAAAATAATATAATATTTGACGAGGTATACATTTAAATAAGTTTTTTTTTTACGTCAAACCTTAATCATGATGAATATTTAATGGATATGATGATGTCAATAAGATAAGTGATTCTAACTTAATGCACTTCCTCCTATTTTCGACCTGATACTAATGATTATAAAAAAACAGAAACAAAAACCCGGTTTGCGCAGAATCATGCCGTTTTTGTTTGCATACTGTAAGTATTATTTTTCCTATAATGTTTTACAAACGTAAATTTGCTGAAAAAAGTACCTACACCCAGACGAAACTTGCGACGCGATTCGCACGCAAAGAAAATGCTACTTGTGCTAGTCGACTACAAAAAAAAAGTAATTTCAAAAGATTCGTCCATTTGGGCGAGTTAAATTGGTGCGAATTTACTAAAAACCCATAAAACCACGATTCTTTTGCAACAATAGTGAACTACAAACTTGTGCCGTATGGTAGTTTTATGTTTGTGTAGTTCTAGTGACCATTGGTAACAGTGACTTATTTTGCGTGAGAGTAAGTCTCAAAAGCCAGTCTTTATGTATAGAGTTATGAAAGCCGGACTGAAAGGGGAGGTTCTCGCAGACAATTTGTCTTCTTGTTAGCGCAGCCTTCACAACGGTGTTATATGAGAAAGCTTTGTATTTTAGACCACCTTTGGTACGAAAGAGGATTAAACGTAGAGTTAGGTAGTATACATTTTACTCGATTTATAAATGCTTGTCTGATCCGTTTGGACCGCCAATTTCAATTAGGTACTTTTTTTCGTAATTTGAGACATGCTTCTCAAAATTTCATGATATAAGAGCCTTAAGAGCGGTTAAAAAAAGTGAAAGCGTAACAGACAGACAGACAGAGTTACTTTCGCATTTATAATATTAGTAGGGATTACAAACTGCCTCGTTAGTCTACTGATTTGGATGGTTCTCCCTTGTTTGACCGAAAGGAATTTGACAAATTTTCACTTCCCGAAAAATGTTTCGCATAATTTCATTTGCCAAATTATTACTTAGCAAAAAATCTATTCACAAAAAATTATAACGCAAACCTAATGTTTGGGAAATGAACGTTTAAACTATAACTTGTTTACCAACTAGTACCTACTTTTAACATTTTTTATGTAGTCAAATATTTCAGCTGGAATAACAGTTTTTACGCAAAATCAAATAAGCAAAAATATCTCTTTTTTCTATTGATACAAGTCGTTTCTGGCGTAGGAGGTCACATTTCTAACCTAACCAAACCTATCCATTTTTTTTAAAGAAGCAATTAACCAAATTTTTGTCTTAACAAATCATTTCACCAAACGTTTTTTATCTGAAGATTGTTTGCTGTAATAAATCATTTGATTAAAGACCAAAAGTAAAGTAAAAATTTGACCAAATAAAAATATGCGTACTAAAATCATTCGAAATATTGCAATGGTATAAAAAAAGGTTGCTAAAATTTGTTTGGGTAATGAAATTTTGTCAAAATCTTTTCGGGAAAACGGCAGGCGACCGGTTTGGATATTATGTGTCTGGTGAATGGAAATAGGCTCGACCCCTATTACATGGAACCTAAACATACCGGCGAACTGTGGGTGTACATTAAGAATACCTCTGCCTAACCCTTTAGGGAATACAGCCGTGATGGTATGCATCTATGTTATTTAAATTATTTGGGTCTCATAGAGATTTATTTACAAAAATCGAAAGCTTGTTGACTAAATGTCCATTCACATTTTTAAGCAATACACTATTTGTAATTAGACCACTACAAGTAGTACATAATTCTTACATTTAAATAAATGTATTTTTCATGTAACTACGTTATTAATTACCTGTAATATAACGTTGTAAATAATAATTAATTTATAAAATGAAAGCCTTGAAAGCAATAATTTATTACTGTCTGGTTTTCAGTACACGCTAGCAACTTGCGGTTTTTACATTCAGAGCGATATATTCGTAATGTACAATATAACTGTTTATTTCGCCCCTCTGCGGGGTTATAAAGCCTTTAATATTTAATAGAGGCCTCATGTTATCTGATGTTGTTTCAAGAAAAGTTAGGAATATAGATTAATTCAATTCAATTTTTTACTCATAAACAAATTTCACATTGTCTTTGAACATAAGTAGCATAAGACTAATATTGAGAGTATCTAAATAATAAATAAGTAATTCAATTTTAAAATAAATACCCTAATCAAATAAAATTTAATATAATCAATGTATATAAACTAAATATAAATTATCTATAGATAATAATGTCAAAATAACACATTCAGATTATAATTTTAAAAATGACAATCCAAAAATTTTAAATCCATCTAATAAAATGTACTTCTTTATTTTATATGAAATGTTTATTAAGTTCATGTCACCTACAGAATAAAAACAACCTTTCCATAATTCCTAAAATAATCTCAAAACTAGTGCACAGAATGCCAAGTCTCAACACTCCAATTTAATTTTGTCAAAAATACTTTAGATTGATTATTTTTATATATTAGAAGATATATAGATGGTTCAGTTATACGCACTTAGTATTGAAATGTTCACGAATATCCTATGACACAGTCAGGCGATTTTAAACCGCTCATGACATGCCACATAATTAACCCTAAAATATCGCAGTCGTATCTTTTTGTATTTTTTATGCATTTTTCTTATCTAAACTATAACAATAACTTTATCGTAGTCTTGGCAAACTTATAAATTCAAAATGTAATAAGTATATAGTAACTATACATATAGTCTAGTCTACGCCGCAAGACAGATTTCTTTTGAGTTCGGTATAAAACTTTGCAGTCTGCGTTTTTTTTACTATTGCATGTTTTATGAAAGGAGTTATCTTTTATGCAATTTAGATTTCGAAGTACCTAGTCATTTTGGTGATCATCCATCATCAACCATTTACTCTCCACTGCTGGGTACGGGTCTCCTCTTAAAGGGAGAGGGATAAGACGTAATCTCAAGCAGCATAAAACTTACAAACTTAAAATTTGGCATGAGGTTGTTCGTTTGCCCCCTCTGTTATATATAAAAAAGGTTGTTTATAATGTGTGAACTCCTGCTTCGAAAGTGATTGGAAAAAGTCCTACTGGATTGGGAAAAATGGGATCAACGTCGGTGAAACATTGGGATATAGCTATAAACGTTAGTTAGTTAGCTATTCAGTCATTTACAATTTAATTCTTTAGTAGAGGTAGTAAATCAAACATCGATATGTTTGATTTACAACCAAGGTGCGATTTGCATATAAAACATGCAAAATAGCCATTTAACGTCGTTCACCTAATTCATTTATTTATCGTCAGCTCAAGTTAGAATACCATTAGAAGCATAAGCCTATCACGTTAATTGTATAATCTATACTAATATTATAAAGAGGTAATGTTTGTGAGGTTGTAGGGGGTAATCTATGATCTACTGAACCGATTTTGAAAATACTTTCACCAATAGAAAGCTACATTAATCTTGAGTGGCATAGGCTATATATTATCCTGTAAAATGGAAAGAAACGTATCGTCCACACGGGCGAAGCCGCGGGCGGAAAGCTAGTTATACGAGTAGTTATATAAAGCAATGGCTATTAAGCTAGAGGTTTACACAGACAAATCTGACTTCTAAACTTCATTCATGTACCTGTCTGAGAAGCCAGTGTCCCTTTCAGGGTAAACAAGTCTTGGGTACACTCAATGGCTACGTTTATAGTGGGTTAATTTGGGTAATGGCGCGCATAATTACAGTCGAGCAATTATTGCTCTGGTGTCCTTAGATGTTATTGCTAGACTATGGTAAGGTCGCAATAGAATTAGCTTGTTAGAATCATTTATATATATGTATATTGTGATGTATTATAACAACATTACATTCGTACAGATCGTACAAATACAGTTTTTCGTTGCAGGTGGTTTAGCAGTGTGGTAAATGTTAATAGAAAGAGTCTGTGTCAAGATAATTGGGGTCGTATATTTCGCATTTGTTATTATTGTCTTTACTTATTTCGATTTATATGTAGGTATAAAAAAACACTTTATTAAGCGATTTTCGGCAGTTCGAAACGGCTAACTTCAGACAAGCGCACCTATTTCGAACAAACTGTAAATGATTCTGATTCTCATTTCAGAATATGAATATATCTGAATGTATGGAATGACTTCATATTGTACTACTGTGTGCAGAGGCCGTAACATACATAACTGTGATTGCGATTGAGAGAAGAGGATGGCACTCTAGTCTCTACACATTAAATAGCGCTATCCCTCTCTCACACAAACTAAAAATGATTGTATTAACAAGTTGTGACTGACTTTTAGACTGACCCTCCATTGCCCCATTGAAGGAGAGTATTGAGGCCTGTTTCGTGCAGCGGGACATAATGACTGAATAAAAAAGTTATTAAGACGACAGACACATTCAGAATAGACTCAAACTGCAGTTACACATAAATAAGTGAAATTTCGCGTACCCGTTTTTGGCGGCGATGAAACCATTCACGTATGATTCTACAAAATATTATCAAAATATTATCACATTATCGGATGTGGGCCACTGCCCACATCCGATAATGACGTCAACTAATAATACGCTTGCATATCCAACGGTTTATCGATCTATAAATTAAATCGTAGTAGTAGCAACGCGAACACCGCGCACTACTTCATAATTCCGTGATTGCGTTCTATTTTTAGTTGTTCTGAAACGTCTATTTGTAGCATATTTCACAAGTCAAAGTTTTAATTAGTTAACATTTTTCATCATTTGCGATGACTGAACCTATGCTACCGCTTTTCTATTTTTTTATGAATCATATAAATTGGCATCTGAGAGGTCACATAAGAAAATAGATGACTTTTTAGTGCTGCTGCTGGCGAGTTCCAAATATGAATTGATTCCAGAGGATTTATTCCATGCGGCCTTTGCCTCCGTATTGAATCATGATTGAAAGACATCAAAGTGACAAAAATTTAAAGAGACAAAGTTTTTATAGTTACAATTTAGGAGAACTATGAACTTGTACACACGGTTACACCTCAAGCTATATATAGAAAAGCCAATACCTACAACTCGAAGACCTTATACTGAAAATGTACCTACCTATAGCTTGGTGTATAGGTACTTAAAGACTGGTGTAATGTGTATTGTACCTCATTACTCTAATATAATATTGTCTAGAAGAATAAATCATTAATATTGTCAATTGGAAGCGGCGGTAGCCTAATGGCTAGGGCGTCGGACTTGCGATCATGTGGTTGCCGGTACGAAACCCACTCATTGCACTATCGACGTGAACCCACTCGTAACACAAGCGTTTAGCTTTGAACGAGGGGTTAACAAGATTACTAGTAATGTGCGACCCAAACCAGCCAAGCTAGTAAGCTTTTTTTTAAAACAAAAAATAATTGAAAGTAGATTGTTCTTGAGGCTCTGTCGGAAGACGAACATGGCATGTTTTGTTGGGGCTAATTTAATAATAATGTTCCCACCCTAATAGTTAAATAACCTACCATCATCACGCCTGTATTCCCCGAAGGGTTAGGCAGAGGTGTACTCATTTACAACGCAACAAGCACAGAAATCACTTTTTTCGACCTGGGAATTGAAACTAGGACCTCTAGCGTAGCAGTCGCTCTTACGACCACTAGACTAATGAGGCATGCAAATAGTTAAATATATCGAAATTAAACTATTTAAACTTATTTCGAATTAAAGCTCCACCATTATCCCCAGTACATAATATGTTAGGTAAGAACTTATCGTTACAAAACGTTATATGAAAATTACCTAAGTATTGCTTACGTGACCTTTGCAAATCAATTACTAACGTTAATTCTAGTAAACAGTCGGCCGGCATGGAAATTTTGTTGAGATCTTGCTGATGTCGGTGCCAAACGTAAATCAACCGCATACAACAGGTTTTACCAAAAGGAATCTTCCAACGAAAAATAAGCAAGCAAATTATAAACAATCATTTACCGGAACAATTGGTATTAAATTGTTATTTTTTTATCATCTTTCCTTGGGACCCTGTTTTTATTTGGTTTATCGCAAATTGTAGGTACATCTATATCTAACACATTCGAGGGTCCTTAAAACAATTGCAAGATCAACTATCAGCTTATTCACAACTGAGTAGGTACTAAAACTTTTGCTTAATATTCGTTTTCGTAGGAGATAGTTGAGGATTCTGCCAAAAAACACAATTTAAACTGCTTTCTGCTACGAAACAAACGATTTGTAACAAAACTTTTTAGTACACAGTTGTGATTATGATGTAGTCGATATTGAGTATGGCCTGATGATAATAATGTCCCAATTTTTCTTTAAAAAAAGTTTTTTTTTTTATGGTATATCTCGGCAAACGAGCAGGCGAGCTACCTGATAGTAAGTAGTCATCGCCGCCCATGGACATCTGCAAAACCAGAGAAGTTGCAGATGCGTTGCCGAGCCTATTTAGGAAAAGGAAGGGGATTGAGGGAGGAATTGGGCCTCCGGCCCTCTCGCTCACCGAACGAAGCGCAGTAGCGAAACGCTACTACTCGGATGTCGGTCTTCTGCGAGAAAGTGGTACTTCCCCGGTCAAGCCGGCCCATTCATGCTGCGAACAGCGTGGCCCTACCACAACAATTTTTACTAGTATGACTCCAGAATGTTATAGAATTAAAATATCCAAAAACCAAAGAAAACATAATTTGGCGCCCAACGAGAGACCCTTTACTTAATAAATATACTAAAGAAAGAACAAACTACTTGAGAACCCCGCCTTTTTGAAGTCGGTTTCTTAAGTACTATTCGTGGAGAACTCACAGAAAAGAAAAATATAAGACAAGTTAAGCACCGAAATAAAAAGTATTTTATACTTTTAATGCTGTACTCTTTGGAGCAGATATATTTCTTTGTTACTTAAATAAGTCTCGACGGAGCAGTGAATGTCGATAAAAGTTGGCACAAAAGAAACTACCTCACAGAAAAGGATTTCCATCCTTTTCTGTAGCTACTTTTTCTTTGGCTAGTTGGCTCTCCAGGGACCTTGATTAACTTGTGTGTATAGATAGTCCGTTTAAAGCAGTACCTACAAACGGAACAAGTACGTAATAAATATGTAATCATCTTCTTAGCCTTTTCCAAATAATGTTACAGCTTAACTAGATGCGTCTGACTATCAGTATTTTACAGGAGGCGACAGCTATCAAACGTCCGCCAACCAATTATCCAGGGCAACGCGCGTGTGATACCCCTGATGTTACAAGCGTCGATACTCTACGGTTCGCCAACTTACTGGTATAAAAAATATATTTTGTAACAATAGTATAGTATTTTGTAACAATACTGATACACTAAGAATTATTGGGTTGTACCCATATCCTAAGGATCTCTGGGCTGTCAGGCTTTTCGGGATTCTAACTAGTGACTCCCACTAACGATTGTCACATGTACTCGCATGACGTAAGACAATTGACAACCGGAATCGACGGCTTAACGTGTTCGCCGAGGCACGGATGGATCTGAATGTGCTAAGAATGGGCACAACAAAATGTTATGGATTGTTCTATGAAATTAAAATTCGTAACAGCTTATTTGTGCCCGGTTATTGGAAAAAGGCCGGCCCTAACATGGGACCTAAAACCACCTATGAGTATAGAAGTACATTTCTGCCTAAGCATTCGGGGTACACAGGCGTGAGAATATTTATCACTAAAAAGGTTTTACTATCAGGTATAGGTAGGTATATTAATCTCTGATAACTCTGCCCGACCAAAAGTCTATTCATTGTTTATGGATCTTAACATCGCGATTACGATCGACGTAATGTTCACTTCCTTCCAACATAACTTTTCGCAGCCGATATGTGTAACGACGTAATAACTTTTTTATGCTCTACGTCCAAACATTTGATTACCCATATTCTTCCCGCCAAATCTTAATATACGAAACGAATTAATGGCTGGAGTTATTATAAACGATATTTCAAATTTGGAATAACTTCGAAAAGTTAGCTATCAATGGACTGGTGACAAAATATCGACTATTTCATTAAAAGTGTAAATAAAATCCCCAAATCAGTCAAATTTGAATGTAAATTCTCATTATGATTAAGAAAATTCGGTAGTCTTCGAATCTAGGATTCCGGGTCTAGGATTTCAGAAGATTAGATTATTCTGACGTCAATGGACTAAATGATGTGAAAATCGAGACAACGCTCATTTATTAAGCTTAGAGCCACGTTGTTACATCAAAACAAGATTATTATCCAATTAAGTCACTCTAACCGAGCAGCACAGCTAATTCTTATTTTTGACGTGACGTCAATATCGTGCGTAATCTTAGTTTTATTGATGACCACGTCTTGCGATTAAAATATATTGATCCTCCAATTAATCATAATAAACGACGTGCCGTTTTGTTTATTTTGAATATTTGATAAACAATCACAGCTAGAATATTGTTTACTGGTTTTGTGTTGTGTTGATGAAAACCAAAAATTACCATCGTAATGTACGATACAATATCGGCACTTACGGTAGCATGAGATGACGCGTAAGCAAGTATCCAATAAATAGGTACTTCTATAGTGACTTACCCTCGTTACTACAGATTGCAATCCCGCAATGTGGGATCGCGAACAAGTTACGCGTGGATCCCGTTTCTTTTCCGATTTTATTTATATTATTACTGAACATAAGTTATTAAATTATTTTCTTAGAAACGTTGAATACCAAAGTATTAATAAAAATAGCATAAGTTTGCTAGCCTACTCCGGGTTGGCAGACTTCACACACGGTCAAGAAAATCTCTCAAGCATGTAGGTTTCCTCACGATGATTTCCTTCACCGTTTAAGCGCGTGATAATTAATTACTAATACGCATATAAATACGTCAGAGGTGCGTGCCTTGGATTCGAACTCGAGAACTTGGCAGTTCAATGGTCATATAATTAGGCTATCACTGCACTTTGTATTTGAAAAATCTTTATATTTTGTAATATTTAAAACCCGCGGGATTCAGTCCAATCCCGCAAGAAACCCCGGATTGAGACTCTGCGGCTTTCCAATCCTTACTTCTTCTTGCATAGACACGTAAATAAATAAAGAAAAACCAAGAAACATTACAGGCACTAAAGGTAATAAAAACAACGTGAGTATAATGTTGTAAATATTTCAAACGAAGCATATATGCTAGAAGTACTAGAGCGGACGCAAAAGATATAAATTGTAGGTCAAAGGAATCAAGCTTCGCTCCTTTGTTGCCTTACGAGTAACTATATGACTTTCTATTCCACTAAGATAATCATTTGTCAGGAATCCGTTCAACCTTTTATCAAATTAAAGCGAGAGAAAAGGAGGGTAATGTTCCAATGTATATGTGTTGTGCGAGTCTAATGCATATTTACTCAGCTCTCCTTGAAACGGATATTACTTTAACCGCAGGATTTATTTATATCAGTGACGAGTGTGACTTGTTATAGTTATTCTATTTCAATCCGTAGCTATTTCTATTGTGTGATATACCAAGGAATTTATTATTGAAGTAGCGGGAAGTAAGACATAGGTAATTAATAATATCGTACTACCACATCTGTACAGGACCGGATTTAGGGGAGGGCAACCGGGGCTACAGCCCCGGGGCCTCCACAAAAGAGAGACCCCCACAATAGACTTCGGAAAAAGAAGACTATTTTATTTGGGAAATAATTTGGGGCCAGGGGCCTCCACTCTTTTGTTGCCTCGAGGCGCCCAGACCTCTCTTAATCCGGCATTGCATCTGTATTTCTCGAAGGGTTAGAATGAGGTGTATGAATATAGGTACAACCACAGCTCGCCGGCTTGACTAAGTCCCAGGGTGGACCTAAATGGCAAGCCTAGCTAGCTAGCTACGGTTCGTTTAGGTCCCATGTAGTACGTGGCGAGCCTAGGCCGTTAACCGGGCACAAATACAAACTTCAAGCTGTTACTAAGAATTTCATAGAAAATCCCCAATAACAATGCTCGACCTGTGAATCGAATCCATGAGCTCAGTGATGTAGTTGCGCTAAGGACTACTGAACCTATCAGACAGTTTATTCTAGACATCAAAACATGCTGAAACATCTGATGATGGTCGTAATATTACTGCGTTTACAATCTGCCTAGGATATCCATATTGGGCTCGCTTGAAATTATGGTGCATTAGAAGTCACCGCATTCTATTGCGACCTAATTATACTTGGACTATAATATAGAAGTTATAGGTATATTACTCGTACTTATAAGGAGGTGATGGAACGGGAGAGAGACGCATAAAGGTTTTTCCGTATCCGCATGACGTGCATACAAATAGTTTATGCAGCTGCAGAAAACATTAACCTGTCAGCAGATTCATACTGAGGTTTACAACACAGGATGCATCAGACGCTCACTTATATTTATAGCTTATCGTGAAGGTTTTTCATGCAATTTAATTAATTTTTTAAACCATCCGAGGTAAGATTTTTACCAAAAAATAAATAAAAAGTACAATTTATTTTTAAAAAAAAAGCTTACTAGCAATGTGGGTCACACATTACTAGTATTCTTGTTAACCCCTCGTGCTAAGCTAAATGCTTGTGTTACGAGTGTGTTCACGTCGGTAGTTCAATGGGTGGTGTTCCAACCGGCAACCACGTGATTGCAAGTCCGACGCCCTAGCCATTAGGCTACCGCCGCTTCGAATTATCAAACATACGCAACGTAATGCAATAAGTAAAATAAATCATACTTTTCAAATAAATAAAAAAATAACGAGTTAAAATTTTTTAAAGATTTTTTTTTAGTTTGATTCTCTTATAAACTTAGGCATTCAGGTAGGTATCGTGGAGAATGTCACGAATCCCATAGCAAGGGATAGCAAGTGCGGATTTTAGGCGGCGGACGATCCATGGGGGATTTACGTACCTGCTATTGAAGAAAGGCATTCATGTAAGTATCTAACTCAGCTCAAATAAAAAGTTAAGATGGAACTTTGCGAACAAAGAAGTGAGGCCGGCTAAAACTACGCCTAAAGGTGTACAACACACAATTACAAGCACACACGTATACCGAAACTACGCCTAGCTACCTAACTAGCTTTCGATAGCTCAACTGACAAGATAAGGCGTAGTTAACTAATACATATGTGCGTGTAATTGTGTGGTGTACACCGTTAGGCGTAGTTTTAGCCGGCCTCACTTCTTTGTTCGCAAAGTTTAATCTTAACTTATAATTTGATCTGAGGGCTCTAAAACAAAAACCTTTTAATACTTAGCGCTTAAAACAATTAACGTTAACCCTGTTCCACTTCACACGATTTAACAAATTTCGGGTCAGATCACAATCAGAGTCACGTAGTACCTACGTACTTACAACCTACATTAGTATATATATATATATATATATATATATATAAGTATCACATGATATGGGTATTCGTACAGGGATAAACCTGTATAATAATACCTCCGAGATACAACAACCTTTTGGTAGAACAATAAATAACTATTTAATCTATGGCACTATAAGCCCCTTAAGCCCAGATAAAATAAGGAGCTCACTCCTAAGAAAATCCTGCAGTTTATAGCAGTAGTAACAGCCTCCTGAAAGCTATTATACTTTCTTGCTTCGTCCTCGAGATTATTAAACTATGTAGTAACGCCTTTCGGTGGTACTGCTCGTCACTCGTTGAGAGAATATCATCTCTAGAAATTTTCTATTTACTCTGTGCCCCGCGCCAGCCCTGCTGTCATTCGCGTTTTTAGTGCGCTACGCTCGTCACTAAAAATTTACTCGTAGCTGTTTTATGAGTAAATTGTCCAATATTTCTGCAAAAACACCCCATAGGTGTATAAAGTCTTGTAATAGTGAGTGTTTCTATAGTGATTTTAACATTAATTTCAAGAATGTAAACCAAGTTAACCAAGTTCACCACCCGGTCAAGTTAAGACCTGCATCTACAACGAATTTGGAAAAAACAAATAAAATTGCAATTCGAGTAGCCGAATGGGGCTGTCTCACGCATAACTTTTATCTATTTCAAGAGATATAACTTATTTAATTCAAGACCATAGGTATGTAAACCAAGTTACGTACCTACCTACCAAGAATTTGGGAACCTGGGAGTAACAAAACAATGCAATTCGAGTAGTCAAATTGGGCTGTCTCACGCATAAAAATTATCTATCACCTCGGACAGATCATCAGGACTGCCCACGCTAGATAAACTGGACTCTCACCATAACAGCAACAAAAACAAAACAATGCAATTCGAGTAGTCAAATTGGACTGTCTCATGCATTCAATATATTTAATACCTCGGACAGATCATAGGACTGCCCAAACTAGATAAACTGGACTCCCACCTAATAATAAAACAAAACAATACAAGTCGAGTAGTTGAATTGGACTGTCTCATGTATTGAATTTATTTAGCACCTTGGACAGACCACCAGGACTGCCCAGACTTGAGTGGAATCCCACAATAACAAATAGAACAATGAAATTCGAGCAGCCAATATGGGTTGCCTGCATGAGGCAACAAAAATGTATTTAACAACTGGGATAGATCATCAAGACACTAGATGAATCCCAACGTAACAACAAGAAGAAAAATTTAAATAAGGAATTATGAAAGTTTATTGGGACTTGCATTTAAATTTTCAAAACAACTGAGCTGCACCCATGCATTACACTTATTTAGCACTTGGACAGGTCGCATCAGACTGCCCACGTTAAATAAATTCCCATCCTTCAATGAAAACTGGTATGTATCTACTTTAAGTAATTGAATTACTTACGAACGTGTATATGCAATTCAGTCAGATTAAGGGACTGTCTCACTGCAATACAACAACACATAATGAGCTACCGTGGTCTGTGCTACAAACACTAATAAGCCACTGGTTTGTGAAATTGTTACACACACTTGATTCACCATGCACCTAGTCTAGGTTTGTGAAAAATCATGCTTGACAGCAATAGTGTAACAGTAACAACTTAGTAAGTACCTACAAACACAGGTACAACTCTGCTACATTATCACAGACAAAGTTGACAAGATGCTGACAATCGGCATTATGTAAACAACTCTCATATGGTTATAGATAATTCACTAACACATAACAAGCAAATTATGTCTTTTTTATTATCAGAGCGCTTCCTTCGGGGGCACTCCAGTTTAATATTGCCATCAAAGCAGCTTTTCAGGAAACCTTGATTAATCGGACCAACATCAAGCATAACATAAAGAGGTAATTCCTCGGGCAAGTTGATACTTCAGATGCAGTCAGTGACACCATACTGAAAATGGAAGGAGCCATCGCAGCTAGAACAGAAGAAGCAACAGTGCCCTGCCTGCAACGACCACCACATCTAAACTGTGAGATATTTATCTTTTACAGATAAACAATCATGTCCTCACCAATCTTTGTAATGTATTAATTACAGTTACCATTTTTTCTTAGAAGTGTTATCTATCACAGATTAATACATCTGTCTTGTATACCTACGTAAAACACAGCCCTGTGAAGAAAGGTACAAGAATAACCAATGACAACTTGTAAGAGTGCTCAATTATATATGGCTGTACCATATTTATAAACTTGTAAATATCAATTTCTTATTAGAACATGAAAAACATCAAAGGATTGCTACCTTGTTGGAAAAATTTATGAATTCAAGTATATTTTTTCAGTTTAATTAAAAACTGTGTATAAATGTGACTCATTTCAGTTTAGAACATGCATACTTTGATTGATACTTGACAAGTCAATCCTGATGTGTGGTTGTTACACTAACACAACAACACTTTTCTTACAATAGGTACTTTTTATAAATAATTCCTTATTTATCAAATTTATTCTATTGATAAATAATTTATCTTTTGATAAATAATTCCTTATTTATCAAATTTATTTTTTAGAAGTACATATACATAGCTACAATTAAAATAATCTGAAGTCAAATCATTGATACACTATGACTACTGATACTGGTATACACAGATGGTCAGATAGCATGATATGCTATAGAATATTGGTGAAAACAATTTTAGTATAAACAATTGTAATGGGTAGAATTATGACTAACTTCTACAATTAAAAAATCAAACATATTATGGTCAGAAACCAGATATTACACAACAGTCATTTTATAAAATACTGAATATTATTACAATACTAATAAAATAATACTAATTAATATAATTATATTAAAAAAAAAAAAAAAAAAAGGCAGTAGCAATAGTACTTAATGTATACAACTATACAATTAAATAATATTTCACCTACATGCTGACGCCTCAACGAAGGGGGGGGGGGGTGTTGCCTTAGGAGACGGGATAGCGAACCAGAGTGAAGAAAAAAGGAGTATCTAGTCACACATATATTCTCATCACACCTCTGATACGTCTGGCGACATTCCTTGCCCTTAACCTAATATAAATATATCTGTAGTATATATAATATCCATAAATATTATTATTATATTGCCTTAACTGTCATTACAATTGAGGATCTTTAAGTACAAGGGGTCTCTCTTGACTCAACATACTTAGTTGGAGTTTGCAATAGGCTATCCTTTTTCAATAAGTATGCAAATCTTCACATAGCAGCTGACAGTTAATTAACATAAATATTATGCTGAAATACAACATAATCAAAAAGTTGTGGGAAATATGTTATTTTTTCATGTAATAATTGGGATGTCCTAGGACATGTCCTATTGATGTATGCATCAACATAATTAATTAGTTCTTTAATTGATACATACCTACAAAGTAAATGATTGGATAACTAACCAGTTGCATTTAGTCACAGACAAAACATCGACGTTGACAAATACTATATTATAATATATAAATACCAGTTAGGTAGATATAAATATAGTATTAGTACTTATCTTCCATGGGTGGATTCCATTACCTACACACGACAATATTATTTATTTTATTTTAAGTACATACATCTGGTGTACCTACCTATATTGTGTAAGTTTTCCACAATCATGGAAAAGGGGTATCTCTAAGAGAAGATAACCACAACACAGGATAGGCCCACAATTGTACTATACAACATAACTTTTATATTAAAGAAAACAAAAATGATAACAATAATTAAAAGTTATAAATAACCATTCAATAATTCCATATTAAAAAAAAAAAAAAAAAAAAAAAACTAAGCAATATGCCTAAAACAATTGTATGTGTTATCAGGGGAGCACGGTAGTGCCCCCGCCAAGTCAAGCTACAAATTTACCAGCTTATTAATGTCTAATGAATCAACTTATCGACTTTCTTCCCAGTCTTCTAGCCCTAATTTTTTTTTTTCCGTAACTATTATTATCAATAAGTATAAAAATACTTATTCCACACGAGTTTGGGTTACCAAACTTATAAAAACCAGAAATTACTTTAAATTCTAAACAATCAATAACGGATATTGAAATGGTTACGTTAGAAAAACCTAACATTTTTCCAAGATATTTGATGAGAACAAAAATTTAATGTTTAAATTATCTATGTTTCATCCTTCAGTAGATGAGTTTCTATCTCCAGCTCCAGTACCTATTATCCAAAAACCTGTTCTTATTTCAAAACAGATGGACACAAAACGTACAAAGCATTTAAAGCATGCCTTAAATAAATAGGCAAATATAGGTTTTGTTTTCAAAAATTGCGTTACGGTTCACGCATTGTAAAGAAGCTGTAATATGGTAAATAAAAACATTAGACTTTGACTGAACAAAACATGACATATAATGTCGTATTAATGATAGTAATAGTAGCAGTGATGATGACCAAATATTTACTTACCTTCGTAATTAAAATGCGAACTCTAAAGAACTCATCATTCAAGATTGATAAAAAATCAGTCAAAACAATGTTATTATTTTATGAACAGTAAATGTTACGTTATATTTGTACACAAATTCGAGACATTTATCGCCGAGTTTCACTTGACAGATTACATTTTATAGTTTTAAACGTCGCGCTACGTATGTACGTATGGCATACGCACGCAGGTACGCTTCGTGCATGTACACTGAAAAGTTTTCCCGGTACATGACGTTGGTATAAACCATAAAAATAACTACTTTATCCTTGAGGTCTAGGTACCGAAGTTATTAATCTTTGATTCTCAAGTTTCGAATTACAAGCTGTGTAGGTTACTAGCCTACTTACCTTCTAATTCTAAATATATATATACAATATATATATATATATATATACATAGATATAAAATTTTGGCGAAAGGGTCTCGACCTCGGGCCGGATTCGAACCTGCATTTCGACTCGGTACCAGTAAGAATCCTGTACATGGTTCTTGCGGATAAATATTGTAAATTAATAAAACTTAACTATTTTGAATTATCAAAATTACCTAATTTGAATGATAAGAAATTATTATTATGAATAGGTATTATCGTTAATACCATGATAGAAATGTTTTACAGGTCACTTTTTTCGGACGAAAAAATTTTACTAAGTATATTTAAAATTGTTAGGTACATAAAACATACCTCATTAATAATAACAATTATTATTATTTACAGTTACTGCCTTCTTGTAGTTGTTAAGACTGTAACCAGTTTTAAAACAAATTTATCATTAAAAAATGATAATCAATCTACTAAGAGATAAATCTATGATGCTTAAGTCTGATTTATCCTTTTCTAACCATACAACTCTTATAAATAAAGGAATGTATTTAATCTGTAATATAATAAATTGTGTACCTTTATCACATAATTTATCATATCTAGGCGATATTACCAGAACTTGCTCTCAAAGTCTACATAGTTTAATAATCTCGAGGACGAAGCAAGAAAGTATAATTAATGATTAAACGAACTTACCTGAAGTGAAGTTCTATCATAATTATACGAATTGCTTCGTCCGAAGAGATTAGTATCACCCTCCCAACCCTAACGGCATAGCCCAAAAAGGGTTCTGGTAATATACCTAGGTAAAAAATCTCTAAACTAAATGACAGCAGGGCTGGCGCGGGGCACAGAGTAAATAGAAAATTTCTAGAGATGATATTCTCTCAACGAGTGACGAGCAGTACCACCGAAAGGCGTTACTACATAGTTTAATAATCTCTTCGGACGAAGCAATTCGTATAATTATGATAGAACTTCACTTCAGGTAAGTTCGTTTAATCATTAATTATAGATACAAACGACGGAAGCCCAATTGTGAGACACCTTGTGGGGAATACTTTGTCGCTAGCCACATATACCTAAGTAGGTACTAACATAGTTTATAAGATAAACTGTACATAATTACTTACACCAAAAATGGATCTTGTTGTCTGTTAAATAAATGATGTTATTATTATAGTAGCCGCAGGATTGAACGATCACAATAGAGCGATTATGGGCGCAGGAATACTTTGGTCGCAAATAAACAACAAAATAAAAATAAATATGGTACTAGAATTAAGTGTCGGTATAGTCGGTATGATATTAGAGGTAAAACCAATTACTTGTCACTGTAATCGGTATGATATTTGTGGTAAAACCAAAGAACAGGGGCCTTACCACGACGTTTCATTGCGATGGTTTTTCTGATTGAGAGAGAAGGATGCCGTTCTACATAGTAGTTCTATCCCTTTCTCACAACCTACAAAAGCTAACACATTATGGTACGACCTCGGGTCAGGCTGACGTATAACACTAGACATCTCGACTTGTAATCTATGTGTAACAAGTAATATTGCGATATGTTCGTGTGGCTCCTTCTTTCGCTCGTAATATTAAAATTTCTAAACCCATGGATTATTGGATTTTTTTGCGTAAACGCAAAGATTATTGGAAGTTCTATGAAATCTTTTTTATTAGCTAGAAAGAAATCCCGATGATATTATCCAATAAATAAAATTGGCTTTTTCAATATGTATGTAATATGTAGAATGTTCCCAGACTTAAAGGTGAAATTGCTATGAAGGGTTAAAGGCAGAAAATTTGGGATTCCACGGATCGATTTTATTAGAATATAGTCTGTTGTGGTAGGGCCACGCTGTTCGCAGCATGAATGGGCCGGCTCGACCGGGGAAGTACCACACTCTCGCAGAAGACCGACGTCCGAGTAGTAGCGTTTCGTTACTGCGCTTCGTTCGGTGAGCGAGAGGGCCGGAGGCCCAATTCCTCCCCCAATCCCCTTCCTTCTCCTTTTCTCCTTCCCCTCCCTTTCCCTAAATAGGCTCGGCAACGCATCTGCAACTCCTTTGGTTTTGCAGATGTCCATGGGCGGCGATGACTACTTACCATCAGGTAGCTCGCCTGCTCGTTTGCCGAGTATTCTTTTTTTTTTTATGGTATATAAAAAAAAAAGAATACCTCACGGGTTCTTTTAATGTTGTTTGTGATTATAAAAATAAATGATTCTTTCTATGGAATGTGTATGACATACGAAAAAAAGAAACTGAAAAGATAGTATTTTATTATATAATAAAATACTATCTTTTCAGTTTCTTTTTTTCGTAAAGTCTTTGAGATAATAAAATAGGAATGCGCTACACTACACATTATTATTTTATCTCGTGGATTAAGATTAGTACGTTAATATAATAATTGCATGGAAGTATAATCAAGTACTTATTGCAATACGCAATTGTTTATTATTCACGCAATTGTAAATAAAATTATTTACTCGAAGCTGTAACTATGTTATTTATATTCACTCAACACACTCATATCAATATGTGTAGAATATTGTACAAAAAATATCATAAATAAAAATCCATTGTGTATGAAAGATCTTCACTAACTTGAGAACAACTCGTTCGATTGAGCTTTATACGTAGTTTTTGTTGTACCTATTTGTAATTGATAACATTTTGGAAAATCTGTCGGAAAAGTCGGTAATTGAAACTGTAATTTATGAAGATGTAGCAGCCCACGTCTCACTTTGCTGAAATTATATTTTACTATGATTTATTTATAAAATAAACGTTTTCAGTTTAGGCCAGTCGTCTTCGTCTTCTTACTTCTCACCCCTACCTATCCTTTTAGTGCATGTACAGTTATCGTCTCAACACCTCCAAAAGGATGTCTGGTAGAAAATGCCTAAGGCATTAAGACCTTGTACAGTTCTGTACTAAAGTATAACTAAAATAAATATGATACATACGACAAACTGCTTTGATTGGGCTTCGCACAGAACGGCTACTAGGCCAAGCAGTGGGCAACTGAACGTAAAAGATAACATAGTTTCCTCAAATGCAAACTATTGCAAACTTAAACACATAAAGCATACGCACCTGTTTTATTTTTATTGTAATTAGACGATAAACATGCAAACAGGCCGCCTAATGATTAGCGGCAACCATAGTCATTAGTATTCACTAAAGCATTGTCATTTTGAGACCTCAGTTGTTAAGTCTCATATGCTTAGTAATTTTACAGGCTACATTGCTTTTCAAACCGCTACATAATGAAGGCACATTAATGCTTAACCCGTCAAGTCCCATATTATGATATACACGTTTCAAAATCTATTGTATCATACCATCACGCCTGTATTCCGGTTAGGCAGAGGTTTACTAATGTACACCCACACATAGCCGGTATATTTGGGTATCATGTAATAAGGGGCGGGCTATTGCCAGTAGCCGGGCACAAATCCAGACACCAAGCTGCTACTGAGAATTTCATAGAATAACCAAATAACACTTCACTCGACCTGGGGATCGAACCCAGGACCTCAAGTGTAGCAATCGCGCTTAGGACCACTAGACTAATGAGGCAGTCAATCTATTGTTTATGTACGAATTTGGTACGAATGGAATATTTGGTATAGCGATGATAAAACACTAGGCGAACTCTAGCAGCATTCCTACTAGCCTAAAAACATATCCGTCATACCTACATAATGTCTGAAAGTGCATTAACCACACGATCTCGAAACAAGAGTAGGTGACATGGCATTCAGACATGCTTTCATTTTTTACCGCTACAGTATGAATAAAATAAACATTCTCTTATTTATACATAGAATTTTCTATTTCTTGCTTCGCTTTTTGGAACAAAATTCAACAATAGAACCTACTTTCTCCGAATTTAGCATGTCACTAATAATATCTTGTTTAATTATAATATTAAAACTTCATTATGAACATAAATCTAAATTATCTTTTGATCAAGTGTACCTATGTATGTTAAAGGTAACATATATTTTTATTATCAATAATTAAAATAACTGTGTGACTATGGTTTGGTCAGAAAATAATCGTGATCCCAGCAGTGGGATGGTAATGGGTCAAATTTTTAATTAATTTTTTGTTCAGTAGTTTGCACAGTCCTTTTTACTAAGCGTAAACACGTGCTATTGTTTTTGTTTAACTATTACCGTAAATGATAACTTATCAAGTGTAAATAAACTTATCGTGCACCTACCTGATACAATGTTGCTTTTATTTAACTCGTTAGCTTAGGTCAGGGACACAGGCCGGTTGTAAAACATCCTCTTGACTCAATGCACGTCGTATGAGAAAATAAAACAATTGGTTTACGAGATACGACCTTTTACGCTATTACGTTAATCATTGTTTGTCCAACGTAATTATTTTGTCTGCTTCGTGTATTAAGTGCTCAATTCCGGGGTAAATCAATAGTATAAATAATTCCGACTAGGTACAAGCTATTGGTATTCATGGCTATAAATTTTGTAAAGCAGCTCATGGTAGATCATTGACTTTTTGAACGGTTCAGCAAGCAAAATCAGGTCGTCCCTTCAAGGTTAACTGACGTTCTTCTAATAGAGACTTCGCGGAACACAACGCCAGCCAACGACCTATGTCGGTCGTACGTTCTATGATATGGCGGCGCTGGAAGCAGATATTTAAGATAGAGATAAGATATGTACTGTTGTATTTCCTAATTTTCCAAGTATTTTTAGGTGCCATGAGGTAGGGTGTAAGCTCTAGGCACAAATCCACATAACACACATCCATTAATTTCTATCAAAACTTAATAACAATTTACTCAACCTGGGATTCAAACTCAGGATTTCTACATTGCAGTAATCGCACTTTACAACCGATAGACTAATGAGGCAACATATTAATTTGCGCATAAACGAAAAAATACATAATACCACTTAATTTTACTAAAATGTTAATAATGTCAGTTTAAAACGTCGTATCTGTTAAAGTTCAGTTTTACAATCGCAAAATGAAATAAAATCTATCGCATTTTGTAGCCAATACCAATTTCCATATGCATGGGTATTCCAGTTTCCGGTAAAATTCAATTAATCCGTAGCACGTGTACAAATACTGGTAGGTACTTACTTATATGTCAACAAAATTAGGACGTTTGCACGCTAGTCAGTCACGAACTCATGACCACAATACTAAATACTGGTCGTAAAACAGAAGATCGCACGATCACGTTTCAGCCGTGTTCGACGAGGTCCTGATGTCTACAGTCGATTACAATACAAGTTCTGATCTCATTTAGTTGGGATAGGTCGTTAATTTTTCGAGTGTTGTGGTCGCTACATACAGCAGGGGGTGGACGGCTGTGCTGTAGCAGAGACTTTCACTTTCCGAATTGGGTCCAACCAGAATAAACAGTTGTGTTTTGTCTGTCAGTAGTATAAGTCTTTTAGTATTATTACTCCCTTTTAGATAGGTATACCCCTTCGAATAGCCTTGTTTATAATTTTACCGCAATGACGTCGCGCGTCCGGTCGTGCGACCCGCTGGCTATTGCGACCATGTGTGCGAATTGCTTGGGCTTCTTTGTATACAATTTATTATGTTCCACGCTTTCTATAAGTATAAATAATAACTACCAATTATATACCAAAAAGCTAGGAGGATTGTTGGTTGCGAGTGTTGTGACTGTCTTACTCCCTAAAATTATGTACACAAAGCTACACATCAAGCTATACCAAACCAGTTTAGACTGACCTCCTATTGTAAAGGCTTTCCTCACAATTCAAGGCTAGCCTATACTGGTTTTGTATAGAAAAAACGAAACGAAACTAGAATTACCCGTGATCAAAATTCTTTCATTTTGATCACGGGTAATTCTAGTTAATCAAAAAAATACAAGATAAAAAGTATACAGCAAATCTACCTACCACTTAAATCCAATGTCTGGCCCATTTTATAAAGTTCTACCATTGATCACAAAAAAATATATATTTCATTAACAGACCATTAAATCAACCAATACAATAAAACGTGGGAAATTTCACAGATGATTAATATATCATCGAGAAAAATAATAATCTCATCAAATGAAAACGAATTAAAAGTACCTAACAATAATTTCCACGCCAACTATTTTGTCCTACCATATCATGACACACGGGTGGGAGTGAACAGCCACTGTTCAACATAATGTCGTCGAGGAAAACAACACCGCACAACTTGCTATAATTGAATTAGCTCCTTGTTCGCGAAACTCATTTAGTTCGGTTAAAAGCGTATAAGCGTCGGTCGGTCTCGTCTTACCAAGGACGTTTTCACAAAATGATTTACCGAAGGGCAAAATAAATTGTTCTACGTCGACCCGAATGGAGCACTCTACGTACTAATAAAATTTATCTTTCCCACTTTTTATTATCGGCGGTGGACGGGTTCTTCAATGAAAGCCGATAGGTACTCTTACAATGGGCACGTTCTGCTCGGAAACTGTGGGTATTATTGAGGTATAAAACTTGTTGAGCACCTATTCAATTAAACATCTCCGAGATACATTTGTCTTTGGGAAAATGAATTAACTGGAAAACTAAATTTTCCTAATTTTATGGCTATGCATCAACAATGCAATCAAACAACAATGCAATAGAAGCACTGAATTCACGTTACGCAATCATAAAACATGTTATCTGTACAACATGACTACCCTGACTAACCTACGTTTACTTTTCCTTATAGTGTCTCCCAAATAGAGATGGGCGTCTACCCGGTAAAAACCCGATGTTTGGGTATTTTATTCGTAGGGGTAAACAATATTTTTAATAAATAAATAATTTAATATATTATTATCTCTACATGTACAGTGGGTTATAGCTGTAACCTGACCCGCCCTAGGTGGGACGGCGGGGTCTCGGTGGGTCAGGTAACAGCTATAACCCACTGTACATTTAATTATTATTTTTATATGTAGGTACAGTATATTTTTGATAAAACTGTATTGGAAAACTAATATTGGAACATTAGAATTGCATAATTATTTTACTTTAATTAATGTATTGCCGTGTACCATTTTAAGATAGTACAGAATAGCCGTACAACAAATGGCAACACTGAAACTGCTGGCAAACATGTGAAAATTATAATGTTATTTGGTTTATTTTTTTTTAATTTCTACCCGGTATAAATTATAATTGGGAAGGTAAAAATTGGTATTAATTATTATTTACCCAAAGTTCGTATTCTTACCGGGTAGACGCCCATCTCTACTCCCAAAACATAGCAATAATCAGTGTCATTGACGTTAGTATGCCTCAGGTACAATCAACTTGAAACCTCAAAATATTAAAAAATAACTTGTTAGTTATTAATCACGCCTATTTAAAGGTGAGAAAAACAACAAATGACCAAAGTACCTCTTATTCCTTTCTGTTCTCGATTGTCCTCGCTTTATTTCGGTGTCGATAAATTATATAAAGCTTTAAGCACCTGCTGTATGTCTAAGCAGGGAAGTGCAACATCACGATTGACGTCATACGAGGGCAATGACCGACTTTGCTGCATTTAACTATACTGTCGAAGAGGTGAAGGCACGACTTATGTGTGCTCAAAAGTTTTCGCTCTAAACGGAACGTTATTTTACAAGTACTTTGAACTAAGAAGTAGTTACGGTTTGGTTAATTCCGCTTAAATATCTAAATAAAAATAAAAATATTCGCGGTTTTTTTGACAAAACATACCATCTTACTTTAAAATTACAATTGTTAATAAAAATATGACTCAGCCTCTAGATCAGAAGATCATAAGTGGTGTTCACTGAAAGGAATACGTCCAGCTGTTGACGACTGTGGTATGATGACGAACATATAAAATAACGGATGCCTTGACAAGTAGTTGTTAATAATATCGAAATACGATGGCTGGTTGTTGAAGAGTTTTAGGTTGCTCTCCTCTCAGAAATGGATACTAAAACTAATGCTTGAATATTTTTTTAAACCTTCTACTTCTCATAGCATCAGAACTGCCTTTAACTTTCTCTTAAAGACTTGAGTCTTGAGCGATTGATATCTTAAAGTCGGAAGGTTACTTTCCTCTTCATAACTGCGCTTAACCAAAAGAATTTATTTCCTAATGGTAGGTACCTTGAAATTGATGGCTATGGGCAAATCCGAGACCACAACGCGTGACAGACAAACTTGAGTGGCCACACCTCGACCACGCATAATGACAAAACTTGTTTTAATTTTTTTTATGATAAGAAAAAAATATAATCGCAATGTTAGCTCGAATAATAATTAATTTTCACACGCTTAAACGGTGAAGTAAAACAGATATCGCGTAACAAACATACAAAAAAAAACAACATCAGAAGAATTGAGAACCTCCTCCTTTTTGAAGTCTGTTGAAAAGTGTTTTGATTTTATTTGTTTAGTTAATTAGGCCTATCGGTACAATAAAGGTTGGATTCGACAGAATAAAATTGGCAAAATGCCACTCAATCAATTAAAATATCATAATCGGGATTAATCGCCAGCCATACCTACTATAATTAATTAGTTAATGGTTTGAGAGTTGTGACAAAACCGGCGAGGGACGAACACGATCCAATTAATTCGATTAACCGTAGACAAACATCCAGCTACTCGAATTAATTGAACCGATGAAACCTTCAATTTGATGGAATATGATAAACCGACGACAACCGACCAATCATAAGCCTTGTGCCATCTAAAGTGCCCATAGACACGCGAAGTATATCGACATGTTTATTTTATTAAAGCAAATGACAAAACCGAAGTCTGCTTATACACATAAAAAAAAATCCTTTTTATTTTCTACCCTATCCAGCTAAAACAATCAAGGATCAATTAGCAGACCCAACCGAAAAACAATTGTTGCGATCCTCTGGAGTCTCGGTAAAAAGAAAATTAAAATTATAACAATAGTTCAAAAAACCCAGCAACGCCAGTTTTATCATCTTGGGACGGATTTGTCCAGGAATTTTACTAGCGACCAAATTACCTTTCTAAGCGGAATACAAAAATGCACATAACAAAACAACATTACTACTAAACGACATAATATTTGGCAATGCGGTGGCACACAGGGCTACATTTGTACGAATCCACTATAAGCTGGCCTCACATTGTACAGCTTTCGGTACAAAAAAAGTCAGCTTATACTTTAAATGCATAACTTTATGTGTGCGTGCGAGTGCGTACTAAAAAAAAATGTGCATGTTTATATAATAATTTTTTGCTTGTAGGAGGCCTTTGCCAACTGGCAAACGGACTTACAGAAAGTAAAGAAGCACCAAATACGCGAATAATTTTAAATGTGTAAAATACATATATAACAGTGCAGTAGTGTAAGAAACATTATTGCATATCTGTTGTCCGAATAAAAGGCTTATTATTATTATTATATAACAATTTTAGAATTTGGAAATTATTATTACGTACTTATACGTTTTTTCACCATCAGACGGCGAATTCTTCCCACCACATCGTAACTAAGAAACAAAGAAAGATACGATACGGTAGGTAGGTACCTATATTATGTAATGATCACGTGTCAAGCCAAGCTATGTATTGGCCGCACTAAAATTTTATGATCTTAACTACACTCTTTTAGCGCCTAATTTAAATCACCTACCCACGTCATTCAAATATAACATATCAATCAAACGGAAATTAGCATGTTCATGCGGAAGAATTTTTTCGAAAGGTGTTAATATTTAATCAGGCAGACGAAATTGACAACACAAATTCTCACAGTATTCAACATCACAACTTTGTCAACCAAAAAGTTTGGATTTCTTTTTGCAACAGGATTTTCCTGACAGGTTTTTTATTTTCTTTTCCCTGTTATATTATATTCATCGGGTGTAAGAAGAACGTGGTCCGAATTTGGCACATTTGTGTCTTATATTAAAATCTTCTGTTCTTTATGGCAACAAGTAACAGAATTAAGTATTAACAGATGTTGTATAGTAGGTAATAAACCATAGGGTTGTCTCCCGACTGCCATAAAAGTAAGTATTTATGGCGTTACCAGGTACTAGCTTTGAAAATTTATATAAAAACACAGATATTTTTTTTTTGCGTAATATATAACTAGATAATGAGGTATTAAAAATCTGTTGCTCCTGTGTCTTTTAAAAACTCGTTGTGTCTCGCAAACACTCGAAAATGGTTCGACCAATTAGAATATGTTTTTTACTGTATTCGAAGTTATCAGTAAAATGTCGGAAATTGGCATGAAATACATTTTTATACAACTTTTTTCATGACGTAGATATGTAAAGCTTAAGTGAAATTCGATGAAAAACAAGTGAATATTTAAAAGTAAAATCTTGTTTTCCTTGATTTTCCTTCAACTACGTAGCAGCAATTTTCGTTGGCGTAGGTACCTATATTATAGAAAGAAACCCAATAACCTCCAGCATATTTTATTTCATACACTTATTGCTTTCATTTGCTGGTGTCTGGCATTTGGCGCTTGTATTATGCAAGGTAATCCGATTTCCTTTGGTAGGCAGTGGAAGCGGCATCTGATATCTTTTCTTCTATAAATATCTAAAGTGTTTTCCCAGGCTTATTCTCTGCGCCGTAATTTCTGAGGTTTATAAAGTTATTTTTACTTTGGTCTTGGGATGAAAGACTAACAAGCCGTAATAATAGCTTTGTACCTACTTGTGTTAAATCTCGTATAAATGAAAGCTTTTCTTTCAGTACTAACTTTACACTGTAATAACAACTACTTCCACCTCCTCAACTTAATAGTTACGTAAGCGCGAATGCTACGCTATGGGACCTGGGTGCGATTTCCAGGTCAAACAGTTTTATTAGGTTTTTCTATGACATTCTTAGCAGCAACTCGGAGTTTGAGGTTGTGAACATTAGTACAGTGCTGCCTACCAAGCATTTTTTTACCAATACAATAAATACTTGACTTTAATTCATGCACGATATACCTATATATTTTTTAAATGCATGAATAATGTAAATAAAACATGCCCGCTGTAGGTAAAAGTGAAAAGGAAGTGTCATCCGATCTGACTCAACCCAGTTCTTAGCAACAACAGCAGCGTTAGCACGCATACCCGCTTGTATTGAGGTCACATCACCACATGATTGCATTCTGTATTCAAAACTGTTCTTATTTTGAATTTTACAGAAATGTCACGTTTTGAAATAAATCTTTTTTTTTCATGGGTATTATTATCGTTACTTATATGGAAACAATTTCACGTCGGGCAACACTGCTGAGGTGCCATTATTGTTGCAATTTAAAAAATATATGACGTTTTAATTTTTATATGACAATTTAGCTCAGGTCGCTTGTTGACTACCCCTAATTTACAGTATTCATGTTCGCTTAGACTACACCTTACAAAAAAGATGTTCTTATTTCAATATCTAATAATTAATTTATAGTGTCAGGAACTAGTGTAATTATTTTTCTTTGATAACCTTGCTTAAACTTTAAATGCAAATACACCCGGTTCAAGGACATGACCAGAGACATATCTACTTTTTTTGTAAAAAAATACATGTATAATACATATTGCTAATGAACAAGTTCTCAACGACTTCGGATCAAAGTTGATTAATATCGATATCGAGTCCTATTTGCATTGCTATGAACAACTACCAGTATCACCTTCGCTTGCAGTAAATTTTCGCAGAAACTGAAAAACATTTGAGTATGTATTCTCAATTTACATGAGGTGTTGGCGCTGCTACAGTTTCGTTTAATATTTGAGCGCCGCGCTCGCAACATTACTCCCGACGAAATGAGAGTTCTCTCGAATTTCAGTTGTTTCACGTGGTTTTCAAAAAACGTCCGTAGGTGACCTTTCTTTGGGCACATAAACAAGCTTCGCTTTTCAGTCAGATCCATTTTTTACTTTAATCGTTTTATATTACTATATCGTTGACGTAGTGTAGTGAAGTAACGAGTGTTTTTAGTACTTTCATGAATATATGATCGAGTCGAAGTAAATAAAGGGTATTTATTGCGTATTTTCAATGGCATTGCAACCTTTGGTGTACTACTTCAAATTTTATGAGGCATAATGAATATTTACAAGCGCGATATTTGATACGCTGTAGTGCGTGTAATATCTAAGAATTATTGATTCATTATGGTAACCCCGCGTGTACCGTGACATTATGGGACAAGGCAGACAGCATTGAGCAACACCGGGGACAGATACGCAATACTTGTCGTTAATTACAGTTCTTGGAAACTTACTGCTAGAGAAAGTTATGTTTTCGCTACGACATCAAGACTTAAGGTTATTTGAGTCGTTTATGTTAAATTGTTGTTGTTTGTTTCTAAAACATCACGATCAAATGTCATATCGGTTGACTAACTTCTTGTAAAACAAAAATGCATTTTTTTAGACTTGATTAGGTATCTGAATAGCATGATTTAAATTCCAAAATTTTCTTGTTATTTACCTAGTTACTTATTACCTCAAAATAGTCTATTTTGAGAATCAATTACTAGTTACCTATTAATTGATTACTTGTTTGCAATATAACATAGTTCTTCATCATATTCTTCTATATTTTAATTTTCAAACTATGTAACGCATCTGACGTCACCTGAAGACGTAAAATTTGGAAGAGAAATTCGACATCACAGGCAGTGGTCTCGGTAGCTCCGTAGGTAAAGCGTCTGGTGTACTTAACAAGAGGGACGCAGTTCTGCCTGAGGCCGAATTTTTCGTACACTATGAAATTTTCTTTCACTAGAATATTGATCATAGCATAACATTATTATCTACGTCATAGTCGGTGACACGCCAGACGTGCCTCTTGTTACCGACGTGTGACGATGTCGTGTCATAACTCAGAGAACATTATTGCCCCGTGCCGTGTGGCCCGCCTTATCGATGTCTAGAGAAAAGTGGCGCGTCACTCACGCGAAAAATCCTTCCAATTAGGTTAGTTGTATCGATGAACAACAAAACAGATTAGTAGATTTGTAGACCTTATGATAAAATGACACACATCTTTACTTGAAATTTTTAAATATGCTTACATATCCATTATGTGTTTGCTTGCTTTTTACAATTTATGAACAAATAACAGTCAAACAAAAATAATTAGCATTTTTTAAGTTATTCTTTTGCTATATATATAGGTAATGAAAAAAGACGATGTAGTTATAAGGTTAACTTTTGTGCGCGCTTGATTTCTATGCTGGCTCCATACGTTTTGTTGACGTATAGATAAATTATTTTCCTGTCCGTCACACTAACATTGTATTAATATCGATTAAACAACAGTTGACAAAGAATGTAAGCAAACAAGAAATTCATTTGTTTTATTATTTAAAAGCCAGTTACTGAATTGCTGTTCAAACTATCAAAGATGTCGCTTTAACAGTTGAAACTTAGACAATGTAGAGTTAGAAACTGACAGCTCACAATGTTATGCGTGTTGAAAGCATCAATATCTATCGGTATTCGATTATTTAATTGAATACCGATAGATTGTGAACGACGACTTCGACACAACAACAATAAAACCCGTGCGTATCAATACAGATCATAGAAGGGTTTGACTACGAGTACACAACCCTTTACATCGCACGTTACTCTGTCATGTTGTACAATATTAAACATTTTCTGCAAGTCTACGTACATTCTTGTTATAGCGTCTGACAGCTGCTTATCACCGGTTCCGCTCAAGTTGTGTGGATTGTAAAGATCGCAACACTGCACAAGTAGGCCGAATTGCATGACTATCTCTTTGCACACTCTTGACACCATGTTTCCGTGTGTTGTCCGCTTATGAGAGAATAAAAAAAGTAAATTGCCATGATGACGTAGTTATAAAAAAACGGTTTCTCAGTAAATAAAGGGCTTGTAGCTAAATAATATTAGCCTAACGCTGATGAATATATTTGCGATCAGCTGTGGTTCTTGCGCGATCGAGATTCAAAAAACACGGTTCCAATTGTCATACAAAACGTTAGTATTACTCTGAAGCCCCAAAAAGCCTAAAAACGAGCTTACTCTTAATTAGTTTTAGTAATATACTTCTATATCTGACGGCATGGCAGGTACTTCGTCTAAAATATGAGTTAATAATAATTAAAATTATATATATTTGAATGTCAGCGTTAGCAAGACAACTTATTAATAACATATTGTTAGTTTTATTTTTTTCTATTAAGTACCTGTTTTCCTTGAGTTCGTTTATTGCTATCATAGGACCACGTAATAAGTAATATGACTTATACTAGGTAACGTCTTTGTAACGGACGCGACGTGCCTACGCAAAGTATCTTAACTTTGATTTATGAATATTTGAGTTTAAGATAACAAACTTTATGAACAGCGGGCTTTCTACATTTTTGAATGTGGAAATATTAAAGCTAAGTAAGTACAAACTTCATACAATTTAAAACAAAAAATATAAATAGTTTATTTTATTACTTCCTTTAGCTTTATAAATGCACATTGTCATTTTATTCGTCATTTATGACAGATTTTATTTTTGTTCATTATTCTTTTTATAACTAAAATTCGAAGAAGCTGTTTTTGTAAACGATGAAATTAATAAAACCTTAATGTATGTATTTTATAGTACATAATGTTGAGCCTTTTGAGAACCCATACGCGGCAACAACGACAGTTGTAACAAAAATATTCTCGCGAAACTACATAAATGCAGGTACCTAAATAAAGCTGGTTCTACACTAAACACAATTAGGCCGGATTATGAATAACTTATTCAAAGGTCAACTAATCAATACATTTGGCTATTGGTGATTCTTGCAGATTTGACCCCAATACTGTTTTAATTTTAAATCAGTGACGTCACAAAAGCCGGTACTTAAATGAGGAATCAATAACCCTGAGTGTTGAGTGCAATGCTTTATGCGATTGCTAATGCAAAGGAATCCGCTTTATTGGCTCAATTGTTAAGTTCGATCGATTAATTGGTACTCAATGCCTATTTATTGGGGCAATTCGTGCATGGAACTTGTATGACATCCGACGAATTCCATACAGTATTGTGTTTATTCGCATATATTTGCTGTTGTGAATATAGACATGATAATATATATCGACATAAGTATATTTATATTTGTACAATAACTATAAGTAAATAAGAAATATCGTAGAAAGAATAAAAAGTGAGGATAAAATCATTTCATAAATAAATTATTATTGACAATAATAAACGTCTGTAAATAGATATTATAACGACACTTCTACAAATTTCGCAGGGGAAGTACCACACTCTCGCAGAAGACCGACGTCCGAGTAGTAGCGTTTCGTTACTGCGCTTCGTCCGGTGAGCGAGAGGGCCGGAGGCCCAATTCCTCCCCCAATCCCCTTCCTTCTCCTGTTCTCCTTCCCCTCCCTTTCCCTAAATAGGCTCGGCAACGCATCTGGAACTCCTTTGGTTTTGCAGATGTCCATGGGCGTCGATGACTACTTACCATCAGGTAGCTCGCCTGCTCGTTTGCCGAGTTATCCCATAAAAAAAAAAAAAAAATTACAATTTCAGATCTAAAGTACAAGAGAGCACGCCTTTCCCAAATGACACAACTCAAAATACAACAATAGTTACTATACTATTTATCCATCATCATCATCATCAACTCATTACATTGTCCCACTGCTGGGCACGGGTCTCCTCTCAGAACGAGGGGGATTAGGCTATAGACTATACTATTACTAAATAAAAAAATCAGAGCAAGGTTTCACCTACCATTATTGCCCTAAGTGGTAGGGCTATCTCATGTGTAAAGATTAACGAATTACGTGAGAATGAGAGCGTGTATGACTGCTCATACATATTCATTATGAAAACCAGGACAAAAACCAGTGCAAAGTTAGGGTTATGACCGCATGAGGGCTCAAATTACGAGTAGGTTCAAACTCTTCACACGTAATATATTTAGAACATACATGAGTGAAAAGTTTAATAAAACAGTCATAATAACAAAACAGCAAATTATACCATACGCCCTTAGCCTCTAGACACCTTTTAGAACTTTACGGGCGTCCCTAGATACATTATATATATGCACAGGCACACATTGCACACTTGCATGATATAATGGTTTACAAGGCACTAAATATAGACACAATCATTTACATACTATAGTGGTTACTATTATTTATAATCAAGTGAAACGACATACTTATTGCAATTAATGTTTTAAAAAGTCAATCTGTCAAATAATTTTTGGCGCGTAATTAAAGCATAGATACATAATAAAAATGTTTTGTTACAGTAGGTCCTATTTTTTTAAACACCTGATTATAGTTCAGAAATCCGTTGTTATGCGTACGTAATACATAATTACTTATCGTTAAAGTTTTTCATATAAAATTAATTAATAAAATATTCCTTCCATTCCGCTATTCACATCAAATTCACTGCTATAGCATTATGGAAGAATCGTATTTCGTTCAGAAAGTGAAGTGTATTACCTTGTACGTGGCTCCATTTACAGAGTTCTTGCGAAAGATAATTTATCTTACGAATACTCGAATGGTTCTCAGCCTATACAGTAATTATTATTTTTATCTGTACTAATATTATAAAGAGGTAAAGTTTGTGAGTTTGTGAGGGTAATCAATGGGTCTACTGAACCGATTTTAAAAATTAGATAGAAATCAACGTCATTTGTGAGTGTCAAAAGCTATCGTCCGACGAAGTGGGCAGTATCGTAGTACATACAATGTATCAATCAATGCACTTTTTCTCAATCTACTTGCAGTTTTCATAACACATGCTTTAAATTCACATAACTCTTTTAATAAACACAATACATAGATATGCTGTGAAATGGTAAAAAGTTTGTTCAAAACATTTGCTTTTTCCGCCTTTTTGTCTATTAAAAACAAAGTAATTTGTTTTTAATATCAAAGGCCATGATCAGGAAGTTAAGATAATAATGTTAACTTTTGCCGTGACATTTTTCTTTATAAATATGAAAGTACCTATAATTTTTATTTGGTATTAGCTATTACATATTCTGTTTTAATAAACTCGTTATTTATAAAATCCAAAAAGCCCGAAGAAGCATTTGTCTGCTAATATAATATTTCACATTAACACAATTAAATCAGAATTCAGAATTGTATAATGTAACTAGTTGCTAAAATGCATGTCTCTGGTTTGTCTAATCAAATATGAAATAACCTTTTGCAATGAAGGCCATTAAAGAGATGAGAAACCAAGCAAAACTTCTTATTAAAACTTATAATAACAGGCAATAAATGGGAAAGTGAGACCAAAATTCTGATCCGCTGGTTTCAAATTGCTTCTTACATGTACCTAGTTTGTAATCAATTACAAAAGGTTAACCCTTGTAGGGACTGTTCGCTGAAGGTGTATCGAAACTTGAGCCTTATTACACGTCGAATTCAATTTATGAGGGGAAATATATTACGTGTCGTTACGGGCGTCTCACGCAAAATATCATCGGACATGTTTCAATTTCTATTCGATAAAAAAGTTCGGTATATTTTTTATACACCTTAGGAAATTCTCTTTTTAAATAGATTTTTACATAATATTTTTTCTAAACTGTTGGTATACGTTATAGAAATGCATTAAGTACCCAAGAAATTTAAAATCAGAATAGAAATAAAAACAAACCATTTTCAACGTGTTCTTGAACTTTTTGCTTTTAATTTCACCTTGGTTAATTATTTTGCTTAGACTTATTTGAATTTTACCTGAATGATCGATCGTATAAAAAAACTGCATAATTCCTGCGCACAAAAACTATATTTATTTATTAATAATTTATGAATTATACATTGAGAAATATCAAATTAGATGTATAGATAGATATTCCAATTACAGATATGTAACCTTCATAGCTAGGACACCCCGTGTTCATAGTAGATCTAGTTAACGAGCATAGATATATAATAGGAACTTTTTACTGTGTGAAAAGACAGGTGATACCTCTTTGTTTCAGACCTCAAAAGGGAAAGGAAAAACCATTTCCGAGTTCTTCCTTTGAAAAACACTGAAGATATACATTGATCTATTCATTATGGTGTTCTACCTATGTACCTATCTACCTATGTAGGTATGTGCATTGTGCAGATTTCTTTTATTTTGTATTCATAATGTTCCTTTTGTTTTATCGATATATTCGACACGCATCATTGAAACCTAATTGAGTGTAAGGGTTTTAACAAGACTTTAGCGAGATGATTCTACCTTTGTCTAATGGCTAATGCACAAATAACTTTTTCATATTCATCGATTTATAATTATATATCTTCATTCAAGTTTGTTAAAACATGCATATAAATGGTTCTTTTTAAGTTGTTATTAGCAAGATAACATTGTACACGCTTGATTAATGGAGCCTTCGATCCGACTTATCATCCTGGCCAAGCTAAGTTGCTCTTTCATGTTTTTTGATAAAATATCTATAGTTCTTAAAAATAAGTTGTTCATACAAACTAGACACTAGGATTGTCAGCCTAGATATTAACTAAGTACTTAAGTTATATAAAGTTTTAACTGTTTTTATTCATTTTAGTAGCACTTACGTATAAATTTGTTTTATAATAATTAAGGTGTAAACCTTAAACAGACCGGACGTACTGCTAATAGAAGATACCTTTGTTCAGCAGTGGACCTCTTTTGGATGGGCTGATGATGATGATGACTTAAGTATATTATACTTTAATAAAATTAAAGGGTGCTTTACCAAGAATATTAAAGACACATTCAGAGTACCGAAGTTGTCCATAATTCGATGTAAAGACAATTCGGTTCGGAAATGTTTCGCATTCGTGATTATTTTGCTTATTAGTTTTAACATTTACGCATTAATTAACAAAAAAGTAAAACCGCCTTCAAAAAATGATTAAATAATGTTGTCTTGTTTGGGAAGTCGGTGACTTCTATTTGAGTGTTTCTTTTGTGTTCGCCACTGACTTCCTAAACTGTTTTAGACAAAATTGTTTTATTATTTTTGAAGGCGGTTTTACTTATTTGTTAAAGGTAATTTTATTTTTTAGTGGAAAGTTTTATATATAAATACTTGTTTGCCAACTAAACGCACTGCTCCAATAAGACAGCGATGTTACGGAGTAAACTATAATATCATCGATGTAAAATTTTTTTAGATTTTTCTACCGATTTCGATAAAATTTGAACGGCCACCTCTGAATTATGACCTACCAAAAAAAAACCAATAATTTAAATCGATCCACAATTGGCGGAAATATCGCGTAACAAACATACAAAAAAAACATACAGAATTGAGAACCTCCTCCTTTTTGAAGTCGGTTGAAAAACGCGTGATTTTACCTCATTTGTGCGGCAGTTCGGAACGGCTTACTTCAGACATTCACAGTTATTTCGAGCGAAATTGTTGTTTATGTGAACAGCGTGGGTCTAAGTGTACCTTAGCACTAAAATAAATGTTATCCATTAAAATAAAGTATTAAGAAATGTCAATATTATCACTATCTTATTCTCGTTCGAGACGAACTAGACGCCCACGATTCTATGAAAGTTAGTAAATAAAGTTGTTATTTACGTATGAACCCTTGTGGTTCTAACCTCACACAGAAACGATGCATACGATACCGTATTATGTAACACTATTAGGTATATACAGCGAACTAGTGCAGTGATAGCCTAGTGATATGACCATTGGACTGCCAGACAAAGGTCGCGAGTTCGAATCCAGGGCAAGCATCTCTGACTTTTCGAAGGCATGTGCGTATTAATAATTAATTATATACAGCGGTAGATTACAAAGAGGAAAATTATGATATTATATACTTAATTATCACAAAATAAAAATATAAAATTGCATTTTATGTTATTAAAGATTGTGTGGACTTGATGTAGTTAATTTTATTAATATTTTATCTCAAGATCCTGTTTTTGTAACCTATTCTAAAAACCACTTAGACTACCCATTAACCCAATAAACGAGATGTAAATAAATAATAATATTCACATAACCAAATTGGTATTCTCAATTAAAATAGTAATATTGCTAGCTACGTTGAGTTGCACTCCATTTTATTTAAGTATAGGTAGGTATATAACCTTTACATAATGTAGATAATAAAAATCGTTTTGAATGGTGGTGTTTAATATCTCACCAGAGCAATTTAAAAAAAATAAAATAAAGGAAGCGTTAAGTTTAAAATGTGTCATTCATAAGAATAGAAAACGTTCAATAAATTTCCTTTTCTCAGTCAAAAAAGATCACATAACAAATTTTAGTTCTAAAAAGGCTTATTACACTATATGTTTTTATTAATAAGGACTATACCTAATTTAAAATCCTGATATGTCCACATTACGACAGTGTGGTCTCAACCGCTGAACTAGGATCAAATTTCGAAATTGGTCGAAATTTGATCCTAGTTCGGGCCAATTTCGACAAATTGCGAAATATGATCGTAGAGCAGGGGTTGGAACACACTATCGTAATGTTAGTATTAAAACACGTAACAAAGAAACGTTAGTCCAACAGTTTCATGATAAAGGCATGCGGGATCAGCATAGTAAGAGCACACAAGTATATTCCGACCTCGTCTTTGCTGATATAGGTAACTGGTAACTACACAAAACATTAGCTACTTATCTAAAACCGGCATGCCGCCATAACACTGGTCCTTTGCAAATATCTGAGTAAGGTTTTACAATCAGCCGGTCTTTATCGGGCGTTATGCTGCGATCACGACATCCCTGACACGGATACCTAAGTACCAACTTACTGCGTCGTAAAGAAAATACTTGTGTAAGGCTGTTAGTTCAGCAAAGGAATAGGGTTACCAGTTCATTGGAGATGCCTTCGATTGATTTATCAAATCAGCTATTGATTGATTCAAAAGGAACAAACCAGGTGAAAGGAAGTAGTTAATATTCAACTAGAGCATACGCATACTGTCGCGTTTAACCCGTAGGATAATAAATAGCCTATATCAATTGGGAATGTTATAGCTTTCAAATAGTACAACAATTATTAAAATCGGTTTAGTAGTTGCAAAGTTTATGGATTACAAATAAACTAATCGCTTCTCTTTATAGATAAGATCACGTCTCCCGTTAGGCGGATGTGAACTAATGTGAGATAGCCAAACTCAACGTTGCTACTGAGATATTCTTTGAAAAACTCACTTCAGCCTTAGAATCAAACCCAGCAACATCTCACGTTTAATACCGCACTTGCGACTACTCGACCAATCTAGGACTAAGTACCTAAGTCATAAGTAATAACAACTATCAGTTATAAAAGCATTCCATTCTAAATTGCAATTTTAATCTTATCTGATGTAAGCACTTGGGATTTTGCCACCCTGTTCAACGAAGTGCATTAGATACCCACAACAAATACGCCTTTTCTAAAGGGAATATAACTGATATAATCATAATACAATCCTGAGTACCCTGACATAAGATTTATTAAAATGTAGGATGAAGTCACCATCGATATTATATCCGTGGAAGTGACTAGTATATTTTAAAATGTTTTTATTTAAAATAAGCTATTACAAGCGTTTTTTTAAGGGATAACTCGGCAAACATATAAGTAATTACATTTCATCATTTCATCATTTTTGGACAAAATAGACGACATACAAAAATTGTTGAGTGCATCTTCTAGTTCATACTTTTATTCTATGACCAAGGCTGATAGGTCTTATCTAGCATAAGACAACCTTTCAAAAAATTTTGCATATAATTTTGTTCACAACGTCGTATTTAAAAATAAACAGTCCAGACTAGCAAAAAGCGCTGATTCATAATTAATATATTTTATTTTAATAATTAATTAACATTCACAGCGAACTAACATATGTAATTAAAATTAAAATAAAATATAACGATCAAATTATGCTTTTACAAAATAACCGGATTATGATCAATTACAGAGAGAATAAAATTTATAACTTAGTACTAAACTTAACACGGTTTACAGAAAATAGGTGATATGCTAGCCCCCTATTGATTGGCTCATTATTGTAGATGTCCTAAGCGCTACTGCTAAGCTAGAAGTCCTAAATTCGATTCCCGAGTTGAGCATAGTGTTTTTATTGGGTATTTCTATGAAAACCTCAGTAGCCGCTCGGAGTTTGGATATGTATCCGGTTGGCAATAAGCTCGCTCCCTATTACATTGGACCTAAACATACCGGTGGCGATAAGAGCTCCCAGATCCAGAATTTTGATAATTTTTGAATCATGGGTGCCTAACTCCGGATGATAAAATAGCAACACCATATCTATGCCATAATTACCACTATACGAATATTTTTCATTGTATTGCTACCATACAATACAGGAGCATGAATCATGAAACAATCAGATACCTTTTACAAAGGTTTGGGCCTTGAAACACTATAAAAGACATCAGGGGGAACATTGTTGATATTGGAACCAAAATTATATTATTATAACAACACGTTTGGAAAGAAGGCATGATTACTTAATAAGTTTTCAGAGGAAAATAAAACCACTAACTTCTTATTCCTTAATTAAATTTAAGGGGTAATCTATTTGCCTACAATATAAATGTATAAAAATAGTCGAAAGTAATTTTATTGACTTAAATTTAACGAAGATATTCCCTTTTGTTTTATTTCGAATATGTAAGATCAATATTACCTACTAAGTCAATTTTACTAGATTATCACAAATTCACAAAAATTCTATGTACATACTACTTATAATGAATTTCAACTGCCGGCACGTGGTAATTTCTAAGTTGCTTGCCAGTTTTATTGTGCATAAGAATCACTAATGTGCCAATAGTCCCTTTCAAAAGTGATAACAACTATTTGACTAAATTTGTCATCAGGCATTCTGAAAAAATAAACGGTTGAACTAGGTACCTACTTCTATGACTACTTTTCTTAATGCAGGTCGCAAATTGCACAAATTGCATTTCTTATCTCGATCCACGAGTAGATACGGCCAATTTAGCGAGTACATGGCATAAATCATAGCAAAACGTTTTCGATACCTGTCATGTTAATGTCGCCGTGACATCACGTAATGATTGTTAAAGAGTGCGCGCACGTGCGGGCGGGCGCATGACACGAATATTGATGCGCCGGCGCACCCGACCGCGCGTAACCCGAGTACGCAATGTGTATCTTTACATACTTGTTTGAGTCTTGCAAATTGCAAATCATGTTTTTAATTTCGCTGTGGTAACCTTTTCACTGAGTAATGAGGACATCTTGGGTGCCACGAGTGCCCAACACGCAAACGTTAAAGTACATTGTCAAAAATACCTTAATCATCATCAGATAGGGGATAAATAGAGGAAAATGTTTACACAACTGTGTTCTAAAATTAATAAAACCTTATTTAAATTCTATGTGTAGAATACTATTAATGTAAATGTTGTCTCATTTGTCGCAAGGACAACTATTGAGCGTGAGGTCCTCGGCTTGATGCAAGGATCAAGGTGACATACCTAAATCTTAGTCTGTGATCTAGGCAGTGTTCATGATTTTGTATCTTAACTTAGAGTTTCTATTCGGGCCCGGTTATTAGCAAAAGGCTGACCCCCTATTACATTGGAATGACAACATAAAATATCGGCGAAGTGTTGCTTTGCGCGTCCACTCTACCTATCGGGCATAAAAATCAGATTGTAATTTTATTGTACAATCAATGTCATTTTTATTTAGGGCATATTTTTCAATAGCGGATAAGTTCAATCAGAAAGTTAAATTTTATGTTTTGATTTGACAGATTTTCTATACAAAAATTGTCATACGTCAAATATATCCGTCGGATAAAAGTTATCTGATGATGGAAAAGGTGCACCTTAGTAAAATCTTTAAGTACACTACTATTTCTACGCAATACAAAACTAAATTCAGTATATAATTGGTTTTCAAGACCCGGGCCCTATAAATAAGGAGATATTTATTTAGCTTTAGACGAACCCAGTACACAACATCCTACATTTGTAAGATTAGAGCCAATATTTATTTTGCTTTTTGAAGCGTCTCGCAACCTTTATCAAGTGTTGAGTGAATTCAAACAAATCCTTGAATAAATACCTAAGCTGAAGCAAATCTAAGACTGAAATACGGAGCGACGTGATTTCTACTTTTACTTCAGAATCTGGGTTGGGAAAAATCCAATATCCCCTTATAAATATTTTAACGTTATAATGTATTCTAAAAATGTTGAAGATGACAATTTGATTGTTTGTTAGAATGAAATCATCATCATCAACTACTGTCCCACTGCTGGGCACGAGTGCCCTCTTATGAGACATGAGACATGAGAGATGATGACATGAGAGGGGTTGGGCCATTGTCAACCAGGCTAGCCTATTGCGCGTTGGCAGACTTCACACGCCATTGAGAAAATCTCTCAGGCTTGCTAGGTTTCCTCAGGATGTTTTTCTTCATCGCTTTAAGCGAGTTACAATTAAATATTAATACGCACATGATTCAAACAATCAGAGGCCTTGATTCGAGCTCGCGATCGTACTTGGCAATCCAACGGTAATATCACTACGTTATCACAGCTTTTGGTTGATTTTGAATAATAATAAATAACTATACTAGACTCGCAAATGCGGCTGCTGAACATGAAGTCCTGTGATTGGTTCCCACGCTAAGAAAAGTTTTATTGAATTTGTTGTTTTTTTAATGTTTTATAGAATTCGCATTCGCCCTTCGGAGTTTAAATTTTGGCCCATTTTATGGCTATTAATTCGCTCGCCCCCAATCACATACAATATGCTTCGAGCAACACGGAATGCTCGAAGCATATACGGGATCTAAAACATAACAGGAATTGCTGGTGTACACCACTGCCAAAACTCTTCAAGAATACAGGCGTAATGGTATGTTTAATCAGTAAGTAAGTAGGTAACAAAGTTGTAAAGCGATATAGAAACGTGTATTTGCGTAACCACTATATAATGTAAGTTGGGACCATGTTACAGAATATATTATTGAGTTTGGTTCGGAGTTAAGTGCTCTCTACATGGCGGCTAATATACATATGTACTTATGTATTAAACATACTAGTACCTACATAAAACGTCCGTGACTGTGGGTAACATGAAAGACTCTATAAATAACAGAACCCGCTGCCAAGGGAATAACACAACAACATAAGAATAAAAATAGAACATCTAAGTATATAATATCACATAAATAAACCTTCATTTGACCTTGATCATTTTAATTATTTAAAGTTAAATTAAGGTTTTCGTCGAAATCAAATGTATCTGATCTCCATTTTTTCTTAAAATGAAGATGTAATTTATATTGTATTAAATAAGTGATCAAAACATTATTTCTAATTTCTTAAATAATGTTTATCACTTACAAAATATCGATGAACAACAATAAATATAGTGGTTCCCAAACTATATTAAGCAATTAAGCATGTATCTTAGAAATGAGAATAATTATAGTGTATTTATTACTAGAACCTACTTATTTATTTTTTTATTTTTATTTTTATTTTATTTATTTTGGGAAAACTTACAGCTAAACAGATACAGTAAGTAAAGAAAAAATATACAAAATATGGCCAATTACAAGTTTCCACGTGTAGTAGGTATACAAATATAAAATATTTGCTATAAGCTACATATATATAAAAACAAAACCGATAAATAACTACTTACGCTCGAAAAAGCTATTAGTTAAAATTTTCTTTAATTTAATAACACTAGTATGGAAAATGTCGATATCAGCTTCCAGGCAGGTTGCGTTATACATACGGCTCGCTCTCACCATATATGAGTTCTGCCTATAAGTAGTGGCTACCACTGGGGTGTGCAATAAATGAGGTCTACGTAAGAACGCAGACGGCACTCGCAGCCCTATTTTGTGTAACAACTCGGCAACACTAGTGGTTCCATTGGCAATTTTGAAGAGAAACACCAGATCTGATATTTTTCGCCTTTCATAAAGTGGAAGAATATGAAATTTTTTGCAACGGTGGGTATAATTCGGTAAAAACGTTTTACACCGATATTGAATGTGCCTTAAAAACCTTTTCTGTATGCTCTCAATACGATTTATGTAGACGTTATAATTCGGGTTCCAAACTTGAGAGGCATACTCCAAAAGACTACGAACAAAAGAACAGTATAATATTTTAATAGTCTTAATATCTTTGAAATCCGATGACACACGGAGAATGAAACCGAGTGCTTTTGATGCTTTCTTAACGATGTTGTCTATGTGAGCGTCAAAAAGGAGCTTAGAGTCAAAAGTAACACCCAGATCCCTGATCGTATTGACTCTATTTAGTGCTGTGTCCAAAAGCATGTATTTGTTGACGATCGGGAAAGGTTTCCGTGTAAAAGAGCAAACATAACATTTGGAGACATTCAGATCCAATTTATTATTGATACAATATCCTTGGAAGTCATTAAGGTCTGCCTGTAATAGATGGGCATCTGCCAGGGTATGTATTTGTCTCATTATCTTCATATCATCAGCATATAGTAACAATTTTGAATACCGGAAAGAAGAAGAGATATCATTGATAAAAATATTAAATAGCAGTGGCCCTAGTAGGGATCCTTGCGGAACCCCCGATGGGATTTTCATAGGTTTAGAGCAGTATCCATTCAGAACTACCGTCTGACATCTGTTCTCCACATAGGACTTGAACCACCGGTAAAGATCACCCCTGATGCCCACCGACAAAAGTTTACGCAACAGGATCACGTGATCTATCCGATCAAAACACTTGCTATAGTCGGTATATATAACATCGACTTGGGACCTCTGTGACATACACTCAGAGAGGTAGTCGCTACAAACAGTGAGATTAGACGAGGTTGATCGACCCCTTACGAAGCCGTGCTGGCTTTCACTAAAACTGAGCTTGAGTGCCGAATAAACCTGTGCGTACACAATTTTCTCCAGTATTTTAGCTAACACACACAGCTTCGAAATAGGTCGATAATTCTCGACCAATGTCCTTGACCCGTTTTTGTGTATCGGTGTTATATATGCCGACTTCCACATCTTAGGCACCACGCCAATAGCAAGCGATTTTTCGAACAAGATGGATACTGGCACTGAAAGCTCCTTGGCACAGTTGACGATGAAAATGGGTGCAATATCATCAGGTCCCGCAGATTTGTTTAAATCCACCTGTTTTAGCAGCCGACGTACCTCACTCAGCCGTATCTCCACTTGACTTATATCGTACGTGTCATTTGGTCTTTCGACCGTATTGTAAGGTGACGATTGATTGTTGGTATTACCAGTATCATCCAGAAAGTTAGAGCAAAAATAGTTACCGAACATATCACAGATTACGTCACCATCACTGGACTTTACCTGGCCCAACTGCATCACTGAAGGATAAGAACCAGATTGTCTTTTCGACTTGACGTACCTCCAAAAGGCCCGTGGATTGTTGCGTATGTCGGATTCTATTTTAGCAATGTAATTTTCAAACATATCCCCCTCCAGGTCTTTAGCTCGTTGACGGAGTATAACGAAGGATTGATAGTCAGATAAGTTCCTGTACTTCTTAAATTTAGTGTGAAATTTCGCCTTTTCCTTTATGATTTTTATCAACGGACTTTTGTACCAGAGAGGATATTTTGATTTGGGGACCACAGTTTTAGTCGGTATATAGGTGGAATGTAACCTCCTTATTACTCCATAAAAGTATGCTACCGCTTCTTCCATTGACCTACTACTTAATTCCGACTGCCAGTCTACACAAATTAACTCACCTTTTATATTTTCGTAATCGGCAGACTTATATAGAAATTTTTCGTAGGACCGACCTGATAGACGATGTAGTTCCACGAATTCCGCGGTAACACATAAAGCTCTGTGATGAGGATCTTCAGGCACTAGTGGATCATCACAGCAGCTGACGATTACTTCATCATTAGAGAAAACCAAATCAAGGATTCTACCATTGATATTCGAGTGGCTATTATATTGGATTAAATTACACGTATTAAGATTATCAATAAAATTAGTCTGAATATTGCCATGAACATTTGCAGGGTATAATGAATGGTCGTCACCGGCCCGCTGCCATACAATATTTGGTTGATTGAAATCTCCCAATACAATAAACCTATCGGATGGGCGATTGAGGGTAGTTTCAAGTACCTTGTCAGAAAAGTTGCTCAGTTGAACTGTTAAAGAATGTCCTCGATTTTGACAGCAAACATAAACAACACAGATGTGCATTTTATAAACTACCCTGGGTTTCTTATGATGCAGCGTCAACGTCACCCATAAATCCTCTGCCGACGAGCACCATTCGGTGCAGGTATCAGCGGCAAGTTCACGCTTAACTGCAATCAAAACCCCTCCTCCCATCACTTGGCTGGTATGAGAGTAGTCCCGGTCACGTCTCCACACAAGATACCGGTCATCAAACAATTCCGAGTCAGTTATGCCATCGATTAGCCACGTCTCAGTCAAACAAATAACATCATAATTATTACTACACAGATTCCTATAGAACACAGCTGTCTTTGTTCGTAGTCCCCTCACATTCTGATAGTAAATATTAATGGCCATAGTATACGTTGAAAGGTTTCATACTGAGTTGAAAAGATAAAAATATAAATATATAAGGCACATTCAAATTGCGGTAACAAGACATGTTGATAAATGACATGTTAATTAGAACAAAAAAGCAAAACACCTCTTTAGCAGTATACAAATAGCATACGTAGACAAAGTTGCAGCAAAAGCAGGCATAAAGAAATGAGTTTACATTAATAAAGAATATACAAGTTTTGACTAAATAGCAAAACGCGACGTTAAAAAACAGAAAATAGAGCATATAATCATAATTGCAAGTATTTACAAACCAGTTGTAACCGAGCGAGTAGCGAACAAAAGGCAGCCGAGAAAGGAATGCGTATAAAAAACAGGAACCTGTGTTTCTCAAACTTAGTGAGCCAATACAAACAAACAAACCACCAGAAAACAGAATCGACACTTTTAACATAAAAACTTTTTTATATCTTGTTCCGTTTTGATGTGATGTTTAGGAGAAGTAAGGTTTTTACGTAAAAATATTTTGCAATTAGTAACCCACACAAATTCATATCCACGCTCTTTGGCTAAAGCTTTAGTTTTGTTTAGAAGGATTTTGTTTTCTAGTGTAAGATGGTCGTTGACATAGATCTTGTTGTCTCCTTGAAGCCCCAAATTACCGGTGTTAAGGTTTTTGTGTTTTCTTGCGGCAGCCACAAAATCATTTTTGATGTAGCAGTTGTGCACGGAACAAATTATATTTTTATTTTGTTTATCGTTGCGCGTTGGTACCCTTGCTATGTAATTTATCTGCTCCCTGGGGATATGACAGTTGATAGTCTCTCCGATCTTAGCCACCACAGTGAACAGGTTTTCGTTGTTAGACATTGGCACACCTTTAATCTCGATATTGTTTATACGGGACCTTTGCTCATACTCACGGTGCTGCTCCTCCAACTTAAATATACGATCTTGAAAGGTGGATAGGTCTTCTTTGGTTTTCTTCATTGACTCGGCTTCTTTCTCCAGGATTGACACCCTACCAGTCAACGTCTTGATTTCGTCGCAGGCAAACTCAAAGGAGTATTTCACTTCCGAGAATTCAGCCCTTATAGCCTTCAAGTCCTCGAGTTCAATCTGAATGGCCTTCACAGTCTCAATTAACGTGGGCAGTGACTCCATTTGGGCTGACAGCCGCTTCAACTCCAGTAGAATGGTCTCAAAGTCCGCTGGAACTGGTGATGTGACTTTAATGCGGGGACTCGTTATCGCTGGTACTTTGCAGCTGGCACATTTCCATGTAAGTTTGCGTTCACCAAGCCTACTATATCCGAGCTCTGTTATACCCGAGCAACGAAAGTCGAATTGCCCGTCACATACGGAGCAAGTGACGCCGTCCTCAGCATCAATTCCACAACGTTTGCACTTAAACATTTTTTAAGTAAACTGATTTAGGAGTTTGAGAAACGCTGGCAGTGGTCCGGTAGCGGAGTAGCGACAGTTGTACGCGCGCGAACGGTATGCTGTCTACCGTCGAATTGAAATTAATATAATGAATGAATTATAATAACTTAAATAAAAGATGATACACCTTGGTAACTACTTAACATAAGTTAAGTTTTCGTTATTGTCCTGTATAGAAGTGAAAACTTCTGAGTTGGCTAAAACGACTTTATTTAACAACATACGTAAGCATTCTAGACGTAATTATTCTTAAAATAACTAGTTTTTAATGTTAAAAATATATTTTCGTCCTCAAACGAAAGACATGCCTCTTATTTCCGTCTGAAAATTACTCACATTTAAAATGTTATTAACATTTAAAATATTATTTATTTTTATGTTTTTTTTACATTTAAATTGATATACACAATTTAAATGTTTTTAATTTTCTGTTTGTCCTTGGGAACTAAAACCGCATCTTTTGTTGAATACATAAAGGATTTAGTGGGTTTTCAGGATTCTGGACTAAAATATTAGTTTGATTAGATGGAGATTGATAGATTTGATTTGATTTAAATTTTGTATGATAGAAAAACCATTGGTTTTGGCACGGAACTTGAATTACACATTCCTTATACGTATTCTCTTTATTTATAAAATAATTATTATTCAATTAGTAGTGCCCGCGGTGCATTGCTATACCTGTTTTCTGTTTTATTTGTTTTGTAGAGAGGGTTGATAGTGAGTATTTTCGGGAGAAACCTCGAAGGTCTCATATAACAACTAACAAAAATTTTATCACAATCGAATAGAAACGTATAAACTGTATATTTTTATATTGGTATTATGGAAAACAGCTTTTTTTTTACATTATTTGCTATTCCACAGTAATAAACGACTCATATATACCATATAACATATACTCAGCTATAAAAATAAACAACAAATTATTTGAACTAGGTATATTTGCCATCAATCGCCATAATAAATAATTTACTTCTGACTCGTTTATTTTCTGACCATATATCGATATTGCTGACAGTTTATGGATGAACTTTATGTTGGTAATAAATCTCATAACTACCTACCTATATTATACGTAATATTGGCCTTAAACTCAGATCAAATAAAAAGTTAAGATGGAACTTTGCGAGCAAAGAAGTGAGGCCGGCTAAAACTACGACTTGCCGTTTACAAATACAATTACACGCACACACGTATACCGTAACTACGCCTTGTCAGTCGAGCTTTCGATAGCTCGACTGACAAGATAAGGCGTAGTTTCGGTAGATAAGTTCATAAAAATAGGTGTTTGAGGAGTTTATGACTGAAAAATTATTTTAAAGACAAAAATATGTTCTTAATTATTGATAAATGTTTTTCTCAAAATAAAACAAAGGTTTCATGAGAAAATTTCGTGATCCATGACAATATCATGCAAGGTTCTTCACAAATTAATATTCTTTCAAATGAAAACTTTTCTTGTGTAGACAATTAAAAACTTTTTACATCAGTGGACCGATGAGAATTTAACAGACGTTAAATTGTTTCTGTGCTGTTATTAATTAGCGCTAAGTGCAACGACTTTGTGAAAATAATATCGTTATTTTATACAAGTTATTACATATTTAACGTTAAACGTAGCTTGCTATAGCTACTTTTAACCACTTTTTACATGGATAAAATTGAACTTGTTGACGATGAAAATGTGAAATAGAGTGAATAGTGGTCGTCGCGCAATAAGGCAAAAGGTTGCTTGTTGGCATTAGAATTAACTTTAAACTGTATATAAAAAATAAATTAAATAACATATAATATTCAACTTCAAAAGTGAATTTTAATGGAAATTAAAAGTTAAATATTTAAATTTATGGGCCGCTTACTCCAGATCTGGTCATTTCTAAATTCAGTTTAATAAAGTTTTATATTATTTACTAGGTACTGCTGAAATGTTTTTAAAAAATCCATTTACAAAATTCAAAAAATAATTTGTCACGATTGATAAATTATGTAATAAACTATATATAAATATATTAATTATTTACCATGTTAAAAAAAAAATCTTAAACAATTTCGGCCGCATTTCTCAAGTTATTATGTTTTGTCAACCGGTTTTGAACATTATTTTTTGTATGATAAACTTCCGAAATATTGACCAAATTAAGTTTTGGTAGTGTCCGACTGTACACCTGAATCTTTTAGTGAATCGACTGAAGTCAAAAAAAAAATTTCTTAAACTTCAATTTCCAGTCACCACGCTCTCAAGTGGATTTAACCTTGCCGTCCTTGCAGGAAATTGTCAAATAGGTAGGGACCTACGAAGGGTCGACTACGACGCTACGGTACTACGAGATGCTACGATTTTTTTGCGTGTATATTTAACACTGATTCCCTATGAGAGTAGTAGATTTTGTCCGTATTGTTCAGTTATGTATTTGTATAAATTTACACTAAATTTTTATTCATTGTTTTATTTCCATTAAAATAATTTATTTCGTATCTCTAATAGGCACTCGAACCGTTAAAACTAGAAAAAAAACTACTAAAACTTTTTAGGGTGGTAAGTTGAAAAGTGGATTTTCTCCACAACATACACACCCGACCCGCCAGACCGAATAAATCGCTTCGTTGCATTTATATTCTTTACGATAAGTTCATTTCATTTCAGACTGCCTCATTAGTCTAGTGGTCCTTAGCGCGACTGCTACGCTAGAGGTACTGGGTTCGATCCCCAGATTGAGCAAAGTGTTATTGGGTTTTTCTATGAAATTCCCAGCTCGGAGTCTGGATTTGCCCGGTTAATGGCAATAGGCTCGCCCCCTAATGTAATGCCTATTACATGGGACCTAAAACATACCGGCGAAATGTGGGTGTACATTAGTTCACCTCTGCCTAACCCTTCGGGGAATACAGGCGTGATGGTACGTTATGTTATAATAAGTTCATTTATTTTCATTATACAAATTAACTCTTTTTTAGTATTTTATCTTTTTTAAGCAGATTGTATCATTCATTACTCGCATATTCAATAAATTGTTTGTCAAATTATGGAAATAGCTGTAATAAATTGATGGAATAAGAACCTTCTTGGTAATAATTTTGAAATCAATACATTATTACAAATGAATACTTTTGATTGGATTGTAAGAATCGGTAGACGGATAAGGATTAGAATCCAATTTTGCCAATTTGTGACCTTTATTAAGTTAACGAAATATTGGCTTCTGAAGCCTATAGGAAACCTTACATAATATTATAATACACTGAATAAGTTCGCTGTAACTATAGTAACGTATTGTACTCGGATCACTGAGTAAATATAAATCTCAGGTACATAAATTACTTATTCCTTTTTCTATATTGTGCTGCTTACGTTAAGTCTTACCTGTATTAATATTTTTGTAACTGACTAGCTTATAATGGAAATGATGACTTGTTTTACTATATCCATCGTTTATATCTTTCTTGTGATAAATACCTATGTACACCTAATTATAAAAGCTAATTTACACAACATTTTATTAATACTTAGTTAATTAACCAAAATCACTATCGATGATCGATCGATAGTGATTATTAAAATCACAATTTTAATAATCACTATCGATTCTTAAATAAAGACCTTCCTTCCTTTCATTGGAAAGGAATGATTTCGCGGCCTTAAAAATTATGAATTAATTATTCATAATTTTCAATATATCTGCTTATATATTGCTGATATTAGCGTCAAATAGCATTCCGGTTCAGATAAAAATTATCTTGTTTGACAGCGACTTAAAATAATGTTTAGGTATAATCCCATTTTAGCTGTTTTAATCGCTTCGCGCAAGTGATATGACGTCGACGTCGCAAGATAAGGAGTTTATATATAATAGCAAGTAAAATACATACGTTAATGTGATCACGGAGGAGCAATTAGGAGCGATGTGGCTTGAGCCGGTTGCGGCGGGTCCAGCGCTCAGCGGAGTGGCTACTCAATCAGCACAATCTCGCCCGCGGCGCACCGGCACTCATAACTCAAGTACATAATACACAGTCGGACAGACGCTCCACTTATTCATCTAATATAAAATGACCGCAGCACAGTTAGACACCGAATCGCCACTTACAACGGCTCCTTTCACTGCAAACATCCAAGTTACATCGCTTTTAACGTAGCTTTAATATTGTCAAAATTCATTACGACCAGTCGCGGTCGTCTAGATTATGAATCACTGCGTTTTAAAATATATGCGAACGATCGCCAGTACAAACAAGTTGGCTTTAACAAATTTTCATTGAACAATGAGGTTCTGTCAGTGGAGTATGATTTGTTTATAGCGGCGGCGATGCGGAGCGGCGTCGCGCGCTTGTCCGGCGGTAGAGCGCACGGCTGCCCACTAGAGCTACCGGCTACGACTACCGCTGATTTCGAACGAACTGAACCGAACCTAGCCGAGTATACCGTGCACACTTGCCGCCAAATCGTGTAGCGTCGTATTCACTCACACTTATCTTCATTCTACGCAATAGAGAAAGATATCAACAAAAAGAAATTGGAAGACACCTCGCTTATCAAGTATCGGAGAAACACATAAAACTGGCTACGTACTCTCTTGCATCGTAAGTGACGTTGTCTGTTGGCTGTTGCATACCTTGTAACACCAGTTTGTGCACCAGATTGGCTTACGTCTACAGCATGAGTCAGTTGTTTTGACTAGTATAGACTGTATTTAATATCGTACCTCTCTAGCGGTCATGTCACTTTTCATGCATGTCATTTGGACCTTAGGACCGTTCTAAACGGTGCTGAAGCGCGTTTCCACTTTTCCAAACTCAATTTCAGTAGGTATCTGAAGAACCTTACAAGGCTTCGTCTCAAGCGCGACTGCCGACTGCGTTTTTAAGTTTCGGATTCGAAGACGAGTTTGGAATAACAATAATAATAAATTCTGTTTGGAACAATTAATAACGATTGACAAAAGAAAAAAACCAAGATAGCTACAAAAGTAGAATACTGTGGAGCAGATATCAAAATTCAAAATACAGTAAACCTATTTGTTCCAGACAATCGGGATTTTTTTCAAATATTTCAAGTAGTTACAAAAAATATTTGACATTTGCATATTTTAATATTAAGTATATCTATTGTTTTCTCGTAATATTTTTGACATTATAATCTGTATAACATAAATGAAAATTTTGTTTTGATACATTAACACATTTTTGTACTGTTTGGGACATAACATGTATACCTACCACTCCTTAGTATGTTTAAGATCTTTTTATTATTTCCGTGCCTATGTTAAACAGATCACTAATGACTTCTGCGTCACAATTCATTTCAAAAGTCAAAAGTAAAAAAGTAATGACAAAATAAATAAGTTATGACATAAGATTTACAATTTACTTTTCTATCTAACTTCGATACAACATATAAATTATAGACGGGATGGGTGTACACAAAATCATATAAGCAGAATAAATCTCCATTACTTTGTGTCAATCGATACTTGTCCTGAAACGTAATTATGTAAAACGTGCATATGAATTTAGATAACTTCATTAAATATTGCTAAGTACGTCCGCTTGCGAATTTTCTTGAACAAATTATATTAGAGTAATGTTGGCTGCTGAGGCAGGAAGGTTCTCGAGATGAGGCCACGCACCGGAAATTGTAGCGTAGGACTTCTTCACTTGATAATTATTGGCCAGTTCTGTAGCGATATGTACCCAGTTGTTAATGATTATTATTAATACAGTTGAACTCTAACAATCATAAATATCGATGATGTGAATATTGTTTCGTTTTGCACTGTATTTGAAATATTGTATGTCTTACTCTGCATGCATTGTCACAAGCCCCGACATGTTTTTTTTTGATAAATCATTAACTTTTCATATAACTGAACTGTTATGTTATTTTGAGAATAAAGATTTTTTAAACCTTATGTGGCCATAATACACAACATTTCTTTTTCAAATCGGCCTGGTAGTCTCATATGATACTCACAAATAACGTGGCTATCTATTGGTTAAAGAATTTTCAAAATCGGTTCAGTAGATCCAGAGTTTACCCCGTACTTCACAACCTCACAAATTTTATCACATTCCAGGAACGACATTAAGACCATTACCAACGTGATCAACTTGCATTTTCATTATCTTATATTATTAAAATACTTGATCCAACCATCCGCGTTATAAATTTGCAAGCACCTACGTTCTCTAGTCTAGCATGATTATGCAAAATTTCATCAAATTTTGCCGTCAAGACCCTATCTTGGCATTTTGTATGAACAACGTGCATGTGTGGAAAACTTCGTTATATTATTACGTTGATAAAGTACGTTAATACTGTTAAGTTACAAAACCGTTTAAGCTGTATACTCTTGTCTATATATATTTTTTTTTTTCAAAAAGCTTACTAGCAATGTGGGTCTCACATTACTAGTATTCTTGTGAACCCCTCGTGCTAAGCTAAATGCTTGTGTTACGAGTGGGTTCACGTCGGTAATGCAATGGGTGGGGTTCGAACCGGCAACCATACGATCGCAAGTCCGACGCCCTATCCAATAGGCTTCCGCCGCTTCAATAATATATATAAATACTACGTTCAATAATATGCAGCAGAGTCAGGGTGTTCAAAGTCCCGAGCTGTATAAAGAAGCCCACTCCACATTCATCGCTGACTTATCAATCAGAAGTAAATATATGTATTTATGGATAGCTCTGAGTCATATTAATTTAGGTTCGCAAATTGACGCTGGTTTTTTGATATTCTGTTAGAATAGTGAAAATGATGAATTAATATAAAAAAGATGTTTCATTGACTAATTGCCTACATGCAAAAAACTAGTTAGGTTACAGGTACTAAAAAAACTTTTGTCCTGCATTTATAATTACACTTAATTAATTATTACGCGCTTAAACGGTGAAGGAAAAGATCGTAAGAAACTATTTCTGAGACGGCGTGCGAAGTCTGCCAACCCGCAGTAGACAAGCATATGGTCTCTAAACTAATCCCTCTCGTTCTGCCAAGATGTAATGGGTTGATAATATACCATCAATGCGTCATTGAATTCGCATAAAAATATCGTGATGGGTAAAAACCCAGTAAATAGAAATAGCACCACACCAAACAGCGAAGCAATGAGCAAAAAACAGGTTTAACGATTGGTTTAAAGACGTGAAGTAATAATTAAAAGTGCTATAAAAACAATTTGCGCTGAATCTTATTTTTCGTTGGCCATCTATGATTATAGGAAAAACTTACAATGGAGGAGAAAAAACGACGGCAAAACTTCAAGGAAGATAATAATCATATTGCATAAAAAATCTATGATCTAAAACTTAACTAAGAATAAAATCTAATCCTCACTACAGATGTAATCTTCAAACATTTTTTTTTTCCAGGTTTTGCGCTCACTAGACACATTTAATATTGATTTCTGCTGATCATACATATGCCATGTTATAATGAAAGACGGCCTTTCTTAAAAAAAAAAAGATAATTAGCATAACATCAAGAAAAGTGAAAAAATAGCGTGAAATCTCTACTTCACAAGCACTTTGATAATTAAAATAATTAATTTAATTAAAAACAATCATAATAATAGTATTAATTCTGCTATTATAATTTTTTTATCAAATTTATTATATCAATTATTTATTAGGTACTCCTCAGTAAAGACTTCCAACTATTTTTCCACTTTCCTCGATGATACGCTAATAAATGTTTCCAAAATTCGATTTTTGCAAGCTATAAAGTTACGGCAGTTAGTGCCTTAAAACTGAACAATCTGATAGTTTTTTATTTTTGTTATTATGTAGTTACGTATTGCATTGCAAACCATTGCATTCGTGCTGCACAATAATAATTTAAGTCGTATTAAAATATTAGCCAATCAGCGCTGCGTAGCGAGGTCGACTGCCCATTTCGTCACTTGCGGAGATTCTTTATGTACTCTTATTGGATATACTGGGTGACTGGTCGATGAAGATAGGACCTTATATAAGGTGCAACCAGAGTTGATACGAGTACAAAAAAAATCTATAAAATAATAAATGGTAACCACAAAAAAAATAACTGATGACATATTTGTACGTATGGGAAGTTTTTTTTAAATACAATTTACAGACAAGTATAGACTGTGAATGTGTTTCATTGATTGCCGCTTCTACCCTATTTAATCTTGGGCCTATTTAATTCCTATACTGAAAACAAACTAACATTTGTTCTAATAGAAAATTTGTTTAAAACATGGCCGTTACATATAAAAGAAACGTCATCAATTTATCGTTAAGTTTCTTTAACACAGTGATTTGAACCTCAGCCCATACTACAAACCTGTTAGCGCTCTGATAAGGTTGTTAAAGAGGGATAGCGCTGTTAAAGAGGGATAGCGCTATTAATATCCTAGAGCGATATCCCTTTCTCACATCCTTTAAATTAACATGCATAAGACTTAAAGCTGTGTTCACACCAAACGTATTGTCGGCCGCTGACTGTGAGTATGCTCCAAAGCGACAACGGACTACGTAATAGCGTAAGTCCGTTCGGTGTGAACGACAAGTTAAATATCCTATATGGAAAAGCGATAAACTACGTAACGCGCGCTCACAGTCAGCGGCCGACAATACGTTTGGTGTGAACACAGCCTTATAGTACACAATTTATCGGCTCTTAACTGTTGACGTTGTGAAAGCCAGCGCACATTACTGGTATTTTAACGGTCGATAGTAAAGCTGTGGAAATATTGTTATTCTTGCCAAGATTACGACTGTTGGTATTCTTATACGTTTTTAAACATGCATTTAAACAGAAACTAAGTTTAAATATAATATTAATAGAAAAAAATGCGCAAATAAGATAAATTGTTCAAATTAATTAAGCACGAATTTAAGCGACACAGCGATCTTCGGTAGAACGGGCCTGCCTAGGAGAAGCCGATTCACAAATAATTTAAAGACACCCAGATTGTATCTATCGGGAATACAGATAGTATTCCCGATAGATCTATCTAAGTACTTCCTGATATTGTGTTTCGGTTTGAAGGCTGATGTAATCAATAAAATTAATGTGCATATTTTTGTTTTTATCGGTTAACTCGGCAAAGGAGTAGGCGAGCTATATGATGGTAAGTAGTCATCGCCGCCACGATAATCTGCAATACCTAAAGGGTTGCAGATGCGTTTGCGAGCCTATTAAGGAAAAGGGAGGGGAAGGAGAGAAGGAGCAGGAAGGGATTGAAGGAGGAATTGGGTCTCCATACGGGCATATGAGACCTCCATATGGGTATATGAGACCTTGTCTTAAGAGGATAGTATCCGCTCCGCGCTTCATACAAACGTAGTTTGGTCTCATCTTGAATATTAGCAAATGAAAGTCTTTGGAATTTTGCAGTAACAATTTTATCATTAAAATACGTGTTCGTGTAGTATAAAATTTAATTTCAATATACGGTTAAAAAGTTACACGAGCTCAAAGATTGGCAATTTTCGTTGAAAAACGGCCCAACTTTATACTAGTATTTCTCGACAATGTATCAATATAGAAACATTCTGATTCGAAAGAAACCCAGATAATATAGTGAATATATTTTTACAAGATTTTTTTTTACGTATTAAAAATATTATAGGAGGAATCTCAAAAATTCGGAACATAAGAAATACGCATGAAAATGTTGCAAATGTATTGTTGTTTCTCCTCTCGGGCACGCGTTCGCATCGCGAGGGATAGAGACAGCGACAACTGTGCAACATTGTTGCGTTCGCGAGGGACACTCCTCTTAAGATGACAACGCGTTAGTGATACTGCAGTCCATTTTCAATCAGGCAGCCTGTATGCTGATAATCTCAGAATATTAAAAAACAGTTTACAATCTCCGTCTCAGTTGAGATATTTTGGTTTAGCAATTACCTACAACGTAAAAAAAATTGTCTACAAAAACTTTAACGTTGATGTCGAAGTATATGAGGAGCCTATTTTGTATTATAATGACCGCAATTATGCCTCAAAAGGTAGTTAAATAATATGTCGGTCTGTATGTATTCTCTTGCTATTGCAAATAAGATAATGGCAAAAAAACTTTAACGTTGTGAAAATAGGTACATAGATTGATCAGCAATTGCATCAAATTACAAGCATAAAATAATAACAATTTTATTTTTAAGCTCAAGTTTTCCAAGTATGAATTCTGATAAATTTTCCATAAAACAAAACCATTTATTTAATAGGAATAAAATAACATAGCATAACATACCATCACGCCTGAATTCCCCGAAGGGTTAGGCAGAGGTGTACTTAATGTACACCCACAGTTCGCCGGTATGTTTAGGTCCCATGTAATAGGGGGCGAGCCTATTGCCATTCACCGGGCATAAATCCAGACTCCGAGCTGCTACTGAGAATTTCATAGAAAAGCGCAAATAACACTTTGCTCGACCTGGGGATCGAACCCAAGACCTCTAGAGTTGCAGTCGCGATTGGGAACACTTGACTAACGAGGCAGTCAATAAAATATCGATAAAAATAGGAAAAACACGAAAATTTATTTTTTTCCCTCTGGAAAACTTTCTGCGATGTTGGGTGAACTTTTGTCAACAAAACTTCGCAGTTATTGATAAATTATTGACATATCATTTGTTTACGGTTTAGAATTGTAAAGAAACTGAGCCGAAACTGACGTTTGAAAGGATGGACTGTGTACGATCAAATCATAACATAGTGAATTTTTAACACAAAGAATTGCATTTTTCAGGTGGCACTATTTTAAAATATTTATAAATGATAAAATTATGTAAAATGTTAGTTTTTAAAATAAGATTATGAGTTGTTTTAACAATGAGCTAACAGTTTGTTCTTCTTTAGATGAACTTGTTTAGATGAACTCTAATTGCTAAAATAAATATACAAATAAATCTAGAAAATAAAAAAGTCTTTATTATTCATTCATTTAAACAATTCAGCAAAATTGTACCGTGGGTAGGGTACCACGGTACAATTTTACTGAATGAACTCTTTTCCATTCCGAGAGCTTATTTAGACAAATATTACCCTACCCAAAGAAGGTAAGCAGTAGGAGTGTTGGACGTCTAGCAGCAAGATGGGTCGAGGACATTTTTTTGTCAGGGTTGGAAATGCTGGGTTGTGTCGGACTCCGCTCTGAAAAGAGCAATCTACCGACTAAAACCAACCTCGGCGTTTTGCATCACCACTTTAGTGCCGGGACTACGAGATCGCTGTAGCATTCGGCCCCCTACGCGTAAGGAGAGAGAGACGTAGTCGTTCTCCCTCCCCTTCTTCCACCGATCCGCTGAGCGGGGCGCGGACACTGCAAACCGCGTCGCCTGCTTGGGGTTCGAGGACATAATTCAAGACGTTGGGCGTACTTGGATGAGAGTGCACGGGCCCGTAGTGGTGAATGGCACAAACTTAGGGAGGCCTATACCCAGCAGTGGGTGAAATCAGGATGTGGATGATGATGACGTTGGAGAAGGTAAACTTGTCCTGTATCTTGAAAATAAAAACGTTATTGAATAAATGAACAGCTTAAAAGGTTTCAAAGAAAACACCGCGTCTTAAAATTAATTCATTCGTCTGGGAGCTTCCACGCAGCAGACGCGAGTAGAAAACAGATGCATGATTTATATGAGAGCATAATATATACACCGGACAGTACCAACCAACCACGCGGCGACACGGGTTTGTAGTAGTACCTACTTAGTACCACTTTGTTACTTGCAAACAATTTAACATTTATATTTCCCGAAACATAAAAATTAATACCTAACTAATTATCACTCGCTTCGAGACATTGTGAGAAAACATGAGAGAATTTCTGCGTGATGCCTTAACTCCACTCACTCTAAGAGTATCCCGTAGGTATTCAGCAGTGAATGGGTTAATGCTGATAAAAAATGGTGAGTCCCTATATATACAAGCGTATAGACATTCTTTTTGTTATATTTGACAATATCTTATTGAAGATAAAAATTTAGCAAACGCGTCGTTCCGGTTAAGTTCACCGGCGTACTTTATCGGACGGACGCAGCTTCGAATACTGGCTGAAATTGTATTTGTATTTTGCTACTATTTATATGTATACAGTATACAGTAAGCTGTTTGATAGCTAGGCTAAATTCTATCATATAATTTCCGCTGCTAAAATTATAATTATGAACAAAATTGGCAAATAAATAATTAATTATTATTAATGTTACCTACCATATAATTCATTGACGGTGTTTGTATAAATAATGAGAATTGAGTCGCAATTCTAATAATTAATATAAAAAAAATAAAAAACCCCCGACAATTGCTTTATACCTCGACCGATTTTCATCAAACATATCTAAGAACACTTCCGACTAATTAACCTTTAAAACAAAAAAAACTAAATCCAAATCGGTCCATCCGTTTGGGAGTTACGATGCCACAGACAGACAGACACACACACACACACACACACACACACACACACGTCAAACTTATAAAGACACGTCAAACTTATAACACCCCGTTTTTGCGTCGGGGTTTAAAAAAGTAAGCTGCTTTAAATGTAGTATATACAGTAATTTGACATTTCAATGGTACGATCGTCGTACGAGTTACGACGGTACACGTAACGTCCAAAAAAAGCAGTTTAAGCCTTAACACATTCACATGGGATATATTATACGCCAAACCCATAACCAGGTGAAGAATAATTGCGGTATTTAATTAATTTAAATACCTACCTTTATGCTCGTATAGTACACTGTCAGATTAATATTCTGATATTAATATCCTTATACTGGCAGCTTTTCAATAAATAATAAAGATAATTATTATGTTTGATGCCTCACTAAATACCGTATTATTATTTTTCGATGCTTCGCTTAAACTGTGTCATGCATTGTGCGTATTGACTATGAGTTCTACAAGTTATAAGTTACAGCTCCGGTATTGGTTATATAGATTTGTCCTGCCACATGAGATTTAAAATCCCCGGTATTTTGTGGATTATTTAACCTATCAGGACGTATTGTGAATGGTACAGACATGATAATATAATGTTATTATGCAGAGAAACGGCCTCATTATTCTAGTGATCCTAAGCGGGACTTCTACGCTAGTGGTCCAGGATACGATTCCCGGGTCGAGAAATGTGAGGATTTGGAGGACAGTCGAAGATTTTTCTATGAAATTCCCAATAGCAACTCGGAATTTGGATTTTGCTCGCGCCCCGTTACATTGGAACTAAACATACAGACCTAACAAAGTGTGTACATTAGTATACTTCTGCCAAATCGGAGAATATAGCGTGATGATATGTATGGAAAAAACTGAACTGCCGGACACGTGTTTATTTCATACCATTCTATACCAGAGTCACGTTTCAGTAAAACAAAGCTGTTTGCTTTGTGCGAAGCCTTAACACCCACACGAGAGGTACTTCCGTTAATTAGGCAACACTTTTGTGTTCCATTTTAATTAGCTGATATTTTGATAATGATGACAAACTGTTTATATAAAAGATTTGTTACAAATACGTTACATACATAATTGTTGTTATCCACAAAGATACGTGAATTTTCTAGTAAAAAAAAATACGGTCTTGGTATCTTAGTGCAGTAGGTTTGACTCCTGCCTGAGATCGTATTTTGCGCGTTCTAGATAATTCATATAATTTTATTGTAGATCCAGAATGAGTTGTCCTAGCATTAAATGTACGTTAAATATAGGAAGAGGTCATATAAAAAATTCGATCCGTTAAAATTTGTGTAAGCGAGTTTTTAATCATGTAAACAAACGCTTATACCAATTTTATACGAAAATTTTATATTTACAAGCTACCTAAATTACTCAAATCGTAAATAAGTATATTTCTCGGTGCTCTTTTTCCCGCTATGACGTGTACAAATTATTATATGTTTTCCTCTTATTTTATGATTGCTTATGCTTTCGGCAGAACGCGTTTGTCTTGTATCATCGTTTGTTTGCAGTCTCATTGAAGATCCGAAGCGCGGGATTCAAGTGCGAACCTATCAATATTAGTCTTCACCACGCCACCTTCGATGATGCGAAACGGTTGTTTTATTTTTAACGTTATTGGGTTTAATTAATGTTTGCCCAGTAAAATATTTGGTATTTTTTTTCAATTGATATCGATAGGTACGTCTTATCTACGGCTTCATTTTGATTTAATCGTTGTTGCTTTTGGTTTTTCTTGATTTCGAAAATATTGCTTGAACTTATCGATGTTCTTTTCTGTCATTTGGACTAAATCTCTTCCAACGCTTCGCAGAACAAAGGCGCCATGGTATTTTATGTTGTGTTATTAGTTATGCGTATCAATTTTAATTATGTATGTTATTGTTAACTCTTAATTAAATAAAGAAAAAAAAATATTAACATAAAATTATATTCTATTTATTTCAATACTGTACCTAATAAAGACAACTTTGAGCTCCTATGGATAACTTAACAAGTACTTAATATGTATCTAAAACTTGTACTTGCAAAGTATGAGTGGCAATTATCTACTTTCCAATTATAGAACGTGCGTATATCGTCACCAAAGTACGTCAGTGCTAAACTCGTTTCCAGAATCCTGCCGAGGACAGCTTGAAAGTTTCTCAGACTCATTATCCTAGAGCAACCCGTAGGCTGTATCATACGTAGATAAATGGATAGAATAATCTTTACTGCTTACCAAAAATGAATGACATAGTATCCGAGCACCTTAAACCGACGGGCATGCATGAAGAGATTAATGAATGTTCATGAAGCGAAAGTAGTCTGCCAGGATTGTAGCAAGTGGAAATCTATAGTCTCTGAATACCCACATGGGAGACAGGCGTGACAATATATATGTACAAAAGTATGCATACATACTAACATAAATTTACACCTTTTCCCCACAGCGGTATGCAGAAATATCAGAACGCCATTCTTGCATACTTCTTTTGTTTCGTCCACATTTTAAGTATCTTTCAAAGAACAATATTTATAATGAAAACTATAAAGTTACGAATCCAATGGCCATATCTGAGGTCGACGTATCCTATCGCTTCCCACTAGCGGTATATGAGCCATGAGGATATTATACTCCAAAAAGAACGTTCTTTCTACATTCCAAATATGTAGGTACTAATACAATAAAATTGGTGGCTATAATTACCTTTCACACAAAAAACCTAACGGGATTTTCCATTATTATATTTCACTCATATATAATTTTATGTCCACATAACTTAATCCTGGGTCGAGATGGGGTTTACTTACATAAACCCAAGCATTATTTAAATACGAGTCCCTTTTTTCAAATGATATGCATGCGCTTGCTAATGTTTTTTTAAACTTAATTATTCTTTTAGACCCTGCTAACGTATTCCTTTTAAACATACATTAACTAAGCAAGCATTTTAGAATGTGTATTCGTTCGTATTTTTAGAATATAGCACTGAACTTGTGTTTTAACTGCGGCGTAGAAGACATGAAGTTTCGTAATAATAAAAGACTGACTGTCTCAGTATCTTATTTCAATTAGTATTTTTCCAGGTAGTGGATGTGTAGTAGTGTAGTATGGAATGGTTAAATTATTAACAGTGTAGTTTTTGTTATTCGCAATAGCTATATTTAAAGCTACTTCAAGTCCTCTAGCTTAGATAAGTTTTTTGCACTAGGTATACATAACACTTCGAAAGTCATTTGTTTTTCTAGAAAATAAAACAGAATTGCAATTTCAAACAACAAAGCCATTTAACACTGCTTCGAACGATCGCAGATGAGTCGCAAGTCCAATGCGTTGTTGCAACTATCAATTTCCCAAGACAGCTGCTACTTGCTCGAGAGTTTGATCAACACGTTCTGAGAAATGGCAGTGCTTCGTGTTTCTATACACTACTAAGCAGTGGCGAAGGGTCAATTTTGGTAAGAGGGAAACTGGGGACCTTTCCTTGACTTGCTATTTAGGAATATATGCTGTGACGGTTTAAAAGAAAAGTCGCTAGCGCGGGTAAGAATCAAGTTGTATTAACCCTTGGTCATTGGTGGTCTAAATCTGGCCAATGATCTTGCAATTACAAATCTACAAACCCATCGTGAAAACCGCAGTGGAGTCCAGGGAAATTACTGAATAATTGAACTGACTGACTGTCTTGAAAGTTATTACAAAATGTTTCTTATTCTAATTCTTATTCAAACTAATATATTAAGTATAAAGAGGTAAAGTTTGTTTGATTGTGGGGGGGTAATTTCTGGATCTACAGAACTGACTTTGAAAATTGTTTCACCAATAGAAAGCTACCATTATTCTTAGCTATATTATCCTATATAATGAAAGGAAACGCATAGTCCACGCGGGCAAAGTCGCGGTCGGACAGTTAGTAATATAATAAATTGAAACTGCACGATATCTGTATATATCAGATATTTAAGAAAAAAAAACATGAATATAATAATAATAACATTGAAATAATCTTTAGTTTCTCTAGATTTATTGCAGTAAGCTTTAAAAAAAAAATGCTTGTTTCATTTTAATATGACACATGCACCATAATAATAATATATTTTCCCCAAAACTGAGCTATCATAAGTAATTCCACTGGACGTTAAACCGTTCAACATACAATTGGATAAATTCCCGTTTTAAACTTATTTATATTTCCTAAGCAGTTTAGTTTCTGTTTCCAAGGCTCTAAATAGACAGTTGTTCCAAATCTGGGCGTTCGTAAATTTTTGCACTTGCGCGACAAAGGCGCAAGGTGTAGTGTGAGATAATAAATATTCCATTTACCATAGTTTGTTTCTCGAAAGGTTACCACGAACTTTAGCATTATTTTTTTATGTTATTTCCTGGTTGTGGTGAGAACTCATTTTTATCACTAGTTTTACGAGCGCCTAAAGTAAGCGGTAACTTGATTGCCGCTTGTATCTTTTTGTTGAGATAAACGCAGACATGCACCTACGGGGAGCGAAAGTACAATAGCTATGCAAAGAGTTTCTATGTTTCCATGTTCTATTATAACCTCCTTCTTAGTAAAATGTCATTGTCCGTGTACGTGATCTTGTCTTGTTTATTAGTGAAAATAAATTGACTTTCTTCTTACGTTGGAATTCCTTATGCTAAAACGACATGCATAACAGTTTCCTACATCAAAAGATAAATAATACTCAAAATAATTACTTCGTTAATTTCGTTATTAAAAAAGTTGTCAGATAGTAGGTAGATGGTATTTTTTCTATAAATACTTTTTATTACAAAATAAACTTGGCACACACGTCAATTGAAAGAACACGTAATAAGTCAGAGTGCATAAAACATTAATGGTTTGTGACCAATCATTTCGTGACGATTCTGATTGTCCTTGATTGTATAGTCGCCAGCAGGTTAAGGTATACAAAACTGTCAAATTTCTCCAAATGATTTTAAACCTTAAATTGTTGAAGATAAAGTTCAAAATCAACTGAGGAAATTTGTCATTTTGTGGTAATTTGATGTGATGGCCACCGTACTTATTGTACGTCGTTTAGCAGTAATGAAGTAATCGTTCGCATCATACGATGTGACGATCAAACGTGCAGTTTGTCGTTCAAATAAAGAATACCGACTTGCTTGAATAATATGACCTTCGCTTTCGCAAATATCGGTTTCTCCAACTGTCCGATGATGCACTACTAGTTACGTGAAGTGTAAACAGCAGTGCTTATTCACGATCAATATGAAATCACATGTAAGTATCGATAATGCAAGAATAGTTTCAGGCCACTGAATTTGAAAATTCTTGCATATTCTCGCAGTCTTGACTAAAGACATGTCGCAGCGTGAGGTCGCCGACATATCGTTTCGCTTGGCGCAGCGGATGTGATAGGCTCGTTATTGTATTCGCTGGTTTATATCTCACACGATAAAAAATATTGTCTATGGCCAAAATTAAGAACGACATTTTTGTAAAATTTTGTTGATCTATTTAACGCTGCCTTGTCTTGCAATTTTGTTCCTAAAATAAAGTCTTGTTGAGGAAAAGTACGTAGGTACTATATATTATAAGTGATTAACCTCCACATATCGATTTATTTGTTCCACCTGTAGGTAATATCGCATAAAGGCACATTTATACCTTTATTGGGTAGTGGAAAATTCTACTGGTCACCTACAGAGGTGGCAGGATATGACGGACTTGTACTGACTAAAAACCGCGCTCACCGTCCCTTGAATTGTGGTCACGGCCCCGGGGAATAATGAATGTCATTCGCCACAACTGACAATCATGACAGGTTGTGGTCCTGCCATCCTTATCAAAGTTGGATAGAGCTTATAAATAAATTAAATGATATTATAGTAGCAGTAGTGCCTCGCTGGCATGTCTACATGTCAGCATGAATGGGTCGGCACGACCGAGGAAGTACTACCCTCCCACAAAATATCGACGTCAAATAGCAGTATGCATACTGTTGCGTTCCGGTGAGTGTGGAGCGCCGGAGGCCCAATTCCTCCCTCAGTCCTCTTCCTTCTCCTTTTCCCGTTCCCCTCCCTTTTCCTTAAATAGGCTCGGCAACGCATCTGCACCTCCTGCGGTATTGCAGATGTCCATGGGCGGCGATGACTACCTACCATCAGGTAGATCGCCTGCTCGTTTGCCGAGTCATCCCAAAAACCAAAATAAAATTTATACAAAAGCTCGAAACAAATAATTAAGTATAACATTATATAATATTAACACGTAGAATATTTTATTTTCTGTACCGCAATTTGACGGCAGTTTATAAGTAGGTAGGTATAGATTTGACAAAGAATTATTACCGTGTTACAATCGACATGTTTCTGTAAAACTTACGCATTTATATAAACCGGAATTTGGTAAATGTCGAGGTTACAGCTGGTATGACTCGTATAACGATAGAGATGCACTCTTGACCTCTTGCTTATTAAACATTTTGTCCCAATAAGGGACGAGATAACATATATCAATGCGTCCGGATCCTGGTTGATATCTTATCAAGTTTTACTTCTAAAGTGGGAGATAAGATCATGTTCACTTTCGTTGCGTTGCGTGCATTGCAACGGTGCTAAACTTTCTATTAACCGTTAGATATGATTTTGAATTATTTAAGCACATTTTTGCAGACTAGTGAATGCATTATGTTCCACTTTGTGCGAATTCACATCCGGTCGTGAAAGTCGTAAGTCGCCTAAGTCAGTAACAAAAGGATGTTAGAACGTTGAAAGGACCTTTCGCATGTTCTTTCATTTTCTGTACAGGGAAAAATGTACTTAAGTTTCCAATTTGGCGAAAGGCTTACGATCTATTTTTTATTAGGTAATATAAATATAAAACAAAAATGGCTGTCTTCAAGCGCTATATCGGTAGTGCTGTCTGTCATTTTATAGTTCATAATTTAAGTGAAAATAAATATAGAAATAGGTGGGTAAATTAGTTTAAAAACTGTCTGGCAGTTCTTCATGTTACCTTCGCAAATGCCATCGTATGATTATGATGAACAACGATGGCTGATACCTAGTATTAGCCTATATTATTAAACTCACTTAACTGAAGTATTGGACTTTAGAGACTGTTCCTCTTAAAGCATATATCATTATTTATACCTATATCGTTCTCTGCGGAAAAATATTGTCAACTATTATCAATGAGACATTGACTTTTAACATGATTGGCACTTAAACATCCATCTAATTTTATCGAACAAATATTAAAAATTAATAGTTACCTATTAGCAAACATAACACACCAATAAAACATCAAATGACCGCCAATCAATCGACTAGGTACAATAAAAACGTGGCGGGATTTACAAACAACTTTATCAATTTAGAAGTCCCTCATCATCATCATCAACCCGTTACCTTGTCCCACTGCTGGGCACGGGTCTCCTCTCAATTTGAGAGGGATTAGGCTATAGTCCGCCACGCTAGCCTACTGCGGGTTGGCAGACTTCACATGCCGTCAAGAAAATCTCTCAGGCATGCAGGTTTCCTCACGATGCTTTCCTTCACCGTTTAAGCGCGTGATAATTAATTATTAATACGCACATAACTTCGAAAAGTTAGAGGTGCGTGCCTTGGATTCGAACTCGAGACCTTTGACTTGGCAGTCCAATGGTCATATCACTAGGCTATCACTGCAATTTAGAAGTAAGTATGCTGAATTTTTGTACACAACATACCGACCGTATTCCCCGAATGGTTAGGCAGCAGTGCAGTTTACCAATGGCATGTGTGCTTATGAGATCCAATTGCTACTAAAATTATCTAACAAAGATCTCCAATAATTCTCTGCCTGGCCTTGGAGTCAAATACAGGCAGGAACTCAAGCTCCACAGCAGACCTACCGACTACTAGACTAATGATTAATGGTTTGAAGTCACAATCTCGCAAATCAGCATGGACTTGATCATAGAATATGACTAGGTACGAGATGAATCATCTAGTTATATATTTAGTCAAGAAGATAACCTACAACTTTTGCTTCAACAACTTGTTTGAAGTATGCCTTTGAGTATATAACGGTGTAAATGTCCTTCTACACAGTATTAAGCAGATTTCAATATTTGTAAACAAATGTAAACTCGGCACGAAGCCAGCGCTAGAGAGGAAAACCTATTTCAAAATTATACTTTACGTACTCTTTGAGGCTTTAATATTATGCTTTATTGCATATTTCTCACGTTTTTATTGAAGCACGTTATTTTGAATCCGTTGTTATTAATAGTTCAAAGTGCTACTGAGTAATACAATATATATTTATAACTTTCCTATATACATAAACATAACAATGTTTAGGAAGATACGCTATACCTATTGTTGTATGTATCGTTTTATGCTTACAATACATACAAACAGATTACAACAATAAGGCTAAGAATTAGTCAAAGAACTACTTGTTTGTTTTTAGAAAACATTACAAACCATTAGCATAATTTACTTGATAGCTCGAATTTTCTAAATGTTCAATGAGAAGTGATGAAGTTTCAAGTATTATAAGATCGTAAACATACTGATACTACTGTGTATTTGACAACAGTTTAAGCCAAATAAAAAAGCTAATGTAATAATTGAAAATATGACGTGTTTGTCCAAAAAACGCACCCGGCGGCAAAATGTTAAGTGCGAAAAACTTATTTGACATTAATTAGTAATGGCATTGATTTGGGAGTCTTTTTTGTTTGTCAGTTGGGCTTTTCCGTATGTAAATATCTTTAACGACTTGCTTGGAACTTATCGCGCAGGGAATATTTCATATTTTAATAAAATACCTACATTTAATTAAATTGTGTTTTTTTTTCTTTTTTATGGGATAACTCGGCAAACGAGCAGGCGAGACTTACCTGATGGTAAGTAGTCATCGCCGCCCATGGACATCTGCAAAACCAAAGGAGTTGCAGATGCGTTGCCGAGCCTATTTAGGGAAAGGGAGGGGAAGGAGAAAAGGAGAAGGAAGGGGATTGGGGGAGGAATTGGGCCTCCGGCCCTCGCGCTCACCGAACGAAGCGCAGTAACGAAACGCTACTACTCGGACGGATTGTGACAGGACGATGTCTGTAAATTTTTGATACGGAAGAAAAATTAATATGGGGGTCCATAATAGAGCAACAGAAGCTAAAACATTTTTTTTATGAAATTGAACATGACGTTAGCAATGCTAGACAAGTTTTAATTTATGTTTCAATAAATCAATGGTGAGACACAAAATGTATGAAAATAACAAATAGCATCAGCTTTTGAAAAATTGCACATTGGTCAATTCATTTTCCGCCCTTATGGCGCAGTGACTTCCAATGCCCGTCTGACATTTTCAAACAGATTTCTTTTGACAATGTGCACTCGTGCGTAATTTTTAAAGTAACTGGGTGGGCGAAAGGTATTTTTAAATGTTGTTGACGATTTTTGTCCATGTGATAGGTATAGTTTCTTAAACTACCTACGCATGATGACTTTTTAAAAGTTAAAGGTAAGGAAAAGGATTTATAATGTGACTTGCTTGCTGTTGCTTCGAGGCGCAGTAAACATATAGGTATTTAACTCACGTGATTTGTCATTTTTTCCGCATTCAACTGAGGTAGGCAATTTATATTTATTGTGTCGTGAATTACGAAAATGCAATTAGGTTTTAGTTCAAAAGATGTTTTAGGAAAATAGTAAATGAAAATTGATATTTTTGTATTTCAGAAGCCAGCTTGTGCGCGAATGGGACCTGGTCTAGTCCACGAAAGGCACCTACCAATATTTTAAGCAGGTTTCTTCATGGATTTTTATTTTTATTTTTGCCTACGAAGAGCACCTATGACTCAGCACCGTAGTGCTGGGTTGTATTTGTCATAAGGACGTTTTTAATGAAACATATCGATAACAAAAAACTTAAACGTTTATTATGTACCTATTTGTAGATACTTACGTATCGAACACTTAGTCCTTTTCTATCCTAAATAATAATTAAGAGGTAAAATATATTATAAGGTAAAATTAATAAAAAATTACCTACTTGTGAACTTATTTTTCTTATTTTTAAATGTCGCCTAGACATATTTCGTATGTACGTATATGTACATACGTACATACTATAACATATTCACAACGTAGTACTTTCTACTTTTAATCATAGGTTGTAAAAGACTTAGGTATCTTTTGCTTAAAAGTCGTTATCGCAGTAGTAGTAGCGCCTGGAATGTTTAATAAACGTGTCTACTTTTTCCAAAAAAACAAAAGAAATGTGACGGAAAAAACCGACTAGCTGAAATAGCAAAACCGCTGAGTTTATAAACTAGATATTTGGCATTTCCCAAACGATTGTTTAGAAATTATTTTAGCATTTTCATTCTTATGTACGGTGGCCAGCACATCAACTTACCTCAAATTTTCTCAGATAATTTTTGAACTTGATCGTCTACATTTTAGGGTTCAAAATCATTTGGAGAAATTTGACAGTTTTGTATAACCTGATGTGCTGTAGACTGTACCTACCTACAAATTAAATTAAAATTATCGCACATTGTAGGTCTAACACAAAAACAAGACAGAACTAAAGACGTGATTATTGTCATCATCATACCATCACGCCTGTATTCCCCGAAGGGTTTAGGCAGAGGTGCACTTAATGTACACCCACAGTTCGCCGGTATGTTTGGGTCCCATGTAATAGGGGGCGAGCCTATTGCCATTCACCGGGCACAAATCCAGACTCCGAGCTGCTACTGAGAATTTCATAGAAAAACTCAATAACACTTTGCTCGACCTGGGGATCGAACCCAAGACCTCTAGCGTAGCAGTCGCGATTGGGACCACTAGACCAACGAGGCAGTCTTATTGTATAGATTATTGTATAGATAAGTAATGTCGCAATTAATGTGTTGTGGACCTTTAATTTGCAAAAAAAAAACAAATACTTAATGTGGCCGGCTAGGTGACCGATCACGCAACCTAGCTATTTTTGATATTTTGTGTTTTTAGAAAATGATTTTAGTACTCAGTTATAAATGCATTATCGTTCATGTCGCTATGAACCTAGAATGAAAATCTACTTACAAATTGCGGAAAAGCAACTGAAATTTGAATTTCGCAGCTAAGCGAACGCCATCACCTTAAGTTCAGTTGTTCCAATATGACTGTGGAACGCAGCTCTTATGTCACATTCGAAATTGAGCAATTTACTCACCATAGATACCTACCGTAGCGTGATAACATGTAGCGTGTTTGTTCATTAAAAGTTTAATATTTAATTTCGAAAGTTTTTGAATGCATGCTAATTGTCGTATCTACCGTCCATCATCAACCATTGTATAATTTTGGTGTCAATATTAGAAAACTGATTATCAATATATTAATATTAAAATATTCTGTCCCAAATACATGATGATATTAACTAATAAATATTTACTGTAGTAGCAATTGAACACGATGTTTGTTCGTCTTACAAATAGAAAATATGAACAGTGATTAGGTACATAAACTAGGCTGTTTTTTTCATTTATGTTTAGTTCGTGTGACTAGTACTTTTAGGTACTTACTTGTTCTATGCGTCAATTCTCCTTACATAAGCACGTGTGCCCGTTTTTTACAGGCGCATGAACACGTACACCAGCTCTTCATAAACTAGATTTCGACATTTTAACACTTATTTTCATTGCAACACAGCACAGGGAAAATCACCTACACAGCCAAATTCCGCGCTCGGTTGACACACGCTTGACCGCTTTCGCTCGTTTGTGCAAACACAGCCTATTACCACTTTTACAAGACGTACACGACAACTTTAAACACTTTTTTGTGCAAGTTTATGAACTTGTTGTGCAGAAACACTTGTTTTTTTTTAAATTGTGGATTTAGAGGGTTTTCGGAAAAAAGGCCACAATGGCCTGCTCAAGCGCACGTTAAATCGCGGTTGTCAAAAAGAACGGCGACGTTGCGGCTGCGGACGAGGTGGCGCGCGTCGTAGCAGCAACGATACTGAGGGAGTGCGGCACTCCGACACTCCGGGGCCGCCGCCGCCGCCTCGCGGCCCTCCGTAGTGGTGGCCGCCGACTTGCACTTAGTCACCAATGAAAACAGCCAAACAGACTGGCGCGATGGCGTCCTAGAAACGGACGCCGCTCTTATGGCCGCTGCTGTGGTCGTCTGAACTCACTTTCGCTGTTAGACGCTCCATTTTCATCACGAGATTTTCTCTCTAAAATTTCATATGAAGGCCAGAGCCATTGGTGATGTAAAAAAACTTGATCTCGTTTATGATTACACTGCTACGTAGTGAAATAGAATAAAAAAATTGTAATTATCTAGTGTATGTTGCAAAACAAAAAAAATAGTTATTGTTATAATACATACATAAAGGTAATTTTATTTATGTGCAGTGCCATATTCAATATAACGATTATGAAATATTAAACAGTCGTAGGTAATTTTGATTCATGACTAATGAAGCTCAGGTGTACGATGGTGTGCAATCGATACTTACGTGTTGAAGGTAACATAATAAATTTTTGCATCTAACATAATAACTGTCTGGAATGGAAATGCATTAGGTCAGGCTATCGAGGTAGTAGCGGGATGCGAGAACGCAAAAAACGACTTTGTGGAACCGAGAAATAGCCCAGAATGTACCTACTCTTGCTTGTACTAATTCAGCAAGAAGCGGTAATACTTATAACAGAAGTGAATTTAAAAGGGAGACGGAGAGTATGTCGGACTCGTACAGTTTGTTCGAAATAAGTAAGCCGATCGGCCGATGAAGTGGAATTGTGTGTTGTACACGGCAAGGCGTAGTTATAGCCGGCCTCACTTCTTTGTTCGCAAAGTTCCATCTTAACTTTTTATTTGATCCGAGTTACAAACGTAATCCTCACCTATAATAAAATTATGAAAACTTAGGAGAACTTACGAAAACCTGCTGAAAACGCAATGGTTATACCTGGGGCCGTATTACCACGTATTAATGCCATCATTTTTACGTTGTGAACAAGGGACGCCACTATTTAACCTGTAGAGCGGCATCCCTCTCTCACAACCTAAAAATGATGGCACTAATACGTGGTAATACGGCCCCAGATTGCATTATATTCTCATTATCTGTAGCTTATACTCGTATATATTTATTGTGTAGTATAGGGTTGGCGATCCAAATGGCATAAACTCAGAATTTTTTTAATCAATGTGTAGGTACGTACCTATGGTTACTCTGTGGGTATTGGTATAGTATATAATATGACGAACGCCGCAAAAAAATGTGGGCGCGGCATAATACCTACCGTACTTTATTTTATTTAAAAAACCGAATTAAATGTTTTCTGTATTATAAGGCGGATACAAGCACGGATGTTGTTTCTGTCCACATTATTTACTTACTCCCTTTTTTATTAAAGTCGGATGTAGGTATGTATGAAACGGAATAAAACCTTAAATTGTGTTACTTTTTGATACAACACATCCTGATCCAGTTGACATTATTCAGTAGGTAAGATTCGGCTAATGGCAACACATTTGACGCGAGCCTCCTGCGGCCATTGCGCCATAAAACTAGATTAGGGAGAAAACAGCCAGCGAAGATTTACAGGGGTTGGTACAGGGCTAAGGGCTATGATAGTGGTTAGTGTAACGTCCCGCGAAGTGGGCCATGGCCTCTGTCGGTTGACTTCATCTCTAACGGACCAGCGTAAACAAATATTTAGAAGGTACAGTCGCCAGCACATCAGGTTAAGTATACTAAACTGTCAAATTTCTCCAAATGATTTTAAACCTTATAGCGTTATAAATTAAATCTAAATTGACTGAGAAAATTTGGCATGTGCTGGCGAGTTCGCGACCGTTTAATACGCATAACGATTATTTATTTGCGATGGTTTTTCTTCATGCCAAACTATTACGGACAGCAGTGCACGTGGAGACTATATCTTTTTTTGCTCTTTATTTATTATTAGGGACTTTTATACAAAAGTACATGCCAGTCCCGTCGTTCCTTATAACCAATAATTAATTAACTAAAACGTACCATAGCATATATCTTAACTGCAGCTACCGAATTGGTGTAGATAAAAAATTATGATACCTACCCATATCATATACATTTAAATTTAAAACTCCTCTATGGCAGACTCAAATCTGACACACGACTTTGTCTTTGTGTTCAATTAACTTCCTTCCTTCCTCTATAGGATTATACCTAATTATGTCTATATAAAGGGTAAAATATTAACGTTGCTTTTTCGTTTTTGCTTTATTTCAAGAATTATTTACATAGATACTTATAATGAACTTATTTAGTATAATATTGGCACACAATTTAACACTATATCTATAACAATACCGAAACTACGCCTTATCTTGTCAGTCAACTTTCCATAGCTCGATAGCTTGACTGACAAGATAAGGCGTAGTTTCGGTATACGTAATTGCCTGTTATTGTGTTTGTACATGGCAAGGCAGTAGTTTATAGGTATAGGTATAGTTTTGGCCGGCCTCACTTCTTTGTGTGCGCAAAGTTCCATCTTAACTTTTTATTTGATCTAAGTTCCGAATGTACTAACGCTACTTAGATAAATGAAGAAAGTACGTAACGGAAAACCTGAATCGGTTTTTTCAATTACATCTCTATCGTAGGCTTGCACTTAAGAGGAGTGTCCCTCGCGAACGCAACAATGTTGCACAGTTGTCGCTGTCTCTATCCCTCGCGATGCGAACGCGTGCCCGAGAGGAGAAACAACAACATTTTCACGCGTATTTCGTATGTTCCGAATTTTGGAGATTACTCCTATAATATTACTAATATGTAAAAAAAAAATCTTGTAAAAAAATATTCACTATATTATCTGGGTTTCCTTCGAATCAGAACTTTTCTGTATTGATACATTGTCGAGAAATACTAGCATAAAGTTGGGCCGTTTTTCAACGAAAATTGCCAATCTTTGAGCTCGTGTAACTTTTTAACCGTATATTGAAATGAAATTTTATATTACAGGAACACGTATATTAATGATAAGATTGTTACTGCAAAATTTCAATGACTTTCATTGTTTAAAATTCAAGCAAGGGCCAAACTGCGTTTGTATGGGGCGCGAAGCGGATACTATCCTCTTAATCGGAAGTACCTACCTGGGTTGATAAGAAAACATATAAAGTTATGAGTTCTTTGTAGCTTAAGAAGACTTTTAAGGTAATGTTGTCTCGGGTTTCATGAAGTTGTTGATCGTGGAAAATAACAGGCAGAAGGGTAGGTATAGTAGGTTCTTACCAATCTCTTGATTACACACCCCTTAATTAAAGTTTTGTACCTATATAATCTTGCTTTCGTGTGATTAATTGGCAATCAGTAGGTACCTACCAAACACCTAGGTATTCGTATTTGTATTTTGAAATATCTTTGTCACGAACTTGAACGCAAACTAATTTTAAAATAATGGTATGGTATTTTAAAGATAAGTAGTCTCCAATTTAATTAATTGAGCTGTGAAACAATTCTTTACATAGATCAATAATTCTAGGAGATAAGATATATCATAAAAGCTTATTACTCACCTTCAAAACATCCTTTGTAGCAGGCGAGCTACCCGATAGTAAGTAGTCATCGCCGTCCATGAACATCTGCAATACCAAAGGAGTTGCAGATACGTTGCCGAGCCTGTTATACATATAAAACTAGCTTTCCGCCCTCGGCCTCGCCCGCGTTTTTTCTCGACTTTTCTGTACTAAGTATAATATGGAGAATTGGAGATATTATACAGATAAACCTTCCTCTTGAATCACTATATCTATTTAAAAAACCGCATAAAAAACCGTTGCGTAGTTTTAAAGATCTAAGCATGGACAGACAGACAGCGGAAATCGACTTTGTTTTATACTATGTAGTGATGATACTGATAATGTAGGTTGATAGGCTGATACTTATGAAGTTTCTTGTAAGTAGTTGTAAGATTTTGATTCTTAATAAAATTGTGGAAGATTTGTACTTAGATATTGCACATTACCGGTATCTTATTGTTGGCTTTCCTAAAAATAATTAAATAAAAAGTGTTACCTTATGGTACACGTCACGCACCGAAAAAATAAGCTTTATAATTAGATTTAATTATTTAATCATTTACGTCAATGTTGTTGGGTTTTTATCATTGCATTATGTGTAAGTTAAATCACAAATACTCTGAAGCATTGACTGCGTTTAAGCTTAATATAGGAAAGTTTGCACGACTTGGCATTATCTCGATAACTAGGTATGATAACTATAAGTACCTACCCATTTGCGGTTTTCCTTACCTACAAAAACTACACGTGTAAAGGCAACTACACAAGGACCGTAAAATCATTACTTTTTTATATTTAAGCTAGTAAAATAATCCCAGTTTTAGGGACCCGTATTTTTCTTTTCAACATAAAAGATAAACCTTTTAATTGGCCTAAAGATAAATAAAAATTCCGTAATAATTTCCTAGACTTAAGTTTATAGTGCGAGTGCGTGGTTTTTGATTATGTAGTAGTTTAGATGGAGCTAAAGTACGTCATTCGCTAATTATTTTGCAGGTGTAATCACTTTAAGAGAGCAACTGTGACGCACGTACTGAATAGAACAAAAGCATCAAAATAAAAAGATATTTTCTTCTCTAGTTCTAAATATATCGTAGCTAATTGAAGTCCGGTTTATATCTTTGTAGTTCCTCTCACGCCGACGCACAGCGTCGTGTGAAGCGACTTTATTCGATTGACGTCATGGGGTTTCACGGCCAAGCCCACCATTTCTGAGAATCAGGGACTTAAGAAGCATTGACACTGGAATTGCACTTCTTAAGACAGGCCCTCAATATTCATTAATTACAGTGAACTGCGAACTGCTATCTTGACAGTAGAATAAAATTATAGCCCATAGTTACGTCAAGCAGATATCACAAGTAGTACCAGGTTCAATGTAAAAACCAGTTGTGGTTGAGGTGCACTAGTCACTTACCTATAAAGTTTGAGGATGGCAGTCACTTATGACTTAGGTTTATTCAAGAAACTTATAGCACAACACTACATACAAAACCACCTAGGTCCATCTCCACGACATGACTGTAATACAATAATGACATTGCACGGCCCGACGTGTTGAACTACCCCCAGTTTGATACATAGATAAGTTCAATTCAATTACTTACTCTTTATACTTTCCCCAATTTTTGTACACTTACTTTACATAACATAGGTTATATCATTCGTATTCGTACTTAAAATAAAACATATATGATTGCAAAGGATTGTTTTTATGTTTTATGAACCGAGGTACCTACTCATTAAAAACTGCTACAGATAATAAAGCAGTAGCTACTCAGAAAAAATTCTACGTATATCTAGGACAATTTGGTAATTTAAACAGAGCATGTACTTCAATGACTTGACCGATTCAATATTTGCGTATTGCGGATAAAAGGACCAAAAATATTTCATTTTGATCTGAAATTGTTTTCAGCCGACTGTTATAATGTCCTCGGTACTTCTCAAAAACCGTCACCATAAGTAATTTGGGTTGCCTATAAACATTTTATTAGTTCAGAAACCCATTTAGCGAGGTCGGTGGCGCACGGGGTGGTACTCAGGCAGAAGGCCACGACAAAGGGCGACCACACAAACAATTTGCTATAAAGTGCAGCGGACACGCGAAGACCGACCTTGCCCTTTCTAACTAGCGTATTGGAGATAAACGCTACACGATGGCGGCACGGCAGACCCGCGTAATGAGCTGGGATTATATGACATGACAAGTGATTTCACTCACAAATGCGTGCCAATTCAAATGATGGATCACAATGTGGCACACAAGGTGATAAACCCTTCCATGCGCGGTGCGCAAATGGGTACTAATAATACACAAGGTTAGGTTAAAGAGTTACGAGAAAGATGTCATAATGTCATAAGGATTGACAAAGATAGATAAGTGTTATAACTTTTATCCGTTCATTGAAAATTATGTTTGTTACGATTTGTATTTAGAATATGAACAAACATGTTGCCTACGTCATTGCTAGAAAAAGTATTTTCTAGTCGCCTGTGTTATATAATTCATCAGGGCAGAGCCGATTCCCGGCAGTACCTGTGTGCGAAACCTGTGAAGAGCCTCTGTTTTTAACCCCGGACCCCGTTAGAATTTTATTCGGCGCTCCTAAGGCCCTGGCGCCTGTGTGCGCTGCACACTTCGCACATATAGGCAGCTTGGCCCTGTAATTCATCATAATATCTGTTTGTAAACATTAGCTTCATTCGTTTTATTGAGGCAATAAGTACCAAATTGTCATTACTATACATAAGGACTTAATGTTTTCATGCATGCATGGCTAGTTGTTGTACGGTCTCGGAATTCCTAGGTTCGATTCCCAGTTCGAGAAGTGTTGGAACTGGGAACTAAACAGATCGGCCTTTTGTGGGTGTACATTAGTTTAAGTTCACTTCTGCTCTGCTTTACCAAACTCTTCGGGGAATACGGGCGTGATAACTTTATAATAATATTTAAACGGTATTGCCTGGAATTTATTACGTTTATATGATTCTTAGATTGTATGTAGGGAAAGAGGGATGATAAAATTAACAACGGGAAAACCAGCTCCAGCAGTCCAAGGTTGGTATAAATAAATAACAGTAAGACAATATTATTTTTTATTTATTTTACATACATTGAATGTCCAATTGTATTTATGCATTTCATTATTAATATACTCTTCCATCTAATGAATCGTCACTCAAATGGAAGAACACATTACTCATTGACGTTGTAATATAAACGTCTAATTATGTACAAGATATGGGCACTTAGGTGCAAATGTTCATTTGCAATGTGATTAATACCTATCTAAACAACTTGTTCGTTTAACTAAAAATAAGTCATGTTGATGAAATATAAAAGCTACTTCTCTCTGTCTATACAAAATTAATCTCAAACTTAGAAATTAATATATACATTTGAAATGCCTACATATATGTGTAATAATTATGTAACTAGCAATCATATTCGTATCACCATACGAGCCCATAGGCTTGCATTAAATACCGATTAGATATCACAAAAACATGGAAATACTAAAATTAAATGTGAGTTAATACAGTCTGAATACATAATTAATTGTTGCATTGAAAACATACTTCTATATTTTATACAATTACGTAGGTCAATGAATCGTTTTGATTTTCCAAAGTGATATAAATTATTCAGTCACACGTAAATATTATCAGATTTATTTCAATAAAACTTAATTATAAATCTAATCTACACTTTAAAGCTTCGTTCATAAACTTACTAAAGGTAAGTAGGAATGTACATGTACCTACGAAGTACGTCTGAGAGCCTTTTACGAAAATAACGACGCGGGGAAATGTAGCTACGAGACATAAAGAAATTCCTGAAGGAAGGCAGCCAAAGTGAACATTTGTCGAGGAGCGTCGGTATTTCCGTACTAGGTAGTCTCTGTAATTTAAAATTATCACCTAACAGCCCGCCTTTTAACAAGGGTTCGTAATTTTATTGGAACAATTTGCATGATTTAAATAATTTATATATATAAATGAAAGTGTAATTAATACGAATTTTCTTTTTGTTTTGTTAACTCGCCACATTATACCCTGTCACTGAAAATCCACTAAGCTAGGATGTACAAAAGTGATCCAACAGAAATATAGTAATCACGAAATACCAATAAAATTGGCGGACCTTTGCCATGTAGGCTTAATTCTATGTATACCTTTCTATCATTGTTTAAGTATAATAATTAATTTTTTTTTATAGTGTTGTATAAACACAATCACTGACGATTAGTAGCACAGATCATAAGTACAGCAATTAAAGACGAAATTAAAATCTAATTATAATGATGGCACCACCATCCACTATAGAATTAAAAAGGTCATTCTTTATATTGGAGAATACACAATGCTTTCTTCGCATATTCTTGGATATTTTATTCAGGAAAACAAAAGTAAAATTCCTACCGATAAGGACATCGACAGTTGTAACAATCATAAAAAAAGCATATTATAAATCACTACTTGAATATTATTAAATTATCAAACGAACTTATTGACAATTTATCTGCTTATATTATGGATCTGGAGGCGGCTATTTAAGAAAAAAGGATTATTTAGAAAAATTGCTTGTTTATACTTTTCTTTTTCTATCTGAATAAGGTATCGACATGCATGCCAATGTTGTAGAGGTTAGGTTTTTTTGACAGAAATGTTTGATCCGAAAACGAGTGTTATTTTGGAATAATTCTGCGTGAAAACATCACTTTGCTCTGAAGCAACTCGTTTTAAATGTAGGTAATATTTGGACCAAAAGACCTCTATCTGATTTCAAATTATCAGGTGATATAATAATAAGGTCCTATTTATAATGTTATGCGTGAGAATATTGGAGGAATTCCAAAATGTAATGACAGTATGACAAAACTAAAACAAAGACCGTTAATTCACAAATTCCAAATAAGTATAGAACGGACAACAATAAGTATACAACAGAAGAAACTATTTAGTCGCAAAATGTTTTTGAAAGGAGAAGGAAAAGAAAGGTTAACTTTGTAAGCTATTGTTTGGGCTTTGATGTTTTAGATATTATACATCAAAAACTGTTTTCTGTACAATATTACTTACTTACTGTCAGTGCACTCGCATGTGAATTATTTTTATTATTATGTGTTCCTAGCCATTATTATTGTATATAATGTGAAACTGCAAAGTAGGAGAATATTTTTAGGTGTAAGATTTAAATTTGTCATATTTATTATTTTTACCTAATATTTGTGGATAATACACCAACATTTTAAATATTATTGAGTTAGGTATGTTAAGATTGGATTATTCTACAGTAGGAGTACAGAATTAACAAAGATTTCTCTAAGAACAGCTGAACAACAGACAACCTCGTTATTCATAATGTGATTAATATTCACAAACGAAAGATTTATACAAATAAACTCAAGGAAACTTAGTATAAACCTCTTGAAACGAATTATATTCAAGACACATTATAACATAAACGTTAATGAACTCATCAATCCAAATGGTTCAATAATGGAATATATAGTTAATTGCTTAAATATTTACCGTCTAAGAAAAAAAAACCTGCCTCAGCTTGAGATAATCTTTGTGTCATTTCAAAGTCTACTTACAATAATTTAAAGAGTTTTTGCATAATATTTTTTTGCCATGGCCTTTACTCACAAGTACGTACAATAAAAGAAATCATAGTTTTCGTAATTATTGTTGAGATGCTTTAAGAAAATTAAACATAATCTTATTTACTCTTTTAGCATTGCTAATATTACTATAGTCACAAGCAACCTTTTTTAATCGACGCATGTATCACTGGAAATAAACAAAGGAATACTTTTTTTTAATTTACACATGAAATCGAAAACTTTACAAAATAATGGTGCTAAATTGTGATTATTCTCAATTTAAACATTTACATCTCAAATTGAGCCCAAAAAAAATCTTAAGAAACAATCGTACAACTTATTTCAAGATTTCAGTCTCATAAAGGCACTTGAAGCTAAACCAATAAGGAATCGACACGACAGATCGCGTTTCTAACGTCTAGTAAAGCGATATAATCGTTAAGAGTATCGCCAATTAAAATGAGATCTGATACCTCAGCTGACAATTCTCGGAGACGTGATGAAGTGTTCGCGTTGTTCGATATCCATTGCTCAGTGGTAATGGGAGAGCTTGCCGGGCCTCCTCGGTGGTGCGCTCTCGTACTCGTAGTAGTTAGACTGCGGCCGCACCCCGCCCTCTCTACAGGAGCGCTGTGAGTGGTAGCCACCCGCTCCTGCCCGACGACTGTCATGTTAAAAACAATAATTAAACAAAACTGCGAAATTTAAGTCAATTATTTGTCTAAGACGTCGTCGGCGTAATTTTAAACATTTAATCAATGAAGGTGAACTTCAGTAAATTTTGTAGAGGATAACTACTTATATACATAGTACATACACATTTTTTACATCGTAAGTGTATGACTGTATAAGATGAAATCAATTGAAGCCTTATACGATATGATACTAAGTACCCTGAATATGAATGGTGCAGGCGCACACGGCTACAGGTCAACCTATACAAAACCAATTTAAGCCGTTCTCGCACTGTATAGGCTCTCTATACAGTAAGAGGCCAGCGTAAACTGGTTTTGTATAGCTTGATGTGCAGCCGTGTGTACGATCTACTTACTAACTTAATCTTGCTAGAAAAGTACTACACAAGTGTACAAGCGATATTATCTTCACACATTTTGGATGAGTTTGATGAAAAATTACTAATTATTGTGTATTCCGAAAAATCAAAGCACAACAAACGAAGTGCAAAAGCCATTTACTTTACAATTTTATATGTTAGTTTAACTTATTTTTGTATTCCACATCTTTTACGAAGAACAACAGCTACATGCACGTTGTCTTCCGTGAAATTGTGCGAAAATACATTTCTGGATGGAAGGACCAACATTATCTTTGTACTATATTTGTTGATACTAAGGTCCCGAAACGCCAACATGCTGATATGAAATACTTAACATAACCACAACAATAACATGCCATACCTAATGGTAAATTATTAAAGGAAGTATCGAGTTTTCGAAGTTTTTTGAACAGACCATATAATTATATAACAATTGGATATAAAACCACTTCATCAATAAAATATATTGAGTGTATTTCGAAAATATTTTCAGTAAGTCAAAACCATGGTAACACTTCCACGTAGAATTTAAAATTTGTGTTTTTTTTCTAAATCTTAACATTATCACAATAGACTACGATCTTAATAATTACTGACTGCTGCCTGCGGTTTCACTTACTACATATAAATCAGTTTGTAGCCGTGGTACCACGCACTTTTGCACGGTTTAAAGTTAAACCTTCAGCAGAACAACTGTGAAAGCAGCATTTAATTTCACGTAATAGTTTTTGAAAATAAGTAAATAGTTTTTGAATGTATCACGTACAAACTTACAGACAGATAGACCTACAAAAAAATTAAACATAATTTTGGCCTCAATATAGTTTTGACTTCTATTGCTCTTATAAAAAAAAATATTAATCAATATCTCCTGAGTACTTATATATTATTTTAATATTATTTTTGTGTACAGGAAAAAAGCATACCTAATTAATTATCTTTCTGATTATTAGGCAACTGACGTCATAGGAGTATCGAAGTATCTGTCTATCTATATAAATCAAAATGTCTTATTTTTTGTGTTTACGTTACAACAACTTGCGCAAACAGTTTTTGCCAGCACATTTTTTGCCAGCAGCAGTACTATTAGCAGTATTGGATCGCATAATATTATTTCGTTGTGTTTTCCATATCGCAATTATATCAAGCACAGTTTCGGTTCCGTTTTACTGAAAATTATCAAATGTGGTGATCGCAAAATAAGAGTGAAAGTTAAATTAAATTGCTTAGTTAAGTGTGCAGAGCCATACAAGTACATGAGCATGCTACGTAGGTATTTACAAATGTTCTTACAAAGCACAAGCATCTTACCAACGCCCGGGAATGGCCAGAGGAAGAGGAAAACAACATAACTTTATAATTAACTCCGTTTATCTAATTATCACGTGTAACGAAGGAGACCTGTCATATTATTTTATTGTTTGCTGCTCATAATTATGGAAGCAATCGTTTGATTACTGTAATACACCTATTTATGTATGAATTTCTTGGAATAAAGATTTTATGACCAATTAGCACGTCAGCATAAAATGTCGACAACTGTTGAATACTTAGTTTAATTTGTGCTAAGTATTTAGCTAATTGAGTAATTCTAGCTTAGTTAACATACTATTTTATAGTTAACTTATTGAGGCTCTCATTTTAACTGAAGTCCATAACTGAAGTCCTGAAAACGTAAATGTGAAAACGTCCTCCCGGGTGAGATCATCTTGATATAAGGACCTCACTACATCTCAAAAAGAGTACAGTTCTTTTCAGCTTACAGAACAGAAATTAATAATTTTATCACTTTTCTCCATAAGATTGAATTAAAAGATAATAATTAGTGATCAATTTTAGTTAGACAAATTTCCTTGCTTCTATTTATTAATATAACAATTTATTTATATTATTAACGTAACTACTTACTTCATTAGTTTCATTGCAACGCCAAAGTCTGCATGTATATTTCAGTTATTGTGTTGACATGTTGAAACACCGCAAATATTTGAATATTGAACATAACGCATGCATTTGCTTGGTCTGCGCGCCACCATCGAATACCGCCTAACTATCATTGTAAGCTAGTTTTGAATAGAATTGTTAATGATATTCACCTCTCCTCCTCGGCCTTGGCCCTCTGCGCGCTGACCTGTCTCCTCATCTGTCCTATCTGCACCTCGCTTAACTTCTCGCGACGCGCGCTGTAATTATCATGAGCGTTAAGTTTGGGACTTTATTTGGTCCTTCGGTACATATATACAAAAAAAATGGTAGTACTTCTTCGAATCTTGTCGTGCGCAACTTATAATATTACAAGGCACATTGAGGATTATTATCGCACTATATATGTATACTACCTTGAAAATATGGTTTACGCGGCAGTGAATTTGTCTTTATTTGGGTGCACTATTCATACTTGGATATACGTTAAAAGCGAAACTGTGCTAGATAACATCGCAGTAAGATACCACCCTACTTCAACAAGAGCTTTAATGCAATGTGACGTAAGCTAGCTTAAAACTAACGGTTCTGTATTTTTTTTTGCCCTATGAGTCGATTAGGGAAAACTTGTTGGAATGTAGAACTAATCTGTATTAGGTACTTCGTATCGGAGTATTTCGTATGTTGTTAGCCACATATACGTTTTGCCTACCAGGAGTTTTATTTACCACTTTCCTTATAATAATTTACATATGACTGGATTTCGTTAACAGCCTATTGAATAGATACATAAATGTTAAAATATTTCTGTCAATGTAGCAACAGGCAAATATGGTTTGATACTCACTTCAAATTCTGTTGTATTTCTTCGTAGTTGACGTAATGACCGGTAGGACCCCACGCGCTGTCCATTGCCTGCTTCATAATAAATAGAAACGTTCTATACCATGTTACTTATTATCTACATCCTAAGAAATATTTGATAATCACCCAAGCTAATGCAAGTTATTCATAAAACAGCGAAAATAAAGTTCTAGTACTGGTTTACTAAACATAAACATACCTACAGGTACGGAATAAGATGTAAAAAAATTAAAGACATTAAACTTGTAAAAATTCTATTATGGTTTTTAATCTGGATTTGAATTATTCTTTGCGCGACCAACAAGTTATTATCCAGTAAGTGCTATATTTCTTCACCATTTATGAATTTGTTTTTCACCATTTAAGATCTGTTCAGAATTTGAGGTGATAAAAGCATCAACAATAACTTCAAATTTAGAATGTATCTATTAGGTAGTAATTTATTATACATTTTTGTTGTGTTACGGCCACGCTATTCGCAGCATGAATGGGCCGGCTCGACCGGGAAAGTACCACACTCTCGCAGAAGTCCGACGTCCGAGTAGTAGCTTTTCGCTACTGCGCTTCGTTTGGTGAGCGAGAGGGCCGGAAGCCCAATTCCACCCTCAATCCCCTTCTTCCTCCCTTTCTCCTTCCCCGCCCTTTCTCTAAATAGGCTCGGCAACGCCTCTGCAACTCCTTTGGTTTTGCAGATGTCCATGGGCGGCGATGACTACTTACCATCAGGTAGCTCGCCAGCTCGTTTGCCGAGTTATCCCATTTAAAAAAATTAGTTACCGGATGTTGCTGGTGCGGTGGAGCTCTGTAGGGCGGTGCTCGTCGCTCGGACTTGTGCGCTCGCTCGCCGCCGCTGCCGCTGCTGCCTTGCCGTACGTGAGACGCTTCCGATCTAACATATTATTACATTTGAGGCTAAAGTAAGTTTCTATCATAGGACATAACGTAACATACCATGACGCCTGTATTCCCTGAAGGGTTAGGCAGAGGTGTACGGTATGTTTAGGTCCCATGTCATAGGAGGTGAGCCTATTGCCATTAATCGGGCACAAATCCAGACTCCGAGCTGCCACAGAGAATTTCATCGATAAACGCAATAACACTTTGCTCGATCTGGTGATTGAACCCAGGACCTCTAGCGTACCAGTCGCACTTAGGACCACTAGACTAATGAAGCAGTCATCGTAGTAGATTTAGGTGTAAATTGTCATCTTTCGCCGAATCCACTATTTTACACCACAAAAGACGATGATAACGATTTTTAAGCAAAAGTTTTAAAACTCAATTGTGAATTATTAATATTGTTGATGTCGCAATGAAGTTTTCAGTAGCGGCTCAGAGTCTGGATTTGTGCCGAATAATTTTATTTTTTAAGATTTTGCCTGGTAATGGCAATAGGCTCGCCCCCTATTACATGAGACCTTAACATACCGGCGAGGTGTAGGTCTATGTTATTACACCTCTGCCTAAACCTTAAGAGAACGTGTTTATGTTATGTTTACACTGCTCCTACTACTTTTTCCATTCGACTTTAGAAATCGCACACTCGTTAAAGAATCATGACGATGAAACAATTGTTTTTTTCCGTCGTTTATGCTGTTCTTTAAGACTTAAGACGAAAGTCTTCAATGCGTGCGTCCTACCTGCTATGACCTACGGAGCCGAAACGTGGACACTCACAGTAAGACTGGTCCACAAACTTAAAGTCTACTACTAACTAAAGTTACCGACATAGCTCAAAGGATTAGCAAGCTGAAGTGGCAATGGGCCGGTTACATCTGTCGGAGAACTGACAAACGCTGGAGCAAGCGAGTTCTCGAGTGGAGACCGCGGCTAGGCAAACGTAGCGCCCGCCGGCCAGATGGAGTGACGACTTGCGGAAGGCAGCTGGCAGTGACTGGATGAGGAAAGCCGAAGATCGGGCTCTGTGGCGTTCACTAGGGGAGGCTTACGTCCAGCAGTGGACGAGTATGGGCTGATGATGATGATGATGATGATGATGATGCTGATGATGATGCTGTTCTTTGACAATTTTAATAATTCCAGGAGTACAAACCTCTGCTGTGACTTGGAGTTGGTTTCGTCCTCTTTGTCTCTTTCATCTATCCTGTTGTGTCTCTCTAACGCTTCTCTGGATATTGACTTCTCTGAGGATCGCCCAGGCTGTGTTCTACCGTATACTTCCGTTTCAGTTTTCTTGTGTGGCTTGCCTATCCTGTTAATTGCAATATAATTTTTAGATTAAACCGAGTTCAGATATAGTCCTTTTCAAGGTAAGGAGGAAATAGTATGGAGTATACTTAAATAGTACAATTAAAACACCTATAGTTGTCGGGATTACTAACTATTTTACAAAAAATATATAATTTATGATAAATTAATGTTGGCAAACCCACCTGTTTAAATATTTCTATACCTAGATACCATTTTTAGCTGTTATAGTCAACAATGTTTATGATTATTATATAACTCATATCTTGGTTATATAGGTACTAGACCATTTAATTACGCAAAAATCTAGTAAATTACATTATTTCATGTGTTTGTTTTAAAACCACGCACATTAGTCATGTCATAAGTCCGCAACTCGACAAAAACGTGGAACTGTAAATGCGAAACGAACCAAACATACAAAATGAAATGCGTTTACAATATACCTGTATATCATGAATTTATTTGTGGTAATTTACCTACTTGAGCGTGTTCATTGAATGTACACATCAAGTTATACCAAACCAGTTTACGCTGGCCTCTTATTGTATAGGAAGCGTATACTGCGCTACTCTGGATCAGCTTAACCTGGTTTTTTATAGGTTGACCTGTAGCCGTGTGTACTTGGAAAGGAATACAGCTCACTCAGATCTATATCCGATTTCAATGTAGCATTTTTCATTCATACCAAAAATACGGATTTCAAAATTTGTCATTTTTAGACTAGAATTTTTGGTACGCTACTAATATTCTTATGAAAATATTTTTGATTCCTAGTAGCTCCTGTTCTGTTTTGTATATTAGTAGTAAAACATACCTAAACATAGTAGATAAAGACTTGAGTAAGGATGGCTTCTTGTGTGAGAGTGATGACTGTTGTGGTGAACCTCTGATCATGTCGGGCCCATTATTGTCGTCCGTCAACCAATGTTTCAAAGCTGTAAAAATACCATTTATATAACAATACTGCAATATTGTAACAAAGTTGATTTAGTAGTGGGAAAGTATAGACTGTACTAGCATAATATATGTATTGATTTTAATTCTCACAAACAAGCTTTATATGATAGTCTTAAGAAAAAAAAAGATAAATCAAGATAAAACTGTACTTCATAAATTCTTGTATTTAAAGATAAAAGGATTTTATTTAACTAATCTTATAATTGTGGCAATAATGTTGACTCACGTGGGTGCGCACGCGCATAGATTGGTTCGTTGCGCGGGTTTCTTTGAGTCTCCTGTATAGCTGTCTGCAGAGATTCCAAACTTGACGATTTTCGCATGCCTAACGATGGACCTACTTGCAATGCTGCAATGTAAAATATAGTTAGAATGTCTCCTCTTTCAACATAGGTAAGGAATAATACAGTAAAAACAGTTAATAAAGGTTGAAAATTTATCATTCATAATACTGTTCAAAGAGGCAGCCGTTATTTTATGTTTAATTACTAATTGGTCCCAATATAATACCCTGGGGAATTCTACAAAAAATATGTTTTCATTTACAAAGAATATAGATCTGATCACTTATCTATTCTTCACTAGTTTAACTGACTGGATATCCTTGTCATCAAAATGTCCTTTTCAGGGGTGTACATACTTCCTTTATTCCAAGGATTGTATAAACATAGATATGGGAACAGTATCAAAAGCTTTTGAGAAAACTAAGATAATAAGTTTAGACAAAACTTACAATTAACAGCCTTTATCTCCTTGATTTTCTTGTATGTGCCAGTAGTCTTAGCATCTAGCGCGGCGTGTCGCTTCTCGGACATGGACCGTCGTCCGACAGCATCCCGGCTGAACCCGGCCCCGCTTTCACTGCCGGATTCGCCTCCACAACCACTTCCGCCGCCCCTGGATTAATAATATATCAATTCATTAGTATCATCTCATAGGGCCTAACTAAATTTAAGGATTCTGATCTCTGACACTTATGCTAATATTACACAATTTTAATGGAATTCTGTAAAGTTGAGCGTGTTGACGACACTGAGTAGTATCAATTAATGTAATAAATAAATTAGCTATATTCCAAAACCAACCTTGCTGTACCATAATCCTCTTCAATTATGACATTATGATGCGCCGGCGGTGACCGCGACATGTGTACATGACCTAAGTTTTGTCGATAGTGATGTCCATTCGTGACTGGAGCGTCTATTTGGGTAGCCATATAGTAACTTTCATTTCTTAGACCCGTTAGTCTGTCTATCACAGGGTTCCACCCATCTAGCCTACTCCATTCGAAGCTATCTCTTTTACTATCATGTGGTGGCACATCCTTGTCTCTTTCTAAGTAACCTTTGCTGTCATCGGACTGGTTTGAGACCCAACTGTTGTTATTGTTTATAGTGACTATTGAGGCATGTTTCTTGCTGCTTCGTCCGTCGTGGCTATCGAAGCCTTCGTTTTGGTTGGTATCGTATTTTTGGCCGTAGTTGTCTACTGGTTTGTTCTCCTTGTCGCTGCTCGCGTTGTATATCACTGTGTTGTAATTCTGTGAATTTTCGTTAGAATTGGTGGTGTCATTGCCGTTTGGTGGAGTATCGTCTTTCCACCTCGCTAGGCTATCCATGCTGTCTGTAAGGAATATAATTGTCATTTTAATGGGTACTTCTAACCATGCTACTTCTAAATCGTGGTGCCTCATTATTTAGTTTTGAACTAGGACTTATTAATGGTTTGAGTTTCAGTGGGCAATAACTATTAAGACAAACATTCAAACGACAAACAAACGATATACTGAGTTAAGCTTGAGGAGCCCCATTATTTATTTATTTTAACCATAATCTTCTCACTTTGCAAAGGTTTTGCCTCATCGTATTTTGTTTTTTCAAATAATTTTGGGCATAGAAAACGGTACATACCAGTTCTCCTGGCAATGGTGAGTGATATGCTGCCCGTCCGCTGCGGTCTTGCATGTAGTAGTGCTCGTCGTAACGTCTCCATAGCCTCTGCGTTGCTTTGTCCCACCAGCGTTACGCCGTTTACGCTCAACAACTGGTCGTTTGTGTGTAGTCTAGAGACAAATAAAATTATTATGGATATTTTATACGTTTTTGTAGATATTTAAAATATTGTAGGTATGTACATGAAACTTAAAATATACAATTACATACATAATTCTGATCACAGTTTCGTAAAAGTCTAATATCATTCTAATAAACTAAAAAAAATAGTTGAACGCAAACAAGTTACATTGAATTGAGATCAAAAATTGGCCTAACGGTGATATTTGTGACACTGAAACTGGCCAAGAACCTACTATAAATACAGACACAATGCAAAATCTAATCGCTTGTATCCCCAAGCCGGCCGCTGTTGTACGGCCGCTTGGGGATACAAGCTTATTGGTAAGTATATAATGTATTATTTCAGACTAACCTCCCGTCCCTCGATGCGGCACCTCCATGTAGCACGGATTTGATGAATATGCCTAAGTCTTGGGGGTCGGATCCGACAGTAACCTTGCCCTTGACACTGATGCCCAGCCCAGCCTTCTCCGAGTCGTGAACCGGCACGTCCAACCGAAGTATTAGGCGGTTCCGGAGACCTAGGATCTGCAGAACAATAATGTAACTTTAGGCTAAACATCATAAAGTCAATTTTAGACTATGTACATAATTATTTGGAATGCTTGGAATTTAATTTGATTACAGAACCAAATTCTGGTAGATTTATGACCAATAGAAATGCTAAATTTCTTATATATTCGATGGAATAAGTTATACTAGGCTTATAATTAACTTTTTATCTTCTTACCGAATTAGACGAAGCATTCAGTGCTTCTTGCAATGCACTATCGTTGCTGTGGTCTTTGTTCAGCAGATCGTCTTTAGAGGAACTCTTGGGTATCCTTCCTCGCATGGAACTGTTGGCACTGTTCTGGTTGATCGCGTTCACTATGCTGGACACGCGCCCGTTTTCTGAAGCCTTGTTGGCTTCCACTGGGTTGGACGGTGGCCCGATCGCTTTCTCTACGTATTTCGTTGGACTTTGTTGGGGTTCTACCCTCTGAAATAAAATAATAAGATATAGAAACTTTGCAAGCATTGTCTTTTGAGTATGGGAAATTTCTAAACTCTCAACTGATACTGACTAAAAATCACTGTTTCCTTCCCGCAATACGATTCGTGATCACTTTCACTACGAACCAACATACATCTACCTACAATTGGAACAAGTCTTCACGTGCAAACTTTTATTTGTATAAGATGACAAACGCTGTCCTCATGATGGTTAGCAGCAACCGCAGTCGTTAAATCTTATAGACCCAGTGATTTCACTACATTGCCTTTTAAACCGGACCACAATAATGTTAGCACATTATTGCTTAGCGACAGAATATGCGGCAGAACAGAAGTACCACTGTGGATGGAATCCTACAGCGAAGTCCTACCAATTTTGACACTTTACTCTAGGCCAGTTTTGGTGACAGTGACTACGTCATTCACTCCTGCACTATTACATGGTTATCCTGGATCTTAGTGATTATCTGTACGTGAGATTAGGATCTAATGTTTAAACAGTGGATGTACTTATGTGGGGACCCTATTCCTTGCTTAGTCCACTTCTTCTCCTTCCCCTCCCATTTCCTTAAATAAGCAACGCATCTGCAGCGTTGGTATTGCAGATGTCCATAGGCGACGATGACTAATTACCATCAGGTGGCGTGCCTGCTCTGCAGTTATCCCATTAAAAAAATGTCATTCACTCCTGCTACACCTACTATTATAATAATGGTTATTTTTGTATGTTACTACCCTGGAGATATTTTTGGATAACTTTTTTAATGACATACCTGCGTCCTGTTCGGTCCTGTTCTCTCGACGACTATGTCTACGGTAGAGTCGGTGGGCGTGTTCCTAAGTAACGTGACCACTTGTTGTTGTGTGAGACCAGACACTGACACGTTGTTGACTGATACCAGCTTGTCGCCGGCGCGTAGTCTACCGTCTGTTACCGCTGCACCCTGGAGTATAATCATATTTATAATGTTAGTAAGTGCAAATGAAGTTTCATATGGATTTAATTATTAACTAATAAATTGGAGACAAGTAGGAAAGTGCTAGTGAGAGGCAGAAGTGTTGAGAATGAATCGTTAACTGTCATCAGTAATAATAAATAGATTATGTGATATATTATTAATGTCGAGGTGATGGTTGACAGGGTTGAATAGAAAAACGGCATGACTTTGACAGATTTGCTTTCTCAACTTTGAGTTATTTCTAACATAACATATATTCCATCAGGCCTGTATTTCCCGAAGGATTAGGCAGAGGTATACTTAATGCACATGCACATTTCGCCGGTATGATAAGGTTAAGATTCATAAATATCTTCCCCTATATTAAAAAATATATACCTATCTACTCGTATAATAAATTACACCTCTATTCCATAAAAAATGTCCACAAAATTAAGGTCAAAAAAATAATACCTTTGGCAATATATTCTTGATGTAGATGGGGCAGTGTCCGCCGGTGGGGTTGTCCCTGGTGGTGATGGTGAAGCCGAGCCCCTTCTCCCCCTTGACGAGGCTGACGGGCGCCGTGTGGCTGGCCCCGCCCGCCGGCTTGCTGCTGGGACTCACTGGTACTTCCATGCCCGAGATGGCACGCTCGCCACTACCACCTAAAAAAGATATTAGTTGTTCCCGTCATAAACTATAATGCAAAACATCTTATAACCCATAATATGATGTGCAGACAGAAAAGATAGATTGATGATTAAAATTCAAAGTAATAATAAATTCTTAAACTGATTTTAGAATAGGAGATCGAAAAACGCAAGTCTTTTAAAGGTTCTCAAAGTTTGTTTCTAAATCAGTAATGTCCCAGCGTCCGGAGGCCGATCTCCGGACACTGGGACATTAGATTTTGCATTATGTCTGTAATTCCGTCTTTGAAGGCTGAAAGTAGCAAAGGAGATAAAAAAATATCTATTATTTATGAAATTACTTAATCTTTTAAATTTCTAACATTATGTTATGAAATCAAAGAATAAAACATAGTCTATAAGAAAAGATTCACATACCTTCTGGTAAGAGATCAAGTGGGCGTTCTTGCACGGGATGAACACTCGCTACGTTGTTGACTCCTGACACCCACCGAAGCATATCCTCTACCCTGAGAAATCACAAGAAGAAGAGACTTGTCAAGCATTGGGAAATAGACATAATTTATGGGTTACCCAGCATCTTCCTGCTTCTTTCAACATACCATCACGCCTGTAGTCCCCGAAGGGTTAGGGAGAGATGTACTGTACACCCTCATTTCGCTGGTATGTTTAGGTCCCATGTAATAGGGGGCGAGCCTATTGCCATTAACCGGGCACAAATCCAGACTCCGAGCTGCTACTGAGAATTTCATAGAAAAACGCAATAACACTTTAACCCAGGACCTCTAGCGTAGCAGTCGCGGTTAGGACCACTAGACTAATGAGGCAGTATTCTTCTTTAGAATTTCCATTTATACCCTATGTTGACTAATAATCAGTTTCCATTTCATGTCCATAATACCTGTGGTTCTGATGGTTGTTAACGGGCGTATCTTGACCTAAAGGCTCCCTCCGTGCGTCTCGCGGAAGACTTTTGCTACCATAACTTTGTACCCGCTCCGCCGCGTCTAACCATACACCACTTCTGTAAATGGAAAATTGGAATTAAGTATAATGGATAAAATCGCTCAATCTCAGCGCCAATGGAAATTATGGGTATGGACGTATCCTCCTTTCGATTTTTTATCAACGCGTATTGAGGTACTTATACAGTGGCGTAGATAGGTAACCAAAGGCCCTGGAAAAAAAAATAAACCTAATAAAATAAAAATAAAATAACCTAAACTATCTAAAATCGTTTGTTCCATATTTGTCGTTTTCCAAATTCGACGTACACCAGATTTGTCGTTATCCAGATTCGTTCGTTCGTTGCGGGGAGAGTCCAAGGGGCCTCCTGAGCTTAGGGGCCCCGGATCACTGCACCGTCTAGCCCACCGGTAGCTAGGTACGCCACTGTACTTATACCTCTATTAGCTAAATAAGTAACACTTCAAAACAAACCTATATGACCTTACTTTGTTATTTTGATATTTATAATGTGAGGTACTATAAATGCCCACTTTAATTATGTTAAGAAACATAATGAGCATTTAAGAACACTGGGGGAACACTATAATAGAAGACTATTATTATAATTTTAATTTATGCAAATCAATGAAAGAACGTCCTAATTGCTCTTGCTTAAGAATGTACATGGAAAATATTATATAAATAGCATCTATTGTCGAATTTTAATGGATGAGAGAGGTAACTATTCTTATGCAAATTTGTTCTATTTAAGTTAAATTTGCCTTTGGCTTTTTGCTAATTTGGCATCAGCAATCCTTCAAGGACAAGGAAGAGGCACAAGCTGTTCCTTAATTGTAAGGTGTTTAATGATTTGCCAAGAAAAAGTATTTTAATTTTGAGCCATAATATCCAGCACAAAACGGTTTATTTCATATTTCTGTACACAGCTAGACCTAAACAAGTTCAGAGATCTCTCCCAATTAGAAAAGGATATGGATTTTTATAGTTTCCTATGAGGGCGCTGGTCATGAATATAATGTTAATACTCATTAACTTACCCAGGCCCAGAGAACTGCATGGACAGGCGGTTGGACTGCCTCTGAAAGTGTTGTCCGTGCCGGTCGACGGCGACGTCCGGTGGCCGGCCGTCCGGCAGTGGATGCACTTTCTGCGTCACCCTACTGCTGTCGTCCCGGCACACCACGGCCGCTGACCAACGTTTTGTTTGTTCCGATACCTGTAATAATATTTCGAACTTAGTAAATTGACTGCCTCGTTAGTCTAGTGGTCCCAAGCGCGACTGCTACGCTAGAGGTCTTGGGTTCGATCCCCAGGTCGAGCAAAATGTTATTGGGTTTTTCTATGAAATTCTCAGTAGCAGCTCGGAGTCTGGATTTGTGCCCGGTGAATGGCAATAGGCTCGCCCCCTATTACATGGGACCTAAAACATACCGGCGAACTGTGGGTGTACATTAAGTACACCTCTGCCTAACCCTTCGGGGAATACAGGCGTGATGGTATGTTATGTTATGTTTTAAATTAACCTGGTGCTAGGTCCTGGGTCCGATGCTAAGACGAAAGTGTTAGTGGGTTTTCTATGAAATCTTCAATAGCTCGGAGTTTCGATTTTTGTCTGGTTAAATGGCAATAGGTTCGCCCCTTTTGTGTGTGTACAGTAATACATTTCTGCCTAACTCTTAGGGGAACATAGGTTTGATTGTGTGTTAAGTAAAGAAACTTAAAAAAGTTTTGGTCCTTAGATCCGCGTATAGGTACAGTTCACATTACGGATTCAAATCAACACACAACCTGAATATATGTACCTACATTGTCCTATAATCGGCTAAAGGGCAACCAATCGATTGATTGAATCAGAATAATCGATCAATCGTTGTCCTTTTTTAAATTAAACAATAGTAGTAACAAAAAAGGAAGAGGTACTACCTAAGTTGTGATTGACGTCTTAAGATGGACATGAAATCAAGCCATTTAATCTGATCAAGTAATAACCTGTCTCTGAGGTGGTAGGGTGTCCTGATGCAACGTGGGTTCACTCCCGCGCCGCACTTGCAGGCCGTTGGCACCATCTTCCAGGTCTGCCGCGCCCACTTCAACGCAGGAGTCGGTGTCAGGCACTCGCATACTGCCGCCGACGCCGCCACCACCCTGAAGATAAATAGTTTATTGGTATCATAGGTTCCTCAATAAAGCAATCACAAATATTGAAATAAGTTTATATCCTAAGTTAGATAAGTAGGTATTAGGTAAGGAACCGTCTTATAATACGGAAATACTTTTAAAATGTGCCTCGACATATTCTTTCATTTCTCCCCATTTTCTGTCTTCTTCAATAGTAATTGTATGTAAGTAAGTAGTGTTATTAGTAGCATAGAATAATGAATGAATGCTAATTCTTCCCACATACGTGGTAACTTGTTCTTATACATCTAAAGGTCATGCAAATACGATTAACGATGATTCAATTGCACATTGTTATCATATACATTGTATAAGCTCAGCTAAGGCGTATAAGGCCAAGGAAATTTTATTTAAATTGTTAGTATTATCGACAAGTTAGATACTGATATTTAGACACACTTGGCACCAAATCCATAATTATTTAGGTAAATTCTTATAGTAATGACAATATCATTGGTGGTACTACAATAACGTGAAGCTAAGTTTGCAGTCAGGACAAATTTTCAATCATTTGCAATTTTATTTCACGCGAAATTAAGCCTTATTAGAAGCATCTCCGATGATATCTGATCTGTCGCTGGAAAACACACAATGGAAAAGAGATATCGACGTTATTAACCAATCTATGTTCAGTTTTTGTGACGCACGATCTCAGTGAATACAACAGACAGCCTTAATTAAAATATCAATTTATGCTGCTGTAATTATTACAAGAAGTTACTCGTAACAGAGCTTGCATTCTACTAAACCACTAGAGCGTGACTGATCTCGATAATCAATTATGAGATTCAATACAAATGGATTTAGTCTGTGCATGGAACGATCGAATCACTCTGTAAGACGCATCTTATAATACAGATTAGCCAGACAGACTAGATTGTATAACATTACACAAATTTGATACATCCCATAAGATTAAAGGCTTTTCTTTCCAGAGATCTCGAAATGAACTAAACCCAACTGAAGAATGACGGGACCTATGCATAAAGGTGAATTAGTGAATCGAATCTTCGCATCAAATCTGGTGGGAACAATGCCAATGATGGCGAAAATCAGCGTCGTCTCTGGGATAAAGCTAGAGAAGTGGCCGCTTTAGGCCCCGAATGGCTAGGGGCGCCTAAATGCCAAATGCAAAATATATTATTTATTTATTTACGATCTGAAATATAATTTTTTGTCATGTGATAGCGTCGATCAAAGGGCGTCGAAAGTTAATTTTTCTCTACCCTTATCAAGGAATATAGCCGGCGCGGGCGCTCTCCGGGGACCAAAACAATATATTTTGCATTGCGGCTAGGATACGATTTGGCTAAATCTTCCTAATTTATTTCCGCATTACTTAGTGCAAACTCCCTCAACAATATATATAATATCGAAACGAAAAAACACTGGCATGTTTATCAAGTGCGAAGGCTCTATAAAAACCTACATAAGACATTACTGAAGTTCATATTTATACTTATAACTAGATATATCAGTGTAGGCGTTGCTGGTGAGCTCCGTAATCCTGTTAGCCCAGTTTCAGCTTGTTATCTACTAAACTATGCGGTAGGTATGACGTACAGTATACGCTGTGTATACTGTTGTAGAAAGAGGCGTGAACGCGTGAATGCAGGCATTCGCGCCGCCCGTTATGTGCCGTGATTCATGCGCTGTTTGTTATCGTCTGTTATACATATACCTACCTCTACCTATGTTGAATAGATATGTAAATTAGTTTTAATTTGATTCACTGCAAATGTATTGTGTGCCTTTTCAGTTCGCTACATTAAAAAAAGCATTTAATTATAGTCATATTGTGTTATTTGAAGGTAGGTCACCTTGATTTTCATGATAACACGAAAATACTGAGACACAATTCCAGAATTAAAAAGAAATTAAATACGCTCGGCAGAGGCGTTTACCGGTCGAGACTCGAGACGCTGCTCTCGGCTGCTAAATGATACTTTGCACTTGAATTCAGAATAAACAACAATAAAACATACTGGTTGATCTAAATATATTACGTTGAAAGTAGCTGCTACCCTACCAGCTCTTAAGTTATTTAAAAACTACCCACTGATCTTAAGAAAACTTCCATTAATTCTGGATTTGTATTGGACGGTTTGCCAGACATTTTATAAATATATAATTAATACAGATGTTATTAAGTACTTAATAAAATGGAGTTATCTTAAAAATTTAATTCGGCGTTACGAAATCATGCAAGAGAACCTAGAACAACATGGACATTTACGAATCGTAAAAATAATAATAAGTGATATAACTAAGCTTGTCAACCGTAGATGAGGTTTAGTAGATATTATCAGTCAACAATAGACAATATAAACTTATTGCGAAATGTGCATAGGTACTGGTTACTTAAACCGGATAATAATATTGCAACATCAAGACATAGGTACCTACCTGCCCAGTAGGTAATATGCATTGAATTCATTGTCTTATGTTGTATTTACTTCAACTAATTGAGATACTACAAAATTGTTGATCAATACCAACAGCCAAATCCACGAGATACAAGCCTTTCATTTACCAAAATACATTATTGAATAGTGCAATAACAAGCTGGCATTGTTTTTTTTAAGCATGTATATTTTTTATCTCACCTTTTGCTCAGAAAAACACTGAGAGCAGCACAAACCCATATTGAGATCACAGTTAAACAATAAATTGAACTCTTTTCTAGACTTCGACTTCGACATGTCACGAAATGATATTTTGTACGATACAATAAAAATAAATTTACAACAAGTTCAAACAAGACTTTCAAACAAATCGAAAAGAATCCCGCGCTTTCTTTTGTTTTTTTTTTATTTTGACACGTGTACTTCGTGCGTTCAGCCTTGTTTATGGAGTCTGTTATCATTAAAATTATGTAAATATTTTGTTGTATTTCATGTAATAAAATAAAGGCAACTTACATAACTAGCTTATTTTACAGATATCGTGGAAATTTTTAAGTCTCGCCTATTTAGAATTTTAATAAATTTTTCACACATTGTGTAAAATGTTATAATATCTGTAATAAACAATGGTAATAACATAAAACTATTAGGCTATGATAAATTTAAATACACAGTACAATAAATAAACAATAAAATACTTACGCGAAACATATCAGGGGAGGCTGTGCCAGCAGAGGATCCACTAGCGCCATCTGCCTGCGCGGCGCGCGGCTGTGGCGCTTGGCTGGTGCACTCCGCAGTGAGGGTCTCGCGGTCATCTGCCACGTCACGGACACGGTCGTCTGGGTCCAAGATACCTCCTGAACTGGCGCGCAACGCTCGCACACCCACCCATGTCTCCGGACCCTGATAATAAATTAAAATTTTTACTCAAATTAATTATTTGGCAACACAGACAGTTTGGGATTCAGTTGTGTTTTTTTTTTATAAAATCTGTTTTTTATCAGGTGCGCGCGCTGCACTCTTCATACCAAGACTTGTTATCCGTTTAAGTAACGTCTCCTAACGGATTAAAACTTGCTGCGAAAATTGTAACAATGCGAAAATGCACATTGTGTTAGTTGCGCGAATTTGTGTGTTTTTCTTATAGCGAGATAATGAACAGGAACGGTTGAGGTTCCCACGCTGCGCAGAAACTGCGCACTCTATTCAACCAGTACACTGTTCAACCACGTGTTCCTCGGTTGTTTTGTCTGTCTGTTTGTTCGTCAACCTTTGTTCGACCGTCACCGTGATTCGCGTTGAATTATATGAAAAGGCTTTGTGCCGGTACCGCTCTTTTAGCACAAATTTAAAAAAAAACTTTGCAATAATAATGAATAAAAGAAGGACATGATCATTGCCTCTGGAAACAAAAAGGTTTGGTCCAACTCTTGATCAATTGGTCGGTATAAATTACGCAACTTTTGCAGATGCTTTGAAGTTTTCCATGAGGCTTAAGCTAAGCTAAGTCTAAGCTGAAACCCAGACTAAAAATTTATCCATATGTGTTAAATGAAGGCTTTTTTAAAACCTGTTTTTTTTTTAGTATTTCTTTTCTATTAAGTTTTATCTATATTGACAGATTATCCCTATACTTATTTCTAATAGATAAAATACTATTCAGTGTGAGCCCGGTAATATTTTGTAGGTCGGTGTATAAATTTAGATTTTTATTAATTTGATATCAATATCTAGCCTACTGGCGGCACTGCAAGAGATTTTAAGGTTGACGAGACGGACGAGATAATTTTAATTTTCAACAATGGCAACATTTCACACTCTCTGAAGAGCCGCAACTCACCGAATAATTTCAAAAATGGAAGAGAATAATGTATGAAATAAACCGCCAGCTTCAGACCCACAGAGATTATGAATTGCGAATAATGCGTGAACGTATAAAAAAACGCGCGACAATTCATACCCATGACACAGACTTTCGCTCTGGTTGCTTGGAAGCAGCCAGTCGGGCCAACTTCTTCAATCTCGGCGGAGGCACTGGCTCCGCGGCCGTCCCAACATCCATCGCACTGCCATCCGACACCACGCGGCGCTGTCACCTTATCATCTCTAATTCCACCATTATCAATCGATTTCACTAACTTCGGTTATCGAAACCGTGAAACGAGAACATTTCTTGATACTATAAAGAGATTGTTGACTAATTTTGTTTTTATTAGAATACACAACTGGATTATTGGAGTGGTATTGAGCGTTTGATGTTTAGGAGTGCTGGGGCAGGTCAGTGGCGCGAGTGAAGCCTTGACCTTCGCGGTCCACTGACCAAACACAGTGTGTACTCACGCGGCGTGCACCAGATGCTGCGCCCATAACAGACGCTGAGGAACATTAGCGTCATTCTATCTGGAGCACAACGCCAACTATGGTGGTAAATTAGCTAGAATGTTGTCGCCGATAACTGTGCTTTGTTTTTACAAGAGACATATTGTCCAGTTTGAGGTAAAATTACTGTTAAAAGCCATTTAGGTATAGTATGTAAATTGCCACACGGTACACTAATTTTAATTTAATTTACATTAAAAATCATGTTGGTCGATTTTAATCTATACAAATATGATAAAGTTGAAGAGTTTGTTTGTTTGAACGCGCTAATGCCTGGAACAGGCTGTCGGATTTGAAAAAATATTTTTGAATTTGATTCTTGAGGAAGGCTATTTAACATCATGCTAAATTTTAAGGAACGGGGCAAAGATGGTGAAACCGCAGGGCACAGCTAGTTTATGTTATATGTGTAGGGTTGCAACAACTAAGTAGAGAACTACTCATATGGATGGCACAAAGGCCTCTGAAGTCATGCCAAAAATATTACAAAAAAAAAACTACTCATCTGGTTACAAGTTGCAGCTCATTGTGTGCTGTGCGGTGATCCTTATTTCAGCTAGAGGTCTAAATTCCTATGGAACCAATTCAAGAAACCCGTAGCAATTTTACTCATAATTTTCTAATGAGAATCGTATTGTGATTGTGATTCATCAAATGGGGAAATTATTTTAGCCCCTCAATCATTAGAGAAAAATATATAGTGCTTATAGACTGCATGTTGAAAACAAAATAATTTTCTTAGGTCATTATCACACGAATATTAAGTAGTAGCAACGCACTTAATCGGATAACTGTAGTTATTGTTTTTTTTTAATTTAATAAAAATACGAGGAGTATGGTCGCTTTGAAATTACGAATGAAGTTGTAACCCGCTGTAAAAACAAGCGTGATCAACGGTCCGTATTCCAAGAATGTTTTGAACAACAGTGGCGCCCGCGCACGCGATCCATTTACCTTCGGGGAAGACAAGACTAACTCGGACGTTAAAGAAAAACGATATTTGTCGACAGACAACATAACTACATGAGTGCACGCATGCTTGGTAACATATAGGAAAATATTGGATTAAAAAAAACTGCACTGTGTTGGAACTTATCATTAAGGTCCACTGTTCTTAGTTTCTTTGGGACGTAATGACTATTCATGAAGTATTATCTAAGGTGACTGATTTGTCCATGCCCTATTGCGGTATAAGCCAACGGATATGCACACCTTAATGGTCAGTAACGTGTGTGCCGAATGTTAAATGGTCCACACTGCGTCACGCGGTTTTTTTGTACAATAAATCAAATTAAAACCCATATCTGGACATTGTTTTGATTGAAAAGTTAGCTAATTTTATAATTACTTACCAATTGATTTTTGGAGTTTTTTACATGAATTTAATAGCAATTTTAATTAAGTCTTATTTTATCATAACATTCATTAAATTCATTTTCGCTCGACGCAGTTAACACGCAAGAGACAAGACCAGATTCCTATTTCTTTTATGGTTAGGTGCACGAAATGAATTTATAATCAGGAAAAATAACAACAAATACCTTCACTGGTTCACTGCTGCAATTAACGGTTAATTAATGCGCCCCTAATACATGTTAATGTTGCTATTCATATTTTTTATGGCTTTAAGTACTACTATTTGTAACTGAGTTACCTTCGATCAATCTCTGTCAAGCGTGTTTCTGTTTTCACGAGTCGAGTGGTCATCTAGGCGTTTGTATTAAACATAGCTCAAGGCAACTCGCGAAATTGTTATGCAAATACAACATTGCATCCATCCAGACGTTCGTCTTTAGTGTTTACTTTAGAGCAAATGTTAAGTGAAACCTTTTGTAACAATATGTCTAGACTTTTTTTGGGACTCCACAGATTAATACTGAAACTATTAGAATAAAGACTAACTTTATCTTCGTCACTATCGGTTATATTTATGCATTGCCCTAGCAAGGTGAAATAAAATCGATATTAGTAAAGGTGCATTCTAGTCTCGTTACTAGTAGTATTACAGACTATACAGACTAGGTCATTGCCTACTAGTAGTCTAGAATTATAACCCTCCTATTCCCTCCGTAAATAAATTGATACCAATATTTTTTAACTCGTTCAGATTTAAGGGACGGTCAGCGCGGTACCTACTTGATAAGGAATATTTTTACTTGAAGGGTTTACGATAAAATCATGGAATAATATAAGTGGGCAGTAGGTTTATTTTTTAATAGCAAAATAAATAGGTATTCCATAAATTTTAAATAAAGGACTTTTATTTGCGCACAATCAATCCAGTTGTGAACTTGTGATTTCTTTTAGTTACGCATAAAAATGTATTGATATAAGTTTATCTACAAATTTTGGCACAAATTGATTTTAATAACACATTATAATCACGCACACATGAAGGTTTTATCACAAAATATTTTCTTTATCGTGGTTTTTACTTCGCACGTACAAATGCGACACACGCGCGGCGCCGCGGCACGACTCGTACTGAAGCCGACGATTAGAAAGATCTTCAACAATGACCGCAAATAAAACGAGAATTCTACTGAACCTCTAATATTTTTCAAGGTTTGCGGTTCGCAATAGCAAAAAGTTAAGTACAATTCAAATACCTAACGGACCATTTTAAATTGAGATAAACCTATTTTCTATAATTTCTGTGCGGGTATGTTATCAGAGAATATCTTTTTTGAAATTTGTCACCTATTCTGGAACTACAATTTATCGATAAATCGCTATCAATATGCAATAAAGATCCGTGACGTCAAGTCTAACGGTACCTGGGCTAAGTGAACTCAAAGCACAAACTTTTTTGAAAGAGCTGTTTTGCCATAAAAAGGAATTTCATTTGTTTCCATACTGAAGACTCAGATCAAATAAAAAGTATAATACTTTAGTTTATAAGTTACTTAAATAATTTATAATTTATTACTTTAGTTTATTTATAAAGTAATAGTTACTTTACTTTATAATAGTATAGTACTTTTTATTTGATCTGAGACTGAAGATCACAGGTCACAAATCTTTAATCCACCTGTTTCTATAATCAATTGACGCAAAATTTGTCATTGTTCAAAAATAAACGAATGCATTTTATTGTAGATAATTATATCAAATAAAATAAGGTTTATTTTATCAGCATACCTTATGTCCCAACATCACCAAGGTTGCGAATCTGGAAATTGTTATTTTTGCAGTCCTGGATCTCTTATTTGGATACCATAAATAGAACACCTTTCATTCATTTCGGACTATATACTTATAATGAATGAAAGGTGTTCTATTTATGGTTTATCTTTCAGTAATGATCACGTCACCTATGACCTACCTCAACAGACTGAAATAAATGGCTAAATTAACTGCATTATAGGTACTTACAGCACTATTATATTATTAATTTGTGGATACTGGTAGATTGTAGGTAAGAATCTAACATGACAGTCGAGGCCAATTCTAAATTATATTAATATGATCATTGAAAATTGGCCTAAATGACAAATGCAAAATTGTAGTAAAAATTAAAAATTATTCAGGTTGCCAAAACGGTACTGACTATTTTTTTATATAAAAATGAAATCCATAATGGAATATATACTTATAGAATTTCTGAATAACGTTCCAGGGCTTCGTAAAGCGATTAAGGTATTATAATAAGTACCTACTTAATACCAAAGGCTACTCTTGCGGTAGCTGCGCACATTAAACACGATACTTATTTATACAATTAACTAAAACATTGGCAGAGGCGTACTAATGTACACCCACTCGTATGTTTAAGTCCCATGTAATAGAGGGCAAGCCTATTGCCATTAGCCAGGCACAATTCCAGACTCCGAGCTGCTACTGAGAATGTCATAGAAAAACTCAATAGCACTTTGCTCGACCTGTGAATCGAACCCAGGACCCTCTAGCGTAGTAGTCGCGCTTGGGACCATTAGCCCTTATTGATTATACTCTAAAGGGAAAAGGAAGCCCCTCATCTAGGAGTGTACTGATTTGCCACCAGACCTTTGATATTCAATAAAGTTCGTTCAACATAACTGTGCGTAGCTGAAGTTGTACGCAAGTGATTTTGCAGTGGTAAATGCTACGATAAAAGCTCTGATGACAAATGTGTCCTCAAAAATGAACGGTTCACTCTAAGGTAAGCCGTTCTGTACGGCTGCATGGTATGTTCAGTAAATCATATCGCTCTAATAGTATAGAATTCTCTAGCTTGCGAGCTCTCCAGAATTATATTTTTTTTTTTACTTACGGGTTAATATTAATTTATACAGTAACATGAGCATCCTAATCGGTTCCTTAAAATGTCCTCAATATGGTAACGTCCTCTAAAGCAGTAAATCATCATCATCAACATATCAGCCTATCGCCGTCCGCTGCTAGGCATTTGGTGGGCGGCCCTTGGGGAGCCCAAGCGGCGCCCACCACCCCATCAATCAGCCATCAAGGCAGAACAATGAATTCCTAACAATAATAAATCTAGAATCTTATTTGGCAACCCTGACTTCGGATTTCGGAATCAGGGTGCCAACAGCCAATGTTTAGACAAAATTTACAAGCAAAAACCCATATCAAACTCTACTTTTGTTCCCACTAGTTCGAGAGGTCCTATATTCAGGAGTAGAGGCCGATAACAACTCGAAGGTGAACTTGTAAGTTGTAACCTTCTTGGACAAGTAAGAACCTTCAGTAGTACTGAATATCCGTTCTAAATACTTATTATTATAGCGACGTACCATCAAGTGGAATAATGCCTATATTCTCTGAAGGATAAGGCATTGTATATCATGTATTGGTACTGTGATGTACGACGGTTAGCCAGCCTATAAATCCAAACTTGGACGTCTTTAGTTTCTAGGCAATAAGTTTGCTTGACTTGAGAACCGAACACTGGACCTCACGCCTAGCAACCGTATTTGCGACCACAAACCCAATGAGGTAGCTTAGTTGGAAATCGTGAACCTCTAGAGAATCGAAGCAATCGTTATTCTATTGTGTATGCTTACTGATCCTTGATAGTTTGTTGTAACCTACCAACACGGCTGTTTACCCGAAAGTTAAGTAGATGTACACATGTACACCCACATTTCGCCGGTATGTTTAGGTCCCATGTAATAGGGGGCGAACCTATTGCCATTACCCGGCCATAATCCCAAACTTCGAGCGGTTACTGAGACTGCTCGACTTGGGGAATCGAACCCAGGATCTCTAGCGTAGCAGTCGCGTTTAGGACCACAAGACAATGAGGCAGCTAGATTGATGTAATCATGGGAAAATAACCGTCCTGAGTTCTATTATACGGTCGAGTTATGAAGACGTGCTTACTAACACGTCACATTTCACTTGATACATGTGACTGTTAAATATGTATGTCATTTAAGACGCAGTTCCTGTTTACTTCAAGTATTTTTATGATACACGTGTATCTTACCTATCACCGTGAGATATTATTTGACAGTTGCATAATTATCTATACAATACAACACAATTAGGAATTTAATATATGTATGTACTAGCTGACCCACCAAACCTTGTTCTGGCTACTAAAATCGCGATAAAAAATGGGGGTAGGTAAGAGGGTAAAAAATTGCCTACGACCTATTCTCAGACCTACTTATAAAAAAGAAAAGCATCACGAGGATGTTCTTATTTGAGATCTTTTCCTCATGTAGGAATTTCTTATTCAATACTAGCTTTCCGCCCACGGCTTCTCCCTCGTAGTTTCTCGGCATTTCTGTACTATAATATGTATGTATTATGCATATAAATCTTGCTCTTGAATCACTCTATCTATTAAAAAAAAATCTGCATCAAAATCCGTTGCGTAGTTTTAAAGATGATTGCATACATAGGGAAAGACAGACAGCGGAAAGCGACTTTGTTTTATACTATGTAGTGATGCCGGTTTGTAGGAAGGAAGTATTTGTGTGTTTATTCATCATCATCCACCCATCTTATGTACTGCACCTGGCAGTCTGGCACAGGTGTCCTTTCAGAGTGGGAGCGGTTAGAGTGTAGTCCACCACGTTACCACGTTAGCTTGCTGCGGGTTAGCAGGCTTCTTATGCTCGCTGTATTAAGCGAGCGATGATAAATCATTATTTGATATTACTCGCTACATTAGGCACACATTTGTGCCTAATGTAATTATTAGTCCAAGGGTCATATTAATACCTGGGCACACTGCTTCTGGGTGTGATAACGCATAAAATCAATTCGATGAACATTTTGCCTCCCTCAGCTGACGCTACATTGATTTTATGACATATAAAAGAACGAAAAGAAAAAAGAAGAAATATAGACATACATAGACATTTTCTTCTTCTTTAAATACCAGCAATGCATTCATACTCGAGTAGTTGCTAGCTTCATAATTAGTGATATTAGTCGTCTTGTGACCTACGTATGCAAATTACAGCGTAAAGTCACATAAGGTGCGCTAAGTACGCTGTCGTTAGTTGAATGGTGATCACAAACAATAGACAAGATTATAATTTTTCCAGATTAGTTGCAATTTACAAGTTACGCTCACTGTGACTAAATAACACACACCAAGGAGTATTTCAGTAAAATATCAATCAATTAGTTTAGTTATAATATACAGATATATGAGGCCCATTATAGGGAAATGGAAGAAAACGGTGATCTTTAGTCGGTCATCACTGTTGGGAATTAATTCAAAGTTAGGTTGTCTGTAGTCGGGTAGACTGATGATGAGTGCTACTTAATATCAAAACAATTGTCACGCCTGTTTCCCCCGAACAATTAGGCACAGGTGTACTAATATTAACCACATTTCAACGGTATATTTACGTCCCATGTAATAGAAAGCGAGCCGTTAACAGGGCACACATCCAAACTCCGAGCTACTACTCAGAGTTTCATTGAAAACGAGACCACTGGCCACATGAGGTAATGAGTGTGAGTGCTCTGAATAAAAAAGTCCACGAAGATAGCAGAAGTGAACATGGTAATGCTTGTATTAAGCTGCCTACAAATCACATATTAGTTAAAAGACCTTCAGAATGTCCCCCTTTTTCGTATCAACAAACAAGTTTGAAAGGCTTGGCTAATATTTAAACATAATTATCATAGGAATCCATTGCAAACACACAAAACCAAGCCCAATATTGCAATATTTACAAAACTGCAAAATTGAAGCAAAAGTATCATACAAAATGCTATATTGGAAGCGTGCGAATTTTAAAAACGACCATTAAAGATGTACCGGAAATTAGGTTTCTGGAAGTTGATTCTTGTTTATCACTGTTTAGAGTTAACCATAATTTTTCAGTGAATCTGTGAGATGAAGAAATTACTTAATCAGATTATTAATTACTATATTAAAATTATAGAAATTAAATTCTTTGTTAAGGTAAAGAACTATTTAGATAATAATAGTCAATTATATTATATTTTAACTACTTACATATTTAAGTTTAAAGACATAAAAAACATGTTTAAATAAGAAGTAATTAAAAATAACCATTTGTTTCAAATAAATTACATGCCTATTACATTTTATTTCTTAATTCTTAATATTAAATTCTTCTTCTAAATTAAGATTAATTATTGTTTGGTTCAACTATTTTAAAACTATAATATCTTGTCTACGTGAGGTAGGCCAGGTGTTATCAGATGATACAACCACCTTAAACACACAAGTCGTTAAATAAAGTCCGCTTGGAATGTCACTGATTACGTACAAGGTCGATAACGTAATTAATCATCAATAAAATTTATATAGACCCACAGGTATAATAAAAAGTGAATCTCGATAAGCTGTATTTAGAAAATTATCAAGTAACTAGCTTTCCGACCACGGCTTTGCCCGCGTGTTTTCTCGACTTTTTGTACTATAATATCTATGAATTATACATATAAACCTTCCTCTTGCATTACTCTATCTATTAAAAATAACCGCATCAAAATCCGCTGCGTAGTTTGAAAGGTCTAAGCATACATAGGGACAGACAGACAGCGGCTAATTTTTTGGCATCTGCGAATATTGACCATGCAACTTTCGGCATTATTGTAGAAATTTATTTATGTTATTTTACAAGTGCGACTGTTCGAAACGGCTAACTTCAGATATGCACAGGTATTTTGAGCATAATGTACCTTTCGTTTTGCTTTTCCTCAAGGAATAAGACAAAACAATGCAAGATGATGCCAGACAAACGGTCAACAAACGGCCAACAACGGTCGCATTGATTCTTTGATTAAGGCGAACACAAATTGGTATGATCTGTGATCCTTCTCCATTGTATCTTTCATGTACCTTAATGGAAAAATTACATCGTTATCATGGCTATCCATGTTTCTACGATCAATAACTTATTCTGTCTGCCATTGTGAACGTATTGAATGCCATAAATCGGATTCAAATTTAAATCCGCTACGCGAGCAAATTCTCTGCACTAAATTATCGTATTGAGCAGGTAATTTATACTCTGTATGCAACTCATACGCAGAGTTCAATGTCCGTATCGCGTGAATATACAGGGAGGTACCATTGACGACGTAATTGCAACTTATATGCGAGTTGATTTAATGAAGTACTTTCCACTTTCAGATCACAAAAGAGCTCGTGAAAGTAATTGGCAACAATAGTAACATCGACATGCGTACGTAACGACTGGCGACAGTGTAGGAAGTTATTAGGAAGCAACTACAAAAGCGTGGAAATCCCGGCCGAATTGATGTTAGGAGTTTTATGAAAGAAAAAAAATACATCAGACAGGATTCTAAACGATTCAACATACCGGACACTTTTTCTAACGCTAACGCTAGCTACCGAGATCTCTTCATGTACTGTCGTATTTCCATTACTTGCATATTTAAGAAATTTGATTCAAAGCGATATCAGGAACAAAAACATACTTAATCAATTAATTTTTACGAAATATTTGGAAATAAATCGCTATGTACATGTCTCTTTCATGTATATACGCCTCAAAAAGAGAGAAAAAAAATCAAATCGGGATCAAAATTGTTGAATGAAAATGTTCCCAATATCCGTACTTAACCCTTTCAAATCTCTTCGTTGCCCAATTTTATTGACGACACATTATACCGTAAGAAAATGCTGAGCATGCGTAAACGCATAATTCAACATAATATTATATACAAAGTATTACATAATAATTGATATAAAATTTTTGTTGTATCCATTATTACGTAATATATCACTCTAGGTATGCAAGACACTATACAATTTTTTTATAAAAATAAAAATCAATTTTACATTTGAGTAGGTAGCCTAAGTTTATAATAGACAACCTGGTTTAGTTATTTTCATCGCCAAGTATTAATTAATTACCCATCAAGATAAAGTTATCTTTGAAGTGAATGACTTCAATCATCAAAATGGGTTAAATGAGTACGTACTCAGGTCGTAGTTAGTATTGTTTATTAGGTGTAAATTATAAAAATAAATACACAACTATAAAATGAAAAATTCCCAAGGATAAAAAAGGGCATAACGTTCATTTAGGCACATTTTTTTGTTATTTAGAGTAGCATTTTAATATTTTAATGTATTATATTTTTTATTGATTTCCATATCACCATCATCCTTAGGTACAGGGTTACACGCAATGAGATAATGTTGCCATAATTATAATATTACAATTTTGTTCTTATCGTAGATCTTACCGTTTCACTAGCCTGGGGCAGTATGCTCCTCTGAAGTTTCTGCACAGGATACGTCTGTCTCCATCCAAACAGTCGTACCAGTTTATCTGCTACATCTTCGCACCGAGGAGTTGACTCCTTCATCTTAACAGCACTAAGCACTGAATTACAGTTCCAATTCAGGAAAGATTGGTATTGTGTTCATAGTAACTGTTGTGTGCAACCACAAAACAAATAGCAAATGTTTAGAAAAAGTTCAAACCAAAAGAAGTAATGCACCAGAAAGTTGAAATAATGCAAGAAGGTAGATTGATTCCAAAAATGAATATCAAACTAAAACTTATTTCACAGACTACACCACCGATGTACGTGTACAGGAGTCACAATAACATGACCGACGACTTGTAGCTAGACGCGCAAAAAGTGTTGAAAAAATAGCAGTGAGTCGACCGAGCCGGAGAACCGGCAACACTCGGCAATGCGGCGCGCACTCCGCGGCCTCCGCCCGTTATCGCTACCATCGTTATCTATCACCGCCCCTCCAACTATACCTTCACTGGCTTCACTCCCAGTCACACAATGCCTGCTGTATCTACGATCAGCTTGCGCGGCAATCTTGGCGAGGCTTTTGATGTGCAACGTTACGACGTCGAACATCGGCCAAGCCTCCATAAAAGTCCTCAAACGAATACTTAGCAACAACCTACGGATAAAACGAGAATTTGTGAAAATCTTCTACCCACTGAACAGACCATCTTCGAGATCTTGCATAATGGAACAAACTTACATAAAAAAGAGCCAAACTAGTAAAGCTTTTACCTAAATCAATATTTCCAAAGCGACACAAATATGGACAATGAAAACTTCTTTCCAATTAACAATACTCGTATATTCGATATTGTCTCTGTTTAAGCACAATCTGTTGTAGTCATATCCAATAACAGGTAATCTATTTGATATAATAATAGTTTTGTAACTTAGTACAGAGTTTTGATTAGACTTCCATGCCAGAATGCCAGCATAATATGCGCTAACGGCGCAAACTGAATTGCTTCGTCCAATTTACTTTTGGTGTCACCAGTTGCACAATTGGCTTCACGATTATTAATTTAGTTAACCCTAATCCAGCTCATGTAAACAAGTTGCAATGTAAAAGAGCTTACTGCTGCATTTATGTAAAATGTCTTATAATCTGTTTGACGTCCAAGCTATACTAATGATGCCATTCTACGTAGCTATTATTTAATTTAAAAGCGGCGCAATGATGCATAAACGTATTATTTTCATGAAATACTGCAAAAACCCTCGGGGAGCGACAACTAAAGACACACAAACTCGCAACATGCAGAAATAATTACCACATAGTGAACATTAGCGCATAGCTGGCAAAACATTGACTCCGGCAGTTTGCATGCCTGTATATCGCGATTTTGATATTTTACGACTTGAATAAAATGTTCTCTTATGGTACTTACGAGAAACGGGGAAACTGACTTACAAGGATTCTAGTATGCAGCGTCTCAGAAGAATAATTCGACAACCTTTATTATCATCAGCTCTAGGTGGTTAGCTGTATGCAATCAACCGAACAATGAGTGAGACTTCAATTGTAAAGAGTTGCGAGGTGCGTCAATGAAATTACGTGGGATCTCATTTGTTAGATATACGTTCTGATGATAATTAATTAATTGGGTATGTAATTTTAATTCGTTATTGCAGATTTTAATTAGATCGTAACCTATTTCTGCTAACACTCAATTTAAATTCTAAAGTTAGACCACTATCATTAGTTGATTACTGGGTTGAGTACTTTGTGTCCATTAAACTGTATGCTTATTAGTTCTCCAAGGACACTGAACTTGTGCTGACTGCGGGTGTCTTTTAAAAATAAAACAAGCATTGACAGCTAGGGACTTCAAAACTAAAAAAAATATAAAGATTAGTAACAGACTGTTAAGTACTTTAATCTGCGGTTTGAGTAAGATTAAGCGGGTAAATAAAATGTAACCAGCGTTTGTAAGACCGTCAGTGATGAAAGTTAGCCACACAGTAAGAATTACATACGGAATAAAAAAAATAATACATTTAATAAGCGAGTTTATAAAGAGTGTCGCGAGTCTCACGGCGCTTTCTACCTCGACATCTTGGTATCTAGATCGGCGCCAGAGTAGCTATTATGTTACCAGATCGCTCTTCAAATAACAATGGCAATACAATCCCGTGGCAATGATACTGATTAGTAACCGTAATCGCGTCGAGTCGCGTTATGGGAAATTAACAATAATAGCTAAGCAATTTTCTTTGGCTTAAACAGCCGATTAAGTGTGTCAACGGATGCCGTTGAAATCGAACACATGATATTTAATACTGGCTGGTTTCCACCTTGGGAATTCAACCATAAACTGTTACACTCAGGGGTAGAAGTTCAGTATTTCCAGTGATTACTACTACTACACACTAACACAAATCTTTACTTCGTTTTAAGTAATAATGATATTGATTATAGACTAGTATATTATATCATAGGTACACGTGATGTACTGAAAGTATTGCTGATGCTCCGTTAACTAGTTTACTTTGCAAGACAATATGTTTTACAAAGAATTCACACATTTGTGTAAATAAAACGTGAATCAATATATGTTTCAGTAGTTTATTTAATGTATAAGTTGTAACGTTGAGTCAGGTCCTTAGCACGTCCCCCCCATTGGGGTTCTCGCCTTGTCGCGGCGGGGGGGCTTAGTAGCCGTGGAGTGGGCCCACGGCGAAGCGAAGTGGAACCCCGGGGCGGGCGCTGCTCCTGCGGGCTTTGCCCAGGAAGCTCGCAGTCGAGCGGCCACTGTAGGTTGCGGTGTCGTATGGGAGGCACCGCAACTGAGGCGGGCCGCGGTGTTGCACTAGCGACACTGCGGCTGAAGGTTTACGGGGCCGCGGCGGGAGAGGAGTGCCGGTATCACGGTGCGCCGCTCTCCCTGCCTTCCGCGGCCTCGGCGGGGCCGCAGCCGCAGGACTGCGGACACGGTGGGGCCGCAGGGGGAGAGGAGTGTCGGTATTACGATGCGCCGCTCTCCCTACCCTCTGCGGCCGAGGTCCGGGGCGGCGGATGCGGGGAAGTCAGCCAACCCCCGTCCCATGTTCGGGACAGGACCCGAGGTGGCGACGCGTAGTGTTCCACGCGCGCCCCTCTAGGACGTAGGGGGAGTTTTGACTCCCCACTACACGGCGGAGCCCGCAGAGGCGGGCCATCACCAGTCGGGGGCCGCGGACGAATTTATAGTTCCCGTAGCCCCCGACGCAGGTGCGAGAGGGAACACCGTGTGGTTTTAGTCGGTAGGTCACCCACTCTGGGTGGAGTCCGACACGCCCCGTCGCCTCCCCGGGCGGCGGATGTCCATGAGGATTTCCACACGCACAAAAAAAAAAAAAAAAAAAAGGTCCTTAGCACGTACGGTCATGGTTCAACGGTCACGCTATGCTTCATGTGCTCTAGACCAATCACAATGCCTTGATTATGACCATGTACATAGGTGCAACGATCCCTGTACCACAAACTTGAACAATTACTTCGGCTTCTTAGTGTTATTTTTACAATTATTTTAAAGCACTAATAGACGTGGACACGCATCATACAGTTTACAATCAAGGCTATAAAAACAGCCTTACCAACATTTTTTTTTATTACATAACAATGTTTAGACAGTGTAAAAATAAAGAACCTGAAATTTCTGTCTGCACCTCTGCACAGTCATTGTGAAATAAATGACTATCTAATTTCCCACAGACACGGTAAACTCCAGACTACTATGACGTTTAAAATGAAGGGAACGTCATTCCATTGTCTGTGGTGTTATCACAGGAACTAGCTGTGCAACTTTTGTGCAAATGCAAAATAAATGAGTGGCAAAAGCGTACAATGCCACAAATGAATGCCTTCAGGTTAGAATGGGAGCATTGGTCACACAACAGCTACGTTTTTAACCTTCCTACTGCCACTAATTGAAAACTGTTCACATGCGTATCACTTGACACCACAAAAAACTTTGTATATCGGAAGTTTAGTTAATCAGCGAAGGGTTAAACGTCACATAATATAATCGATGTAAACAAGCTGGAGGCTGCGCGGCGGGCAACTGGCTCGGCTTTCTGCGCGTGCGCCGGTCGGCGGCGCCTCCGCGGCGCGGGGAGGAGGGCCAGCAGGTCACCGCTCCCCCTGCCCCTGCAGGTAGCCGAGCCATTGAGAGGTGCTCACACGCCGTGTAAACAATCCTCCCACCTGTGCAATTACAAACAAATGGCACCGAATCGTCTAACACCATTCGCCTGGGCTGCAAGTGACCACCGAAATGTAATCAATATCGCTATAATTTCAATTGCTCAGGATTTTCAAATCAATTTAGTACCTAACATTTGTTTCCGCAATTTTGTCGGTTAACGAACTAAAGATCCTTCTAGCTTGTCTTTCCGGATGTAAGTCTCGGAGGTTGTATTGTAATTTGTAGAGGGTACTTTCGTGGGGGACTTGTTATGAGGTAGGGCCCAGGGGTCAGCGGCGCGCGGCGCGTGGCGAAGCGCGACGGACGCAGGGGCACCTAGCGGAACGAAGCCATGGGGTGCCAACCGCCGCACCACCTCTATCGGCACACTTGCCAGGGTCAATGTGAAGAAACATCACACTCAAAACAAGTAGATATTTACATAAGTCAGTAAATAAATCTGCTATTTGCCAAATATACTCGACTAAACTTAATCCTGAATAAAAGCTTGCAAAAAGATGCTGTGTCTCCCTATCATTTTCAAGACGCTTGTCACACAGCAGATGAACCTACTTTATTAGCAGAAAATCCTTGAAACGAACGCCATCTATGAGGGTTATTATGAATCACGTTGTCAACCTGCCTACCAAACCATAAGAAGGTGCAACTTGTGCAAAACCGAACTTTTACCAGCTTGATAGACCGTCCTATATTAGAAATATAGTTACATCTACACGATCTTCTTTAGCACCTGTATATTACATATTTAAATTTGATATGTTAAACTGTTCGTTAACTGTTTTGCTACAACTTATTTTGAGTAACTCATCCAACAACAACTTATGTACCTTGTACAACAGATGGCTCTGCGTGTCTATTGTCTAGTCAAAGATTCTCTTGCGGACGTTTAGTGAACTAGAGACACAATAAATAACGCCCGTACATACCGACCCCAAGTGACCAAAACAAAAGTGCATTGTAACCATAAAATATAATAGGTAGGTACTTGCAGAGCTTTCAAAATCTCCGAATAAATTCAAAAATGAAACTGAATTTGTATGAAATAAATTGACGGGTTCTTTAACAGGGACTTGCTCGCAGTCAGTGAAATACGCCCTTGGTAGATTTCTATTCCTATATATGTGACATTAGGACAATTCATTAGAAAGGAAAAATATTTGAAAGAACGCTTGCATTTAGGTACAGTTGATGACTTTACCTACTCGTTTTATAAAAAGATCTCCGTAAGTTCAGTTAGATTCTAAAAAGCTTTGCGAAGTTCGTTCGTTTATTTCAGTTAGAATAAAAAATCTGGGTTTTGAAATATTTCTTAACGTCATCCATTACTTGCGTTCGAAATACTTCTAGAGAAGTCCGAGAACATTAAAGGCTACTTTTTATCGAAATAACTCAGTAAATTCAGTTAGATTCTCGATTTTTTTTCTACAATAAAAACCTGGGCTTTGAAAATGTCTCAGTTTCTTCCCTCCTGTCTACCATTGCCTTTTGAAAATGTTTAGAATTCGTGTCGATGGAAGTCTTACAACAGTTTAAGAGCAGCTTAGCAGCAGTATATTAATGCAATAGAAACCTCAGTTACTTTTATTCACTTACAAGAATCAGAAACCTACAAAATGCCTGCGTAGTCGCAGTAGCCTATCATCTATCAGGAATCGGTAAGCCCTTTACTGGATTACTTGTACAAACAATATATATTATATACCTACTTTACGAATATATGAGACTGCCTCGTTGGTCTTGTGGTCCCAATCGCGACTGCTACGCTAGAGGTCTTGGGTTCGATCCCCAGGTCGAGCAAAGTGTTATTGAATTTATCTATGAAATTCTCAGTAGCAGCTCGGAGTCTGGATTTGTGCCCGGTGAATGGCAATAGGCTCGCCCCCTATTAGGTACATGGGACCCAAACATACCGGCGAACTGTGGGTGTACCTTAAGTGCACCTCTGCCTAACCCTTCGGGGAATACAGGCGTGATGGTATGTTACTTACGGGTATATATCGTCTATATCTTGCTACGCTCACTTATTAACATAAATTGCTATGCGCAAGGTTCTAAAACTGGATCTGAAAGTGTAACAAAGTTTATCGACCCAGAAAATTAAGCTATAAATTTGACAGTTCTTTTAATGACGCCAACAAGTAGAAATAAATACACGGTAGGGCGATATAGATAGTGAAACTCCTGAGTAGAGGTAAATAGATTAAGTAATTGAGTATGTGAGGTAGTTTGTTTCTATTTAGACGCTATTTTAGTTTGAAGAATTTATATAAAAAGCATGTATTCCTCAAAGGTTTAGGCACCTACAGGTCTAAAAAATACATACATTCACGCCTCTTTCCCACAGGGATAGGCAGAAACTATAGACTGCCACTTGCTACGACTCATGGGAGTTGCGAGTAACGCGCCTGACCTTTCAAACTTTCGACATTTTCTTCCTTTTCAGGATTTAAAAAAAAATGTCGATAAATCAGAAACCCTAGTCTCCAATCGTAAAAACATTCAAACTGAACGGTTACAAAGTGAATTCGCTAACTGTGAACAATTCAATATAGATCATACCCTTGTATTCTCCGAAGGGCAGAGGTGTTCTAATTGAACACATACATTTCAATATATTATATTGTGTATATGTGTAGGTCTCATGTGTAGGGTCATCCTTCAATTCCAAATTCCGAGCTGGTACTGAGAATTTCATAGAAAACCCCAATAACACTGCTCGACCACGACTATTCTAATCTATATAAAATGTCACATATATTTTTTACATCCACACAAAAGTTTTCCACGTTCCTATTTCCATGCATTAGAAAAGCAATTTCCCATTTGTTTCGCTCACAGACAATACGCGCGTTTAATGAAAAACGCTGTAAAGTTTAAGTTATCAAGTATCTATCAGATTTCTTTACCAGCGAACTTTCACGGCTTACAATGTTGTACAACATTGCAATCATTATTCCATAAAAGAAGTTGACACTTCTTATTACGATTATCATGCCATGTTGCACGTCTTTTTACTTGAGCTGTCTGCCATTGGCAATTCCAAGTACACTGTAAGGTGTAACCGACATGTTTTGGAAGAACTTACTGATAGATCGTACAAAATTTGTTTTAATATTGTTCCCAGAAACTAATTTGATAAGAACAAAATGGTTTTTCCTAAATACATGCGTTAAATAGTGTTGATTTATAATTCTGTACAACCTTGTGAATCTAAATTATCGATTTGCAAGAATAAACTTTGGCGCTTTACTATCACTACATAGTATAAAACAAAGTCGCTTCCCGCTGTCTGTTTGTCCCTATGTATGTTTAGATCTTTAAAACTACGCGACGGATTTTGATGTGGTTTTTTTAATAGATTTAAGAGGAAGGTTTGTATGTATAATACATAGTACAGAAAAGTCGAGAAACCACGCGGGCGAAGCCGTGGGTGGAAAGCTAGTTTAAAATAAACATGAGTATAAATAAAAAATAAAGGTTTCTATTTTAAGTACAATCTGTATTGTCTTAGAAATCCATTAAAATGTATTTTTCTTAAATAACTTTCCAAAAAAGTAATTAAAAATACTTAGGTACCTACTATTATTTTATTCTGTAAAACGTTAGAAGATAAAATGTATATAACTAATTTAATTTAAATTAAATCAAATTTTTTATTGTTTGTCACAGGTGGAAGACATTTTTGTAATAATTTTTAAGGTAATTAAAAATAATTATCTGTTTTGTTTCTTTTCTTATTTACTTAATGTTAATATTAGATAACCATAGTGGATTGAATTACACTATCAAGTATCAATTATTGCTAAAATAACAGAAACAGAGCATGAACTGGGGAAGTACTACCCTCCCACAGAATATCGACGGCAAGTAGCAGTATGCATACCGTTGCGTTTCGTACCGTGATGGTGGAGCGCCAGAGGCCTCCCTCAGTCCCCTTCCTCCCATCCTTCTCTTCTTTCTTTTCCTTAAATAGTCTCGGCCACGCATCTATAACTCCTTTGGTATTGCAGATGTCCATGGGCGGCGACAACTACTTACCATTAGGTAGCCTGCCTGCATGTTTGCCGAGTTATCCCATAAAAAAACCTAACCTTTTAAGAAAAAAAAATGGTACATACACAGCAAGCTGTACATTTCCAATATAACCTGACCTGTCATTGTAATGAAAGCCTATACAATGTGAGGTCAGCACATACTGGAAAAGTTACTGTGTGTAGTTGTGTGTTAGAGAGCTTTAGAGATTATTGCCTTGTGTGTAATAAATAATATACACTTCCGTCGTAACGAAAGAAGGCACAACTAACATAATTTTTAAAATTTTGTTATATACATTTTTGGAATCATAATTAAAAGTCCAATCTGCCTATATTTTTTTTATATAAAAATTTAAAAATGTTGTGCCCTTTTTCGTTACGACGGCAGTACAGTTGAACATTTTTTTTTTAAGGAGATACCTATAGGAGAAACCGAGTAACCTGTTTACAGGACATAAACCGTTGACCGAAGACTTACAAAAATATTTGATCCTACAGACACATGCACGGTTCAATTAGAAATTCTTTACGTAACAATATAATCAAATCATAACTTTCTAACAATTTCAAGCTTGGTTTTCGTCGAATATGACGAAGCTACTGTCTTTAACAGATAAGACAAACTTGTATTCTCTATTCACGTTCAAGGGGAACATTGTTATAAATGCATTGATGATTTGATAGTATCTACATAATACCTATTACTTAATACGATAAGTGCGTAGCCTTTTTTTCTATCTTGGCGTGTAAGTTGCCGTGTCTTGAATTAAAAGTCTGTCTATCTCATATTGTCAGGTTCTAGCGTCAATTGATTCATGCATATCAATCACATCAGTACGCTCGCGGGGTCAACGACCGGGCCACGTCCGCGAAAAGCTTGACCTTCGCACGTGGAACTCTCGTTACTCTAAGAAGTATTCACGACAAAAAGTCGAGGTGAAACCATTGGCAACGAGCTAACATTATCTCCGAGAGCATAATGTTGCAACTCTACCAGTTACAAATGCTTACTTTCATATCATCTAATGGAAATTTTCAAAAATCATTAGCGAAATCAATTTACTTAAATTATGTAAATATTTACAACTTAAAAAATGTGTTAGAGATCTTTAAAAAAAAGTTACTCAATAAAAATTATAAACAAGAAGTTTTTATTTATATTGAATTTCATGTCTTCGTGCATAAAAGCGATAATATGCAAAATGGTTGTCGATAAAAGTTTAATGTAATAAATATCACTTTCGTGCAAGTTGAACGGAAACCGTCTGTGGATAGTGCAGCTCGTTCAGTTAACATATTCACGTGGTTTGCGCCAATGTGGGGTGGGCAGCGGAGGGTGACCGATCGTGAGAGAAAACGAGAGTGTTACCATTAGAGGTTAGCAAATATTTAGGTCTGTAGTACATAAAATAATTGTTCTTCTAACTTTGCTATAAATGTTTTTTTCTTTTCACATATATTGACGTCTGCTTATTGTATCGCCTTAGCAATTGACGTCTATAAGGCTCTATTTTAATAGTAATCGGTTCGTATAAAACCTTTTCTTCTAAGCCAGGTCCCGTGATATATAATATACTGTATGATATAAAAAAGTTAATTTAATATATTGGCCAGTACAAAAATAGTAACAGTTAGTGTAATCAACTTTTGTTAAACAATTAAGTATTAAAACGCAAACTCTCTCGATAATAATTCTTATCGGGCCATATAAAATTACATTCATGGTCATATTGGACATCTGGTAACCTATTTCATGACAAAAAAAAACACAAAACAGGAGTTTTTTTAAATAATATGAAAATCTTCGGGCTAAACATTCATCAATAACATTCTTGCATTATTCAGAGATCGAATGCACTCACTACTAGATATAGGCCACTCTTAAAAAGGTCAGGCGGCTCAGGTCAGGTCACCACGTCAAAAGAGGTTGGTGACCGCAGCCATTCATTGGTGTTAGGTGTTAGAAGACTTCCAAGCTAGTGAATAGCGCCAACACACGAGTTTTAAACCCCTGTTTCTTAGTATTTTGTTCAAAGAATGCAGAAAGGATTCTTTTCGCGATTTAATATCCCATTGAAACCTTTATGGGTAATGTATATTAGGTACAGCGCATTTTAGCCCACTATCAACCTGCTTATCTGATTTCGATACAATAAAGATGACTTACATGATTCAACGACTAGATTACAGGGTCATTTTAAACCTATAGATATCCCCTTGGATATAACAAAGTTTGAAGTAATTTTAGAAAGCACTGTTCAAATTTCAGAGAAAATTATACTCATTTAAACCCGAAGCCCTTTGACTAGTGGAAAAGACAGAACGGCTCAATATAAAAACCAACTTCTAATATTGTACCTTCTATCAAATACCTACAGTAATAAGTTGAGAAAATCCAATTATGTGTATTCTTAATAAGAAATATCGCCATTTCTCACTTTACACTCTAAATTTAATAATTCCAATAAATAACACTTTTCATAAATTAGGTTAGGTATAAGTTGAACTTTTTTATTTCTCCTGAACATTTTAACTTTTTGAGTTGTTACACAATTTTATCGTAAGGCGATATTTGGTTTAGAATTTCAGTAGTGATGCATTTTGTGACCTCTGTGCCAAGGGTACACGTGTCCTATCCTATTGATGCCCTCATGGGAATGCTACTTGTTAAAACTACGAACGTACGGTTGAAGTACCTGTTTGTTCCAAGAACTGCGACAGGTAAGCAACCACGTCACGACGACTCATGAACGTGAGCAAGACACATTGACATCAATCTATTTTATATTCTGTTTATTCCATACAGTACAAGGTAACTTAATAGTTCATATTCGACAGAAAGTAATATAATCTTCATAACTGCCTAAGTTTGTAGTAGGAGTCCATGCTTGGAAATATAAGGTCATTATTTGACGGGATTTAATATTCAAGCGTTTTGAAGCTCCTGGTGCCTCTTTCGTGTCCCACTGCTGGGCAAAGGCCTCCCCTAACGTCGACCCGGTTTGTCTATCCTGGGCTTCTTTTACCGATTCTATCATGCCTGGTAAATAGTAGACCAGTTAAATAAAGGTATTTTTTTTAATAAAAATAAGGCCTTTTTACTTTTTTTTGGCTACTTATTTTATTCCTAGAACCATACTGGCGAAAATTCAGCCCCGACTTAGGTATGTAGCTGTATATTTAATTTTGAGTACGAAATTACATTCCGAATTTCTGTTATCGGGCAAATAAAGTGGAGCGCACACCATGCGCTGTTGATAACAACCTATCAATAAGTAACCTGAGTGGATCTGGGGCCAGGTCTGAATGACACTTATGTGTGACCTCAATTTCCAACCAGTACGCTGTGCATTAAAACATCACCATTTTTAACCACCGAAAACAATATATTTAATTTTGAGTACGAAATTACATTCAGAATTTCTGTGTATTACTCTATGCCAGTCCGCTGTTCATTAAAACATCACTATTACTATCACACACCCTCACATTCTCCTTATCTTTATATTATCCTCCTCACACAGAGGTAATTTTCAGTCATAAACATAACATACCATCACGCCTGTTCCCCGAAGGGTTAGGCAGTGGTGTACTAATGTACAGCCACTTTTCACCGGTATGTTTAGGTCCCATGTAATAGGGGGCGAGTCTATTGGTATTAACCAGGCACAAATCCAGCATCCGAGTTGCTACTGGGAATTTCATAGAAAAAACAATACTGCTCGACCTAGGACCACTAGACTTTGAGGCAGTCACTAATACAAAATTAATATAGTAAATAATTGTTCCTTAATTAAAATGTTTTGGAACGTCCGGAAACAATTTGTTTGTTGTGCAATGGCCCCTAATAACTGGTCCTGCCCACATAGGTGGACTTGTTCCGTCAATCTCATTCATATATCTTACTTGTATATAAATACACAACAAAAAAGGGCCCAACGACCATCTCAGTAATTTACCTAAATAAGCTTATAATGCAGCAGAATGAGAAGCAGGTGACAAACTACTATACTGCCTTTATTGTTCTGTATCATTCAGCCATCTGTCACCCGACGATGCTTATCTTAATAGTGAGAGAACTACAAACAATGAGTTTACATAAGATAATATTTTTAAAACAGCCCTTATGCTTGCACCTAACAGTTAGGTACAGTTTATTATTCACAAGAAAGATAAATATGATTATTATGGAACAAAAACGTGGTTTTAGATATTACGAAATATAATTAAAGTGTCTTCATGCTGGCTTTTTGCTGCAAAGACAGCGCGCAGACGTCGTAGGTACCCCGTAATGTCATAGGCACCGCGCAGATGTCGTAGAAACCGAGTAGGTTTTGTAAACACCGCGTAGATGTCGTAGACACCGCGCAGATGTCGTAGGTACCCCGTAATGTTATAGGCACCGCGCAGATGTCGTAGAAACCGAGTAGGTTTAGTAAACACCGCGTAGATGTCGTAGACACCGCGCAGATGTCGTAGGTACCCCGTAATGTTATAGGCACCGCGCAGATGTCGTAGAAACCGAGTAGGTTTTGTAAACACCGCGTAGATGTCGTAGACACCGCGCAGATGTCGTAGGTACCCCGTAATGTTATGGGCACCGCGCAGATGTCGTAGAAACCGAGTAGGTTTTGTAAACACCGCGTAGATGTCGTAGACACTGCGTAGATGTCGTAGACACCGCGTAGATGTCGTAGACACCGCGTAGTAGTTGTAGGCACCGCGTATACTTCGTAGAAATCGTATAGATGTCGTATGTCAAAAATTAGTCAAAAAACGGTATACGGGTTATACCGTAATCCAAATCACCCAGATGGCGGTCGACTACGTTTGTTATGAGACATCAAACGCAATCAAATTTTTGAGGAAGCAATATCATCACCATTTAAAATTATACATTTGAAAAGTTCATACGTATTTAAAATGTACAGACCGTACATTGGTATTTCGGCTTGGAATATTTGCAATTTGTTAGATATATAATTGATTAGACTAGAAATCCGATTGCGCCAGCCCTAACTAAACTCACTCGCTAGTCTGCTACCGAAATCACATTACCGATAACGTAAGCACTGATCATCAATTTATTATTCATAGTGCATACTTATGTTGTATTGTCTTCCTATTGTGATGTCTCATTCCAGAGATTGTTATGGCTAGGCTGCAGGGACATAATAATGCAACAGGTAATATAAATTTTATCTAGCGGCGTAGACCACTGCAATTGTCAAATTGAGTAAGAATTACTTATCTGTACGGGAGACATTATTCACCGACTTATGATATCAAAACCATCAAGAACTATTTGTGTTATTCGAATTTGAAACACTGGCTTAAAGTGTCCCAGTCACTATAAGTAATTTAATACATAGCCAAAGACGCTATAACTAAAATTAAAATTGTTTTAAAATAAGTAAGTAACATCAATCGAATTTGGAACGCCTCTAATTTTGGAGATACATCAATTTAGTAATTAGTACAGTTTAACACTGGCAGCTTACAAACGCTCGAGTTATGTATCAGGCTGGCCACACAACGACAATGCGTAGGTCTGCAGGACAACAATACATGCGTTCGAATACTTCACACAGCACAGTGGTATGTTTTCACATTGTTCCCCGGTACCTCCGCTTTTGTTTCCACAAAATATACACGTCCAGCGAATATTATTGTAACTCGTGCTAAACAAAGCGCTCAGTGGACGTATCAAGCTACAGTTATACAGGTAACTGAAATGAAATTGCGAAAGTTAGGATTGAGGATGCATAAACTACATTGCTGTATTACTTAAATACATGATACTATTTTTTTTTTTCAATTTACGCATAATATATGATAAATATTGTCACAGTGATCTTAAAGGGTCCGATTAACCAAACCGAAGATTGGCAGATTGATTCAGATTGCATTTTTCTTCTACAAAATGTAAAACTTTAGGATTAATGTTTTTTTAAAGAATTGAATAATTAAATTCATCATAAAATAGAGCATTCATCAAGGTGCCATGGGGGGAGATAGTAGTCAAACTATTGATCTAGATGTCATCGGGTCACGTGTTATGTACAGTCAGGACATGACAAAACTGTAAATTTTCTCCAAATTATTTTAAACCTTAAAGTGTTGATGATTAAGTTCAAAATCAACTGGGAAAAATTGTCATTTTGAGGTAACATGTTCCGTCAATATAAGATGGCTCATGAAGTTTATTTTGTTTACTATTGACAAAAAAAATTACAAGTTTTCAATTCCAAGTTATAAATTGTAATTTAAAATTTAGTTTAGCGATCTATTAAATATGAATCAACGCACTTATAGCTCAGCAGCTTACGTCATCGTAGAGGGAAGGAAACTGACGCACTTTTAGTTAACTTGTCCATTCTATGTATTTTGTTAATGTTCCATAATTTTGATGTATTCCTCATTCTTCTAAATTAATGTATTTCTATTTGTTGGACCTGCAGATTTAGTGGTCATTAGCGGTGTGCGGGACAAGCACATCTATGACTGGATTGCTCACTTATTCCAAGAAATGAAACGCCATTTAACACTAATAGTACGTGCTGACCCGTCCGAGGGCGTGCATGTCGGTCGACATACCAAAGCTAACTGAGGCGGAATCTTGCGGAATCGTGACTAGCGGCCAGAGCGCCGCTTTATATTGCCGCGGACGGGGGGTGCAAGTTGTGCTTTATTGCGCTACCACAAACTTATCAACTATAACAATTTGTTCCTTAAACTATTACACAACTTACAGACTATATACAAAATGAAACAATAAAATAACAAAATAAAACACATACAATAAAACTATAACAAACAATCAATTCTATAAAACTATGGGTATAAATGAAAGACACTATCAGTACAAAGCTATGTCAAATAATTAAAGTTTAAATGTTCTTTATTGACCTTATATCTATACATACATACATTTGTTTAATTATTTTAGACGGGCGTGTGATCGTCCTGCACATTCTCCCGCCGTAAACCGTTACTCGGTTTATCATCTATGTAGTGCGGGCGGTCACTCGTAGGCAGTATGATCATCTTCTTAGTAGCTCTCCGCAGCAGGCCTCCCTTGGTGCGCACGTCGGCTGTCCTTACTATTCCATCAGGTCCGGGGTACGTCGCGACCACGCGACCCATGGGCCACAAGTTCCGGGGCAGGGTGTTGTCGGCGATCAGGACTACGTCACCTTTGTTCAGTGGCGGCCCTCGTCCGTGGGGCTCCCGCCGGTGACGCAGTTCAGGCAGGTACTCCTTTACCCATCTCCCCCAGTACATGTCGGCGAGGCGCTGGGCAGCGCGCCAGTGTGTGCGGCCGATCAGGTCCTTGTCGTCAAAGGTCCCGGGCGCTGGGTTCCAGGTGGGGCCGTGCAGGAGAAAGTGGTTCGGCGTCAGGGCTTCGGGGTCGAGTGGGTCGACTGACACATGGGTCAGTGGTCTATTGTTAACTGTAAACTCGACCTCGGCTAGCAATGTGGTCAGCACTTCCTCGGTAGGCCGTCGCTCGTGTAGCACAGTGTATAGCGCTGTCTTGACACTCTTCACTAGGCGTTCCCAAGCGCCGCCCATGAATGGGGCGCCTGGGGGTATGAAGCGCCACGATATAGCTTTATTTGTGGCCTCGTACTGTGTCGCGTCTTGTAGAGCTTGTCGCAGCTCGTTGTCCGCGCCGTGTAGGTTAGTGCCGTTGTCCGACCATATTTCACTGGGGCGCCCTCGGCGAGCTATGAATCGCCGGAGGGCCATGACCGCCGAGTCCGTGTTCAGCGTGGCGGCGACTTCGACGTGTACGGCGCGTGTCGTAAGGCAGGTGAACAACACGCCGTACCTTTTTTGTGTACCCCGGCCCACTGTGACAGTAAGCGGGCCGAAGTAATCCACCCCGGTGTATGTGAACGGGGGTCTGTGATGGGCGAGGCGACACGGAGGCAGGTCGCCGGTAGGCGGCGTCGGCGGCGTGTTCCTTAGTCGGCGGCACGGCAGGCACTTACTTAACACGGACCGCACTGTAGGGCGTAGGCGCGTCACCCAATATTTTGTTCTACACTCATTCACTGTAGTCTCTACCCCGGCGTGATGGTACCGGCGGTGCACGTAATCAATATATAGTCTCGTGATATGATGATCACCACTTAACACCGCGGGGCGACGACGTATGTCGTTAATGTCTTCACTAACGCGCGCGTTAATTGTTATTAGTTCATTGTCTATCACTAGTGGGAGCGAGCGTAGGGCGCCCTTCCTTAGAGCGTCCAAGTCGTGAGGGGGCGCACCGTACGCATCACTTTGAATCACTTTCACTAATAATACTTCAGCGTCCAGCATACACTGCATATCCATATGTATGGGCGCACTTAACTTTATGTCACTTTTTAGCGTCTTTTTACACTGATTGTTTTTATTTACACTTTTCCACTGAGGGTCCTTTTGTTTATTTCGCGCGTACCGTTTATAATTTACACAGTCACTATTTCTTTTTACACGTTCACTACACTTTTTTATAAACTGGAGTACGCGCGCCGTGGCGCGCAGTAGGCGCTGCCAGCTGGAGAAGCGAGCGGGGTCAGGGACCGCCTCTCGCACCGACGCTCGTCGCTCGATGGCTGCGTGGACCTTCTCCTCACCGGTTGATTCCGGGAGAGTAGGCCTTTCGGAGGGCCACGCTGACGGCGCGTCGTACAAGAACGACGGGCCACGGTACCAGCGGTGGCTGGTACTAAAGTCGGGGGGCACGTCGCGCGTCGCGTCGTCGGCTACATTGTGCGTCGTGGGTAGCCAACGCCAGTCGCTCAGCTGTGTGTTGTCTTCTATCGCGGCGATGCGGTGCGCGACAAACGCACGATATGACCGTGCACCTGTATGCAACCACGTGATGACGGTCTTGCTATCTGTCCAATACGTGGTTTTAGCGGGCTTGATGTCGTGCTCGGCGGCGACCGTCGCTCCCAGTCGGCTCCCTAGTACCGCGGCCTGTAGTTCGAGGCGCGGTATTGACGTCAGCTTGAGTGGCGCGACTTTGGTTTTCGCGGCCACAAGGGTGATGTACACGCGGCCGTCGCTCGTAGTAGCACGCCAGTAAGCAGCGGCGGCGTAGGCAGACTCGCTGGCGTCGACGAAGACGTGTAGTTCGAGCATTGCCGCTGCGCTGTACATCTCGTAGCACCTGGGTATCTTGATGTCACCGAGTCGACGTAGGTGTTGAGTCCATGTTGACCATTGTTCGGCTAGGTCAGAGTCGATGGGGGTATCCCAGTCCGTGCCTCGGCGCCAGATTTCTTGCAATATTTGTTTCGCACGTATAGTCACAGGCGAGGCGAGTCCGAGCGGGTCGAACAGCGACATCAATATCTTGAGTGTTTCACGCTTCGTCGGTCTAGACTTGTCTAGGATGCCTGGCGGAAGTCTAGCTAGGTTAAGGTTGAAACCTAGGTCGTCATTTTTCGGTCTCCATTCCAGGCCAAGCACGCGTTCCGTCGGGTTGTCGGCGTTTGCTAGGCCGACGTTGTGCTGGGTTGCACCTGGCGACAGCGCGTTTAACACTTTTTCACTATTTGACGTCCACTGTCGTAATTCGTAATGCGCTCCGCGGTGAATCCTGTCTACGTCGCTTGCATTTTCGATCGCTTGTGCCTCGGTGTCGTAGCTCTGCAACAAGTCGTCGACGTAGTGATTTCGTATGATCGTGTTCACCGCGTCGGGATGCGTGTCTTGATATCTTCTCGCATTGTGATTCTTTACGAATATAGCTGTCGCGGGTGAGCATGTCGCGCCGAATATGAGTGACGTCATCCGGTACTCGTCGGGGGGTAGGCAGTCGCGTCGGTCGCCTCGCCACAGGTATCGCAGAGCGTCTCTATCTTCCGGCTTGACTTTCACTTGCATGAACATTTCCCGTATATCCGCCGATACCGCTATTTTTCGTTGCCGGAACCTCATGAGTACGCCGGGAAGGGATTGCAGCAAGTCTGGCCCTTTTAGTAGGTAGTCGTTCAGCGACACACCTTTTGTCTTGGCTGCGGCGTCGTGTACGATGCGGAGTTTTCCTGGTTTCATGGCGTTGACCACGGCGAAATGTGGCAGGTACCACGTCTTGTTGGCGGATTTCTCGGCTGGGGCGGGCTCGGCGTAACCTTTTTCGACGAGCGCGGCCATCTGAGCGTGGTACTTTGCTTTCAGAGGTGGGTCTCGATCCAGCTTCCGTTCTATGTTGAGCAGCCGTTTCAACGTGTTGTCGTAGTTGCTAGGCAACGCTATGTTGTCACTTTTCCACAGTAGAGGCGCTTCGTACGCACCGTTTGTATGCGACACTTCACTTGTGAGCTTGTCGAGCGCGCGCTTGTCCGGGTCGTTCCTAGGTAGCCTAGGTTCGATGAGTAGCGTGTCTTGGGTGAAGAATTCCCTCAGCTGGTCGTCCATGTGTTCATCTTCGCTGTGCACAAAGTTCACTCGGTGACTATGCGGGTTGAGTGTGCGCGCGCTGGCGCCGTGAACCACCCATCCCAGGGCAGTGTGTGACGCGACCGGTTGATCCCGGCGTCCCACGCGTACCTCCGTTGGCAGCAGGAGATGCCAGTTGTCTTGGCCGATCAAAATATGTGGCTCCGCTTGCTCGTAGAGTAGGTCACTTTGTATGTCGCGTAGATGGTCGCACTCCTCGATGTCACTCCTCTGAATCACCTGCGATGATAGCCGCATATCTTCTATTGTTCGCGCGTGTATGTTGAACTCGCGCTCGGAGGGCCCACGCAGAGAGAGACGCACACGTTGTGATTTGGTGGACGCGATTTCTTTGTCGCCGATCGCTTCTATTCTGAGGGGCTCGCACGGTCCGGTCACGCCTGTTTTCCGCGCCACATCTGCGTCGACGAGTGTAACGGTCGATCCATCGTCTAGCAGCGCGAAGGTGTCGACTGCTCCCGCCGGTCCCGAGACGTTCACTGGTAAAATTTTCAAGTACGAGGTGAATCGTTTCCTAGTCCACGTAGACGCGACTGTTTCAACCTCTTGTGATTTTTCAGGCGCCTTCGGTGTGTAGTGCAGGAGTCTGTGATGCGAGTACTGGCAGTCGTCTATTTCACATTTCTTGCGGCGACAAGTGTGATTCCTACTCCTGAAACGCAGACAACCGAAGCACAGTTTCTTGTCTTTTGCTATGTCCCACCTATCACTTGTATCGGCGTTCGCGAACACACTACACTTAGACACGTCGTGGCCCGGTTTCGAACATATCGCGCAGCTCGCGGCGGGTTTGTCGGGTCTTGCCGCGGTCGCTGCGTAGGTCTTCACCGGCGCTCGTCTCTGTGGTGCTGGATGCTCTGGTACTGAGGTCTCAGGCGGCGCGTAGGGGCTGCACCGCTCGGCTTCCCGTGACAGAAAATGTGACAACTTTAGCAGGTCGGGCTCTTCTTCTTGTCTGGCGGCGGCGAAGTCGAACCATCTATATCGTAGCGCCGGCGTCAATTTTTCTATTGTGAGCTTGGTGATTTCTGGGTTGTACAAGTAGTGGGTCCGCTTGAGCGCCTTCAATGTTGCGACAATATTCGACACTCGGCTTGCGAACACACACACATCCCTTGCGTTGTCCGTGATTTTTCCCAAGGCGCGCATGCGCTCTAGTTCCGCAAGAGCTATACAATCCGGGCGCCCGAAACGGTTTTCAAGCGCTTTCATAACTTCTTTGGGACTTGCACTGAATAGTAGCAAGCTTTCGACGGCCTCCTTGGCCTTTCCTCTGATGTTCCTGCGTAGGCGAGCGAGGTTTTCGGCCTCTGTAAACGACGCTTCCGACTCTTCATACGCAGCTCGAAACGACAGCCAATCTTGATGGGCGCCCGTAAACGCTGGTAGCTCGGTCATGAACTTGGGGCGGGCGCCTGACTTGGCGGCGAGGGCGATTGCAGACGCCAACTCTGACAGGTTGACGTGCTGCGCCGTGGGTGAGGCGACGACATTTTCTTTTTTCATAGGCTCTTCGGCGACGTACGTTCTCGGCTCTGGGCGTACAGATGTAGCGGCGACGTGTGCGGGCGCAGGCTGCGGCGGCGGCGGTCCGATAGAGGATGGGGCGGGCGAGACGGGACGTGCGGCGTCTTGAAGGGTAGGTGTTTCCTCGACGGTGACGTGGGGCTTGTCTGTAAGCGCGAGCACGTGACGCTGGGAATCGTTCAACCAATCTCCTACTCTTCGTGTTGTATCCCGTTCGGATAACAACGTACCGTCTTCGTTTTCACTATCATTTTCCTCCTCTTCGGCCTCGATGGTGGCGACACGTGCGGAGGCTAGCTCCACCTGTAGCCTAATCATTTCTTCTTTGGCACGAGCGAGACGTAACTGTTTAGAGACTTTCGTTTTTGACGAACCAATCGTTTTTGACGGACCTAACGTTTTTGACGGCCTGCGTTTTTGCTCGGCCTGTTCAGTAGATTCTGTGGCTGTAGCACTTTCCTCGGAAGTCTGCTGCGTGGCGTCGGTTTCTGTGGCACCGGAAGTATTTTCGGTGGCGGAGGCGGATTCCTCGTCACGGGCCACAGAACCGCAACGGCGACCACTTGTAGATCTTGTCACTGGCATTTTCTTGAATTTACGTTATTCTTTCTTGTAACTGACGTTATTCTTTCTTGAAAATTCTTGAGATATATCCGGCTCGAAGGACCATAATGTGCGGGACAAGCACATCTATGACTGGATTGCTCACTTATTCCAAGAAATGAAACGCCATTTAACACTAATAGTACGTGCTGACCCGTCCGAGGGCGTGCATGTCGGTCGACATACCAAAGCTAACTGAGGCGGAATCTTGCGGAATCGTGACTAGCGGCCAGAGCGCCGCTTTATATTGCCGCGGACGGGGGGTGCAAGTTGTGCTTTATTGCGCTACCACAAACTTATCAACTATAACAATTTGTTCCTTAAACTATTACACAACTTACAGACTATATACAAAATGAAACAATAAAATAACAAAATAAAACACATACAATAAAACTATAACAAACAATCAATTCTATAAAACTATGGGTATAAATGAAAGACACTATCAGTACAAAGCTATGTCAAATAATTAAAGTTTAAATGTTCTTTATTGACCTTATATCTATACATACATACATTTGTTTAATTATTTTAGACGGGCGTGTGATCGTCCTGCACAAGCGGCTTCAATTATCGCTTTTATACGTTGACTGACCCGTCAAATATTTTCAGCATAGTTTATTTAAAAAAATATAATTTAGTGTCGTCAGACTAGACCTAGCCTCATTATCGCGATGGTGCAAAATCGCCCGCATGCTATGATGAAATACCAACTCGTACTTGATAATTTGTGAAGTTACGCTGCCCACGCGCAGAGCAGAGCGTAGGATTGCGCTCAGGCATTCGCACACCACGCCCGCTTCGCTAGATCTATCAAATAATGATTTATGTTACCTTGCAAAAACGAGTCTATAAATGGAATATTAAATTTCTGTACATAAAGGCAGATAAAAATCTTTAAACAAGAAAAATGTAGACTGTCTCTAACCTCAATTTGACTGATGAAAAATTAAATAGAGTGAAAAAAATATATTTGGCAAACCAATTTTGATAGAATATCAAAACTTAAGTACAGTGACTGGCACAAACAGCTTAATACAGGCCTGTGGAATGCGGCTAGCTACGAACTGACTTTGTAGCTAAGTACTGCTCACCTTTACTAAAATTAATTCTAGGTGGAACGGAACGACCTACCTTCTTGGGAACAGTGAATGCACATGTTTATAATCAACTATCCCCGTGGCGAACAAAGAATTGTCATAAAAAACTACTCCCTCGAATCATGAGCTTCTTTGAAATGTGGTAATTCCGTTCCTACCTTATCAAGAACAAGTACACTTTAAACTGCATTAATTGATGTTATATTTTATGCCTTTATGCCCTAATCTTGTTTAGGTAAGTCTTAGTTTAAATTCCTTTAAATAAATCCAATGGAGTTTACTGATCCATCCGAAACCGTGGATGTTGTAGAGGAACATTTACGTGGTAAAATCCTAAACTTATAATTGCTTACCCAAAGAAGTACTAGGTGATTTCCAAATAATCCTGCTAAACATGCAAACTTTTTTCTATAAAATCTGAAATCACATGTACACAATTATTGCAACTTTTTTTCTATCATACAAATCTGAAAGCACATGGGCACAATTAATGCATCCTATTGTTCTCTCATACAAATCTGAAATTACATGCACACAATTATAGCAACCTTTTTTCTATCATACATATCTGCAATCTAAGGTACCAAGCAGGTACCTAACCTGCATAGTACAAGTGGGACTTACAAAAAACTCTCCAATACAGAATTTGTTGACGAGTAAAAATATTCCCGTATCATTGTAGACAGTAAGGGCAATAGTGGTACTCTATAAATTGAAATGGGATAGCAGGTAACATTCCACGGCAGCGCGGCCCGCAAGTCCCCTCCCTCCGAGTAATTACCACGCCGAATAAAAACAGACTAGGCGAAAGACATTCTCCATACATCCTTATTTATTAAGTGTCCATTGACACAAATAGAACAAAATGGCGGCCATCTGTGGGAGAAAAACATTATGGTGCAGTATCATCGCATCTTAAAGTATTCCTTCGAAATAGCGTCTGGTTTTAGATCAAATCCTTAAAATACCATTGCTGGACATAGGGCTTAAGCCAACACCACAGTGCCCGATATTCAGAGGAAGAGTAGTATAGGCATTTTTATATTTAGTTTGTAACACATTGATTCGGTCCATCTATATTTTAAACTAAATCCTTTAAAGTATTTGCAAACGCAGTTGCATTGTTTCCTGGAATAACATTACAGACGCAAGAATCGTGTCCGACAAATCGTGACGGTGCGTACAATGGACTCCAACACTAATGACTGGTAATTTAATCGAATTATCCATCACGATACCTCGGCATCCATTCTAATCTCAAGATCGGATAGATTCGAGTAGCGACAAAACTTAACTACTTTTTGTCCAAATCCGAGCTAAAAAAATCGAAGGCTCATATAAAAACTACGGTAATGATCGGAAGGGATGGTGCACGGCTTTACCTGTGAGAGCAAACAGGTAGACGAACACATCGTCTATTTATGGAGTACCTACGGTGTTTGAATTGTTTATAATGTCCAATTAAGCAAAAGATAAATAAAACAAGTTCTTTTCAGTGACAGATCGGCCTTAACAGAAACGGTGTTAATAATAAACGTATAGTATGTCTTTACGTAAGCCTGTATAGTATTACAGGTTTCTTTCGTTACATAGGTCTAGTGTTTTAACGGAACGTCAATCAAGCCTAAAATGGTCACATTAATTCCTCTTCAATTCGCAATATTAAGGATTTTGTAATGACAATTATAAGTACTACGACTTATTGAAAGTGGCCCTTGTAGCCCGACAAAACGGTCTTTATATTCAAATATGGAATGGACGAACGAAGTACTGAATGTCAATCTTATCCTTCGGTGAAAAGCGTAATTCTACGATCTGAGAACCTATAGGTAGTATTGCATGCTGGAAACCAGTTTTTATATGGAAGCCGTATTACGCATTTTTTTTCTGGAGAACGGATGCAGAAATTGCAACACATCCTTAGGTTTTTGCGTGTTCCTACCAGCAAAAGAAACCACTGAAGTTGAAAACAGGATATGACTATTTATATCATCAGAATCACCGGTCCATCGTTCCCCTGTAGACCGAAGCGCTTTGATATTCTTAGATTTTATTTTGGATTGCCATAAATTCTAACCTAATCTCTTTCCTTAAATATGTAATTTGTGTCTAGTTCGCTCAGCTATATTAAATCAACTATCAACATAGTCCACCCATGGATTAGCCTTTCAAATAAATAGTTCTTAAAATGATGCAGAAATGGAACGTTTAATTATGTTATCAAAGTTAGCTTTACTTTACTCCTGTAGCTATATTCTGTCTTAAATTGTAATTTGCAGTTAGATATAACCGTCAACTACCTGGCTGGCCTTGAATGTGTAAACAGCCAAATTACTAAGTTGTTTTTAGTAAGTGTTATTTTTCACGAATCCTCCCAAGAACAATGATGAATTTTGAATAAATATGCTTATTGCCCATTGTTATATCATCTTTATATATGAGATCATTTTACCACGGTCTATGTTACTTAGATAAAAATTTCAATTACCGTCTTTTGTTGAAACCAAAAGTATTTTAGGGTCATAAGAAAAACAAATACAATGGTCATCTATAAGATCTTGTAAGATTATGAGTTCTCAATTAGACTGTAATATTTAGGTACTGCATCTTCTTGTGTGCGCTAAAAGGTTTCTTCGCCGTCTACGACTTATAGTCATATCCTGTTTTCGACTTCAGTGGTTCTTTAAAAATGGTGGTCCAATAAAAAAATGTTGGGGTCTGAACCCGATTTTTCCGTTATTGAAATAGGTTTTCTTCGGCATGCTAATTAAAGAGCTGTATTTGAAATCACTGATATATAAAAAAGAATCAATAAGCAGACCAATATAACTTCTAGAGAGCGGAAACATCTGCACCCGCCAACCATCCAGGGTCCTTAAAATGTCAGAGGAGCCAAAATTGCAGATCCAAGGGTGATTTTGTTTTCAAAATTAGACTTTTTCTGGCAGTTTCTTAATAATACAATTATTAAAATTTCTACAAAAATTTAAGATTGTAAGACTAGTTACTATCCGAACCAATTAAAAAATGGAACAGAAATTGTTGTTGGTGAAATGCGCCCTTATTTACATAGGTAGGTATCTGTGACAGCTACACGTGCATTTGAATGACGCAATGAATTTATGTGACAGATTATTTCCAGATAAGGCAATACGCGGTAATTGAAACAGAAGCACCCATTATTTCCTTGATGTTATCTTATTCAGTGATCACTATTAACAGGATGCATCTTCCATAAACAATATTCGGTTTCAATGTTGGCATGACTAAAATAATTCATAACCCCCTTCCTGAATTAGATTTCTGTGCCATAAGGCTCTTCTTCAGGTTCAAATCTGAGAGTAAAAATACACCTTGTACTGTGAGTACCATTGGAACGATAAAAGCAATATTGATACAACAAAAGAGCCGCTACTAATGGACAAGAGTGTCATAAAATAGAATGGTTCCTAACCCACTAACAATAAGAGCTTATGAACACTGCACCGTCTCTTTTTAGAAGCTGCTTCCCGATTTAGAAGTAAGAGTAATAAAAGAACTTACAAGTGTTCCAGTACCTGTTTGTGGTCAAACTTAAACTGAAATTTTATATTGCTCGTAAAGCTTTTCGAAATAAACTTAGCAACAGATGATTTGCAACTTTATGTTAGTTTCAGTGGTGATCTGGAAATCAGACTTCAAAGAATATTGAGTTAGATCACCATAACTGTATGTAAGGTTTTTTCAAATCAAACGAAGTACTAGGTACTGGACTACTGGCCAAGCGATGGAAATATAAATAATGAAGCTATAAATATAATAGCCTAGTCCTGGCCTACGGGTTTTATGTATACCCGCTGAGGCCTGAGGGTGGAGAAATTACCAGCCAGGCTCAGTTTTATTAGTAACCTCCTGTTAGAAAATTTCAGTAGTAGTCTGGAGTTTGGATTTATATGAACTCCTTACCGACTAGGCTTGCCCCCTATTACATACGACATAAAACTTTTCCGGAGAATGGGACAATACAAACGTAATTGTGTGAATATTTTATTTTATGACTGGTCGTCTTGGTATCACTGCTGTAAGCGTAGACCTGCTACTATTTGGTAGAATTCGATTTGAACAATGTGCGTAGATTATTATTACATAAAACCTTGTTTAACCGATTTATCACATACGTGTAAATAACTTTTGTAATACCTATACATGAACGGTTAGTACGATTAAGTGAGACCGAAGTGCGTCAAAGTGACTCATGGCGTCCGTAATAATCACACACACAACACAGTCGTAAAACAAATTGTTCATTAGTTAGATGTTACCATGAATTCTATCTTTGAACTTGCTTGTTTGGGAGCAAAAAAATATTTTGCTCATAACTGAAGCCGTAGCACAACGAGTTATTCCGATTGATACAAAGGGACCCCGCTCTACACATAAAATAGCGCTATCCCTTTCTTATAACCTAAGAAGGCCTACGAAGCGACTATGGTCGTCAAATTAGAGCTTCTGCAAAAACTTTTCATCAGCTGATATAATGATCCCTCTAATGGCTGATAAGATACTGTAGTTTGTCAACTGTATATAGAGGGGTTTTTATCGTTTTATCTGATACACGTCTTCCAAATGTTCTGTGTACTTTAATTGCCCACAATTAGGCTGTACACTGCTCGTTTTTATCGGATAAACTAAACCTGTATTTCAATAAGGTTAAAAATTGCACAAATTATTATGCATTTAGAATTATAATTTTCCCTGTACATAGGTACTAAAGTTAATTACAAAATTTAAGTAAGTACTACAGAGTTGAAAAATTGCTGACTTTTATGGGTATGTAGAATGTTAGATTAAAACAACGGTGCTAATTACGTGAGATATATCATACATATTCTAAGAACCGTCAGTCAAAAGTTAAACAAAAGGATCTGTTTAAGATGCTGGCTATAGAAGACACGTTCTAGCTCACAAAGATTAAGTTTCACAGCGTCAGGATTCCTAAGGCTCAGAGATAATGCAAAGTAGCTATTTGTCGCATAATTGGACATGGGACTGACATTGCGGCGCTGCACGTGCGCGTGAGTCAGTCCAGCCTGTCTGCGCCCACGCACCGCCACGCTATGTGACTATGGACAGATCTGATCATGACTTTCATCAGTATGCCTCCAAATAATTGTAAGAAATACCAAGCATTCCAGAATGATACCCTCTGACATGTGTACCTACCATAGAGGAAAACTAGACAATTCAGAAACAAACGAGTGTCAGGAGTTAATTAAATTACTTAGTTCCAGATTTAAAAATAAGTGTAATATTTCGTTACAGTTTTGTTTCTGAAAACGAATATTCTTTGGAAGAACTATGATATAATAATATTAATCTTTACGGCCAAGAGCCTCGACTTTCAGATGAGGAGGACGAATCGTCAGGAGATTCCAGTATACCTTGTCTTGAAACCAGTATATTTAATCGTATTTGTTTAGGTAAAGTTTCAATCTTACAATTGTTACGTCACCATAAACCTTGTATACTACATAATAATAACTAAGTATTGAAATGAATATGGGATAAATAGACATTGTAATTTACAATATGAGTAAGAGACACGGCAAACAATATTGCTGTAGAACTTCCTCAACGCATTTTGAATCGTTTATTAATGTTTATTTACTTTTCCGTGGTTAGTTTCATTTATTTTCGCAGGCAACATGGATAAGACAGTACAAATGCGAAGGGTTAGAAAATGGTTGTTTTTTTTTAAACTTTCAAGACCTACTTACATCTGGAAAACCAAACAGAAATTCGAAATAAATAATGGTAAGTGGTAGCTGACTGTGACAATCGACTTCATATTGTATGTTATTTTAGGGAAATGTACGCTTTTCTCGTTAAAGTCCAATTTTTGGTGAAAGAATAATGAAAATAACCAAATGCCTCATTAGTCTTAAGCGTCACTGCTGCAGGTTCGACTCCTATGTCGCTCGACATAGGAGAAATATGTACTTAATGAAGTCTTTCTATGAAATTTTTAGTAGCAGGTGGGAGTTTGGATTTGGGCTCTCCACCTATTACAAGGGACCTAAACATACCGGCGACCTTTGGGTGTATATATGTTTTAACACCTCTGCCAAACCGTTCGGTGAACTATAGCCTCATCTCTCTAGCTCTGAGAGGAGACCCGTGCCAAGCAGTAGAACAGTAAATGGGTTGATGATGTTGTATTACTTACTTTAATTATTTCGTAGTTTGTTATGGTCATCATTTAGGATAATGCCGATGGTTAATAAAGCTAGCGACGCAGTCTAAGAAACATTACTTTAAACTGGCAGCACATTGGTCTAATAAGGCATGCCCTATGAGGCTAACTATGATAAGTGCTGGTCATCGTAAATGGCGTTTGCATCCGCCATGAGCACCATCGAGGTCAGCTGCTGTATAATCAACTGACCAGGTAGAACCAATAAATGTAGTCTAGCTTGTAATATTCTCGAGATCGTGGTCGTCTTCATCATCAAATTTCCTAATGTGAATGTGAGAGAAAGTCTAATGAATGCTCCACTTTGAAACGGTATTATAATGTAATTTGTTTCCGTGATGTTCAAGTTATCACAAAATTGTTTTAGTATTTTGACCATCAGATACGAATTCGTGGTAAATTTTCTGTTAATTTCTGATTCACCTACATAAGTTATTTAGTATTCATATTATAAATCTTCAGTGATCAATGGATCAGATAATTCAGTGTTCTTAAAATTCGAAGTGGTATAAAGTTAGATAGTGTTTTATTGAAGACCAGCCAGGCTTAGCGGGTCTAAACAATTTTTTTTGGATTATTTTAAGTATTAACTCAACTTCATACACTTCGATTTATTAATTCAGGTAACATAGTACTTACTTACCTCTACGATTGATACTTATCTTGCTGTTTGTCATAGGTCCACAAAATTTCATAAAAATGTTGCCTTTGTTTATCTTCAACAGTTAATTCTTCAGTAGGTAGGTTGTATGTGGCCTACTTACCTAATTACGTTAGCCGCTTGATAAGATTAAAAGTTACTCATAAAAGACTGGAATTATTAATATGTACAGTGACCTCCGACTTTGGTTATCACCTTACTCGTGGAACCCGATTTTATTAATTTTAAATAATTTAGGTACTCACCTAATCAGGTTAAAAATTATGAACTCATGATGTAGCATTACATGAGATTTAGAAAACAATATTCTAGCTGTTGTAAACAAACAATTTAAAATATTATATTTTTTGTGAAAGTAATAAAAAAAACTATGGTCAAGTGTTTAAATCTGCAAATGTGTTAGCACTTTGTTATAAGTAAGTGTAAGTTAATGCAACATGTGCAAGCCATTAGTCCCGAACTAAGAAAAAAATATCTTAGGTTCGGACAAAGACCCAAGCAATCCACTTGACGGGAAGCCCGACATATGGCGATATGAGAAACGGCTTTTGTTATTTTTTCCACGATCTTGTTCCACTTATTCTTGTCTTCCATTAAGTGCTGTATAATTAAGTAAATATTGAAATTTTCTATAATAACAGACATCTAGGAGGAAGTGGGATAACTTTTAACTTAAATATATGTATGCCATAAAAAGATTTAAGACGATCTATAAATAAAACACGGAAAGGCAACAGCCGTTATTGGAAATCAATGGTGCTCATTGTTATTCTAAGCGATTTACGATGGCATGGGACGCTGAGGACCACCAACTTGTTTTCCAATAACACTTATCTATGCCTCTGTATCTTTTCAAACCCAACCGTACCATAAAACCGCATCAGGATACGTAGTGGAGTACCGCTCGGATATAAAACCGTGAATTAGTTTATAGGAGCATCATCGTATCTCAAAAGAATGTCTCGTCATTTTTCTGAGAACCGGTCGTTGGATGAGATCTCCGTAGTGAGCGTGGCACACCATACAGCACGGTACAATAGGTGTTTCGAGTTTTCAAGGCGCCCGTTCCTCTCGCATACCTGGCGATCTGGCCGGTTTGGTGCGACAACGGTCCCATTGTTTCACCATAGTGTTATTTCGAGAGTTTTGACTGTTTTAACAAACTGAAAATTTATTACATTCGAAGGTTAAATAAGGTACCTACGTGACGGCACAATAGTATGGCAGTAATAACATTTTCAGTTTTTTGTTATATAATAATAAAGGCGCCAAACGTGCCCGAAAAGGTCAACTAGTAATGGAGGTTATTGACTTCCATACCTTGTCTTATTTTGTTTCTGATAAACATTCAATTCCAATGTTGTTTGTTGAAGGTTCTGCAGATATAATAAAAACTGTTGGTTAAAGATTAATTTTAGAATGCTTGTAGCTCCTAATTTGGCATTTTTGGCCAATGTGGGTGGAGAGTTAGAATTAATTTGCAAATGAAACGGTACAAGTTGTAAGATCGTTTCGATTTCGGTATTTCCAGTAATATTAGAAAACGGCGCGTGTCTTGATATCATATCGTTTCACCAGCGGAGCAGCAAAAGTATAGTTTACCGGTCGTTAACTACGCTCGCGACCTTTTGCGTTGTGTAACAGCCGACAACCAATCATGCAGAAATGTAGACGTTTACCAAAACTAACTCGATTATGTACTTAAGAACCTTCATATATGTAAATAATTAACATAATAATATGTGCTGTGATTGACGCAATCAATGAATAGTTCATGAGGAACGTAAGTATTGCAATGTATACTTTTTCACTTGTTGAAATTAAGTGAGTAAATAAACCAACAATGCAATCTTTTTAATAGATGACTGAGTATAATAAAGACTTCTAAGAACCGGGAGCCAATTACCATATGCGTCAGCACCTATATGACATGAGTGGATAAGTACATATTTTAGTTTTAAAAGGTTATCAAAAAGGAACTTCATCATTAATATAGTCGAAAGTGCGTCTACTACGCTAGAGGTTCTAGGTTCGATTCCCAGGTCGAGCACTGTTATTGGTAAAATTCTCGTAGCTCACAGTTTCCTCGGCTTTTGCTTGGCTCGCCCCATACTACATGGGACCTATGCATATCGGCAAAGTTGAGGCCTGATGTAACAAAATCTTGGCTTAAACCGGGACACAGCTCTGTCATCAGGAAGTTTTACTTCTTTTGTAACGTTTTCCAAGAGGAAGCGGGCATTATAACAGTTATACATGGCACACGTAATTTACTAACATGTTTGTAGTGTGACGGAGGAATGACAGCGGGCAAGGTCGGCCGCTTCCTACGAGAAGTAAACTTAGGAACGCATGTATGTAGGCAGCGATGCAGATACAATACAGGTGAATGTCTAACCACTAATGAAATTACAGAAACACCTGTCCATCTATTCATTATTAAGAAATTATTGAAAAATCTTGGTGAAACTTGTTACTAGAATGACCGTTTGTGTTGTTTAAGTTTTGAAGTCTGAATCTCTAAAGGAATTTTAATGAATCTTAGTATAGAGATAGATTGGACCTTGAAAAAGTACATAGGCTACCTTTTATCACAGAAAGTAGTTTTTTAGATGCGAGAGAAACCACGGGTAACAGATAGCTATTCATAAACGTTTTCAAGACATATCTAATCTTGGCCTTCGTCCAATTACCACCAGATCTACATATATGAAGGTCTCAGTCCATAAAAATAATGAGCTGTCGAATGTGGCGTCTGCATTATGAAATTCGTGCGTCTCATGGTTGAATGGCGTTTGAAAAGTAGTAAAGTAAGTAGCTTTAGAGCGTTGGAGCGGTGGTGGCCCAGTGGTTACGGCCGCGTCTTACGAATGTAGGTCGTTGGTTCGAACCCAAACAGCTTATATTCCCCGAATGGTTACTATTGGAGGTGTACTATTATACATCCTCAGTTCGCAGGTATGTTTAGGTGCCATGTAATAGAGTGCGAGCCTATTGCAATTAACCGCGCTGCTACTGAGAATTTCATAAAAAAACCCAATATCACTTTGTTCGACCTGGGAATCTAACCCAGGACCTCTAGCGTAGTAGTAGCACTAAGGACCACTAGACTAATGAGGCACTTTAGTTTGTATAAATTATTTCTTCACCACTGCTCCCAAAAACGGTGAAAGAAAACATCGTGAAGAAACCGGCATGTCCTAGTACTAAAATTTCAAGGACACGTTAACATCTACCAACCCGCATTGGGCCCGCGTGGTGAATTACAAGAAGTACGGTAATGTAGGTAGAGTCACCGCTAATGCTGCTCTGGGTAATGTCGGACACACGAAAGCGTTTGTTACCATGTTCTTGCTCCGAGCATTCCACAAAGCCAAATGATCATTAGTGCAAAAACAGGAGGTGGTTACAACACAACCTATCTCAACATTCTCGAGCGAGCTTTGAAGCGAATATCGATAATAGCAATCGTGAAATATCAGATATGTAAGTAGGTAGGTAGGTTCCAGTCTGTAATAGTTAAGGCGAATTGGTAGGGCATTTTAACACCACAATGCAAGTTGGTCGAACTGACTTCCACCCAAAGTTCTATACTACCTTTAAATGCGCCATAAAGGTATAGCTCTGTCTGTCGGTCTGTCTGTTTGTTACGTTTTTACGCCTAAACTGCTGAGCCAATTCTGATAAATTTTGATAGTTAGATTGGACTTTGGAGAAGAACATTATGCTACCTTTTTTATTTATTTTTAAAAAGCTTACTAGCAATGTGGGTTTACACATTACTAGTAATCTTGTTAACCGCTCGTGCTAAGCTAAATGCTTGTGTTACGAGTGGATTCACGTCTCGGTAGTGCAATGGGTGCGTTTCGAACCGGCAACCACACGATCGCAAGTCCGACGCCCTAGCAATTAGGCTACCGCCGCTTTCATCGCTTTCATGTCATTCATTTCCTTTGTCTCAAAAATTCCTTATGGGATGCCTCCATGCCATTTTATGGGCAATACCTAGTTGTATTCCGTATTATTGGTCTGGGGACTCGTGGATTCGATTCCCGCGCAGCATTAATATCATCCACCGCCCCTAAGATGAAAAATGATAAGCCTAGTTCGTATAATTCTTTGAAAAGGAGATGACAATAAATTTACAGTAATCATAAATTTTCAGTAATCATAAATTTTCAGTAATCCTGAAAGGTTTATATGGGTACCCAAGTACGGTCGCCAGCACATCAAGTTACCACAGAATTACTAAATTACTTAGTTGATTTTGAACTTAATTGTCAACATTTTAAGGTTGAAAATCATTTGGAGGAATTTGACAGTTTTGTATTACCTGATGTGATGGCGACTATATCTAGGCAGCCTACCAAGGTAGGGACGTGGGTAGTTCTATATAGAAGATATCGAAAACGTGACGCACATTCTTAAGAAGGTATACCTAGGTAAGTAGGTACTTACCAACCTATCTCTTCTATAAACAACTTTATGTGTAAGTACTTAGTTACGTAGCTTAGTCGGTAATCGAAACCAATAAACTACTGACAGGAGTTTTATGTAAGGTAAACAAACTGGATTTGTCTAATAAAAACAGTAGAAACTTCGCATTAACTACCCGCAGTAAGAATCAATGTGTAGACTGACCTGTCCAGTAGCTTTCTTGTAGCGGTGCGTGGCCTCCCGCACGAGGTCCCTGACCAGCAGCTCGCCAGCGCCGCACGGCACCAGCACCCGCACAGACCCAAAACACACCGTCACCTTCATCTCGACACTATGATTCACCAAAACACAACGCCACTCCGTCGCAATATCCACTTGCTAGCATATTAGTTTGTCGTCAAACTAATAGGAGCATAACATTATCTGATGCACATGGCAAAGGTAACCCTGCGTCGAAGCCGCTCACGAAGCACCCGCGATACAAAAAGAACAAAAACACCAGATTGTCCGTGTGTTTTCATAGCGCAGTCGAAGCGTCTCGCCACACCGTCGTACTCGTCCACCGTGCACTATATTCTAATGTTAAATTCACACATCAAACACTAGATTCATATCGATAAGATTACGCGGAGTATAGGCGCATAGTACGCGCACTCTCAACGGCAGCAACGGTCGTGGCAAGGAACATGAATAAGAATTTGAAGTTGTTTGTAGCGGCGGGGCGCGGGGCGGGGCGGCGGGACGCGGCGACCGGTTCCCGCGCGCAGCCAATCGGCGTCGGCGCGGCGCCCGCAGCTGTGCTGTGCCCGCGGTGATGCCCGCCGAACGCCGCGTCATACCTGCCTCGCTCCGGTTTGTATTTCACTCGCATACCGACTATTACACATTATTTTGAATGAAACTGTCCCTGATTACCACTTGAGTCATTAAATTGCGAGAAATCGCGATAAGTCCGAAACTGGTGGTTACTGTTCGGTGTCTTTCATAAGAATCGTATACGAGCAGCCTACCTACTTGTTCCTTTATGTTTACAAACTTACTACAACACCGCTGCGCTGGTATAATTTGCTGTAGATATCACACAAACTACTCATAACTAAGTACTTAGTCGAAAATGTAGCTAACTTGCTGTCTGGGGCAAAACTCATCACCCTGTACCTAATCAATGTCGCCATGCCAACCATTAAATAACACACCCTGAGACGTAACACCTTCAATACTATTTTCTACAAACTACTTTCTATTTTTTTCAATAATCATAGTTTTCCTGTTAAATGTAACAACAATAGTAACACAAGTGGGTAGGTACAGAGAATGCTTTGCATAGGAATGCAGTTCAATATTTCATTATGTTCACCCTCGTTCAATAAAATATGTTACTTATCTTCATGTAGGTAACCTACATTATTTATCTTTTAAAATAACTGCCAGACGGGGAGGACGGGCTTATATACTTGCCAACTACTTGCAGTCCATGAAAATATTGTTTTTTCAAACCAACCTACACAGGTAATTCTACTTTAGATAATTAATAACCACGTGGGTTTGTAACAATATCCGTTGATGGTTCAAGGCGAAGGCGAAGGGCATTTGTATGCGGAACACAACGCCCGCAACCGACACTACGAGTACCTGACCCGCAAACCTACGAGTATGGTGACAACCTGTGTCACAGCTACATTCAAATTAAACGTTATATCTTTCAGTCAATTTACTATCATTTTCAGTTTTATTCAGCCATACAATAATGGGGAGACTGAGTATAAGCGAAACTGTATCAAGTCCTTATAGGGTGGAGGAGGTAGGTACTACTTGAAATGGATTTATGGAAATTCACCAGAGGTAAATAATAAATATAATTTTGCTGATTCAAACGATAGCTTATACACCTAAATGATTGTATTAATTTGCAAAAACAAGGTTTATCCACACAGCTAATTGCACTTGGACTATCCTCTTATAAACTTATGTGAAAGCTAGATTTGAATTGTCATTTATTTTAATTGACAGATTTTTCATAAGTAGTAACTGTAACACAGATTGGAAGGGTTCTTAGGTATCTATTAAGAGCAGGTTGGTAAACACTCAGAAGTCATTCTGTCAAGAAGGAGTCATCAGTAAGACTAATACATAAAAAAAACTACAAACTCCTGTGATGTAAACCACTTTTAATTTTGTAATAGATAATTAATATTGCTTAGGTAATTGAATTTAAATAAATAAAAAAAGGTACACAATACACTTGCTACATAAGGCATAACTCGAATATACTACACAAAATTATATATGACAATATAATTTTCTATGAGATAATAACATGTAGATAATTTGTGTCCAAAAGCTGTAATTTATTCACATTAAAGCTTCATAACAGTAGTTTTTATCCTGATTTGTGTTCAGAAGTTTCTGATGATTTGCAAATGCACTCATTGCGTATCTACCTAAAAAGCGCTAATGTGAATACCACAGCAAAAAAATATATGTAAGTATTGTAAATTGTAATCAATGTCGTTTTATAATTTTCAATGCGACTGATCAATACACTCGCAATTTAGGATCCAGTTATTCTTCAATGAGTATTTAAACATTCAAAATATTGTTGAACTACGTGCTACCAAGGTACTAGACGTCAGATCTATTTTTGTCAATTTAAAAAGATTTTGTTACAATTTATATAATTATCAAGATGACCTAAGTAGTATTTTTTATATAAAACATAACCTTACACAAACTTTAAACAAGTGTTTTACGTTGATTACAAGCATAGATATACATAAAACTGTTTGGCACTATGTGTACATCAAAATTGAAAACATTTAATCGAAATACTGAGAATAAAATAGCAAACAAGAGAATTACTTCGAAAAATAATATTATATTTTCACAGCGTGGTATACTTAGATATAGGTATGTATTGTAAGTGGAATAGCACTTGACGGGTGATTAACAATATTTACAAAGATTAACAAACTCTAGATCTCACTGGAGCACTATATCATGCTCGTCCTATTTACAATTCTCAGACATTAACATCTCTCAACACCTTAAAGCAGCCAAAGTATAAAAATGTGATGGAATTATACTACAAGCATTAGCTGTTGAAATACATTCACCTTTTTCTGAAATCGAAATGAGACACTGTAGTGTATTGTATCTACACTTTTAAACGAAACAGGAATTTTTATTGAGTAAGTAACTACATACATAAAAACTGAAGCGCTGATACAATAATTACAAAATAATCTTCCCAAAAATGACCAATAAATCTTCAAGATCATAACCAATAACTTTAAGTACATACATGCTTAATCAAGTCACTGTGCATCGCATTATATGCACGGTATAAACAGGCTACATTTGCCTAAAATGAGAAATATTTACTTTTCAAATTGCTATCATTATAATTTTTTACTCTTAAATAATATGAAATTGACATATAAACTTATAATATAAATGAAAATAATTGATATTTAATATAGAGAATATTCTACAACAAATATTCACTAGTGGTGTTTTATGTATTGGTTGTACTTTCAATTCTCACGGCTGTTTACTTATGAACTACATGATATTCCCAGTCCTCCATTATCTCATAAACGAAGTACTTATATAATAAAATAACGGGGCCTGACGATGGCACTATTTTCTTTACATAAAAGAAACGACCAAACTTTAGAAAACCATTAGTGACTAGATTACAAAAGAAAATGCCAAAAGGGTTAATAATATAGATAGAAAATCATTAGAAAATAGAAAATTCAGTACAACATTAACATGTCTTCATATAGATACATTATGTTATATACGATACATAAGGCAGATAAAAAAATACTACAAAGCATAATCATTCATTTGTGGTAACAATGTTTACTCTATAGATAGTTTGAAATGCATTATATTAACGTACTTACATACGTAGTTATCTCACCTCTTTACCAAGTCCTCCGTCTCATTAAACGACAGAGACAATAGACTTGACAGCACAGGGGCCAGCCCTTACACTAGAACACTGACATTAATAGAGATTGGTCGCTCAAATTTGAATTCCTATACCGTTATCACAAGACAAACCATAAATAATTCTAAGTCAGAGCACCTTATAATTGGAGAGATCATCGCATATTCTGCAGACGATGCGTGACGCCATCACATGGCACATTCAGCTGTACATGAATATCATACAGTGTAACATTAATAGGTACATATTGACACAATTTATATGGTACAAAATCATCAAGTACAGGCACGTCAGCATTTATGATAAAATAATAGTCCGCGTATGCGAAAAACGATGCGCTTCGTCTTAACGACCACAAAATTTCTAATTACAGAAACAGCGGGGAACAAAGTACAAGTTCTGAGTATTCATTTCTTTATAATAGAGAGCCAAGGTAACGGTTCCTCCGATAAATGTTCGAAATCAAATACGTCGGAGTGTCTGTCATGACAGTTCAATTATTTTAGGTTTTTATTATCACAATTGACAAAAGGAATAATCGAAACGTACTCGATTAAAAAATTCAAATGTTATCACAACTCGCGACATATCACAGTATCACTACACATCACTTTCGCCGTCGGTGACGTGCGCGGGCTGTCCGAAGTTTCTTGTAATAGATTCGCTGACGGTGCGAATGTTTGCGAGGTACCTGTGCGCGGGCTCGTCGGAGTCGTAGATGGCGCTGAGTGACTCGAGCGAAACAAGTGCTTCAGAGTCCAGCAGGCGGGAGGAGGCTCGGGAGGACACGTCGTCGTCGCGGTCGAAGTAGCACGAGTTGACGTCGCTGAGCGCGGCCTCAGCGTCGGTGAGGCCGGCCTCGTTCAGCATGGAGACGTTCTCGAGGGCGGGGTCGTCCGTCGTGTAGCCCGTGCTCTCGGGGTGCCCTCCCTCGCCGTCACCCTCGCCCTCTGAACATGACGAACTCCATTCGGATTGACTTTCCCCGTAGATACCCATTTCTCTATGATGTGAAGTGGTCACCTGGAAGTGGAATTTCTTGTAACATTGATGGCGCGTTTCTATTACGACTTCGACTTTGTTAATTTTATGAACCGCCATGAATAAACTTACCCGGTGGTGTAGTCTCTCCTGGGCCTCTTTCTCCCTTTCCTTCTCCCTGGCATTAATGAGATCCGGTTTCCTTTCGCACGGCGGACTACTAATATAAAAGTTATACATATTAGTGTTAGTCCTATAACTTATGGCAAACATGGTGATTTTTTTATGATAGTTATGTTATGTAATGAGAAAGTCATCAAAAGCCCTGGGTATCTGCTAGGGGGTTGCTAAGATTTTTCGACCGATTATAATATTCGTTACAAAATAGCTGAATTTAATTTATAATTTGTTTTGGTGTTACCAACAAAATTTATCCAACCGAAATATAGTAAGTATTTTACATGTATTACCTCCAACAACATGGACCGTAGTTAAATACTACCCACATATTATGTATTATAATACAGTTGACAACCCTTGTATCGGCCTCCCTTATTAATTGCAATAAATCCATTGACAGTTTAAGACAATTCTCACTTGCGTCTTAGTCTATTATATATTGTTATATGTTGTTGATCCTATTTTGATATTCAATAAATATAGAGTACAAAGATTTGAATTTTCTAGTGAATGAAAAATTCGGCCTCAGACAGGGTTCGAATCTACGTCCCTCCGGTTACGTACATCGGACGCTTTGCCAACTAAGCTGTCGAGCCAGCAAGTAATGTCACATTTACGTCTTTTAGGTGACGTCAGCAACATCTAAGTCGAAGTGAAAAGTAGTTACCTGGGTCGGTGTCGTTCGTGTTTGGGCGAGGGTAGTTGCACGACGACGTCGGTGGGCAGCACGCCGGGGAACTCGTGCGGCGGGGGGCGCCCCGGGCTGGGGGCCTCGGGCGGGGGGGGGCGCGCCACCTGCGTGATGGCCGCCAGCCCCACTGCGTGTAGCGGGCTGCTGTTGTTGTTGTTGCAGTTGCGCTTCGCCTCCAACGACGGATTTGCACCTCTGCAGGGTGTTAGAAAAGCTTAAGAGGAGTGTCCCTCGCGAACGCAACAATGTTGCACAGTTGTCGCTGTCTCTATCCCTCGCGATGCGAACGCGTGCCCGAGAGGAGAAACAACAATACATTTGCAACATTTTCACGCGTATTTCTTATGTTCCGAATTTTGGAGATTACTCCTATAATATTGTTAATACGTAAAAAAAAATCTTGTAAAAATATATTCACTATATTATCTGGGTTTCTTTCGAATCAGAATGTTTCTGTATTGATACATTATCGAGAAATACTAGCATAAAGTTAGGCCGTTTTTCAACGAAAATTGCCAATCTTTGAGCTCGTGTAACTTTTTAACCGTATATTGAAATGAAATTTTATACTACAGGAACACGTATTTTAATGATAAGTTTGTTACTGCAAAATTCCAAAGACTTTCATTTGTTAATATTCAAGATAAGACCAAACTACGTTTGTATGGAGCGCGGAGCGGATACTATCCTCTTAAGGCTATGTTTGCAACAACGTAGCGTGAATGTGACAATTTAAGGCTCACCATCTCTCCTTCGGCGACAAATTAAAATTGTTGGTCTATAACACTATATTATAGGTTCATGACAGAAGAAATTGCGACATTAACTATCGTGTATTCAGAACTAAGTAAAAGTAGTACTTTTGCTTAAAAACCGTTTATAGAAGTTTTGGTGTAAAATAGAGGATTCGGACAAAATCGGCAATTCAAAAGCGTAGAGTTTTAGTACTCGGTTGTGAATAAGTTATAGTTGATGTCGCAAATCTTACTGCCGTGATCCTCAAGTTGCGAAGAACCAAAATAAAATGAATTTGGCGCCCACGCTAAACGATCTGCCTTAAGAATCACCTTGAAACGCCTTTCGCAACAAGAACGGGATCATAATATGTTCTGAACTTGAGACATAATTTTATCTAACATAAATGTTTTAAACGTTAGGAATAATTGTGTTATACATTATAAGACTCACCTGAGTTCGAGCTTCAATTCCTTGCGTTCCGATTTTGGCGGATTTATTTTAATGTGACCTGCCTTATCATCCAACAGTCGTTGTATTTCCCGTTCGAAGGGAGGCACGCATGCAACGTCTGACGGACTCCGCTTCGCGAACGGTTCCCGACATCGTGGTTCAGATGCTTCAGGTTTGTTGGCCGCCCACCGCCAGAACTAGAGAAAGAGTCCGCTCGCTGTCCGAGTCGGTTCGCTACATCTTTCTTGTCTGTTTGACAGCAACCGTCACGTTTCGCGGAAGCTTGGAGCATATTGATGATACTCCTCTGCAGTTTTTCTTCTTCCTTCTTGAAATCTATACTACCGTCGAGGAACTTGTCTTCCAAGGATGGTTTTCTTGCTATTTTATGTTTCGCGTATAGATCGTTGATGTGGTTCACGGTGGGCTTGCCGGGTCGAACGGGCGGGTAGTCGTAAGCGGGGCTGGGATCGGAGCGCTGCGGCCGCGACGGGGGGATCCACTGGGAGGGGCGCGGCGGGGACGGGGACGCGTCCGTCGTGCGCGAGTAGCTCTCGTCAGATGAGCTGAGACTCGGCGACCGCGTGAGGGAGCTCAGCTCGTCGGCGGAGGAGTGCACCCGGGGGCTGCGCGCCAGCGGGAGGCTCTCGCTAGAGCGCGGGCGGGGCAGGCGGGCGGGCGCGCGGCGCTTG